>CM035845.1:204347243-205547243 GCA_020510985.1 Pholidichthys leucotaenia | reverse complement strand
TATCGTCGGGCGGTGGAAGGAATACTTCGAGGATCTCCTCAATCCCACTGATATGTCTTCCACAGAGGAAGCAGGGTTTGGGGACGAGGGGGATGACTCACCTATCACAGGGGCTGAGGTCGCCAAGGTGGTTAAAAATCTCCTTGGTGGCCGGGCCCCGGGGGTGGACGAAATTCGCCCTGAGTACCTCAAGGCCCTGGATGTTGTTGGGTTGTCATGGTTGACACGCCTCTGCAACATTGCGTGGAGGTTGGGGACAGTGCCTTTGGCATGGCAAACCGGGGTGGTGGTTCCTCTCTTCAAAAAAGGGGACCGGAGGGTGTGCTCCAACTTTAGAGGGATCACACTCCTCAGCCTCCCTGGGAAGGTCTATGCCAAGGTACTGGAGAGGAGAGTCCGGCTGTTGGTCGAACCTCGGATTCAGGAGGAGCAATGTGGTTTTCGTCCTGGCTGTGGCACATCGGACCAGCTCTTTACCCTCTCGAGAATTCTTGAGGGTTCGTGGGAGTTTGCCCAACCAGTTTACATGTGTTTTGTGGACTTGGAGAAGGCATTTGACCGCGTCCCTCGTGGATTTTTGTGGGGGGTGCTTCGAGAGTATGGGGTATCGGGCTTGTTGTTACGAGCTATTCGGTCTCTGTACGACCGTTGTGAGAGTTTGGTTCGTATTGCCAACACTCGGTCGGAGTTATTCCCAGTGAGAGTTGGACTCCGCCAGGGCTGCCCTTTGTCACCGATCCTGTTCATAATTTTTATGGACAGGATTTCTAGGCGCAGCCAGGGAATGGAGGGTGTCATGCTTGGTGACCACAGGATCTCATCTCTGTTGTTTGCAGATGATGTTGTCCTGTTGGCTTCATCCAGCAATGACCTACAGCTCTTGCTGGGACGGTTTGCCGCTGAGTGTGAAGCGGCTGGGATGAGAATCAGCACCTCCAAGTCCGAGTCCATGGTCCTCAGCCGGAAAAAGGTGGATTGTCCTCTCCGGGTTGGGGACAGGCTCCTGCCCCAAGTGGAGGAGTTTAAGTATCTTGGGGTCTTGTTCACGAGTGAGGGGAAAATGGAGCGAGAGATCGACAGACAGATTGGAGCAGCATCTGCAGTGATGCGGACGTTGTACCGGTCTGTTGTGGTGAAGAGGGAGCTTAGTTCTAAGGCAAAGCTGTCGATTTACCAGTCAATCTACGTTCCTACTCTCACCTATGGTCACGAGCTTTGGGTAATGACCGAAAGAACGAGATCGTGGATACAAGCGGCTGAAATGAGCTTTCTCCGTAGGATTGCTGGACTCACCCTCAGAGATAGGGTGAGGAGCTCAGTCATCCGGGAGAGGATTAGAGTAGAACCGTTGCTCCTCCACATTGAAAGGAGTCAGTTGAGGTGGTATGGGCATCTGATTAGGATGCCTCCTGGACGCCTCCCACTTGAGGTGTTTCAGGTACGTCCCACTGGGAGGAGACCCCGGGGCAGACCCAGGACTCGGTGGAGAGACTATGTCTCCCAGCTGGTCTGGGAACGCCTTGGTATCCCCTCTGAAGAGCTGGAACAGGTGGCTGGGGAGAGGGAAGTCTGGGCTTCTCTGCTTGAACTGCTGCCTCCGCAACCCGGACCTCTGGAAAAGCGGTAGAAGATGGATGGATGGATGGATGGATGTCCTGGATTTATATTGTTATATTTTACTCTCTCTTCTGTTTTTCATTTTATTTGACCCCCCGCCATTTTTATTAATTTTAGCTCACCTGCCTTATTTTATCATTATGCATACAAATCCATAGAACAAGAAAAGCTACCTGTCTATTAACCTGTTTTTCTCCACAACAGCTAACATTTAAAACGGTGATACTACAATACAAACCTACTGTAAACATTTTCACATTCAACTAAAAGCCATACCACACCATACCATACCATACCATACCATACCATACCATACCATACACAAAAAACAATTCTTCCCAATATGATCATATGTGATTTGCCAACAATAATAATATGTCACTATGAAAACATGCACATGTAAGACTTTCACCTTAAAATAATGTTTCCAAAATTATTATGATGGTACATCAACCTTTGACCAGGTGAATATCACTTCCCCCATAGCCTGAGTGGGCCTGCATTTCCTGCAACAGCTGTGTTTGTGGTAGGAAACACTGAAAACACTACAATTATGGCGACAATGACCACAGTACCATAAGCCAATTATAGGACATGACTTTAACCACAACCAACAAAACACCCTGTGATTGGCTGTTGGGACGGCGGTCATACTCACCATAGTTGTAGTCTTTTCAGTGTCTCTACCCGGAACAAGAAAGTTGCATTGTGCTGCTTTAAAACTCAGGGCTTTCCAAAATCTTTTTTCAAAATTTCCATGTGATATCTTTAAATATAATATTTATTGTAAATACCTGATTATTAGAACACTCCAGCACTGACATTTTAACACATTGGATAAATGTGAAAAACATGCAAGCAAAAAATAAAGGATAAAAAAATAAAACTTTTCAGATCTCCAAACAATCTCACCACACCTGCAGCTGTGGCGCAAGGTCAAAGGTCAACATCAAAATGGCACTATATAAGTGAATGCCATTTACCATTTCATATACAGGCACCTTTATAGCTAGTTAGATTACTTTAATGACTGACAAAGGAAATTAAAGTCATGCAGCAAAAACTCACAGAAAATGCAAATTAAAAAGAATAAATAATAAAAGAATATTGGAATAAATCAGCCCTCAGCTTGACCAGAGAGCTGAAAGGAATGCTTGCAGGAATTACTTCTTGTCACTGTCCGGAAATAAATTGAGTAATGTTCAACAGTATCACCTGCTCACAAATGATGATACATAGCTTTGGTACAGTTATAACATATTAGCTTTAATTGGCAGAATTTATAGTGTAGCTCAGTGATTGGACCGCTCTGTCTATGTTTCAGCAGTTGTTGACAGAGGTAGAAGTTTTGGCTCCCCTCCTGTTCACCCTTTATACTGCGGACTTCTCACACAACACAACACACTGTCATCTACAGAAGTTCTCTGACGACTCTGCGATCGTCTGCCTCATCTCCAATGGAGATGAAGCTGAGTACAGAGGACTTATCCAGGACTTCGTGGACTGGTGCCATCGGAACTGCCTCCAGATCAACGCGAGGAAAACTAAGGAGCTGGTGGTGGACTGCCGCAGGCAAGGACAACCCCTCATAGCACCAGTGAGGGGTTGTCCTACAAGTACCTGGGTGTACCTGGGTGTTCATCTGAACAATAAACTAGACTGGTCACACAATACCGACGCACTCTACAAGAAGGGACAGCGCAGGCTGTTCCTACTGAGAAGGCTGAGGTCTTTTGGTGTACAAGGGGTGCTCTTGAAGACTTTCTACAACATGGTGGTGGCATCAGCCATCACTTTTGGAGTGGTCTGCTGGAGCGACGGCATTACAGCAGCCGATAGGAAGAGACTGAACAAACTAATCAAGAAACCTAGCTCTGTCCTGGGGCAACGCCTTGACCCAGTGGAGGAGATAGGAGAGAGAAGGATGGTGGCTAAACTGTCATCTCTGCTGGAGTCCGAGTCCCACCCTATGCAGGACATACTGAACGCACTGAGGAGCTCATTTAGCAGTAGACTACATCATCCTAGGTGCGTGACCGAGAGGTTTCGCAGGTCCTTCCTACCTACGGCTGTCAGACTGTATAACCTAAACAGGGCTGCTCGCAGAGATAGCAAAAAAACGTGACGACCTAATAGCATTGAATGCAAAAGACGCAATGGACTTACACAAATGGTCCCCTCCAGTATACAACTAGGACAATACAGTCGCTATGGAGGGTGACAATATGTATGGGTACATATTCATACCATGTAGGCTAAATAGATGGTTATGCTGTTTAGTCCTTCTAGCTACAATGCTCCGCACTGTGTATATATATTTATATATTTATGTGTACATATGTATATTCACTGCTCTTATTTTCTTATCTTCTAAATTATTGCTCTGGGTGTTGCTATCCCTGTGCTGTTGCAGTCCTGGAATTTCCCCATTATGGGACTAATAAAGGCTTATCTTATCTCTTAAGTTTTGCTTGTTTTTCCAGTCTCTACAGTTGCTTCTCTTACAAAATTACACATACTTTTTCTCTGGAAGGTACAAGTCATAATACAGGAATTAGTCGCTGCTGGTACAAACAAGGTAAACTTCTTTGTAACAAGAATTACAAGTTTTTGTATAAACTAATTCATTTATCATAAATTAAGGATTAATAAAAAAAATACAGAAAATAATGTCCATCCCTGATGCATATATTTTCCTGTAACAGTAATACATGCAGACCTCAAAACTGCAATGCAACACCTCGGAAAATTTTCTGAACATCTCCAAACAGTTTCTAAAAGGCCCAGTTTGAATATGATCAGAAGTTTCAAAACAATGTTTCTGGATTCAGTTTACTTCTTAAAAGATCGTCTGTTTTGAAAAGTTATTCCTACAAAAACTACATCTGCAGGATCGTCATTCCACATTTTGCTTACAAACTCTGAGACACTTTTACCTGACCTTCATAATTTGCTATTCCTTTGCTCTTGCTCTTCCTTCCTTTCTTATGGTGCACATAACAGCAATACATCTTTTTTTTTTTAAATTAACTCACCTGTAAAAGTTCCTGACGTCTTCTGAATATTACAAATTCTGTGCAGAGTTGTATAGAACACCCAGAGCTTCTCTCTCCTCTTGTCATTAGTGATGTTCCTCTGAAAAGAGGAAAGATCATCTGCTGGAGTTGTTTCTGGTCCTCAGGTTTTGAGAAGCTTTATAAAAAAGGTTAAACCCTCCTACTGACATCATTCGCCAGTCATCACCATCATCACGGCCTCATGGTAGCGGCAGAATCACTGAACTGCATGTGTAATTAGATGGATGAACTTACTCACTCTATCTGCTCTTCCATCCCTCCCACATCCCTTTTCCTTCGTCCTTTTCTTTTACAGAGGAAACAGACACCACAACTTCACTTCATAATTCAGACTCAGAACTAATGACACATGTGAGGGCTTCCTGTTGTGTTTGGTTTCCCACTAGTTAATTTCATGGTTCTAACTTGTTCAGTTTTTTTTCTTGTGGTTTCTTTACAGTTGCTCATGTCTTTTGCTCCTCTGCATGTCACTGAGGTGCAACAATAACATCTACATGCTAACTTTAACCTTAAACATGTTATTCCTTCACCTACTTAACCTTTACTTAGGCAGATTAATATAAAATTTTGGTCTAGACTAGGTTGGTATTGTGTTTTTGTCTCTGTTTGATTCTGTTGTATTAAATAATGACCCCCTGCTGCCAGACTTCTTGTGTTTGCTTGTCTGGAGGCTGAGAGGACAAAAAAGTAAAAGCTCCCCAAAACATGGTAGTAGTGGTTTTGTTTGTCACGCCTTCCACTGCTTGCGTAGCATCCCAATCTCAATCTCCAACACGAAAGCAAAGGACTCCAGTTTCCAAAGTGCCATCTGGTCTGGGTTTCTCTATGTTTAGCAGAGGGTCGTGGTTTGAGGTTAGCGAACGCTGGGTCAAACACTCCTTCATGAGTTGAAGCCAGACGCCGCCTGCCTACCATTCCCAACGTGCCAGTGTGGGCTGTCAGTGAGGCCAAGCATTACTGTACCAGGACACCTCCATTAAGATTCTCAGAGAAATGTAAAGGAAGGTTCACAGCAAAAACCATTAGGAATGGACGGTTTGCCCAAATGTTTGTGCTTTACTGAGTAAAATGTATCAACAAAAACCTGACATTGTTAAATATCTTGGATGTTCATTGGATTTCTAAGATGCTGTATATTCACAAGTTCAAAGGTGGAAGAAATAATAGAAGACTGTTGGGCTGTTTTAAGTTAAGCAAGATGATATTTCTCTAAATGTCAGATTTGTCTCTGTTGGGTATTCAGTATGGCATTTACTGTATGAACTACAACAGGTTTGGACAATAGACTTACTGCATCAATGTAGTGTGGCATGGAGGTGATCAGCCTGTGGCACTGCTGAGGTATTGTGGAAGCCCAGGTTGCATTGATTTCTGGTATCTCTCATCTTCCTCTTGACAATACCACATGGATTCTGTATGGGGTTTAGGTCAGGCAAGTTTGTTGGCCAATCAAGCAAAGTGTCAGAACGAGGGCTGTGCCCATGTCCTCGCCTTGGTTTCTAGTTTGTGTATTTTGTTGTCACCGGGACATGGGTTCAGCCCACGACCTTGCCTTGAGTTTATTATTGTGAGACTTTATGTGTTTAGTTTCATTAGTATTATGGTTCTGTTCTGGTGTTATGTTATCCCTGCCTTAGTCTTACTGTAGTTCTTCACTGGCTTTGTCATTATTTGCCTTTAAAAACCAAAGTGAAAGTGATGAATGAAAAAAATTTGCTCAAAATATCTGAAAATCTTAAAAACAAGTCATGGGGTTCTGTGTACTGTTGTAAAAATCCAAATGAGGCATACAATGCTCTCACTGATGGCATAACTAATTCTGTAAACTCCACCATACCTGAAAGGATCATAAAATGTGATGCAGGAAATAAGAAAACCTGGCTTACAAGTGGCATTTTGAAATCAGTTAAAAAGAAAAACATACTCTATAAACAATACATCAAAATCCAAGTGCTGTAAATAAAGAGAAATATACAAAATATAGAAATAAGTTGGCACATGTCATAAGAAAAAGTAAGTACAATCACTATACTGAGTTTATTAAGACTTCTGATGATCAAAAGCAATGCTGGAAGGTACTAAATGAGTTCCTCGGCCGGGGCAAAAAAACTACTGGGCTTCCAGACACCATAGACCAGCAAAATGCCAGAATCAATGGTATAGATTATGATCTTGCAAACAGTGTAAATAATTATTTTAACTCCACTGGAGACAATCTTGCACAGACCTGGGCATTGTACGGCCCCGGACCGCATATGGCCCTTTGGTTGACTCCGACCGGCCTGCGTGAGGTTAATTGTAAATATCAAAATAAACACATTTTCTAATTTTACCTAATGCATGGACTAAAGCTGCGCTGCTTTTATTTTGAAGTTGTTTTTTTATTCATGTGCATATTGACGCAATACGTAAATCAATACTGTGCATGACTGAATCTACCTTGTCACAAGCAGACGACTTTAGCCCTTGAAAATGCCCGTGCATGCTACAAAAAAAAAAAAGGTAGATGCCAAATGCAGGGTTTTCAACAAAACATAGACTGCTATGTATTTATTTACTTGGCTATGGACGAGAGTTGTGATGCCCGTGACACAGCCCAGTTACTCATATTTGTTCGTGGGATAACAGACTTCATAATTACGGAGGAGCTGGCAGCAATGCGGTCAGTGAAAGGGACGATGGCAGGGAGCGATCTGTTCACAGAGGTAAATGCATGCATGGACACGCTGGGGCTGAAATGGGACAGACTGGTCAGTGTCACAATGGACGGTTGTCCAAATCTGACGAGGAAAAATGTCGAACTTTTGAAACGTATGCAAGATAAAGTAACTGAAATCAACGCAGATCAGAAATTGGTATTTTTGCATTGTATTATACATCAGCATGTGTTGTGCAAGTCAGTGCTAAAAATTAACCATGTTATTGATGTTGTAACTAAAATAGTTAACTTCATCAGGGCACGAGCACTGAATCACAGACAGTTTGTTGCGCTTTTGGAGGAGCATGAGACTGAACATAGTGACATCGGCTACCACACAGCTGTCAGATGGCTCAGCCTAGGCAAAGTGCTAAAAAGAGTTTGGGACCTGAAATCAAAGATTCGAGAGTTTTGTGAGAAGAAAGGCAAAGGCATCCCAGAGCTCTCAGATGCGGACTGGATGGCAGATTTTTCATTTGCTGTCGATGTGACTGCACTGATGAATGAACTGAACACCAAACTGCAAGGCAAGGGCCTTTTTGTTTATGAAATGCACAGCCTGGTGAAGGCTTTCATGAGAAAGTTGCAGTTTCTTTCAAGCCAACTGGAGCGCAACACTCTCACTCACATGAAAACCCTGAAAGAAGTCACACCATCAACTGATCACCTTCGCAGATACTCATCCATGTTAGTAGCACTGCATGGTGAATTTTCAAGGCGATTTGAAGATCTCGGAACAATCGTGGATGAAATGCACATGATTTCCTCTCCCTTTACCTGCAGTGTGGATAATGCACCCAGTGATGTTCAGCTCGAACTAATTGACCTGCAGTCTGATGCGATACTGGCAGAGCACTTTAAGTCAGGATCACTGCTGGATTTTTACTCTTCTCTCAAGGAAGAGAACTTTCCAAACATGAGGAGACATGCTCAGAAGATGTTGGTTCTCTTTGGCTCTACCTACATACAGTGTACGTGAACAAACATTCTCAGGGATGAAGTTTACCAAATCCAGGTATAGATCCTCTCTCACTGATGATCATCTGTCAGCTGTGCTTCACATCTCCACTGCAGACATTCAACCTGACTTTGATGCACTCGTTAGAGCCCAGCAGAGACTAGATTTCTCTCACTGAACAAGAACAAAGAACTGAAAAACACCAAGTGAGGTGGTAAGACTACAAATGTAGGCATGTAAATGCACCTACTAGCAGTGAACTGGGACACTTTCTTTGGAGGCCTTTTTCTCAAAATCACAGTTCAGTTACAATCATTACTATAATATGATGTATCTTGCTTAATATTTGGAGTACAAAGACAATATTGTGATGTCTTTAGAAAGCTAAGAACCTCTTTCCAACAGTATATGAAACTCAAAATGTGTTTTGTGGTGAATGCGACTGAAAATGTTCACTAATATAATGAGTCACAATGGTAAAAATGTTCACATTTTGTTTACCATTGTTTTGTGAAAATTGATTGAATGACATTTTTTGTAAGGCAACTTCACTTTTTCATTGCTTAATCATAACATACTGTATACTCTTACCAGTCCTACCAGCTTGTCAAAACAATGCTATGTTCAGGTTCAGGTTACTTTATTTGTACCCGTAGGTAGATTTGTTTTATGTGCTGCTTTTTTTAAAATAAAAAATACAATTAATATTGTGCAGAATTGAGTTCAGCCTTTTGGTCTGGCCCTCCACAATATTTTCTGTTTCTCATGTAGCCCCATGGAAAAAATAATTGCCCACCCCAATCTTGCAGATACTATTAGTCCACCACAGTGAGCTACTTATCAACAATATCTTCAAGGTCATTATGTAAATTCTTTCGTTCTCATACCAACTGACAAGACAGAAGTTCCCAAAATTATCATGAGCATGAAAAGCTCTTGTACAGCAGGTATGGATGGTACATGTAGCATTATTTTAAAAGCGATTGTGAATGAAATTGTGTATCCACTTGTTTATTCCATCAATCTTTCTCTGTTTAATGGGGTGGTACCTAAAATGACAAAGATTGCAAAAATTATCCCAGTATTTAAGTCTGGAGATAAGAACATCATGCACAGTTACTGACCTATATCTATATTGCCCACCCTTTCCAAAGTATTGGAGAAAATTGTCCATTGTAGACTAAGCGATTACTTAAATAAACTGAATATCCTTAGTTCATTACAATATGGCTTTAAGAAGAAGAACACCACATGTATGGCAATTCTTCATCTTACTGAAAAAATCAAAGATGCTATTGATAAAGGTGAGAGTGGGATTGGAATTTTTCTCGATTTATCAAAAGCATTTGACACCATTGATTTTAAAATCCTTCTTGACGAGTTGCATCATTATGGTGTCTGAGGCACAGCACTCAATTGGTTTAAAAGTTACATATATGGAAGGGAGCAGTATGTACATATAAATGTTAGGAAATCACAGTGTCAGATTATTAAATATGGGGTCCCACAGGGATCGATACTGGGCCCACTTCTTTTCATTTTATACTTAAAGGATTTTGTCAATGCCTCTACTATTCAAGATTCAAGATTTCTTTATTGTCATTTAGTATGTGCATGCACATAAAAAATGAAGTTATGATCCCCCAGCATAACACAGTACCACAATATACAAAAAGTAAATTTTGCTGATGATACAAATTTATTCTGGTCTCACAAAAACTTGGAATATCTCCAAAATATTATAAGTGCAGAATTAATTAAGGTGGATCCTTGGTTTAAATATAACAAATTATCCTTAAACATACAGTAAATCAAACTAAATTCATGGTATTTAAGTCAAACAGAAACCAAAATAACGTTGAACATGTACATATCAAGATAAATGGCAGAGCTATTGAGAGGGTAGAATTTGTTAAATTTTTGGGGATTTATGTTGATGAATTTATGAATTTTAAAAAGCACATTGATGAACTGACAAAGAAACTATTGAAATATGTTGGCTTATTTTTCAGATTGAGGCATTTCCTCCCTCTAGAAGCTCTTCTAACGCTGTACTGGTCTCTATTTGAGCCTCACTTAAATTATTGTAATATTATATGGTGTAATACATATAAATAGATAGATAGATGTACTTTATTGATCCCAAACTGGGAGATTACATATCCTAGTTATCTTGAAAAATTAAAGATTTTACAAAAGAAAGCTATACGAGCTATTTCATGGAGTGAGGTAAATGCCCCTTCTGATCCTCTTTTTTTATGGTTACCAACTTCTGAAGCTCACTGAGTGCAACACTTTTCACAATGCTTGTGTGATGTATAATGCAGTACTTAGACTCAATAACAGACTCTGTGAACTCATTCCAATTTATTTTCCCACCCATGGACACAACACAAGGGGAAAACAAAGAAATGCAAACTTAAATGTAGAAGTTTTAGCGTAACTTGCAAAGGTCCACAGATTTGGAATGAGACTGACTGTACTATAAAAGTGTACACATCACTGTCTGTTTTTAAAAAGAAGATAAAACAACAGCTACTATCTAATTATGTTTAATTTTAAACCCCTTTTGGCTGAGGACAAAATTCATGATTGCTTTGCACTTGTATGTTTGCTTTGAATTCTTGGGTTTTATTTTATATACCAATGTCTGATATTTTGTAACAATATTATTGTTCCTTTTTATGAGGAAATCTTAGGTTGCTCTTAGGGTTTTCATGATAGAAATAGGGAATGATAGAACTTGCTTTTTAAATTGTTGTTTTATTTTGATGACTGGGCCCCTGTTTTATAAGCTGTGGATAGCTTCTGGGGAGTCTCATTTCACAAAGATTTTTATTTTTGCATGAGAATGTGAATTGTATATGTATTTTAAATAATTTGTGAAATAAACTTGAAACGTGAAGTATGTGTAGTGATCCAGTTTTCTTCTCTTTCTCCCCATCCGAGGTGGCTATGTTGGGGAGGGATATCCAAGAATCTGGGCTTGAGGTCCTCCAGCCTGCACTGCCTGGTCAACCTGCTTCATCTGGTGTTGCTGCTGATCAACCTGTTTCATCTGGCTTCGCCACTGATCAGCCTGTTTCGTCTGGGCTCATCATTGATCAGCTTGTTTCATCTGGTTTTGCTACTGGCCAGCCGGCTTTGCCAGTTGCTGCCAATGTTCGGCATGCATTGTCTGTTCCTGAGGTCAGCGTGCCCCTGTAGTCTGTTCCTGAGATCAGTGCACCCCTGTTGTCTGTTCCTGAGGTCAGCGCATCCCTGTTGTCTGTTCCTGAGGTCAGCGCTCCCCTGTTGTCTGTTCCTGACATTAGCGCGTCCGTTGTCTGTCCCTGAGGTTGGCACGCCTCTATCGTCTGTTCCTGAGGTCGACAAACCTCCGTCATCTGCTCCTAAGGTCGGCGCACCTCAGTTGTCTGACTCTGGGCTCAGAGCTCCTCAGCCACTGTCCTCCGAGCTCTACGCTCCTGCACCGTCTTGCACTCCGGTCTCGTGGCCTAGAAATTTGGAGGGGCCACCCGACCCATCATGCTTTCTGGTTTGGGGTCCTTTGAACTCTCGTAGACCCCTGACCCCATCTTGTTCTGTGATTTGGTGGCCTGAGGACTCTGTGAGGCTGCCTAATCCATCTAATTCTTCAGACTGGGGACCCATGGACTTTGTTGGCCCTCTGACCTGCCTAGCCCTCTGGTCCGGTGGCTTAGGGACTCTTGAAGGCCACCCAACCCGCCTTGAGCTGAGGTCTTGGACTCTATTTGGCCCCCATAAGTTGTTTTTTTTGTTTTGGACTTTGTGTGTGTGTGTGTGGATCATTTGACCTGTCAAAGGGCGGATGAGCTCCCAGGGAGCCAACGACCAACATGCATTTCTCCAAGTCCCCAACGACAGACCAGTACAAAAGATACATATCATAACTGGAATGGCGGAAGAGGGCTGCAACTGAGTTTGGACCCCCGGTTGTCATGGTTTTCCTTGCCACTGTCTGTGCATCAGCTTTCCCATGCTAAACGATGTCATGCACAAGGCATCTGCCAAGACTAAGTCTTTAAACACCAAGTCCTGCAGTGACCAGCGAGAGGCGACGGGGACAGGATAGTGAGATCTGGGAGTCCCTAGTCTTGGGCCTGCACGTTATGGCGGCAGAGTCTGATTCAATCGTCTCACTCATGGAATGGAGAAGGTGAGTGTTTCAACAGCTTTCTCTGTGACTGAGCAGCCCTTTTCAGGATCCACTCTGCTCACCTCCAATGTGGGGAGGAGGCTAGAAAATCTGCCCCAAAAATTGTCTGCTCCACCCCTTTCCTTGCTGGAATGCTGCATCCAGTGGGATCACTTTCAGCAGTCGAAAAACTTCCAAAGTAAATCTCGGAACTTGGAATGTACGTACCCTATTGGACGACACAGACCACTCTAGTTGACCAGAACAGAGAACTGCTCTTGTATCTCGGGAACTGGGTCAGGTTCAGGTTCAGGTTCAGGTTACTTTATTTGTACCCGTAGGTAGATTTGTTTTGCAGTTGGTGACATCCATATTTACAAGCCACTAATTACATTCAACATAGACACAAACACAGGCACACATCTTACAAAATAGGTAAATATAAAATATGTACAATATAATTTTTATAGCTTGTTCAACTCTTTGACAGCAGCAGGGACAAAGCTGTTTTTGTAGCGCTGGGTTCTACTTTTTGGGACAGCAAACCTCTGTCTGGAGGGAAGAAGCTGAAAGTTGCAGTGCAAAGGGTGGGAGTCATCATTTAAAATCGAGTCGGCCATCCTCTGTACTTGTCTGGTGTACAGGGATGTCAGGCTCAGCTGTGACTCACCAAGCAAACGACTGGACCATCTGACTACCTGATCCAAGGATTTCCTCTGTTTCAGTTTTATCTGACCAAACCATGACATTAAAGAAAAGGATAAAACAGATTCAATAAAAGCCCGATAGAACATAGTCATTATGGTTCGGTCAATTTGGAAGCATGCAAGTTTCCTCAAACAATGCAAATTTTGCTGACCCTTTTTGCACACCCTTTCACAGTTCACCTCAAAGTTCAATCCACTATCAATAATTGTCCCAAGATATTTGTACGATTGTACACATTCGGTGGTCTGGCCTTTTAGTATGGTGACTTTGTGCCTGGGAGTTTTCCTCCTAAAGTCAATAATCATATCTTTCGTTTTTGTTGTATTCAGCTGCAGGTAGGAATCCTCACACCAGTGAACAAAGTCATCAACTACTGGGCCGTGGCCACTCTCACCATCCTGGAGGAGACTGACAATGACTGAGTCATCAGCATACTTTATAATGTGTCTGTTGTCATGTCTGCTCCGACACATGTTTGTGTACAGGATGAAGAGTAGTGGTGACAACACACACCCCTGAGGAGAGCCAGTAGAAGAGCACTTTAGGTCAGACAATGTGCCATTGACCCTTACTCTCTGCGTCCTGTTGGTTAAGAAATCCAGAATCCAACCCACCAGATTATTGCTTAAATCAAATTGTTGCAGGAGCCTTTCAACTAAAATATGAGGTTGGATTGTATTAAAGGCAGAAGAAAAGTCCACAAATAAAAGCCTGGCGTGTGTCCCATTAAAATCCAGATGTTTAAAAAGCATGTCAAACAGAGTGACAGGGTCGATTCAACATTGACATAGCTGCACTTCAGGAGACCTGAAGAACTGGAACTGGACAGTTAAAAGAACACGGCTGTGGATATACATTCTTCTGGCAAGGCAGACCTGAAGGACAGCCAAGGATGCACTGTGTCGCTTTTGCTATCAGAAATGAATTTATCAAACACATTGCTGAACCTCCATGCAGTGTAAGTGAGCATGTTATAACAATGTGCCTTATGTTAGGTCAACAAAAGTATGCTACCATCATATGTGCCTACACGCCCACCCTTGATGCCGAGGATGAGATCAAGGAAGACTTTTACTCAACACTGGATACCATCATCACAAACGTCTCTAAAGACGATAAAGTCATAATCCTAGGTGACTTTAATGCCAGGTTTGGAAGAGATTATGACCTTTGAAAAGGATCAATTGGCAGAAATGGAGTAGGGAACTGCAACTCTAATGGTGTACTCTTGCTATGTGTGTCGAACACCAACTTGTCATAACTAATACCCTTTTCCGCCAGAAGAACAGATTTAAAGCCACTTGTCAACACCCTAGATCAAAGCATTGGCACTTAATCAACTATGTGATTGTCTGTGCACGTGATCAGAAGGAGGTCTGCATTACTAGAGCAATCACCAGTGCAGATGGCTGCTGGACTGATCATTGGCTTGTTGGCTCCACCATGTCTCTGAACATTCACCGAAAATTCACAGAAAATGGCAAAACAACCCAGAAGGAGACTTAATGTCAAGAAACTGAAAGTTTGCGGGTTTCACGAAGGACTCCAGCAGTCACTCCACCAACGCCTTCAATCCATTCAATGTGATGAAGTGGAAGAGTACTGGAGTGAGCTAAAGGAAGCCATCCTCTCTAGCAGTGAGGAAACCATTGGCTACAGTAGCAGAAAACATCAAGACTGGTTTGACAAAAATGATGAGGCCAGTAGGAACCTAATTCTGGAAAAGAGGCAGGCCTTCTGTGCCTGGCAGTGTGACCCAACAAATGAAGCTAAGAAGAAAGCTCATCAGATCATTAAAGCCAAGGTCCAAAGGTGAATCCGACATGTTAAAGACCAATGGTGGGCTGAAAAAGCCAAGGAGATTCAAGAATTGGTGGATAGCCATGATAGTCATAGCTTTTTTAGTGCCACAAGGGTGATCTACGGTCCTAGTACGTGTGGTGCCACTTTAATAAAAGATAAAGATGACAGTCTCCTTAAGGACGAAGAGAGCATTAATCACCGCTGGATGGAGCACTTTCAAAATCTCCTCAACCGTGAATCTCTGGTACATGAGTCTATTTATCTAGTGATCCCACAGCTGCCTGTGGCTAGCGAGCTTAGTTTAGAACCCTTCCTTGTTGAAGTAAAAGCTGGCATTAGTCAGTTAAAGAACGGAAAAGCACCTAGCTGCGATGGAATACCAGCAGAGATCTTCAAACTTGGTGGGGAAAAGCTTACCTACTGTCTCTACCAGCTTATACTTCTCATCTGGCAATGAGATAATCGCTTGCGATCTAAGGGATGCTGAAATTGTGAAAATCTTTAAGAAGGGAGATAAGTCGGACCGTGGAAACTACCGGGGCATCTCACTTCTTGCCATTGTTGGCAAAGTCCTCGGCCGAATCGCTGCCAGTCGTCTGTAAAATTTCTCCCGGAATCACAATGCGGTTTCCGACCTAATCGAAGACCTATCGATATGATTTTCTCCGCCTGTCAGCTGCAAGAGAAGTGTCAAGTGGCAAGAGAAGTGTCATGAACAACATCAGCCAATTTATATGGCCTTCATTGACCTCACAAAGATATTTGATTCAGTAAACCGTGAAGCCCTATGGAAAATCTTGGCCAAGTGTGGATGTCCTGAAAAATTTATTTGTATTCTCAGGCTTCTCCATGACAACATGACTGCAAGAGTCCTTAATAACAACACTGCTGCCAATGAGTCTTTCAATGTGCAAACAGGCATAAAACAAGGCTGTGTGACTGTACCCACTTTGTTTTCCATTTTTGTAGCAGCCATCATGCATCTAGTAAAGAACAGAATGACTGGTGAGATAGAAGTCGTCTACAGAATGGATGGTGCTTTATTCAATCTTAAGAGGCTTAAGGCAAAGACTAAGACCAGTAGTATATCGGTGATGGAACTGCAGTATGCTGATGACAACTGTGTCTGTGCCTTCAAGCAACTCTGGGCCTTTGATGATGCTTACCAGAGACTTGGCCTTTCTATAAATGTAAAGAAGACAGAGATACTTTTTCAGCCAGCACCAGAGCAAGCTCATACCAATCCATCCCTTAAGATTGAAGACACGGCCCTACACAATGTACATAGTTTCTCCTACTTAAGCAGTATCCTCTCAAACAAGGCAGATATTGATGCTGAGATCCAACATCGACTCCAAGGTGCCAGCTATGCATTTGGACGACTGCGAGAGAGAGTATTTGATGAAAGGCATATACGTACTGACACCAAAATCTGGGTGTACAAGGCTGTTGTAATTCTGACGCTCCTGTATGGCTCAGAGATGTGGTCGACTTATCGACGGAACGTGAAGACCCTTGAGAAATACCATCAGTGCTGCCTCCGCTGAATTCTTGGAGTCTGCTGCAAGGATCGACGAACAAATGTCAGTATTTTGGAAGAGTCAAATTGCACCAGCATCGAAGCAGTGGTCATCAAAAACCAACTTCTTTGGTCTGGTCATCTGTCACAGTTGAACAACTCTCACCTTCCAAAACAGTTGCTGTTTGGACAACTTCGATCTGGAGCAAGCACAAGGGGAGGTCAAAGAAAGCAGTTTAAGGACAACATCAAAGCCTCCTTAAAAGCATGTGGCATCAGTATAGGTAAGTGGGAGGATGTTGCTTCCAACAGATCCTGTTGGTGTAAGAGTGTATATGAGGGCGTGTCCCATTTTGAGGTCCAAAGACAAAATAGGGCCCAAGAGAAGCGCCTGATGAGGAAAGAAAGGGAAAAGGAACCCACACCGCTGACTACTGCCTACAAATGTGACAAGTGCAGATGACTATGCGCGTCCCGCACAGGACTGACTAGTCACCTGCGAGTGCACAAAACCCGATGAAAAGACACCCCTTGGACAACAATCTTACTCAGAGTCGAGTAATATCATCAGATATCAGCTGTTCTTGACTTCTTAATTAGTTTTGCCTTATTTAAGGAACACCGCTCCCTAGATCAGCGCGGCATCCTACGTCATATCGGTCTGTTCAACATGCTTCTGTCTGAGCCTTGTCTATTTTTCCTTGCGAAAACTGTTTGCCATATAGCCTTACCTTGTTTGCCTAGCCTTGTGAGTACCTGCCAAGTCTTGCCTTGTTTTTGTCCAGCCCTTGAGCTGAATTTATTTTGTTTTCTTTGTTAATAACTCATGCCAATCGTTCGCCCAGCACATGAGTCCTGTTTTCTGCCCCGTCGGGACCCAGCCGTGACACAGAGTGATACCATGGTCATTAAACCAGGTATTGGTAATTTTGGTAGTGTGGGCAGGTGCCAAGTCCTGCTGGAAAATGAAATCATAATTTCCATAGAGGTTGTCAGCAGAGGGAAGGATGAAGTGCTTGAAAATTTTTCTCATAGATGGCTGCGCTGACTTAGGACTTCTTAAACACAGTGGACCAACACCAGCAGATGACATGGCTCCCCAAATCAGCACTGACTGTGGAAACTTTACATTGGCCCTCAAACAACTTAAGCAACGTGGATTCTGTTTTTCTTCACCCTTCCTTTAGACTCAGGGACCTTGATTTCTAAATGACAGGACTTGGCACCTGATTTGGGAGGATTTGGATCAGGTGGCGGTTGAAGGCAGAGACCTTGGCGGTCTGATCCTCAAGACACAGCTCCGGCTCTGGAACTAGTTTCCTGGAGAGGGGCTGGAGCTTGGCCTACTCTAGAGTTACTCTGAGCGAGAGGCGGCAAGCAGGGGTGGGTATTCTTGTATCCCCCCACCTTGCTGCCTCTACATTGGAGTTCTCTCCAGTGGGTGAAAGGGTTGTTTCCCTGCGCCTTTGGGTTGGGAAATAGAGAATGGGCATCGTCGTCATGCCACGCTGCATTCTGAGCTGTTGTCGCCCTTTTAGAGGTAGGGCTTCTTTGTTTACCTGTAATCTACAGCAACTGCTAACGCTAACAGACATATGTTTGATGGCACACAGCAAACAGAAAATTAAAATTCCTTATTCAGAGAAGTGAATAAGGAAGCAAAGGAACACTGCCTCCAAAAAATTAAAGAAATAAATGGGATTGATCCGTCTGAGCGCAAGAAATGGACCACTGATCTCGACCAACAGCCTGGAGTCATACTGTCAGATGTGTTTCCCTACATTCTTTGTGGAGTGAGCACATACACCCATGAGCAGTTTAAGAACTATAAATCATTAGAGGCTCATGTTGAATTGAGAGAGAGAGAGAGAGAGAGAGAGAGAGAGATTTTTAAAACATCTTTAATAAACACACTTGTCCATCAGTCAATACAATTTCTATATCATGCTATGTTACACAGAAAATTAATCCCCCCAAAAACGCCCCCCAAAAAAGCTGTCCATCATGAACTGAACAGAAGACATTCTCCAGGGACCAGAGGGTCCTGAAACCTTCCACATCCCCATTCCCCATAAAAAACTGAAAGTCCAGCCTGATTCTGGCTTTAAGTAGCCTCACAAATAAAATTTTGACATCAACATCATTCTCAACATTTTCAAGTTTTCTTCTCCGGCTTACATAGATAGCCAACTTTGCCTGCCCTAAAACAAAGTTCAGTAGTTGACACTTCTGCTTAAAACGACGATTGTACATAAAACCACAAATGAAAACCTGCTTAGAGAAAACTTCCTTAAAAATATGAAAAAGTTTTGTGAGAAGTTCAAAGAGGCCACTCAGGCGCTGACATTCAATAAAACAATGAAAAACAGTCTCCCTAGAGGAACAAAAAACACACTGATCACTGACACTGCTGTTAATCACAGAAACAAAAGCATTGACAGCTATAATACCATGCAGGACCCTCCACTGTAAGTCTCCATGCCTCTTAGGGAGAGGGGCTTTGTAAAGAGCCCTCCAGGCAGGCCCATGCCCTTTTCCTAGTTTAAAATAGGCTCTCCAAGGAGTGTCCACACAGGTGTTCAATCGGTCCTTGTTGAGTGCCATCACCACCAGTCTGTAGAGTGCCTTACCACTGGCTCCTCCAAAGTCCACACCAGTGGGAGCACAGAATGCCAGTAAGGAGCAAGGAGCGACGTCAAAGTCCATATAGAGTGTGAGAGAGGGAAAGGGGTCAGTGCTTTCTGGCTGCAGCGTGCCATTGCTAAAGTCCAAGAGTAGGGAGTGCTCAAGTCCATGAAGCTCCTGTTTCCAGTGTGCAAGAAGACCATCGATGAAACGATTCGACCTGACACCAAGATGAGCTGCTAAAGCTGAGGCGTTGTTGAGGCCAGGACCAGCCAGTTCCACCACTTGCTTCAGAGTGAGAATGTTCCTGGAACACAGCCTATCAAGGAAGGTCCTTCCAACTCCCGGCAGGACACCAAGGCGACCACCAAAAACCAGCGGCTCCCTCAACAACCAGTAGAGGGAATCGCATGGCCCTCTTTGTTTTTTAAAAAGAGTCCACACTGAAAAGAGACTGCGGTAAAAACTGGGTAAAGACAGTGCATTAGAGTTCTTAAAATCCATTAAAAACACAGGGAGGTCTAGCCCAAGCCCAAGGACTCTCTGTAAAATAACACAGGCCAAAGGCCTCCATACCAGGTCCTGGGGGCCCGTCAGCAGTCTCTGTATGAAAGTCAGTCTAAAAGCAGCACCTCTACTAGCTAAATGAATCACTCCTTGCCCCCCCTCCTCTTTGGGAAGAAATAACAGGGCTTGAGGAACCCAGTGGAGTCCACCCCCCCAAAAAAAGTCCACCAAAACAGACTGAATTTTGGACAACAAACCAGCAGGGGGGTCCATGCACATGAGGCGGTGCCACAGGGATGAGGAAACAAGATTATTTAAAATGAGCACTCTTCCTCTAAAAGATATTCTTGGCATTAGCCACTTCCACTTGTTTAGTCTCCCGTTAATCTTCTCTATGACCCCATCCCAATTTTTTTGCTCAAACTGCTGATTTCCAATAAAGACACCAAGATACTTAAAACCTCCTTTTTTCCAAATCAACCCACCCGGCAGCGTAAGCTGATTTTCTAGTTTCTCCCCCACCATCAGAGCCTCGCTTTTTCCCCAGTTTATCTTTGCAGAGGAAAGTTGGCCAAAAAGATTGACACTCCTAACCAGAACGTCAATGTCACTCTGCTTGTTTAGCAGAATGACTACATCATCTGCATAGGCCGACAGCTTGAACGTGGTGTCACAGCCAGGAAAAGTAACTCCTGATAGATCCCTTCTCAGGCAGTGAAGCAAAGGCTCTATGGCGAGGGAGTACAGCATCCCTGAGAGAGGGCAGCCCTGCCGAACCCCCCTCTGGACTTTTAAAGGGGCAGACAGGCCCCCATTTATCTTCAGCACACTCTCAATGTCACTGTACAAGACCCGTATCCTGGCTATGAAGCCTGGGCTGAACCCAAAAGCTGTTAAAACTGTCCATAAATATTGGTGTTCAACCCGATCAAACGCCTTTTCCTGGTCAATTGAAATCAAACCAGTTTCTACCGCCAATGAACCAGAGACCTCCAAAATATCCCGAATTAAAGTGACGTTGTCACTAATCAGCCTGCCAGGCACACAGTAAGTCTGGTCTACATGAATGAGCTCGCTCATCACCTTTCTCAGTCTTCGGGCCAGAGCTTTTGAGAGAATCTTGTAGTCTGTGCAGAGCAGAGAGACTGGCCTCCAGTTCTTTAGGCTCTGGAGGTCCCCCTTTTTCGGCAACAGTGTGATGATGGCCCTCCTGCAGGTCGTGGGTAGGGTCCCCCTTTCCAAGCTATCTTGGAGAACCTCCAGCAGGTCTGGACCAAGCAGGGGCCAGAATTCCTTAAAAAAGTCCACAGAGAGACCATCTATGCCTGGTGATTTTCCATTCTGGAGGCTCATTAGCGCCGTATGCAGCTCAGACAGAGACAGTGGAGCATCCAAGCCGGCAACAAGGTCCTCTGAGAGCACTGGAAGACCATCAAGGAAAACCTGGCCCAGTGACGTGTCCTCCCTCCACTCTGCTCTAAACAATTCACTGTAAAAGCTAGCAGCGTGTTTCCTGATCTCTGCTGCTGTGGAGATTGTTCTCCCGTCATCGCCCAACAAGGAGTGAATGAGCTTTCTCTGTCCATTTTTCCCCTCCAGTCCAAAAAAGTACTGGGAGGGCGAGTCCATCAGAGCTACATCCATGTAGCGTGAGCGGACCAGAGCACCCTGTGCGGTGACCCCTAGCAAGCTAGCCAAGGATGACCTTTTTGACTTGAGAGCCTCTAAGTGCTCCTGTTTTCCTGTAGAACTGAGCAACTCCTCTAGTTCTACCACCTCAGTCTCCAGAACTTTCAAGGATTGGGTCAAGCTACGAGTGACATTTTGAGTGTACTGTTGGCAGAGTTGTTTTATCTGGGCCTTACCAAAATCCCACCACAATTGGAGAGAACTAAAAGAGGGTTTTTGTTCCCTGTGTGACTTCCAAACATCATGAAAAACCTCTTTAAAAAACACATCATTTAAAAGTGTATTGTTAAAATGCCAAAAAGCACTCTTACACTTTACATTTTCAATAAACACAGAACAAAACAGCAGGCAGTGATCAGTGAAACCAACAGGACAGATACAACTATTTTTAAAAACACTCATTTGATGTTTGAAACCATAAAAACGGTCTAACCTAGCCATAGATAAAAGGTTATCTTTGACATGGCTCCAGGTGTACTGCCTCTGGTCCCCATGATGTGATCTCCACACATCGGCCATTTCATGTGTTTTCACCAGTTCTCTCAGCCTATTGGCAGAAGCAGGGTGAGGCTCCTGATGGTTCCTGTCTAGTCTGTGGTTTAATGTACAGTTAAAATCACCCCCCAGAAATAAAAAACTATTTGGATCACAGGACTTAACCGTATCCGAAAGCACGTCAAAGACCCTGATCCTCTCTGCTCTCTGTGTTGGCACATACACGTTTATAAAAACGAAGTTCACGTTTTCAAACTGTACCTTTAATAAGAGGAAATGACCTCTCACCACCTCTTCTACCTCATAAGAGACAGGCACACAACCCCTAGAGAAAAGTACAGCCACCCCCCCACTGCTACTGGATTTGTGGCTAAAAAAAATGCAGCCATCCCACTCTTTTCTCCAATGGCTCTCAATGTCCACAGTGCTGTGAGTCTCCTGGACCATCAGCACGTCAAGTTTCTTTAAATTAAAAAGCTTGTATAAAGAGGCCCTTTTTACATCATCCCTGGCCCCATTAATATTGAGAGTGCCAATTCTAAGGTGGGGCATTAAAAAGGATAAAAATAGGGTACAGTAAAAAAACACACACATAGCATAAAAGGGAAGAAACAAACTAAGAGTCAACATGACTGTTAGTAATTTGCAATTTCAGTTTAGCAACCAGTTTCTTTAAACAATAAATTTCCTGATCAGTGAAAGTCTCATTCCCATCATTCAGTTTCATAAATTTGCGAGCTGATGCCACGAATAACTCCAGATCTGGAAAGTAATTTTCCACTTTCACAGCTCTGCTCCCCTTAGTCACCTGGAGAAATTGCCTAATTTTAGTAAAACAATAGGAGCTTTGCTCCTCCTGCGTCTGCGTCTGCATCAGTTCAGACTCATCTCCACTTTCGTCAGAAGCGCTCTCATTCAGTAAATCTAAATTCCCAACCCTACTAGATTTAGCAGAGCTCTGCAAGTTTTCCGCACTTTTCCTTTTTTGTGCAGCTTTAAAAGGATCCTCTTCAACAAAACTACATTCCTGCATTTCTTCATGAAACGCAACGTTTGTCATGCAGTGTTTGCTCTTTGTGTCCGCTACAGCCTCAAACCGCTCCTCCCCCGCCTGCAAAGTCTGTTCATTCACGTTCCTTCGTTTAACTGCACTTTTACTTACACCCTCCACCTGTTTACCCCGGGCGACAGGCTCGTCACAATGATCAGAGCTGCCGCCAGACAGAAATTCCCCACCATCACTGTTTGGGGGGGCAACTACCGCGCCTGCCGCGGCCACCCCAGCAGAGGCGGCCGCGGCCGCCCCAGCACAGGCGGACGCGGACGCGGACGCCCCCGCAGAAGTAGAAGCGGCCGCGACCGCCCCAGCAGAGGCGGGCGCCGCAGCGGCATCCGCCGCACCACATGTAGCGCTACCCTCCGGACCACCAGAAACAGCGGCGTCACCTTTCTTACCGCCAGTGCTCTTTGTGTTCGCCTTTTCAGGACATGACCTAATAAGATGGCCTTCTGCGCCACACGCAAAACACTTCATGGTTTCAGATGTTGCAAACACCAAGTAGCTAAAGCCGTCAATCCTGAAATTAAAAGACGCGTTCAGTTCAGCAGAGCTGTCTTTTAACACCATGAAACACTGCCTCCTATGACATACAACATGCTTGTTAATTATCTTTTGTAACATTCATCAGAATGGCTTGTTTCAGTGCATGTCTCTTTAAATCCCTAAGAACACATTTAAGTCCACCCTCCTTCTTAGATAGATAGATAGATAGATAGATAGATAGATAGATAGATAGATAGCTTTATTGTCTGTCCCAGTCGGTGACAGAAATTCTTCTTTGACACAGCTACAACAATATAACACATTCAGCACTCTTAAAGACATGTTGATAGAAAAACTCCATATTATCTATGCTCTCATTGATATTAATAATGTATTATTTTAATTGAGAAGTATCATACCTTTCATATGCCATGTTTATATGTGCATTCCGTATAGGATAAGTTTATATATTCTTGGCTTGTTTCTGTGAGCAATTTCAGAGAGTTCAGACAGGGTTAGTACATGTTTAAGGAATGATCTAAGCCATTTGTCATAATCTCTTTGACAAATCTCCTCTGCTTGTCATTTTCTGCCGCTAGGCGACAACCCAGTTTCGTGGGGGGGGTCTGTGTCCCCCAAAGGGAAGGTTGAGGGGGGCCTTAGCCGGTCCAGAGGCAGATGGAATTCATGCCCTAGCATGAGTTTTGCCAGAGAGCACCCAGTTGTGGCGTGGGCCATTGCCCTGTAGTTGAGGGTGTCAGGGAACGTGAAGCCATCCACCAAACGGGCTCTCAGACTGTTTTTCAGAGTCTTGTTGAAACGTTCCATGCCCCCATTGGTTTGGGGGTGGTAGAACGCAGTTCTGACGTGCTCCACACCCCAATCACTCAAAAACTCCTCAAACCTCCCAGAGGTGAACTGTGGGCCATTGTCTGTTGTGATGGCATCAGGGACCTCCCATCTGGCAAACAGTGACGAGGGGAAACCCGTGACCACATCTGTCGTGACCGAGTTAGTGGCTAACACCTCTGGCCATTTGGAGAACAGATCGTAGACCACGAACAAAGACTGGCTGTTTGGGGGAGCCTTGTGTAGTTCACCGCAAATGTCCAACTGGATGTGCTTCCAAGGGCCCTCTGGGTACGGTAGTGGTTGCAGAGGTGGGGGGGTGGCCCGCTGGTCTTTCTACTCTCCAAACATGGAACACAGTTCTTTACCATAGTTTCAATGTCCTTATAGATACCAGGCCACCAAACCGAATCCCTGCAAAGCTGCTTCACCCTGACCACACCCAGGTGTCCCTCGTGGAGCATTGCCAGAGCTTGTGATCTCAGAGACGCCGGAAATAATAAGCCGTGCCCCCTAGCCATACACACACACTGTTCCAGCAACTCAGTTTGTCTCTGAACTGGTGAAAAGGCGCCAGATCGCCCTGTATTTTTGTGTGCCAACCCTCCCTGATGACCGAGCACAGTTGTGACAACGTGGGATCCCGTTCCGACTCTGCCTGGAGCTCCTGGAGGGACACCATGTCCCGGAGGGATCAGTGCAGTGCGTTGACCACATCCGCCTCCATGGGATCATCGTCATCCAGTTGTGCAGTGTTGGCCATAGCATGGGACAGGAGATCCGCCACCACGTTCTTTTTTCCAGGGGGGAACTGGGTAGTGAAATTGTAGGCCCGCAACCGCTCAGTCTACCTGTGGATCTGTAGGGGCCTGTATCCCAAGCCCGTCGTTTCCAGCAGCGTTGTCAGTGCCCGGTGGTCCGTTCACAGGGTGAAGTTGCATCCGTAGAGGTAAATGTGCCACCATTCACACACCCAGACACAAGCGAGCGCCTCTCTCTCACCCACGGCGTATTTCTGTTCAGCCTGCCGAAAGGGACCTCGACACAAACACCACTGGGCACTCGGTATCATTTTGCACTTGAGACATACAGTAACTGCCCCCACTGCCAAACCAGATGCATCACAAGTCACAAAAGTCAGCCATTTTGTATCAAAGTGGGCCAACACTGGAGGGGAGGGGAGTTGGGACTTCAGCCTAACGACCGCCGCTGAGCAGGCCGGAGTCCACTGCCATGGTGTGTCCTGCTTCAGAAGGGCTCTGAGGGGTTCAATAGTCTCTGAATAATGGGGAATGAAACGCCTGTAGAAGTTCACCATGCCCAGGAATGAGGAGATTTGTGTGGGTGTCGTAGGGTCGGGGAGATGCAGGACCACCTCCACGTTTGAGTGCAGGGGGCGCAGGCCCTCGGGTGCCAGCTGAAATCCTACAAACCCAATGGAATCCGCCGCAAAAATGCACTTTTCCCCATTCAGCATGACTCCGTGTTCCAGCAGCACTTCCATCACTCATCTCAAACGACTGTCACGTTTTCCCTGCGATGCACCATGGACCACGATGTTGTCCAGTTACACCACTACACCCTGAGGCCAGCAAGAATTATAGACATAATTTTCTGAAAACAACTCGGTGCTCAGCTCAGACCAAAAGGCAGGCGGGTGTACCTGAAAACGCCCAAGTGAGTCATGAACATTGTCAGGTCCCTGCTGGCTGGGTGGAGAGGCACCTGCAGATAACCCTGGCAGAGATCCAGCTTCGTGAACACCCTTGAGCCGCTGAACATTACGGTGAGTTCCTCCATCGTGGGGAGCGGGTATTTATCTGGGATGATCGCTTTATTAACCATCCTGAATGCCGCCCGTCTTCTTCTTGGCCACCACAATGTTTGAAATCCACGGCGAGGCATCCACTTTCTCGATGATGCCAGTTTTAAGCAGTGTATTCAGTTCCACCGTGTCGTCATCCCGCACAGCGAGGGGGAGCTGCTGTAATGGTTGGATCTTGGGTGTCATGCCTGGGTCAATGAGTGGGCGGTGGTTGAATGCTTTAATACATCCCATGCCCACGAACAACGCCAGCCAGCGTGCATGCCACTTGGGGGACACCGTCAGTACCGTTGAGCCTGCTGGGTCCATGATGGTGAATCCTAACTCGCCCAGCAGGTCAATTCGCAACAAGTCAGCCCCCTGGCATGAAACCTGGAAGGTAAACATGGGAATAGTCCTTGACCCACATGTTACTGAGAAGCTGGCTGTGCCTGCCATGCCAATTTTAGCGTGACCATACCCAAACATTTTCACCGCCCCTGCTTTAATGGCTTTGCCCGGGAAAAGTATTTTCAATGTGGCCATGCTTAGTATGGATATACCAGCGCCCGAGTCTACCATAAGCAGCACATCAACCCCGTCAGGCTGCAAGACATACCACTTTAATGGCCCCTTCTTAGTGCCCACCACACATACCGACGTCATGCTTTCAAGTTGTTGGTTCACTAGTGGTGGGGCAGACCCTGGCCCAGTGATTAGAACGGCCATAGTTGTAGCACTTCTTTCCTCTGGCGGGGCAAGTGAACACACCCACCCGGTGACGAGGATAGTCACTGCCGCCACATAGACCCTGAGCTCCTGCTTCTGCCCATGCCATGGTCCGCCGCCCTTTGGGGGTCAACCCCGAGGAATTAGCTGTGCTGCTAGTGGCCTGACGTGGAGGGGAAGCTTGGGTGGCTAGGTTCTCTTTAGCTAGCATTTGTAGACCTAGCTGGGTAGCGGACTCTATCTGGCTGGTTAATTCAGTCACTTGCTTCAGCATGAAGATGTCCAAAGTTAGTATTAGCTTCTCTTTGAGCCACTCGTTTCTCATGCCGTGTGCTAGCTTGTCACAGACTAGCTCTTCTTCAATAGGGCCGAAGGTGTACATGCTCACTAGGCTACGGAGTTCCATTAGGAAACATTGGGTGGACTCACCAGCTTGTTGTCGGCGGTCGAAGAACCTATGTCGTTGCGCTGTAATGTTGTACTGGTCCATAAAGAAATTATCCATTATGTCCACATACTCCTTCAACGAGCCTTTTCCACCCAGGGCACGAAACACACGTTGGCCTTCCTTACTGAGGCAGTGCTCAAGCAGGCTCTTCCCTCTCTTTTTGTCGTCGGCGTCCAGGCCAGCTGCGGTGATGTATTCCTCAAACGCCTCCAACCAGCGGCGCCATGGTGTAGCTGGCACACCCAGAGACTCAAAAAACATAGGTGGTAATTTTACGCATGCTCCCATGGTTTAATCTGACATCACCAAATGTTATGTCTTAATAACGGGAGACATGAACCATGTTGTACCGAGCAACGAACTGAAGTTTACTGAGAAACACCCAGAACATACATACCGCCTGTAGCCTGCCTGACGTCACCACATTGACTGGCTGGCATCAGCTTCAGCAAGCCCCAAGGGCCAAATCCCTATACCACAGGCTGGACCCATCCATTGGCAAAGATGAGACACATTTTGGACTATAAATCATTATACTTACTGTACAATTAACTGTTTTTACCATATCTTTACTACTGTGTAGAGGTCTGGGGAAACACCTGCAAAACCTACCTACAGCCAATATGCACATTACAAAAAAAGCTGTAAGGATAATAAATAATGTAGGCTATAGGGACCACAACAATTCACTGTTTTTAAAGTCACATGCCATAAATTTCATTTATCTAGTTAAATTTAAGACAGCACAAATAATGTACAGGGCAATTAATAATCAACTTCCAACTAATATACAAAAAATATTTAAAAAAGAGACAATGATTACCATTTGGGAGGAGAACTTTACAAAACCTAAGGTTTGAACAACAAAGAAAAGTATGTGCATATCTGTCTGTGGTGGGGATTTGTGGAACAGTCCAGAGCTGGAACTGAAACTATGTACAAACAGAAACCAATTCAAAAGGAGGTATTGTGGAGCGTGTAAATGAAGAGGCAGATTTGTTTCAGACGATTTATTACACACTCTCACATCTTCAAGCATAGACAGAAAGCATTCCAGCAGAAGCTCCTCTCTTAAATATCATGGCATTCTTCTAGAATCTTCTCACACACAAAAGATGACCTTCGCGTCACATTGCAATCAACCCACTCATTCTTAACACCTCCCTGTTATCTCACTAGGGAACCCCTGCTCTTTGTTCCTGTCTTAGATGATACACAATTAGGCTCTCCCCAGGTGCCACAGTATAAACATTATTTGCTAAAAGGATATACAGTATGTTAGAGTTGTAGTATTAATATGTAAGATGCACTAAACTCACTGTGGGACACTATGGTGTGGTAGGTGGACGGTATTGTGTATACATGCATGTGGAAAAAATTAGGACACCCTGTATAAGCTTGTGTGTTTTTTAACATATTTGGACATATGGATATTTAATATCAATGTTAAAAATACTGAAAGATTCACATAATACAACTAAACAATTAAAAATGAATTAAAGACTTTTTTCACATTTTCTGTAAAATGTAATCCTAAACAAATGGTGAGGAATAAATTAGGATCCCCCCTCAATCTGTTTAGGACACCCCCACACTCATTCCCACTTAAAATTTCCAAAATAATTTAAAAAAAAATGCAAATACAAACAAAAACAAAGTTAGAACTAGGTACATGAACATTTCTTAATAAAGAACTGAATATTTAAAGGGGTGTCCAAATTTTTTCACATGACTGTATCTACGTTGTTTGGGGCTGGGCATATATGTAGTGTATGTACAGTATATGTATGGACTGTATGTATGTAGGGATGGATGGGTGTAAATGTACGTATATATATTTATATATTGATAAATATATATATATTTATATATATTTATATTTATATATTTATATAAATATATATGTATATATATTTATATATTGATGTGTATGTATGTATATCCACTGCTCTTATTTATATCTTCTGTATCTTCTTAATTATTGCTCTGAGTGTTGCTATCCCTGTGCTGTTGCAATCCTGAAATTTCCCCATTGTAGGACTAATAAAGGCTTATCTTATCTTATCTTAAATGTTGATATGTATAAAAATATAGTTAATTGTCTACTTGGGGTTCTAAATTGAGGTAATATGTATATATTTCACATGGTGAAATATATACATATATTCATATATACATATATGTATATATACATATATACATATATTTTATTTAGGGAAAAGAGGAGTTGGAATAAATAAGTGCTAGCTTCTTCCTTCTCCTTTTCGAGCACTGTATACTGTCACTTTTATTGCACTTGCTGACTTGGGACTTCAGTCTAACCAGAGTCAACCCACGTAAAGTTGCAGGTCGGGACAACATCCCGGGACGTGTACTCCGAGACTGCGCGAGCGAGTTGGCGGATGTCCTGACTGACATTTATCTCCCTGAGTCAGGCCATCGTTCCCAGATGCTTCGAGACCTCTATCATTGTACCGGTGGCAAAGAAACCAGTTGTGTCCTATTTGAATGACTATTGTCCTGTTGCACTGACACCAATTGTGATGAAGTGTTTTGAACGGCTTGTCAAACCACACATTACAGCCTGCCTCCCTGCATCACACGACCCGCTCCAGTTTGCATATCGTTCAAACTGCTCCACAGAGGATGCTATAGTCACCACCCTACACTCTGTCATCACCCACCTGGACCAGAAAGACACCTACGCCAGACTCCTGTACATTGATTTCAGTTCAGCATTCAATACCATTATTCCCCAGAGACTGATGGAGAAATTACTCCTTCTTGGTCTGAACACAGAGAGACCTCAGTCTGTCTGGGTTGGAAACAACATCTCCAACTCTGTCACGCTGAGCACCGGATCCCCTCAAGGCTGTGTACTCAGTCCACTGTTGTTTACACTTCTAACACATGACTGTGTATCCAGACACGAGGGGAACCAGATTATTAAGTTTGCAGACGACACCACGGTGGTGGGACTTATTCAGAGGGATGAGGAATCAATGTACAGGGAAGAAGTGAGAGACCTGGAGGGCTGGTGCAGGGAGAACAATCTGGTGCTCAATGTGGACAAAACGAAGGAGATGATTATCGACTTCCGGCGGTCACAGCCTGAACACGTCCCCCTCGGCATCGGCGGCCGTTTAGTGGAGGGAGTGGAGAACATCAAGTTCCTCGGAGTGCAGATCTTGCAGGACCTGACCTGGAGCAAGAATTCCTTGGGGATCAGGAAGCGGGCTCAGCAGAGACTGCACTTCTTGAGGAAACTCAAACAGGCCTCTCTCCCCATCTGCATCCTCAGGACCTTCTACAGAGGTGTGGTGGAGAGTGTTCTGACGTACTGCATTGCTACATGGTACTCCAGCTGCAGTATGACAGACAAAAAAGCCCTGCAGAGGATAGTCAAGGGAGTTGAGAGGGTAATTGGAGTCTCCCTCCCCTCTGTCCAAGAACTTTTTCAGAACCGCTGTAGGAACAGGGCACTGAACATTGTCAAGGACCATTCTCACCCTCTGCATAAACACTTTGAACTTCTGCCATCTGGTAAACGATTCCAGAGCATCAGAGGCAGAACCACCAGACTGATCAACAGCTTCCTTCCACAAGCTGTCAGGATGCTGAACAGCTGACCCGGAATCTCTCATACACACTACTGCACCACGGACATTACGTATATTATTTGTATATTATAGTTAGTTTTTCCCAAGTATGTCTCAGGGATGTGTGAATGGATGGGGGGTGGGGGTGGGGGTTGGGGTGAAGATATGTCTGAGTGTGTCTTATATCATGCTGCTTCTATTTATATGGATGCCGAGAGAAACACAATTTCATCTTGTCTGCACTACAGTTGTATGTACAGCAATATGACAATAAAGTTTGATTTGATTTGATTTGATATGTAGATGTGCAGCCGGCTTGTTAAAAGTTAGCAACAACTCCACACGCCTGCGCCTGTTACAGCTGCAGCATCTCCATGTGAATACAAGTAATCTTTATGTGTTTAAATCACTGCTTACCTTCATGGGAATGCTGTGAACACACAACCATGCATGCAAGAATTTTGTCAAAGCTGATATCTTTCCTTCTGACCGCTGCATTACATTCCATCTGATGCCTCTTTGTTAGCTCTGAGACCTGATTCGCTCCACTTTTCTTCCAAGTGGGGAAGTTAAAAAAGTGTATGCCATTATCAATCTTTTCCCCATGCCAGCTGTGACAGTGGTTGTTGCATTTGATAACGCAGCAAAACTTCCCCATTCTAACGTTGCCTGGTATTGGGATGAATAATAATAACCAGTCCCTCTGTGGCTTATATTAATCATATATTCCATACCTACACTACCGTTCAAAAGTTTGGGGTCACCCAGACAATTATTTTGTGTTTTCCATGAAAAGTCACACTTATTTACCACCATGAGTTGTAAAATGAATAGAAAATATAGTCAAGACATTGACAAGGTTAGAAATAATGATTTGTATTTGAAATAATAATTTTTCCTTCAAACTTTGCTTTTGTCAAAGAATCCTCCATTTGCAGCAATTACAGCATTGCAGACCTAACATGATTGCACAAGGGTTTTCTAATCATCCATTAGCCTTCTGACGCAATGAGCAAACACATTATACCATTAGAACACCGGAGTGATAGTTGCTAGAAATGGGCGTCTATACACCTATGTAGATATTGCACCAAAAAACAGACATTTGCAGCTAGAATAGTCATTTACCATATTAGCAATGTATAGAGTGTATTTCTGATTAGTTTAAAGTTATCTTCATTGAAAAAAAGTGCTTTTCTTTCAAAAATAAGGAAATTTCTAAGTGACCCCAAACTTTTGAACGGTAGTGTACATATGTATAGACATATTAGAATGTTTAGTGATTACATATGTGGATTGACCTCACGCCTCAGAACAGGACAAGAGGTCTCAACCACCGGCGAGGATCAAAGAACAGACTGAGTCGCAGCGGTGGAGACCGGATCGAACTTCCTGACCACCCAGGGTCAGGTGGAGGAGATGGAGGACAATGGAGGGGGATTATGTTAATGCGGGATGTCAGCTTTGATATGCAATGTCTTTTGTTGAGTGTGGGTATAAGTATGAAGGTCTGACTGCGCTCGACCTCTTGATTCTGCTTCTGCATCGAGATGAGACATGTTTGGGAGGTGAAGCTGATAATAAATCTTGATTTATAAAATCACATCACTTCTTCATTCCAAGCTCCCTACACTGGTGACCAGACGTGAGGATGAAACAGAGACGTTCTCCCGCGACGAACTCATCGGAGGCGACCCAGGCAAGCGCCGTCGCCCATGCAGACAGGGGAACGGATGGAAGACGTTCCCCCATGGCAGAATCCACAGAGAGGGCTCAAACGAGCACCATCCCCAGCTCCGCCGTGAGGACAGAAGAAAGGCGTCCTCACCCGGCGGACACATCAGAGACGGCCCCCACAAGCGCCGTCACCGTCAAGCTGCCAGAGTTCTGGCAAAACGACCCGAGCTCGTGGTTCCAGCAAGCTGAGGCTCAGTTTGCACTGGCGGGCATAACGGCGGACGAGACGAAATTTTACCACATCGTCGCCAAACTCGACGCCGCCACGTCAAGATGCGCGCGGAGCATAATTCAACAACTGCCCGCCCACGACAAATACAGAGAATTAAAGGCGACCATCATAGAGAACTTCGTCCCCTCAGCCGAGGAGAGAGCGGAGAAGATTCTGGCGATCTACGGCCACAGAGGATGCAGACCAAAGGCCCTCATGGAGGACATGCTGCAGCTTAAGGAAGCAGACAACAACAACTTCCTTTTCCAGCATATCTTCCTCAGCACTCTGCCGCCACACATGAGAGGGACACTGGCCAACATGCGGTGCAACACCCAGCAGGACTTCCCCACGCTGGCCCGAGAAGCGCAGCGGCTCATCAATGCCTGCGGCGAACAGATGGCCACAGCAGCATCTGCAGATCTCAGTGCGGAAGCCCAGGGCAGCGGAGAACCGCAGACAACGGAGCAGAGCCCGCCCACCATGGCAGCGACACGACCAAGGCGCAGCAGGCGGAACGACCTCTGCTACTATCATCAGCATTTCGCCGAGAGGGCGTACAAATGCGTGCCCCCCTGCAATTTCAAAAACTCGGGAAACGCCAAAGCCGGGAAAACGTTAGCAGCTACGGCTCTCAGCAAGACGAATAAGCTGCTTTATGTGACTGACGGACACACCGGGAGACAGTTCCTTATCGACACCGGAGCTCAGGTGAGCTTCATCACCCCTTCCAACGCAGACCGGGCCATGGGACCCCGGGGAAAAGGAGCGATGTCAGCCAACGGCTCGACCATCAACACTTTCGGTGAAAGGAACCTGCCTCTTTGCATTCACGGCCGCAACTATAGATGGACGTTTATTATAGCGGCGGTGAGTTTTAACTTGTTGGGTGCTGATTTTTTGTGTGCACATGGGTTGTTAGTCGATCTTGCAAATAGACGCTTGGTTAATGCACTGTCATTTTCTTCTATCTCCTGCTCAGCTCGAGTTTCTCCACCACCCGTGCAAGCCAGCGTGACCACAGCAGGAGGTAAGTTTGACCAACTCCTCACCCAATTTCCAGCACTCACAGTTCCAAAATTTTCAGCAACAGTAGCGAAACACGGGGTTGAACACTTCATCCCCACAACAGGCCCGCCCGTTCCGCTCGGGACGAGTTTGCCAGTCTGGAAAAATTAGGCATTATTAGGCGCTCAAAAAGCCCTTGGGCATCGCCACTCCACATGGTTCCAAAAACCGACAGTTCTTGGAGACCTTGCGGCGATTACCGCAGATTAAACAATGCGACAGCGCATGACAACTACCCAATTCCTCACATCCAAGATTTTTCACTACATCTGGCGGGTGCACGCATTTCTTCTAAAATAGACCTGGTCCGCGGCTATCACCAAGTCCCCGTTCGAGCGGAAGACATTCCTAAAATGGCTGTAATAACCCCTTTTGGTCTTTTTGAATTTTTGCGAATGCCGTTCGGCCTCAAAGGCACTGCTCAAACCTTTCAGCGTATGATGGACGCGGTATTACGCGACCTCCCCTTCGTGTTCATCTACCTCGACGATATGCTGGTAGCCAGCCCGTCAGAAAAAGAACACGAACCACACCTCACTACAGTTTTTCAGAGACTAGAAGAGCACGGGTTAATAATCAACCCAGCCAAATGCCGATTCGGCGTGTCACAAATTGATTTTTTGGGACACAGAGTTTCACCAAAGGGGGCAGTCCCATTGCCAGACAAAGTCCACGCGGTAAAAAATTTTCCACGACCACAAACGGTCAGATCGCTGCAAGAATTTTTGGGAATGGTGAATTTTTACAACTCATGCAACCCCTGTATGCCGCACTCAGAAAACAAAAGCCTTCCAACGCGGTCGAATGGACCCCGGAGCGTGAAAGCGCCTTCGCGGAAGTAAAGAGTGCTCTACCGAATGCCACATTGTTGGTTCACCCTGATCCCTCAGCCCGCATAGCGCTAACCACAGACGCTTCAGACCTGGCCATAGGGGCAGTTGTGGAACAACACGTTGGCGAAACCTGGCAACCGTTAGCATTCTTTAGCAAATCTTTAAACCAAACCGAGCGCAAATACAGCACTTTTGACAGGGAGCTGCTAGTGCTTCATTTATCCATCCGCCACTTCCAGTTCTGGCTGGAAGGGCGGCGTTTCACAGCCTTTGTAGACCATAAACCACTTACTTTTGCGATGGCTAAAATTTCAGAACCATGGTCAGGCAGGCAACAAAGACAGCTAGCTGCAATTTCAGAGTTCACCACAGACATTCGACATGTGGCAGGCAAACTTAACAGTAGTACTTAACATAGTAGCAGACTGCCTCTCTCGTGCTGTGACATCGCCAGAGCACGAGGAGACAGATTATACTACCTCAGCCGCAGAAATCTTCGCCAATGCGGACGCGTACGCGGCCCCAATTCACGTAGGGATAGATTACGCAGCCATGGCAGAGGAACAAAGCAGTGATGCGGGCGTGTGCGTGCTCCTGTCTGGACCAACAGGGTTAAGACTGGAGGAAAGGGGCTTACGTGACGGTGTTCCTCCCCTAATCTGCGACGTGTCAACCGGCCGACCTCGCCCGGTAGTTCCAGCTGCATGGCGCCGCCGCATTTTTGACTCGGTTCACTCCCTCACGCACCCAGGGGTGCCCGCCTCGGTTAAAATGGTCGCGGAAAAGTTTGTTTGGCCGGGCCTGCGCAAAAATGTAAAGGAATGGGCAAAGACTTGCATGTCTTGCCAACTCGCCAAAATACACAAACACACAAAAGCTCCTCTAGAGCCTTTTCGAATCCCAGCCAGGAGGTTTGACCACGTTCATGTCGACCTCATGGGACCACTACCTTCGTCTCAAGGTTTCACACACCTGTTAACAATGATAGACCATACTACGCGCTGGCCGGAGGCGGTCCCTTTGGCGTCAACCACAGCCGCGGAAGTCGGTCGCGTTTTTTTAACAAACTGGGTGGCACGTTTCGGCGTCCCATCGGACATCACGTCCGATAGGGGGCCTCAATTTGTCTCAGAACTGTGGTCAGCCATGGCCAGCAGCTTAGGAGCGACAATTCACCGCACCACCGCATATCACCCTCAGGCTAATGGGTTATGCGAGCATTTTCACAGATCTTTAAAGGCCGCCCTCAGGGCCTCACTAACGGATACAGATTGGGTGAATAAACTTCCCTGGGTTTTATTAGGGTTGCGTTCTGCGCCTAGAGAGGATCTAGACGCCTCCCCAGCAGAATTAGTTTTTGCACAACTTCTCAGACTCCCAGGTGAGTTCTTACCAGAGCATCCAGAGCCTGGACATCTTCCAGCCCTGAGGCCCTTAAGCAGTACCGGACCGGACACGCTCCCTGGACCGGCACATCACTCTTTTCCACGGGTTTTTGTCCCCCAAGCTTTAAAAAACGCTGAGTTCGTTTTTGTTAGACACGAAGCTTTAAAATCAACCCTCCGTCCACCATACGACGGACCATTCAGAGTGCTGGAACCTGGTGATAAGCATTTTGTGCTTGATTTAGGGGACAGAAAAGAAACAGTCAGCATTGACAGACTTAAACCTGCCTTCTTGTTGAGCGACGAGCCTGCACGGGTGGCGAGAGCACCTTGGTGGGGTAGACCCCCCAAGAGAAAAAACTCAGCCCCCCTGCGGGGAACAAATAACCACTCTCCTCCCCAAGCTGCAGATTTCTTACAGGACGGTCCCACCAGGACGCCAAAGCGGACCTACAGCAGATTCGGGAGAAGATTAAAACCCAGACAGCACAGGGACTGATGCAAAATTGACAAAGAGTTGTTAACTATGTTATCAGATTGTGCCGTGACAGTTTTAAGGCTGATTTGTGACATTACTATACTGTTGTTGTTACCACTGAATTTTCTACAGGATCATGACTGCTGGAAAGATTTTTTCCTTGATTTCCCAGTCAAGATGTTTAACAGTATAATATGTCATAGAGATTATCTTAAACTGTAAACTTAATTTGATTGTCCTTTTCTTAGTCGTTTGGGGGGGGGGCTGTGGCTTATATTAATCATATATTCCATACCTACATATGTATAGACATATTAGAATGTTTAGTGATTACATATGTGGATTGACCTCACGCCTCAGAACAGGACAAGAGGTCTCAACCACCGGCGAGGATCAAAGAACAGACTGAGTCGCAGCGGTGGAGACCGGATCGAACTTCCTGACCACCCAGGGTCAGGTGGAGGAGATGGAGGACAATGGAGGGGGATTATGTTAATGCGGGATGTCAGCTTTGATATGCAATGTCTTTTGTTGAGTGTGGGTATAAGTATGAAGGTCTGACTGCGCTCGACCTCTTGATTCTGCTTCTGCATCGAGATGAGACATGTTTGGGAGGTGAAGCTGATAATAAATCTTGATTTATAAAATCACATCGCTTCTTCATTCCAAGCTCCCTACACCCTCCAGGATTTCACGGGATGTTTTTATGATTGTTGCAGCCCAAAAAGCCTGAATTCGTTGCGATAAAAGTTGCAATGTTTTGAGAGTTTTTTTTTGCACTAAAAGTTGTTGGAAGAATTACAAATTTTAAAGCAGATGTTCTTTTTCCCCAGTTTACTGCAGTGATATTCTATATAACAATACAAGAAAAACACAGGATTGTGAAAAATTTCCTATTAAACAGTGACTTGTAAATTAAGCAGAAACTTCTGCTATACAGAAAAACTTTTTAGTGCAACAGCAAATACATACTTTAACACAATATGCATTACAACAGCTAAATTGCATTGAATGCATGTTAAAGAGTATAGATTTGGAAATAATTGGCAGCACCTTCATTTGAAAACTCCGTACGGTCCCCAACCACTTGGTACCGAGAGAAGAGGAAAAATAATTTATTCTGTTGCTCTGCATTGTCTAATGGAGTCTGTGTTTTCCTGAAAAAAAAAAAATACAGACAGTATCTCTTTTTCTGTGCCTAACTCCTACCTGTCTATCTGCTGCGCATCTTGGCACACACACTTGTCTCTTCAGACACACATCTTTCATTTATGGGGGGAGGGAAGGGGGTTGTCTATGTCCAGACCGGAGATTCACAGTCTTAAAGCTCATTGACAAGATACAGTAATGATTTTTACCTCTAAAGATGTACAAAATGTTCAAACACTGGCTGTGGTGTTAGATTTGCTTGTGTTGTTTGTGGTTTTACAGAGTTTTTTGTCACACACGCTCCTGCAACGGTGTGCTTTTGGAGCAGATGTACGTTTTTCAGCACAAACCCAGCACTTCGTACACGTTGTCAGGATGGAGACGTGGCGAGATGTCCACTGGCAGGCTGGGGAAGACGGAGGAAGGGACGGTGTTGGAAACCTTGTGGATGTTTTTTTAAAATCACACACTCTGTTTTTCTGATGTGTTCCGTTAATACTCACTGTAAACATGGAAGTGAAAGTGGTGCAGCGATGCATTTGATTGGTTAGACTGAGTGTTTGAGTGCCACTCAGAGACAAATTTGATTGGTGAAATTGACAGAAGTTGATGAGGATTGGCCAAAATTATGGGAAAGTTGCGGTGATTAGACAAAGTTGCAAGGTTCCACAATAGTTGCGCTGATTGGCTGATTTTGTGTGAATTGACGTGATCGCAACATCGCGATATCCTGGAGGGACTGAATAACACACTGAAGCAACCCTCTCAAAAGCTTCAGCTGAACAGCTGTCGTTGCTCACTACGAAAGAAGGACAGGCACGTGATGCCACCTGATGGAAAAACCGCAAGGAATTGTGGGAAAAGAGGTCTGCCTGTCTTCGTTTAGTAGTGAGCGACGAAAGCGGTTAAGCTGAAGTTTTTGAGAGGGTTGCTTCAGTGTGCTGTTATTATTCATCTGAATACCATGCAAAGTTAGAATGGGGAATTTTTGCTGCGGTACAAAGATTCATAATGGCATAAGCTTTTTTAAACTTCCCAACTTGCAAGAAAAGTGGAGAGAATCAGGTTTTCGAGCTAACAAAGTAATGTCAGATGGAATGGATTGTAGTGGTCATGTCACAATCGGTGCACGACCCACGCTTTATGTTCATGTTAGTCTTTGCTTTTTTCACAGTATCATTATTATTCTGGTTATTATTATTATTATTATTATTATTATTAAGTGCCCCCGTGTTCCTGATCATTGTCATGTCATGTCATCCCCTGTTGTCTGTGTCTTTTGGTTATCTTTTGTATTTGGTTATATTTTATAATCTTGGTTTATTTTTACTGTTTAGTATTGCTGTCCTCCATGTGTCCGCCCTTCCTGTTTTCCTCACCTGCTGCCCTTGATTGTCTGTCCAGCTGTGTGACGTTAAGTTGATTATCTGTTCTCCTATTTATGTTAGTTTGTACTTGTGCTCTATCTGGCATCCTCGTCATTGTTTCCTGTTGTTTCCCCAGTGTGTGGATAAATCTTGCCATGTAATTTTGCCTCACTAGTTTTGAGTTCAGCCCCAGTGCTGCATTTTCTTTGTCCTAAGTGTTTCTGTTAATAAATTATTGTTTGCACCATAATCCTACCTGCACTCATGGATCCTGCTTCTGAAGCCTCATCTGCCCGGAGGGCAGAACATGACAGTAGGACGCCAGCAAACAAGGACCCAGCAGGTTCGGATGGTTGGGGAGATCCTAACAAGCTCATGTCAGATCTGGTGGAGTGGTGGCGGATCTATGAGGAGCAAGAGGATTGGAGGTCACTGGCTTTGTAGGAGGCTTGGAGGATTGTGCTGAGCATACCTGGAGAACTTTTGAGTATTTCCCCGGAACTGCAGGGTTTTCTGCTCATGGCCAGGCTCCTCCTCCCCTCCGCTCCACCTGTGCCACCATTGGCTCTCTCCCCAACGCCTCCAGTCGCTCCTCTCCCTACAGCTTCAGTGCCAATGTGGGATGAGCCCATGGACCATTGGGTTGGGTTTGTGGCGTCTGTGCCTGTGCGTGCTGCCGCAACCGAGGAGCTGGAGGAGTGCCGGCAGGTTTTGCTGTCTCAGACCCATCTGCTCCTGGAATATAAGCCCTGGCTTCTTCCGGAGTATGCGGCACAGCTGAGTGGGGATCTGATCATTGTCTGTCATGTCATATCATCCCCTGTTGTCTGTGTCTTTTTGTATTTGGTTACATTTTATGATCTCAGTTTATTTTTACTCTTCAGTATTGTTGTCCTGCATGTCCATTGTCATGTCTCCTGTGCATCCTCTGTCTGAGTGTCAGTGTAGCCCCGCCCATCCTGTTTCCCTCACCTGCTGCCCTTGGTTGTCTGCCCAGCTGTCTGACATTAAGTTGATTATCTGTTCCCCTACTTATACTAGTTTGTACTTGTGCTCTAGCTGGCATCCTCATCATTGTTTCCTGTTGTTTCCCCAGTGTGTGAAAGAATCTTGCCATCTAAGTTTGTCTTCCTAGTTTTGAGTTCAGCCCCCGTGATGGATTTTCTTTGTCCATAGTTTTTCTGCTAATAAATTACTGTTTCCACCATAATCCTGCCTGCGCTCATGGGTCCTACTTTTGAACCTTCATCAGCTTCAACAATATTCTTGCACACCTGGCCATGTGTTCACTGCATTTTCATGAAGGTAAGTTGTGATTTAAGCACATATAAAGATTATGTGTATGCGCGTGGAGTTGTTGCTAACTTTTAACAAGCCGGTTGGAAATTCAAAGAGTGCACGTAATTGCCTTCATTACATATGGATTTAAAAGCTGGGGACTGACGTCCATAGAATGCTTGGTATCATTAGATTCAGCAGCTTCTCCTCTTTCAGGTGACTATAAATGCTACTGTCCTGATTTAGTATGTTTTTAAAGCGGCTAATTATACCAGTAATTTTTTCGGTGCACCAGTGTGAGTGTCGGGCTTATCACACTACTTGATTAGTATTTCATGTCCAGTTGTGTAATAATGTGTATATACTTATCAAGCATCATATGATAAATTTGAACATAAATCCAGCATTTCACCACTGGGACTTAGAAATGCCTGTAGTTGCAGAGACACATGCTAGTGCAGAAAACTGTGTAGAAGCAATTATTGCTTACGGTTGTGCAAACAACGGTTTTCTGGTTGTTCACCCGGAAGATTTGAGGTGGTTGGACCCATCCATTGGTGAACTGAATATGAGTTTCTAATGATTTATAGTTTTTAAATTGCTCATGGGTGTATGCGCTCACCCCACAAACCAGGTAGGCAAACACATCTGACAGCATGACTTGAGGCAGTTGGTGTTATGATCTGGACATCCTGTCTATGCTTTCTGTTATTTTTGAACTATTGGCATGATTCTGTTATCATTAGTAGTTTGTGTATTCTTAGTTTCTTATTTCAGCTATTGTTTTCTAGTCTCTCCCACCATCCTCCCATTCCACCAGCCACTCATGTGTGTTTTCATTTGACCCTAATTAGTTATCAAGCTGTCCTGTGTTAGTTATTTTCTGTGTCCCTATATATGCCCGCTGTTTTCATTTCTCCCCGTGGCATCATTACAGGATTTTTCCCTTTGGTTTCCTCTTCACTCCGGTTAAAATATTTATCATCATTTAGGAGTTTTTCAGCCATTTAGGCTTTTGTATTTTCACAGCCCATGTGCTGCATTTATTTTGTATTCAATAAAACATTCATGCAAGTAAATTGTACCCACCTAAAGGAGTCATCCTGCCTGCCTACCAAGGGTTGTACCTGACAGAATATTGCCACCAAGGGACTCTGTGGGTACAGACTTTGGTTCATATGGCCTGGACGAGGAAGAATGTTGGGCTGCGGGCTTGGTGGAGAATTTCATCTCAGACGCCCGGACTTCCCACACTCCTGAGGCAACCCTGAGGTACCTGGAAGGTGCGGTACTGGTATGAGAGGCATGCCCAAGCCTGCAGACCTACCCAGGACTCACAGAGCTCCTCATCTCATTCCCCAACTTCCAGCATATGCTCCATGGGCGAGTGAGAAGCTCTCCCCCGTCTGTACCTGTGCTGATGATAAAGTTCATTCAACTTTCAACTTTATTTATATAGCACCATTTCACAACAACAGTCATCTCATAGCACTTTCAACTGTAGAGGAAACCCCGACAATTGCAGAAAGACCCCAGCAATCAGGCGATCCCCTGTGAGCAAGCGCTTGGTGACAGTGGAGAGGAAAAACTCCCTTTTAACAGGAAGAAACCTCCAGCAGAACCAGGATCAGGGAGGAGCAGTCATCTGCTGTGACTGGCTGGGGGGTGGGGGGATAGAGAAGATGAAAAGAACAGACATGAAGAGAGCAAACAGCAAGATGGGGACTCAATCTATGGGAGAGAACAAACAGATGTTAATGACCAGCAAAAAAAAAATATTTCACTGAGAGTGAAGAAAGGAGTGAAGAGTGAAGTGTCCCTGGGTGCAAATGCCTCGTGCTTCTAATCATGCTCCAGCTCCAGGATCCTCTCCACACTACCCTCCCAGCACCAGTACCTGCTCGACAGTGCCTCCCAGTTCCTGTACCAACTCCATGGCACCTCCTAGTTCTAGTACCTGCTCCACGGCACCTCCCAGTTACGGTACCTGCTTCACGGTACCTCCCAGCTCCAGAATCTGCTCCATGGCCACTCCCAGTTCCTGTACCAGCTCCACAGCGCCTCCCAGCTTCAGTACCTGCTCCACGGTGCCTCCCAGCTTCAGTACCTGCTCCATGGCGCCTTCCAGTTCCTGTACCAGCTCCACGGTGACTCCTAGTTCCAGTACCTGCTCCACAGCGCCTCCCAGTTCCAGTGCCTGCTCCACAGTGCCTACCAGCTCCAGAACCTGCTCCATGGTGCCTCCCAGTTCCTGTACCAGCTCCACGGCACCGCCCACTTCCAGTACCTGCTCCACGGCACCTCCCAGTTCTAGTACCTACTCCACGGCACCTCCCAGTTCCAGTACCTCCTCCACGGTGCCTCCCATCTCCAGTACCTATTCCATGGCACCTCCCAGTTCCACTACCTGCTCCACGGCACCTCCCAGTTCCAGTACCTCCTCCACGGTGCCTCCCAGCTCCTGTAACTATTCCATGGCACCTCCCAGTTCCACTACCTGCTCCACGGCACCTCCCAGCTCCAGTACCAGCTCCACTGGCCATCTCTCCTGCAGTATATCCTGAGGTTGTCACCCTGGCAGCAGGAGACCAGGAGTTAAGGCAAGTACCTTTTCATTTATGTTCTACCATTATTTTTGAAAAGACTTGCCTTGCTTCTGGTGGGGGCCCCAAGCACACTCCCACCCAGTCTCTCCTGCTTATGACTGTGGTGTCGCCTCACTGACCTGTTGTTTCCCTCCATCGTCTGAGGTGGTGTGTCAAGGATGGAGCCGCAGGAGGACCACACTCCATCATCACCGTCATCCTAGCAGGCCATCATCAAAGCAGGCTGCGCCTTCATCACTATCATCAGAGCAGTCCGCTCCATCATCGCTGTCATCGGAGCATGCTGCTCCATTATTACCATCCTCGAAGCAGTCCACTCCATCATCGCCATCATCGGAGCATGCCACTCCATCATCACCGTGATCGGAGCAGGCTGTTCCATCATCACCGTCATCAGAGCAATTCGCTCCACCCGTTGTCCAGGGGGTTGAGCCATCTGCTTTAGGGGTCGCCGCTTCTCAGCTGCTGTTAGCCCCTGCACTGAAGGCTCCTCAGGTACCATCTTCTGCACTAAAAACTCCTGTGATATCGACCCCTGAGCGACAATGGTGACGATGGTCCAGAATGCAGTGTGACATGACATTAATGACCATTCTCTATTGTCCTACTGGGAGACTTCAATGCACACATGGGCAATGACAGTGAAACCTGGAGCTGAGTGATTGGGAGGAACGACCTGCCTGATCTGAACCCGAGTGGTGTTCGGTTATTGGACTGCTGTGCTAACCACAGTTTGTCCATAATGAACACCATATTCAAGCATAAGGGTGTCCAAACAAACAATTAAAACCTGGCCTGAAAATGCTCTCCTCCAGCTACAGGACTGCTTTAGCTGCACACATTGGAACATCTTTGAACAGCAAGACCTGGATTCCTACACTGAGTCTGTCCTTTTTTACATTAAATGCTGTGTAGAAAATGTGACAGTCACCAAACACATCCGGATCTTTCCAAACTGGAAACCCTGGATGACCAGTGAGGTCCAGGCTGTGATCAGAGCCCACAACACAGCCCTCAGGCAGAGGGACAGCTCTCTGTACAGCACTGCCTGAACCAACCTTAGAAGAGGCATAAAACATGCCAAGAACGCCTATAGAAGGAAAGTGGAAGGCTTCCTCACAGACAATAACCCCCGACAGATATGGAGAGGCATCCAGGCCCTCACCACCTACAGGGGCCATTGCCTCCAACATCGGACAGCAGCTTCACTCTGGCAGAGGAGCTTAGCAGCATCTTTGCCCGGTTTGAGCACCCCCCCCCCCCAATTTGTCCCCCATCCTCCTCTTCCACCCTCTCCTCCTGCCCTCTCCCCCCTCCCCTCCCCCCCACAGATGCATGAGGTGAGGAGGAAAGTGAAAGCAGTGAACCCCTGCAGAGCCACTGGCCCCGACAGTATCCCAGGAGCAGTGATCAAAGCATGTGCAGATCAGTTGGAAGATATCCTCACCAAGCTGTTCAACCTCTCCCTGATGCACGCCACTGTCCCCTCCTGCCTCAAGGCCTCCACCATCATCCCATCCCCAAAAAGTCCGCAATTGACAGCTTGAATGACTATAGACCATCGCACTCATGTCTGTAGTCATGAAGTGACTGGTGCCCCAGCACATCAAGGACTGTCTTCCCCCCTCCTTCGATCCCCACCAGTTCGCCTACAGGGAGAACCAGTCTACAAAAGATGCCATCGCCACCACACTCCATAGAGCGCTGAGCCACCTGGAACTCAATAAGCTATGTATGGATGTTCTTTGTGGACTACAGCTCAGCTTTCAACACCATCATCCCGGACATCCTGACCAGTAAACTGCACCTCCTCCATATCCCCCCCCCCCGCCCAACCTGCTCCTGGATAAAAAAACTTTCTTACCAACTGCCCACAGTCAGATTTGGCCCACCACCACTCCTCCACACTGTCTCTCAGCACTGGCTTCCCCCAGGGCTGCATGCTAAACCCACTAATGTACTCCCTGTACACCTTTGACTGTATTCCAACCCACCCAACCACTGTCATTGTGAAGTACGCAGACGATACCACCTTGGTTGGGCTCATTACGATGATGATGAGAAGACATACAGGGCAGAGGCAGAGAATCTGCTGTTGTGGTGTCAACAAACAACCTGAAACTGAATGTCCAAAAAACCCAAGAACTTATACTGGACTTCAAAAAGAACAGACAGGACCTTTTCTGCTTTCAAGCTTGAAAGCAGAGCTTGAAACAGCTGCAGCTGCGGCACAGGTGTAATGTGGCCAACTACTGATCAGAGGTTCAGGGGTTTGATTCCCGCTGTGCCTGCAGTCTGCATGTTGAAGTGTCCTTGAGCAAGACACTGAAACCCCTGTTGCTCCTAGTGGGTCAGTCCAGCACCTGTGCATGGCAGCTCCATCGCCATCAGTGTGTGAATGTGTGCGTGAATGGGTGGATAGCAGGATCTGTAAAGTACTTTGAGCATCTAGAGATGAGAAAAAGCGCTATATAAGTGAACACCATTTACCAGCCAATCTACATCCCTAATTTACCTATAGCAGGCTTATCTAATTAGTAGCCCGCAGGCCACATGTGGTCCAGAACCAACCTCCGAGTGGCCCAGGCCACGCCATGGAAATATACTGTAAATTTAAGAAAAAAATATGAAGGAATGAGACCGTTCCAGTCGACAGGCAGAGCATCTCGCCAGCGTCACTGTCTGAGAGAAGCATGAGCTTATTAAAGTACTTTAAAGGCAAAAAAAAGCAGAAGAGGTACATACAGACGTGGACAAAATTGTTGGTACTCCTCTGTTAATGAAAGAAAAACCCACAATGGTCACAGAAATAACTTGAATCTGACAAAAGTGGTAACAAATAAAAATTCTATGAAAATTAACCAATGAAAATCAGACAATGCTTGTGAATTGTGGTTCAACAGAATTATTTTAAAAAACAAACTCATGAAACAGGCCTGGACAAAAATGGTGGTACCCTTAACTAAATATTTTGTTGCACAAGCTTTTGAGCCAATCACTGCAATCAAACGATTTCTGTAACTGTCAATGAGACTTCTGCACTTCTCAGCAGGTATTTTGGCCCACTCCTCATGAACAAACTGCTCCAGTTGTTTCAGGTTTGAAGGGTGCCTTCTCCAGACGGCATGTTTCAGCTCCTTCCACAGATGTTCAATAGGATTTAGATCAGGGCTCATAGAAGGCCACTTTAGAATAGTCCAATGTTTCCCTTCTTAGCCATTCTTGGGTGTTTTTAGCTGTGTGTTTTGGGTCATTATCCTGTTGCAAGACCCATGACCTGCGACTGAGACCAAGTTGTCTGACACTGGGCAGCACATTTCTCTCTAGAATACCTTGATAGTCTTGAGATTTCATTGTACCCTGCACAGATTCAAGACACCCTGTGCCAGATGCAGCAAAGCAGCCCCAGAACATAACAGAACCTCCTCCATGTTTCACAGTAGGGACAGTGTTCTTTTCTTGGTATGCTTCATTTTTGCGTCTGTGAACATTGTGCTGATGTGCCTTGCCAAAAAGTTCCACTTTTGTCTTGTCTGTCCATAGGACATTCTCCCAGAAGCTTTGTGGCTTGTCAACATGCAGTTTGGCAAATTCCAGTATGGCTTTTTTATGATTTGTTTTCAACAGTGGTGTCCTTCTTGGTTGTCTCCCATGAAGTCCACTTTGGCTCAAACAACGACGGATGGTGCGATCTGACACTGATGTACCTTGACCTTGGAGTTCACCATGAATGTGTTTAGAGGTTGTTCTGGGCTCTTTTGTTACCATTCATATTATCCGTCTCCTCCTGCGGCCACGTCCAGGGAGGTTGGCTACAGTCCCGTGGATCTTAAATTTCTGAATAATATGTGCAACTGTAGTCACAGGAACATCAAGCTGCTTGGAGATGGTCTTATAGCCTTTTCCTTTAACATGCTTGTCTATAATTTTCTTTCTAATCTCCTGAGACAACTCTCTCCTTTGCTTCCTCTGGTCCATGTTCAGTGTGGTACACACCATGTCACCAAACAGCACAGTGACTACTTGTCACACTTTAAATAGGCCGACTGATTGATTACAAGTTTGTAGACATCTGTGATGTTATTTAGAGGACACATCTTGGTTGAACATGTCCCTATGGTCACATTATTTTCAATCTTTTCTAGGGGTACCATCATTTTTGCCCAGGCCTGTTTCATGAGTTGGTTTTTCAAAATAATTCTGTTGAACCATAATTCAAAAGCATTGTCTGATTTTCATTGGTTAATTTTCATAGACTTTTTATTTATTACCACTTTTGTCAGATTCAAGTTATTTCTGTGACCATTGTGGGTTTTTCTTTCATTAACAGAGGGGTACCAACAATTTTGTCCACGTCTGTATGTAAGCAGTGGAGGCATTAATGGTGGTTTTAACCTGCTGGTAATGGGAGCAATAATAAAGACTCACTTAGCCAACAGGTGTGGTTAGGATTCATATGCAGGGAAAGACAAGCGTGACTGATGAATCGCTGAGGATTGACTTCACAAGCTACTACAATATTAACTAATAATTTATGTTCATTATTATGAACCTGGCAAGTTAAGATGATTGAAATTCATGAAGTCAATGACTAATCTGTCAGCAGCCTTCAGACAAACTAAACATGCCAATATTTCGATTTCAAAATAAGGGAGGTTTTTCCTGCTGTCTGGGTGGTGAGGAGATTTCTAAAATGCTATAAATATAGAAAAATATCATAACAGAAACTGCATCTTTGGTCATTTAAGTTAATTTATTTCATTAAATATAATTTTATTTTTTTTTTCTTTGAAATCAGAGTTAAATTATTGTTCTGTTCTTGCTCCGCAAAATTATGGTCAAAAGTGTAAATTGTATAAGGGAAAAAAGTCAAAATGTTACCACAATCTGTTTCAAATTTATAAAAAACTAATTTTAAATAAAAAATAGACAAAAATTAACCATAACATAATCCACAAATTTATACTAAAGTCTCAAATGTAGAAGAAAACTCAGTTTTACAAGAGGAAATTACACATTTGAGGAAAATGGTTTCAACTTTAGATAAATTTACAGAGAGAAGCAGAAAACTATTAGAAATTTGTTATAAATTTTGGAGAAAAACCTCAAACCTTCAAGACTGAAGTCATTACCCAAGTTTTTAAGTGGGTGCCTTTTGCATCCTTAACTTTACTAGAAATTTTTGGTTGACTGATACAGTATATGTGTGTAATGAAATGTGTAGTTATAAAAAAAGGTTCCTACTCACACGTGTGAGTAGGAGTAGTGGATGTGCAATGTTTGTTTATGTTATCAATCTTTTCTTGGGAGTTTTGTGCACTGAACTGTTTGACAGTTCATTTTTTATTCAGCTAAATGCACTTTGTGATGTGCCAAGGTCAGTTATGACCAGGATATAGTATATTTTATTTCAAAAGGGAAACAAATGTTAATGCTACTAACAGTGCACATTGAGTTTTTATGCACTTTGAGATATGCCTGAGTATGATGTGACCAAAATGGTTATTTACAGAATTTTATTTTTTTCATTCTATTTATTGAATTATTGTTCAAGAGGAAAAATACTACTTCAAGTTCTGCTCAACCCCAGCACTGTTAGTGTGTTTTATGCACTTTTGATGTGCCTTTGTCATGTGTCAAGCACACATTTAAAACCAAGACAATAAAAGTGAAATAAAAGTGAATAAAAAGTGCATATTTTTCATCATATTGACCTGTGTTGGTTTGAAATTTGTCATATTCAACAAATCACTGAACATGTGTGGCCCAATTACATGTCTTGATTTCAAATTGTGGCCCAACTGATTTTGTAATTGAATAGCCCTGACCTATGGTCATGAGCTTTGGGTAATGATTGAAAGAATGAGATCGCGGATACAAGTGGCTGAAATGATCTTTCTCTGTAGGATTGCTGGACTCACCCTTAGAGATAGGCTGAGGAGCTCAGTCATCTGGGAGAGGCTCAGAGTAGAACCGCTGCTCCTCCACATTGAAAGGAGCCAGTTGAGGTGGTTTGGACATCTGATCAGGATGCTTCCTGGATGCCTTCCACTTGAGATGTTTCGGGCACATGCCACTGGGAGGAGATCCCAAGGCAGACCCAGGACACACTGGAGACACTATGTCTCCCAGCTGGCCTGGAAATGTCTTGGTATCCTCTTTGAAGAGCTTGATCAGGTGGGTGAGGAGAGGGAAGTCTTGACTTCTCTTCTTGAGCTGCTACCACTGGAAAAGTGGTAGAAGATAGATGGATGGATGGATGGGTTGTTCAGAGATAAGACCACAAAATTTTGCTCCTTTTATATTTGTAGTATGAGAAGATACAATCATCCATCCATCACTGCTTAATCCTTTTCAGGTCGCGGGGAGGCTGGAGCTTATCCCAGCATCTTTGAGTGAGAGGCAGGGTACACCCTTGAGACAGATCACCAGTCCATCGCAGAGCCAGCACAGAGAGACAGACAACCAGTCACTCTCACATTCATACCTAAGGACAATTTAGAATCCCCAATTGATGCCAATTAACCTAACCTGCATGTTTCTGGCCTGTGGGAGGAAAACAGAGTACCCGGAGTAAACCCACGCAGACATGGAGAGAACATGCAGACTCCAGACAGAAGGGTCACCGATGGTCGGGAGGTGGGATCAAACCCACGGTGGTCAGGGGTTGAATCAATCCCGTGACATTCTTGCTGTGATGACACAGTGCTAACCACTACACCACCATGTTGCCAAGATACAATCAGTGTCTGTTAAGATACAATCATAATAAAGAAAATCTGAATCTGAATTTTACACTAATACAATAATACCTGACAGTTTGTACAAAGAATTATTTTTTAATAACAGTACTCATTGCTGAATTACATGAAATGATGAGTATTAATTAAATGTTTGGCTCTTGCCTGATGCTGCTAACATCAAAGATAAGAACTAGAAAAGCACTCATAGGGCGCATACCTCCGCCAAGGCTCCTTCCGTTTCTCATGGATCACCTCCAAAATGTAATGGGTTTGTGTGTAGGCCTATAGCCACTTGTGGTGAAAATGGCATCAAAGTCTGTCCATCAGTTTTGGAGTATTGTTGCTAACACACTGTGAGAAGATAAAAACCTTGGCTGAGGTATGCATTTTCAGATCATCACCAAAATGTAATGGGTTCCTCTCTAGCCCAAGAACCACCTCAGGTGAAAATTTCATCCAAATCCATCCAGTAGTTTTTGTGTAATCCTGCTGCACAAATACAAACAAAGCCCTTGGTGGAGGTATGCACTTTCAGATCATCACCAAAATCTAATCATCTGTTCCCCGTGCCATTACACACCTTTCCTGAAAATTTCGTCAAAATCCGTTCATAACTTTTTGAGTTATGTTGGTAACAGACAGACAAACAGACAGACAGACAAACCCCGGTAAAAACATTACCTCCTTGGCAGAGGAAATTAGGCTAGAAACCTGGAGTCCAACAACACTAATAGAGTACAGTCATGTAACAAATCTAAGTTTGGCTTATATGAACTCCATGTGGCTTCATTTATGTCTCGTCTTTTTTGTGCAGCTAAAACATGACACTAAAATGTCTCCACATGCACATTTCTTTATTGTACAAATATAACACTCAGAGTCACAGACACGACATTAGTGCAGATACAACTGACTCCATCTAATGAAGTGCTCTTTGAAGCTTCACAATTAATCAACTAACAGACACTTTGAATTAACTCACATCTTTGAACAGGGAGATAAAAGTGTTTGAAGATGAAGCAGAGGCAGACTGTTTCATTAACGTCTGAACAACACAATTACTGTTGACTGAAAGTCTGAAGGCTCAGATATGATTTTCACTTGCATTCTTCACATGGGACTTTACTATAGCCTCAAAAAATGACTCAAATGATGCCTTTCTAATAAGATCCGGAAATATTGCAATATTTTTCAATATATTTTTTTTAAAGTACTTTATATATAAATAGAATTTTGCTACATCTTTTGATTCTTTATATTCTGATGTTGCATTATAGGCTTTTGGCAGCAGTGCGACAATCTCATCACAAGTGCACTGTGAAAAGCAGAAAAATCATTAATGGGTATATCAAAGTCTATTTTGCTGTTTTGACAGTGGAAAAAAAAACAGACTTTGCGCTGGTGAATAGCACAAAAGGGTTGTCATAACTCTCTTAATTATTCACAGATGTGTTTTGAGTTTAATGTGCAAAACCCAAATCAGATCAGCTCCTCCCCTTACCTTTAACAGGCATGGGCACATGATTTAAGGTGGTTTGCTATTGCAATGGTGTGCTTAGTTTGTTAGGCAGATCAGTTTTGGAGTAGGTAAAGGACATGCTCATGCACAAAGTGAAAATGCACATGAACATCATCAGTCTCTGCTGCCTGAGATTAAGCCAGGCATTAATTAAAGCCAGTGTCCGGGCATTTACTTTACTTGATGAAGAGGAGATAATTGGACAACTGAACTGAAGTTAAATTGTTTTAGATTCAACCCAGCACACATGGACGCATGCCGGACTCATTTCTCTCTTCCACTGAGCAACATGCAGACACGAATGGGTTTGATAGCATCTTCTCTGGCTGTGGATCCGATGCAGCTTTGGTGCAAACATAAGTGTTTGCTGAATAATTTTGTGAACCCATGTACTCTTTCTTTTTTTTTTTTTTCATTGTACAATGAATAGCAGCAAATGACGCAGCTATGAATTCTACGGGGTTTTGATTATTGCCTGCAGTGCAGCTCTTGCCGATTGCCTTCCACTAGGGATGTTAATGATTAATTGACTTTTGATTAATTGTGGGTAAGAATTTAGTCAGCTAAATGAAATTAGTTATCAGTTAATTGATAACGCAGCAGTCCTTTTCAAAAGGGAGTTTATTCTATGAAGTGTAGTGGCATCGCTGTCCAGGCAGGGGTGCAAGCGGTCACCCATTGCTGTCTTACAACCAAAACAAAAGGAAAATGAACAGAAACTGTGCAGAGTGAATGCGTCATGCTTCCGCTGTACGTCAATGCGCAACCTGCATGTAATTGTGGCAATTATTATAATGTAATTCTGTTGCAGCTTCGAAATTAATATAATCTGTCAGAAAAATGACAGACAGGCTTCTGATTAATTTGCACTGTCTGTTGCTGTGCTGTGGCGTGGCGATAATGACACCATTCTTCATCGCGTGTTAATCCACGTCTGTCTGCCAAGCTGATGTGAGGTGAGATGGCCAATGACCCATGTCAATTGCAGGGTCATTTGGCCCACATCAAGTAGCGCAAGAGGGGGGCCGGATTGTACTGAGTTTGCCTGGATTGCCAGGGTACTCTTAAAGGAGCTAATGTTTAAAATGCAACAGATGAAGCAGCTAATCATTTATTTTCCTGTTAAAACAGTCTACTAGTGCTTCTCCGTAAATCAGAACACTGTGAATTTGGTTTTTTTTGCAAATACTGTAACTAAAAAGGATAAACTTTACACAGTACAGAGTTTGTTAAACCATAAAAAAAGCCACTGTCTGTAGTAAAAACAAACAACAACAACAACAAAAAAACAAACAAACAAAAAACCCCCAATGCAAATGGTCACAATCTGAGCACGGGGGGATTTCACCGTGCTCTGTTGCTTTGCCTTTTGTTTTTCCTTATTTGTATAATGTTGTATTTTGGAGTTGTATGCCTGTTATGTTATCTCTAGTTTGTTTTCACATATTCAGTATTGTTTCTTTGTATGCTTTATTTTCCTGTTTATGTTGTGTAGTTTTGTTATTTACATATTTGGGTTTTTTGTCCTTATTTGTTTCCACTTTATTTTTGCCAGTGTCGTCTCTTTCTTTCTCTCTCAGGGGGTTGCAGTTGTCAGGGGCACTGCCAGGTTGTGGGCGGTGCTCCTGTCAAACTGTCAACCCTGTCTCCTCTCCTCATGACTCACAGCTGATTGCTATTTTCTCCCCAGCCCGCTCATGTGATTCACACAGGTTACTATTTGTGTTTAATTGTTTCTGGCCCTATTTAAAGGCAGTTATTCCTTTCTTGTTTGCTGGTGTCTTGTACGAAGAATCACTGTGCCAGAACCCTGTCCCTGTTCTGACTTTTCCTTTGTTTCTGTGTTCTCTGCTATGCTCGTAAGTTCTGCTTTATGCACCTTTTGGATTTTTGTGTTTGTACACTGTTTGGACTTTTGTTTTTTTGTTAATAAATTTCATGAACTGCAGTCCAACGCCTGAGTCTCTCTCCTCTCTGCCCCAAGGGACAATTCATGACAGAAGACACCAGCCAGTTAGAGACCCAGCTGCTGCAGTTCGTAGCTTTTCTTGTTTATTCACCTGGGGTTTAGTCATGTCTCTCATCCATTCCGAGTTTGAGCGAAGTGGAGCGGTGGACTGTGTATGTCCTGGAGGACATTCTCTCACAGTCTCATGCCTCCCATACCACTGAGGCAGCCCGAGAGTGTCTGGAGGGCGCGGTGCAGGTACTCAAGGCATGCCCCAGCCTGTGGGACCACCCGGAGGTCACAGACCTACTCTTCTCCATAATTGTCACACCATTCATGAGTCACAGGCTGGGGGAGATCACACCGATTGCCATGCCTGCGCCGACAAAGAGCAAGCGCTCGCGCACTCGGAAGCCTCCAGTCTCTTGCTGCTCGGCGACGGCAGCTACGCCTCCTCCTCCCAAACACTGGCCTGCTCCTTCGGCCGAGGAGCTGGAGGAGTGCAGGCAGGTTATTTTAACAGAGACAGAGCTTTTATTGGAATATAAGCCATGGCTCCGCCCGCATTTCGCCCAGGAGCTGAAGGAGGTCTCATTGGGTCCTCTTCCACCTCTCCAGGAGCCAACGTCTTTGCCTCCCGCTCCCCGCCGTTGTCCAGGGAAATCTCGCCAGAGGAACACCTCCACCTCTGAGACAGCAGTTTCTCCCTCGCCAAGGCAGAAGACTCCTGCAGCAGTGCCCTCTTTGTGTTATTCCTCTCCGGCTGTTCCACCAGCTTCCTCTTTCTCCGCAGCTGCTGTTTCCCGCTTCTCCTTGACGTGCCCTGCCGCTGCTGAGGGGTCGGCTGTTTCCTCCCCGGCCCACCCGTCACCGTGTCTGCAGGGGTGGCTCCTCCATGTTCCACTGAGAAGCCCACAACCGCTGAAGTCATAGAGAGGGCTGATTCCTAACCAGCTGCAGCAGAAGACATTGCATCCCGGGAACTCAGGCAAGTGTTTTTTCACTCTCATTTATCTGAACATGAATATCTTGCCTTATTCCTGGTGGTGAGGCTCAGACTAGGCAGTCCTCTGAGTCCTCACCGCCTGCTGCAGCTTTAGACTGTTCAGCTCTCCCCCTCTCTCCTCCTTTTCTCCCTGAGTTTCTGCCGGCCCCAGGATTGAGCTGCCGGACGATGGAGGAGCCTGTGGCTCTGGAGCACCTGGTCTTAGCCCCGCAGCCACAGTCTGGGCAGAGGGAGAGCGCTGCGACCGAGCTGAAGCCTGTGCCGATGATGGAGTGTCCCCTGGTCTCAGCAGAACAGGATCCAGCACCGGCAGGGAGCCAACCTCCTGTGTCTATGTCAGGCGAGCCACTTGCATGGGCCACTTCGCTGGGGGGGGTCTCAGGACTGCAACCACCACCATGCCTGCTGCTGGGGCCACCACAGCAGACTCTGAGTTGGAACTCGAGGGCCGGGCCCGAGGAGTTGTCGTCTGGATCAACAGAGTCCTGGACGGCGATGGAGCTTGAGCTCAGGCAAGCGCTCTCCTTTGTTTTCATTGTTTCTGTGTTGGAGAGATCTTGTCTGGCACTTGGTGGGGAGAGCCAGGTGCAGTTGTCAGCTGCACCTGAGCTCACCTTGCCGCGCTCCACTGCCGCTGGTGACCCTGACCCTGTTTCTCTGCCTCTCCTGTCTGAGCTTTTTCCAAGGGTCACCGAGGATCGTCCAGCTTTGAAAGAAGTCTCCGTGGGTCCAGCTCCTCCCGCTGAGGTCATTGCGGGTGCTCCGTCCCAGCCCGGGACCTCTGTGGGTGTTGCTCCCCCTCTAGCTGAGGTCATTGCAGGTGCTCCATTCCAGAACGGGGCCTCTGTGGGTGCTGCTTTCCCTCCAGACGAGGTCTTCGCAGGTGCACCGTTCCAGTCTGGAGCTTCCGAGGGTGCTGGCTTCCCCATCAGTTGAGGTCATTGCTGGTGTTCCATCCCAGTCCGGGGCCTCCGTGGGTGCAGCTCTGGTCCAGTCTGAGCCCACCGTGGGTGCAGCTCTGGTCTAGTCCGAGCCTACCACAGGTGCAGCTTTGCTCCAGCCCGGAGCCACCGTGGGTGTGGCGATGTCCCAGTCTGGGACCACCACGGGTGTTGCTTTGCTCCAGCCTGGAGCCACCATGGGTGCTGTGATGTTCCAGTCCGGGACCACCGAGGGTGCTACTGGACAGCCCCGGGGCATCGTGGTTCCCTCTCCTTTGCCTGATGCTGTCGTGGTCCCCTCTCCTCTGCCGGATGCCATCGTAGTCCCCTCTCCTCCACCGGACATCATCATGGTTTCCCCAATTCCTCTGTCCCCTTTTTCGCTGGGCCTCCCCGTGGTCCAGCCACCTCCTGGGCCACCTCTTCTGTTTAGGTGGCTAAAAAAACTCTGGTCGACTACCTGACGGACTGTGCCATTGGGTTGGGTGGCCCATATTCTCCGGCAGGCTACCTGACTCTTACCACCTTGCCATCTGCCAGGCCTGGGACTTCAACCGGCCACCAGAACTGTCTAGCTCCTTGGTCTAGGGGGCCTAGGTCCCTGGTTTTGCCTGGTGTGGATCCTGAGTGGGATTTTTTGTTTTTTCTTTTTGCCTAGTATGGGTTTTGCTGGGGTGTGAGTCATGGGAGTTTTTAATATTTTCTCTGGTTTGCTTCGGTCCCTCCGTGTCTGGGTCCCCCTCCTCCCATCCGGGGTGGGGTTGTTTTCTTGTCCTTTGGTGGGGTGGGTTCTTCGTGTGGGTGAGCCCTTGTTCTTCTGTTGATGTTGCCCCGGGTGTCTGGTTTCCACCCCTTGAGGGGGGGCTCTGTCACAATCTGAGCACGGGGGGATTTCATCGTGCTTTGTCTCTTTGCCTTTTGTTTTTCCTTATTTGTATAATGTTGTATTTTGGAGTTCTATGCCTGTTTTGTTATCTCTAGTTTGTTTTCACATATTCGGTATTGTTTCTTTGGATGATTTATTTTCCTGTTTATGTTGTGTAAATTTCACGAACTACAGTCCAGCACGTGGGTCTCTCTCCTCTCTGCCCCGAGGGGTAATTCATGACACAAATGGCATAATAAATCTTTGAGGAATATGATGTACATGTTTTATTCAGTATATCAAAAATAGTGATTAGATCTTTATGTTATAGATAGAAAGACCATATTTTACCAAGGGAAATTCAGATTATGACGAAAATTGCCACTAATCAATTAATCATTAATCTATTGATAAGGTGAATCACCTAATGATTAATGAATTAATCAATAACTTGCATCCCTACCTTCCACAAATCACCTTCAATTATAACAAAGTCATTGTTATATTGTATCCTGTTAATTTGAACTCCAAAATATAAAAATGCAGCCCTCATGGAAAAAAAAATGAAGCCATCCATCATTTTGACAGAGTACACTGAGGTGATCTGTTGTAACTTTTATCTGTAATTCCCACCTGCCTACTTTATGGCCCACATTAAAAAGCAGTTACTTTATTCAACTGAAATCAGTGTAGAAATCACTGTTCTTCCACCTGGCTCAGGAAATAATTTATTACTGTCAAGTGTTTCCAGGATTATATTACAGGGTGACTTGAGTTACTTAAACCCTTGAGTTCCTTAAGGAACATAAGTCGTCCACCAGAGACTGCCACCCTCTTCTGTCCTGCGCGTTCCTCTCCAGCTGTCCCCACGTCAATTCCACTTCTTGGACTTCTTTCTCCAGACTGTGGTGCCAGTTGTTCATAGGCCTTCTTCTTTTCCTTTTTCCTTGAGGTATCCATCTCAGAGCTCTTCTAATGGGGTTCTCTGGTGGCTTCCTCAGGGTGTGGCCCAGCCACCTCCATTTTCTTCTCTTGATTTCAAGCTCTTCGTTGCTAACTTTGCCAAACCATCTGACACCCAGGATGTTGTGGAGACATCTGTTCAGAAAGACTTGAACTTTCATGATGGAGGCCTTCAGGTAACGTCAGGTCTCACAGGCATATAAGAGGATGCTCTTAATTTTAGAGTTAAATATTTGGATCTTGGTCTTGAGTGATATCTTATTTGAGTGCCAGATGGGTTGGAGTATCATGAAAGCTGATGTTGCTTTCCTAATAAGGGCTTTGATGTCCTGATCTGTTCTGCCAGTGGTGGTGACTGTGCTGCCCAGGTAGGTAAGTTCCATTACATCTTCATTATCTTTATTGTTCACAATGAAGCTGCTGTTCTTGATGTGGTTGATTCTCAGGCTCTTTGTCTTCTGCGTGTTGATCTTCAGTCCTGTTTTTCTGAGTGCTTTTTCATATTTGTTATTTTATTCTTCATATCTGAGAAGCAGTGAGACTAGGGGGCAATATCCTCTGCATAATCAATGTCCTCTAGATATTGCGTGAGCGTCCTTTGGATTCCTCTGCGATGGCTAGCTATAGTTCTATGATCTAGTCTGTGACTAACATGTTGATGGTTCAAAGGATAGGCGAATTATGTGTGTGATGTTGTATGGGATGCCATAATAGCCAAGCAGATCCCAAAGCACATTATAGTCAATGCTGTCAAAGGCTCTCTTGAAGTCTATAAAGGAAACATATAGCGATGAATTCCATTCCATGCTCTGTTCGATTTTCATACAGAGTGTTGCGATGTGATCTACACAAGAGCGTTCTTGTCTAAAACCAGCCTACTCCTCATGAAGGATGTTATGAGAGTCCATTTCCTTCTTGATTCTTTCCAGAAGGATTCTGTTGATGGATCTGAGGATCGATGAGTGTTATTCCTCGCCGATAGGAGCAAATCTTCCCAGAGCCTTTCTTAGGGATCTTAATAAGGCAAACATGTTTCCAATCCAATGGAAATTGTTCAGTTGTCCAGATTCTTTTAAATAGCTTTTGGAGGGCTTCACCTGATATTTGTGGGGCTGTTTTCAGTGCTTCAGGGGAGATTTCATCAGGTCCAGGTGCCTTGTTGTTTCTGAGAGCCTTTATAGCCTTAATAATCTCACCCTTTGCTGGGAAGTTCTGTACTGATTCTGAGGTTTTGGTCAGCTCTGATGTCTGGAGGTCTGGTGGGGGGTGGTTGAGTATTTCTTAAAAATGCTTACTGAACTGTGGCTAACAGAACTAGCAACAGATGCTAACACTGGACTAGAGGGTTTTCATTCAATATGGGTAGACTGGACACCAGATTGCGGGAAGAGCAGAGGCAGGGGCCTGATTATGTTTGTGAACAACAGATGGTGTAATCCTGGACACATCACAATTAAAGAACAACACTGTAGCAAGGACATTGAGTTGCTAGCTGTTAGCATGCGACCCACATATCTTCCCAGAGAGTTCACACATGTCATCGTGATTGTTTTTTATGTACCCCCCTCTGGGAGGGCTGAAACAGCATGTGACACCATCCACTCAGTCACCAGCAGGTTGCAGACGTAGCACCCAAATGCTCTCCAGCTCATCTCTGGTGATTTTAACCCTACTTCCCTGTCTTCCATTCTGCCCACTTTCACCCAGTATGTCATGTGCCACACCAGAGACAATAAAACACTGGATCTATTTTATGCAAACACCAAGGAGGCTTACACCTCATCACCACTTGCCCCCCCTTGGAAGATCTGATCACAGCCTGGTTCACCTCCTGTCTGTGTACAAACCCCTAGTACACAGACAACCTCCTATTACCCGCAAAGTGAAGATATGATCTTAGGAGGCGGAGGATGCTCTGAAGGACTGTTTTAAATCCACTGTGTGGGAGCAGCTCTGTGATCCACATGGTGAGGACATCGACGGCCTCACACACACCATCACAGGCTACATCAACCTCTGTGTAGAGAACACTGTACCCACCAAGACCATATGGTGTTTCTGAAACAACAAACCCTGGATCAACCCAGAGATAAAGTCACTGCTGAAGGAGAAGGAAAGGATCTTCAGGTTGGGAAACAAGTAGGAGCTGAAGTCTGCACAGGGGGAGCTAAGGAGGAAGATCAGAGAGGGGAAGGACAGTTACAGGAAGAAGATGGATGACAAGCTGAACCAGAGTGACATCAGCGGTGTCTGGAGAAGCCTCAGAATACCTCCTCCCAGGCCACGGGGGGTAAGGAGTGGGTGATCAACCTGAACCTGTTCTTTAACAGGTTTGACCAACCGTCCTCTTCTCTGCCTGCCCACCAACCACTGCTGCCTCCACGTTCATCTAGTCCCGCTGTCCACTGCCCTTGCCCCCCCATACATCCCTCACTGCTTTTCCGCTCAGTACTTCCTGTGAGCAGTAGGTGGTGCTATAAGTTTAATCAGCCAGTTTTATGTAGTAGCGTGCAGGGTCGGACTACTAGCCATTGTAGAAAATTTGGTGAAAATCGGATAAAGTTTGTCCAAGTTACAACTTTCTGATGTTCGATGGCGAGGACTCAACCTTCGCCATGTTGCCATGGCAACACTTACATATCAGTTATGTGTTGACGACCCATATGGGAATACAGATGACAGTCACCTCTACATATGTTTCAAATTTCATGACTGCAGGACCTTCCCAACTCTCCCAACGAGACCATGGATTGAATGGCAAGGAGGGCGTGTCCATGGTAAATGCAGTAATGCCATGCTAAAGCTGATGTGCAGTTATGATCATCCCTGTCGTCTGATGAACCTCAGAAAATTTCACGTCATTCCGGCAAATGGGGCGTGAGTAATAAATAAAACAGTTTTAAGTAATTTTTCCTTTAACAACTCAGTGGTACTATATCTTTTGCCAATTATTTTTATATAGACGCGTTTGGGGCGGGACTATTATCCATCATCAACTTTGGTGGACATCGGACAAGATTTGCTTGAGTTACAGGTGTCTGGTGTTGTAAGGGGCAGAGTCAAACTTCGCCATGGCGTCGTGGCAACACCTTTTGAGATTGCGACTCACACTTGACAACTTTTAATGGCCAATGCCTATAGATGCCGTCATGTGAAAATGAGGTCAATGGGAGCAGGCCCCTAGGAGATTCCGTCATGTGAAAATGAGGTCAGTGGGAGCAGGCCCCTAGGAGGAGTTCGTTGAAATGCGAGGGGTGGCTTTGTGGCCAAATTGGAGGTGGGGTAGATTTGAGGCAAAGTGGTGGACTTCCTGTTGGACATAGGTAAGGGCCACAATAATGTTTTTTGCATATCTTGAGGTGGTGCACACCTCACCTGAATTTTGTGTCTGTACGGCAAACTTTATGGTCGCCGGTCTCCATTGACCTTGTATGTTTGGCCCCACCCACAAAAATTGGGGGTGGGGGGGCACATATTTTTTCGAGTTTATCGAACTTTTCACTGGGTCTGCGGTGTTTGCGAAAAAAATTGCGTTTTGGTTAAAGCTGAGAGGGTGAAAAATGCGATTGATTAGGCGGAAGAATAATAAAAATAAACAGAGCAATTACAATAGGGCTCTTGCCCACTGACATTGTCAGAGACTTGGGCCCTAATTATTATTGAGGGTGGCAACAACACTGTTGATTCAAATGCGAAATTTACTGTCTGTGTACATATTTATATTCTGCTGGGTAATCTAACAATCTGGAATGCTGTTGATACCATCTACAGTAGCTGCAATGCTCCTGTACTGTGTATATACTGTAACCATGTACATATAGTGGTGTGAAAAAGTGCTTGCCCCCTTCCTGATTTCTTATTTTTTTGTATGTTTGTCACACTTAAATGTTTCAGATCATCAAACAAATTTAAATATTAGACAAAGATAACACACGTAAACACAAAATGCAGTTTTTAAATGGTGTTTATTATTAAGGGTAAAAAAAATCCAAACCTACACAGCCATGTGTGAAAAAATGATTGCCCCTCTGTTAACCCTCTGAGTGTGTATGTTGCCAAACTGCGACATAAACCCTAGTGGTCAAGAGTGGTAAATATTTTTGGCAATAAAATAGTTCAGATTTCCAAGGCTACAGCTTGAAAATTGCAAGAGATAATGGCTTACTGTCAATTAGAAAGATGTAAAATATGATCCAAAGTTTCAGATAGGAATAAATTTATGCATCTAATTTGCATGTCGCGGCACCTCTTTAAATTCCATAACTCAGTCAAAACTGGACTTTGGCCATATTTACACAAAGAATGGTTCAGTCTTTTGACACCATTTTTTTTTTTTTTTTTAATACAGAGGTACCTCATCATCTTATCTTCAAAGTATATGAGCAAGAAATCAATACATTTAAAAAAAACCCAAAATAAGACAATTACTGTTGACAAAGGGGGACTGGCTGGCCCGGGTGGATGGTTAGCTGGCGTGGTTGCTGCGTTCTCACACATCATGGTCCATATTTTGCGTTCTGTCGGTAATTTAAAGTCTGTATCACATCTACAAAGTCTTATGATTATCTCACCTAAATTTCGCTTGTATCCCACGACTATTTTCGGCGTACAAAGCCGAAAAAGTGACGGTGACAATTGCAGACATATTAGCTTTCTGGGCTAAATGCTAAAATAGGAAAAAGAAATGAGGAGTTCTTCTTCTTTGGTGTATTACGTGTCATCCACTGAGTCCTCCAATGGATGTCTGCCACCTTTTGAAACTGGCAAATCAGTACAAATCCCCAAGGCAGGTGATCATGTCAGAGTGAGAAGACAGACGCAGTGCCGCACTCTGCCACTAGGGGCATGAAAATTCTCACACTCAAAGAGTTAAAACATAAATTAACTGTGGTTTATCACATCTTTGGAAAGCTGAGTTCAGTTTCTCTAGCCACACCCAGGCCTGATTACTGCCCCACCTGTTCTCAATCAAGAAATCACTTAAATAGGACCTACCTGACAAAGTAAAGTAGACTAAAAGATCCTCAAAAGCTAGACATCATGCTACGATCCAAAGAAATTCGGGAACAAATGAGAAACAAAATAATTGAGATCTATCAGTCTGGAAAAGGTTATACAGCCATTTCTAAAGCTTTGAGACTCCAGCGAACAACAGTGAGCGATATTATCAACAAATGGCGAAAACATGGAACAGTGGTGAACCTTTCCAGGAGTGGCCGGCCTACCAAAATTACCCCAAGAGCTCAGCAATGACTCCTCCAAGAGATCACAAAAGACCCCACAACAACATCCAAAGAATTGCAGGCCTCACTTGCCTCAGTTAAGGCCAGTGTTCATGACACCACCATAAGAAAGAGACTGGGCAAAAATGGCCTACATGGCAGAGTCCCAAGACGAAAACCACTGTTAAGCAAAAAGAACATAAAGGATTGTCTCAGTTTTGCTAGAAAACATCTTGATGATCCCCAAGACTTTTGGGAAAATGCTCTGTGGACTGACGAGACAAAAGTTGAACTTTTTGGAAGGTCTGTTTCCCATTACATCCGGCGTAAACGTAACACAGTATTTCAGAAAAGGAACATCATACCAACAGTAAAATATGGTGGTGGTAGTGTCTGGGGCTGTTTTGCTGCTTCAGGACCTGGAAGATTTGCTGTGGTAAATGGAACCATGAATTTTGCTGTCTACCAAAAAATCCTGAAGGAGAATGTTCTGCCATCTGTTCGTGACCTCAAGCTGAAGTGCACTTGGGTTCTACAGCATGACAATTATCCAAACACACCAGCAAGTCCACCTCTGAATGGCTTAAGATAAACAAAATGAAGACTTTAGAGTGGCCTAGTCAAAGTCCTGACCTGAGATGCTGTGGCATGACCTTAAAAAGGTGGTTCATGCTCAAAAACCCTCCAATGTGGCTGAATTACAACAATTCTGCAAAGATGAGTGGGCCATAATTCCTCCACAGCACTGTAAAAGACTCATTGCCAGTGATTGCAAATGCTTGATTGCAGTTGTTGCTGCTAAGAGTGGCACAACCAGTTATTAGATTTTGGGGGCAATCATTTTGTGACACAGGGCCATGTAGGTTTGGATTTTTCCCCCTTAATAACAAACACCTTCATTTAAAAACTGCATTTTGTGTTCACTTGTGTTATCTTTGTCTAATATTTAAATTTGTTTGATGATCTGAAACATTTAAGTGTAACAAACATACAAAAACATGAGAACTCGGGAAGGGGGCAAACACTTTTTCACACCAATGTATGCATATTTATTTACTGCTTTGACTAATCAGTTCTTATCTTATTATCTTATTTACTATTGCTCTGAGTGCTGCTGTCCCTTTGCTGCTGCAATCCTGGAATTTCCCCATTGTGGGACTAATAAAGGCTTATCTTATCTTTCAGTTGTTCACGCTCTGTGGACAGGAGGTTTCCATTGTTGCTGCAGAAGTGATATGTTCTCTTCCCTGCCAATTGCTTGGATGATCCTGTACAGCTCCTTGATGCCGTCTCTTCCCACAGCGTCTTCCACATCTTGAGCCAGGCTCTCAGTGTAATTCCTCTTGTCATTTCTTGCACTTCTTTTCACTTCTTTATTGAGGTCTGTATGTTCCTTGGATTTCTGTGCTTTTGAAGTTCTGGTCCTTGCCATGTTCAGATCTTCCTTCTTCTTATACTGTTCATCAATGAGGTCCTTTGTTCGTGCTGACAACCATTATTTCTGTTGAGTCTTCTTCCCAAGCACCTCATCACAAGTTGACTTCCATGCCTTCTTGTGTCATGGTTTAATAAGCTGACAGCTCACGTGCATGATGCAACAGCACAGGAAAACAACCACACAAAGGGGCACGTTTGAAAGTTTATTAATTTTCAAAATAAACGCACAGCTATAGAAACAGTCACTCACCAGAGGAATCCACCTGTTGAGCGAAGACAAAAGCTGTGAGAGGAGGAATGGAGTAAGGGCAAATGGGCAAGCCAAATTGCCACTTACTTGGGTTCTGAGGAAGAACCGGCAGGCCTCCAGCAGGAAATAGACAAACCAGCAGGGTGAGGGGAATGAGCTGATGGTGCCTGACCGGGTGAAGGTTGTAAGCCAAGGAATGGTGGAGATGTGGCAGGAGTGCGTGCGCAGTCCTGGAGATACACCTGCATGGTGGCAGCAACCTGAGGAGGAGAAGAAAACAAGATGAGACGACGTGTCAACACTTGTCAAACAATACTTGCTTGTCTTTTTGACGGGCAGTATACCCAGATAAGCCAGCGCTGAATGCACGGAGAGAGCCTCCTTAAGAATGCTGGCTGATGAGTGGGAGCAGGTGCGTCTTCTGCCTCAGGTGCAGTGATGAATTGGTGAAAGTGAGACGGAATGGGAGGGGCACGCTCTCGCTGGCCATGAGATTCTTGGATGCTTCCCAGTGTCTTAACTTCTCCTCTGATCAGTTCATTGAGTGCTTCAAACTGGTTTGATAGTATCAATTTGAAGTGTATCACGAGAGCTGGATCTTGTAAAAAGATGGTGTTGTACCTTTTGCTTGTTTTGTCATGATCTAATGAATATTTCTTCAATTTCACCCTAAAAATTCCAGCCAGGAGGTGATGATCTGAAGCGATGTCAGCCCCTCTCATCAGAGCAGCTCTGATGAAGGTTTGACAGAACCAAAAGCTAAGCAGTAATGTGAAAATTGCACTGACTAAGTGTGCGGAAGTCTTTATTTCTATTTATTTTTCCACTTAAAAGATTTCAGTTTGTTTTTCAATTGGGTTGTACAGGCTAGAGGTCACATTAATGGTGGAGAAAGTTTTGAAATGATTTATCTTGGTCTCACTGTTTTACATCTCAAAAACCAGGGATTTGATAAGATAAGATAAGCCTTTATTAGGCATAACCTGGCATTTGAACAGGATAGTGTAGACTTTTTTATATCCACTGTAAATAAAGTCTGAAGTTTGAAAAGAAAAGAAGAATGTATGGTATTTTTGGTAACCACAGTAATGCTAATGTAACGCAGAGATGCAATGTAACGCAAAGCAATGTAATGCAGTAATTGCTATCCCTGTGCTGTTGCAATCCTGGAATTTCCCCATTGTGGGACTAATAAAGGCTTATCTTAACTTACCTTATCTTATCTTAATGTGTCACTGGCTCATTACCCCTTTTTCAGTATAGTATGTTGGAGCTACAGTATGTGGTGAAGCCCTCCCATACACAAGGGTGTTAATACAAGTGCTCATGCCACTGCCAATACTTAATGAATGTAACCACATTCCAGACAACAAGTGTGAGATACCTACCCAGAAGCTGCAGTTGCTCATCCTCATCTATCTCATGTAGCTGCACAAATACCACCACTTGACCCACAGCAGATATTCTCCTCCACCGAGGCTGGGACATAATTTGGGCTCACAAGGTTTGTCGCCAGATAAACAGCCCCAGTGAAGCACCTTACACCCAACAGTTCGATCTCGGGTGGGTAATTATTGGAGACATCTGCCTCGCAAGAGCTCACAGACCCACAATGAACTCCTACAAGACAAAAAATACTTGACAATGGCCAATGGAGTTTTTTCTCTCCCAGTGAAAATAGAATCTACACAAAAGTAAAATTCACAGAACACCCTTCCTTTGAGAGTACACAAGCCAAAGATGAACTGGACAAACACATCTTTAAACAAACAACAGCTGATAATAGACTGGCACTCTCTGCAGAAGATGAGTTGTTTCTGAATATTATGCACAATGAGTTTCCTAAAGATGAGGCAAATAACTGGGTGGCCCAACTGCCCTTTCGTCATCGCTGACACCACTTACCCAACAACAGAGACCAGGCTCTGTTGTTGGGTAAGTGGTCATGTCACTACATAAGACATTAAAGAAAAAGCTGGAAGAAGATGGAAGATGGAAGAACATTATGGGGAGTTTATGGAAAAGAGCTTCAGTAAAGGGCACACAGAGAAGGCTCCTCCTCTCAAACAAGAATGTTGGTATCTTCCACACTTTGGTATTTACCACCCCCAAAAGCCAGCTAAAATCAGAATATTCTTTGATTCAAGTGCCCAGTGTGAAAATGTGTCTCTCAGTCAAGTGCTGTTAAAAGACCCAGATCTTAATAATAGCCTTGTAGGTATGTTCCTCGGATTCAGAAGTGACGCATATGCTGTGATGGCTGATGTGGAGCATATGCTCCACAACTTCATGGTCAGAGAGGACTATCATGATTGTCTGATTTCCTGTGGTTCCACAAACACAATCTGGATGGAGAAGTGGATGAGTTCCACATGACAGTCCATGCCATGTGCCTTTCACCAAATGTAGCATATTATTAGTCATCAACAGTTTATATGACCCACTTGGTTTCACTGTGCCAGTCAGCAGACATTTCTACAGACATCAGTGAGTGGGATTCCCTGCTACCAGAAGAGGAGGTGAAGTGGAAGCAATGGAAAGACTCTCTAAAACACCTACAGCAGCTCAACATCCCTCGGATGTATATATCCATCTCGCTATCTGAAGTATAGAGAAAGGAAATGCATGTTTTTTGTGATGCATCCACAAAGGCGGTTGGGGCTGCCGCCTATCTGAAACTCACAGCTGCTAGTGGACAGAGTGAAGTTGGCTTTCTCCTCGGCAAGTCCAGGCTGGCTCCAGAACCGGACATCACCATTCCAAGACTAGAACTCTGTGCTGCTGTGTTAGCTGTAAAAGTGGCAGAAATGGTCCAGGAAAAGCTTGACACTACAACGGATGAGGTAAACTTCTACACCGACTCTAAAGTAGTGCTTGGGTACATTTTCAATGAAAAGAGACACTTTTATGTGTATGTACATAACCGTGTGTAGCTTATTAGGTGTTCTACCCAGACCCACCAATGGCATTATGTACCCACACGTCTAAACCTGGCCGACCATGCCACATGAGCATTGCCCGCTGAGCATTTGTCTCACTCTACATGGCTCAGCGGCCCCGCCTTCCTTACCAATTCAGGCCAATGTTAAATACAGGAAGAGCCCTTTGATCTCATCAACCCAAAAAATAACACTGAACTGCGTCCAGAGATTATATCCTGTGCCACCTCCCTGTCAAAAGGCAAGCTTGGAACTGCAAAGATTTGAGAGATTCTCTAGTTGGAGTCATCTATTAAAAACTGTCACCAGGCTGCAGCACATTGCCATGTCCTTAAAAGGTGTACTGGAGAACATGTGTCATGGGTGGCACAAGTGTAACAAACACATCACTGAAGAACAACTCCAGCAGGCCAAAGCCACCATCATTTGTGCAGTTCAGAGAGAGGTGTATGCAGATGAGATCAGGCACATGGAAAGGGGTGAGACCATCCAGAAACAACGCCCACTTAACACTCAGAGCTGCAGGTTTTTGGATAGTGGGTGGGAGGAGAGCCATCAGTATGTCATGATCGCCCCTCTGGGGCTTGAAAGAGGACTCAATCGCTAGGCGACATTTGAACATGATTTATTGACTGAAAACAACAAACACAAACTATAATAGCGGCGGAGATGTGGCAGGTATGACTAAAACACCATACTGAGGGTAGGACATGAGGTGTATTTATAGAACAGGCAATAATTAGAAGATGAGGAGCAGCTGTGAACAATTAACAACAAAAGAATGAACACATGAAGAACAGGAGATAAGGGCACTGTCAGAATAAGAGAAAACATGGATGATAAATGATAAAAAATAAATAATTTTTTCCCTTAATAATAAACACCTGAACTGAAATGGGAGTTTCACACTCCCACCACCACCTTTTTGGGGTTTATAATCTCCAAAGGCCAGATTGAACCCAACCCCAAGAAGATTAAGGTAGTTAAGAATTGGCCCGTCCCTGCAACTCCCGAACAACTCCAACAATTCCTCGGATTTGCCAACTTCTACTGACGTTTCATTAAAAACTACAGCTCCATCGCCCACCCACTCACCACCCTCACCTCCACCAAGATCCCTTTTCGCTGGTCCCCAGAGGCTAATGGGGCAGTCTCCTATCTCAAGACGTGCTTCACCATGTCTCCCATCCTGCTCCAACCTGACCCTGCATGACAATTCATTGATGAGGTGGACACAGCTGACACTGAAGTGGGAGCTGCCCTCTCACAGCACATGGCCACCGATGATAAACTGCATCCTTGTGCCTATTTCTCTTGGTGCTTGTCCCCAGCTGAGAGAAATAATGACATCGTGACCTGGAGCTGCTTGCAGTGAAGATGGCCTTGGAGGAGTGGCATCACTGGCTCGAGAGGGCAGCCTTACCCTTTGTGGTTTGGACAGACCACAGAAACCAGGAGTACATTAGGCCCACCAAATGACTTAACCCCTGTCAAGCCAAATGGGCCCCTGTTCTTTGCCATGTTTTGTTTCACCCTCACTTATCAGCCTGGCTCTAAGAATGTGAAACCAGATGCCTTCTCCTGCCAGTTTTGTGGCCAACCTGTCAGTCTCGAGGGACAAGACCATCCTGCCCGAGAGGGCCATTGTGGGGGCGTTCTCTTCGGACTTTGAGCTCTGTATTAGGGAGGCACAGATCACAAACCTGGACCCTGGGGAAGGTCCGCAGGGCCACCTATTCGTTCCTGCAGCTGTGAAGAGAGATGTCAATCACTGGGTGCATTCGTTGAAGTTTTCCTACCATCCTGGGGTCGCCAGGACCCTCTCCACCCTCCGCTGCACCTTTTGGTGGCCCTCCATTGACAGGGATGTCCGCGAGGGCCTGTCCCCAGTGCTTCACGGGCAAGACCTCCACCTCCCTCCCTGCCAGCTTGCTTCAGCCCCTCCTTATTCCTAGTTGTCCTTGGACTAACATTGCCCGGGACTTTGATACAGGACTACCCCCATCCAACGGGCACACTGTTGTCCTCACCATTGTAGACAGGTTCTCAAAGGTGGTGCACTTCATGTCACTTAAGAATCTCCCATCGGCCTTTTAGATGGCCCAGCTCCTGTGGACCCATGTGCTCAGGTAACATGGCATCTCGCCTGACATCGTGTCTGACCGTGGTCCCCAGTTCATCTCTAGGGTGTGGCGAGCCTTCTGCAAGTCCATCGGGGCCACAGTCAGCCTCTTCTCCGGCTACCACCTGCAAAATAATGGGCAGAGCGAATAGGCTAATCAGGAGCTGGAGGCCATGCTATGGTGTGTTACCGCATCAGACCCATCCTCCTGGAGCACCTTTCTCCCTTGGGTGGAGTACACTCACAACTCATCCACCTCCGCCGCCACGAGCTTCTCCCCCTTCAAGGCCTCTCTTGGATACAACCCCTCGCTCCTTTCCATCTCTGAGGAGGAGATCACCGTTCCATCCATCTTGGCTCATATGGCATGGAGCAGATGCTTCTGGAAGGACACCAAGGCAGTGCTGCTCCGTTCCTCAGAGGAGAACGCCAGGTGGGGTAACAGGAGGAGATGCCCTGCCCCAGCGTATAAGGTTGGTGAGAGGGTTTGGCTACCCACCAAGCATTTCCCCCTCAAGACTGACTCCAGGACTCCCTGGTTTGTGGGCCCATTTACCATCTCGGCCATCATCAATTTCACCTCAGTGAGACTCGACCTCCCCGCCTCCCTCAAGATCAACCCATCCTTCCACATATTCCAGATCAAGCCCGTCTTCACCAGCTCCCCCTGTCTGCCCTCCAAACCACCACCTTCGCCCAAGATGGTTGACGGGGTGCTAGCTTACGCCATGACCTGCTTCTTGGATGCCCACTGCAGGGGATGTGGCATCCAGTTCCCAGTCGATTAGCAGGGGTACAGGCCAGAAGAATGATCTTGGATCCCGAGGTCTTTCATTATGGACAACTATCTCATGGAGTTCTACCAATGCCATCCTGACAAACCTTGTGTTATGCCAGGATGCGTTCGTGAGGGGGAGTACTCTAAGGATTTCTACCTGTTCTGTCTTCCTCTCCCCCTGCTGATTAGCACGCTCCCTGAAGCCTTGATCATCACCTGTGGCTAATCAGAGAAAGCCCTTTATCAGGGTGGTTCTCTCACTGCTCTGTCTGGTCACGTCAGTCCTGCCTACAACTAACTCTGTCTGTATCATTGCATTCCTGTCTCACCTGTTTGGGTTTGACCTCTGCTTGCCCTAGACCCAGCTACCTGCCTCTTGTCCTGGTGCCTCTGTTTGTCTGTTGGACTTCTGCCATGTTTGGACCTCTGCCTGGATTTGGACCTTGCATCTCTCCTTACGGACTTGGATTTGGACACCCTTGAATTTGTGCACATTGTCACTTTCCCATAAGTAAGTCAATTTACCCCCGCTTGCATATCACCTCCCTGAACCATCCCCTCTGCCCCCAGGCCTGGCCAGCCTGCTCCCCAGCACTCTTCCCGCAGCATCCCTGCAGCACCTCTGCACTCATCCCTGCTGACAGCCGGCTCCTCTGCCTGGAGAACCTTCACTACTGCCTCAGCTGTTCTCCCTGGAAGAGCCTGTAAACATAGTTCAGTATTACATTCTCACCCTCGCCATTTAACCCTTTAAATAGCCAGATTTTCATGCGCCCCTAGTGGCACAGTGCAGCAACTGCGCCTGTCAACTTAATCTGTCATCCCAGCTATACTGAGGATTTGTATTGATCTGGCAGTTCAGAAGGTGGCAGGCACACGTTGGAGGAATCATGGCTGACATGGAATACACCAAAGAAGAAGAAATCCTTGTTCTTCTTCACCTTTTTCCTCCTTTGAGCTTACAAGACCAATATGGTCGCTGTCATTGTCATATATCATTAGAGAAAACTGCATCATACACAAAAAATCGCTGCGGAATACAAACGAAATTGACGTGGGATAATCATAAGACTTTCTAGATGTGGGAGAGAGTGCAAATGATCGACACAACGCAAAATAATGACCATGATGGACAAAAAAGGAGTGACCACGCCAGCCAGTGAGCCCCCTTTGCCAACAATAAGTGACAAATTTCTTTGTTTCTTTACATTGTACTGATTTTGTGGTTCATATACTTTGAAGATAAGATAACAAAATGCCCTGTAGAAAAAAACGGTGTCAAAAAACCGAATCATTCTTTGTGTAAATATGTCCAAAGTCCACTTTTGAGTTATGGAATTTATACAGCTGCCACGACATTATGCAAATTAGATGCGTAAATTTATTCCTATCTGAAACTTTGGATCATATTCTACATCTTTCTAATTGACAGTAAACCATTATCTCTTGCAGCTTTCAAGTTATAGCCTTGGAAATTCGAACTATTTTCTTGACAAAAAATCTTTACCACTCTTGACCACTAGGGGTTATGGTGCCAAACGGCGCCTGGGACAGTTAGAGATTTAATATTACTCACTCATGTCTGCTCTGGGAAAGCGTGCTATTTAAGGGCTCCTCTTAGATTGGCGCCAGGTGGTAATCATGGCTGTAGGGAAATTGCCTAATCAGGAGGAGAGAGGGAGAACCAGGGGCAGAGTGTAAGGAACCCTTACACATTAGAATATTATAATTCTTTATCACCAGGCTGTCCTAAAATGTCAGTTGATCCAAAATGCTGCACCTACAGTTTTAACAGGTACTAAAAAGAGAGATCATATCGCTCCTGTTTTGGCCTCCCTTCATCTATAGAATCTAGAATTCAATCCAAAATCCTTCTCCTCATTTAAATGCTCTAAATGATCAGGCCCCTTGTTACTTAAAAGATCTGATAGTACCAGTATGTCATGAGTACCAGTATGTCATGAGCGCCCCTCCGGGGCAGAAGAGACAGACCCACTCGCTGGACCGTAATTGTGACAGTTTATTAAACAAAGAACAAAAAATTCCCAAAACTGTGCAGTCTGTGCAACAATACACACAAGCGTGACAATGGTGAAAATTCTCCTGAGCAGAAGTTGCTCTGGAGGAGGTAAGGAGAAAAAACTTACTGGAGATTGGAGTCAGAGATAACATCAATACAGCCACAGGGAAATGGAGGACAAACAGAGCCTAAATAGGCAGGTAAATGAATAACAGGAGCTGAGCTGTAGGTGAACTTGATTGCAAAGCTACTCAAAGGTGGTGGCAAACAGGCTGTGAACAGCGAGTGGGACTGTCTGGAGAGAGAGGGGCAAAAACAAGGACAAAAACCCGAACTAAACACATAGCCACAAAGATAATAACAGAAACGCAGAGCTTAACAATAAATAGCGTCTGAGCTCAGAGATGACATCTGAGCTCAGACACATGACACCTTATCATCCTAACAGAGCACTGCACTCCCAAAATGCAGATTACTTGTAATACCTAGAATTTTTAAAAGTACAATGGGAGGTAGAGCTTTCAGCTGTCAGGCTCCTCTCCTATATTACCAGTTGTCTGTCTGGATTCGGGAGACAGACTCAATCTTTGTTTTTAAGAATAGGGTTAAAACTTTCCTTTTTGAGAAAGTCTGTAGTTAGAGATAGATCAGGAGACCCTGAACCTTCCCTTAAGCCTGAGTCACAACTGGATGTACAAATTTAGATATCGCATATCAGCTGCAATTTTCTGGGGCTGGGGGATGTCATAGGGGTTTGGACAGGCTGAAAGGAATTCTTTGACACAGTCTTGCACCTCGCAGGGTCCACGTGAGGTAGGCTATATATACTGTACATACCTGTATGTGCCAGACTGAGGTTGCGTTAACTGAGTATTCTCCATCACTGACTGGTAATTTTTAGCAATCAGGAAAAATTTCCAGAGCGGTCTGTCATTTTAAGGGATTGCACTGATAGTATTTAACTGTAATTCCCACCCCATCTGTGTGTACCCAGAGGAAGATTTGAATTCAAGTCATTAGAGATCAGGTTGTATTAATTTTTACACATTTAATATTTTTATTTTAACTTTATCTTGTAATATTCTGTTGTTCATCTGTGTAATCAGAAACAAGTGTTTAATCTGTATTCCTGTTCTTAAAGCTAACAATTAAAATCACATTGTGAACGAAAAGATTTAGTGTGTTTTTATTATATCCAGTGTTGGGAGTAACACGTTACAAAGTAACGCGTTACTGTAATGCCACTACTTTTGCAGTAACGTGCTGTGTAACAAAATTATTGTTTAAAAATTCAGTAATGCGTTACAGTTATTGAAATTTGATCTGATGTGTTGCTCGTGTTACTCGTTTTATTAATATGGATAGATATTTTAGCGCAAATAGATGATCATACAACTTGCAATTGCTAGACACCCTCCTCATCAGCTGCTAACTGGGGGTGAATACACAGTTTCGGTGGCTATTAGCGGGACAACTGCCATCCCCAGTGCCACCAGCGGCCTCAAGCCACGAGGTTGTCATGCCAAAGGCAAAGGCAGGCAAATAAATATAAACCGACCCTACCGTAACTGATGCAGCCGTCACACAGTCTCCTCCGTGGGTCCATTTCCTGTCCTGCTCCAGTTCACATCACAACCCGGTGAAGAAATGCCATGGCGGTGGCGACTTCTCATATCGAGCCCTGATCACCTGTTGTCTGAGTGGTAAGTAGCCCCTACAGTTCCTACCTCTGTGGTTAAACATGAGTATTTTTTGAGCAAGAAGCTTGCATTTAAAGTCCGCATTAAATGCATTTAAAGTTTTCTTACACACAGAGAAAAAGAGACTGATTTGTTGCAGTAAGCGGTGAACTTTCATTTACCTGTGCTTTCTGTTTTATTTTATCTTATTCATTTACATGCGGTTGTGATATGCAACTATTTCGTGGAAGTAAATCCTCTAAATATGCATTTTTAATGGGCTGGTCCAGGGGTGTCAAACATATGACTCATGGGCCGAAAACGGCCTACCAGGGGGGTTCAAAATTTTCTCTGTGAATCCACAGCTTTATTTCTAGTAAATTTCTGACTTTCTACTGATTACAGTAGTTTGTGTAAATCTGAGACATTTTTTCTCTGTAAGATGAGACTTTTTTTCTCATCAGTTTTCTTTTCTTTTGTCTGTTGAAAACAAGGGGCCTTGATCTTGCTGTGTGCAAGATGATTTAAGTATGCATTTAAAAGTAACGTGAAAGTTACTTTTCCAAGTAACTAGTTGCTTTAATAATGCAGTAACTCAAAAGTAACTCAGTTACTGTACTCAGTAACTTTTCAAAAGTAATTCAGTTACTTTTGAAAAGAAGTAACTAGTAACTGTAACTAGTTACTATTTTTAGTAACTTGCTCAACACTGATTATATTATAATGATATGGTTTCTCTACTATTAAATAGAACTCGAAGACCAGTTTTATTGAAATGTAACACTTTCTAATTAATCAGCTAACTAGTCAAACAATACTGCCATAAGGGCTTATTGTCTTTGCATTTTAACAAACTCGCCTGAGAAGCTACAGATAGGACAAGAACAACAGAATAATTCAGTATTTTCTCATAAATTCTGGCCAAACCAATGTAGGGAGATATAGAAAAATAACAAACATACACATAAGTTACTTGCCTCTGTGGCAAAAGGTGGTTTAAATAGTTAGGCCTACCCTTTTGTGATAGGAATTACATTAACATTTTTTTCATGATTTACAAGTTTTTTCATTAGAAAAAAACATTAAAACAAAATAAATGAGTTTGTATCAGATAATATATTGCAACTGCTGTGCTGTTTTCATCCCCACTACCAATCAGCAACCTGGGTGGTGGCCTGCCGTCAAACTGCTGCTGCAGCGGCTTCGGCTTTCAATGTGACCACTAAGCCTTATAGATAAAAATAATCATCAAAATTATACAGTTCATCTGGAAAGTATTCACAGCGCTTCACTTTTTCCACATTTTGTTATGTTACAGCCTAATTCCAAAATGGATTAAATTCCTTTTTTTTTCCTCAAAATTCTACACACAATACCCTATCCACCTTATTCCTGAGGGCACTGCTGTAGAAACAATTATGGGCGCAACTTCCGGTTTTGGCTGAAGTAGTATTAAATCAGTCAGCAAGAGTGGAGTAGTAGGGCATTTAAAATAGTTTTTTTCAAAGTGTTTTAAATTTGTTTTAATGTGTAGTCCACATACCTGTTTTACAGTCAAGTGGCAGATAATTTCAGCACTAGTAGTTTTTGTATTTTTGTGTAGCTTTGGTACTTGCTGCTGTTCGTGGTGTGAGGCTCGTCACTGTCACACACGGCTCTAGGGAGCCGCGCAATAAGAGCCAAGGGCGAGCCAGTGAGTCGTGATGTTTTATTTAGGGTGAGGGATGAGGGATGAGGAGAGCACAGATACTCATACAGACGTACATTCACAGGTTGCACAGCGCAGGGGCAGGAAGCTCGTACCGGACGTAGGGGTAACAAGACGTACATACTCACAGCGGGTTACAATCACAGGAATGCTGCAAGGGGAGTAGAGGCTGACACCAGACGAAGGGGCTTCAGCCTAGCAGTGCTTATGTCGCAGCCCCGAGTCATCGAGGCTGCTCCTATTTATTCTCATTGGCAGTGCCCCAGCTGATGAGGACTAATTGGCCCCAGCCGTCCGTAATGCTGCCAGCTGGGAGCCTGCTGAGACGCTGCTCAATGGGAAGCAGGGATGAGGGAAAACATGGGCTGAGCGCTGAGACGGCATCTCAACCCATGGTGACAGAGCCTCCCCCTCAAGGTCGGGCTCCTGAACGACCAGAAACATCCCAGCCCCCCCCCCCCCCCCCACCACCTAGGGTGGGAGGAAGGGAGGCAGGACCGGAGGGGACGAAGCAAAGGGAAACACCAACAGGCCAATGTAGGGTAACAGGGCAAAAAAAACCCAAACACAGTACTCTACATCGCACCAAAAAAAAAAGAAAAAAAAAAAAAGACCCAGGGCACAGATGGGGGGAATACAGAACACGGGAACAGATAACCCACCAAAAGAATGATAAAAAACGAATAAAGCAATTACAGAGTGTGGTTTGAAGGAAAACAAAGCACATGACTCTATAATGAATAGACAAAATTATAAACAGGGCACAAAAAGGAAATGCTGAATACGGGCAAAGGAAAACCCACAGCACTACGAATATAAAAATACACACAGTCACCTAAAGAAGCGAAAGTGACTGGAACGAACGGACAACTGCAGAGTATGGTCTGATAAGAAACAAAACACATAACTCTACAATGCAAGGACAAGGCTAAAAACAGGGTACAAAAAGTAAAATGCTGAGTACGAGGAATGGAAAACACACAGCACTATAAATACACATCCACCAACAGGACAAAATATTACACCCGAGTGACCTCAATAATGATAAAAGAAAAAGCGACACCCGAGGAGTATGGCAGGCAGAGTCCAACATGGCCGAGGTGGCTCCGGAGGTCTCCCCGCCCATTGTCCAGTCGGCGAACCAGGGAAAGGGAAATGTTCGGACGGCGAACTCCGGACCCAGATCCCAGGAATCCAGTCCACCGGCAGCCGAACCAGGCCACCCAAAGGCAAACACAGACCAGCGGGGGGAACCAGATCACCAAACCGAAAGTCTTGCGGGTCGGGTCATAGACCCGCATCACTCAACCACCAGGACCGTTGAGACGGACGAAGGGTCAGAGCGGGTCCCGGTGGAAGAGGCGCAGGGGAGAGCCGATAACGAGGGCGACGAGCGTCAGGCCGCAGGAAAACGGCCACCTCCTCACCGAACCTGAACAACACTGGGGCAGCACCCACGTCGGACCCCGATCGGGCCTTAGACGAACCCACGTCGGACACCGCTGGAGCAGCACCCACGTCGGACCCCGATTGGGTCTCGGGCAAACCCACGTTGGACGCCGCTGGAGCAGCACCCACGTTGGACCCCGATTGGGTCTTGGGCGAACCCACGCTGGACACCGCACCAGAACCGACCTCCAATGTCGAACCTGGACCCTCCAGCACCACGAGGAACAGCAACTCCTCGCCGGTGACCCTGGAAGAAGGCTCAGAAGAGAAAACAGAACCGGGATCAGGATCACCGGCAGCGCCAGAACCCGGCGAGACGAGCTCAGACGCAGCAGGTGGCTGCACCCGGCTCGTCTCCCCTAGAGACAGGCTGAAGTGCTCGAAGATAAAAAGGGAGAAAAGAAAGGAGAGCACTCGCCTGATCTCTGGTTCTGACGCCGTCCAGGACTGCGAAGATCCAGGATCCGTCGTCAGGAGGTCTTTGTCAGGCTCCCATCCAGCCGTGTCGGGCCCCGCAGCCAGCACGATGGTCAGCGCAGCTTGAGGTTCCTCCAGCTCCGGTAACCCCGCCGACGATCCACTCGGCGTGAAGCCAGAAGAACCTCGTCCCGTTGGACCGAACCGCTCCTCCGTGGAGACCCGGGGACGCTCAGTTGTTGGCGCAGACTCCACGCAGCAGTCAGTCCCCCTCCTCCGTCTGCAACGTAGCTGCGGAACCACAGGCCCTCTCCTTATCCCACCACATTGACCTGGAGCCGGGGATCGCTCGGCGGAGAGAGACACAGAGGATGCGGGATTAGGAACACAGGTTACAGCAGGTGGGGGGAGTTCAGGGAGCTGCGAACCCTGAACTCCTCCTCCAGAAATGTGACAGAGCAAATCATTAAGCAGGTGTAAAAAAACTATGACTTGCCTGCCTCCTGGAGGTTGAGTATCGCCTGCTGTGGTGGATACTGCTTCTTCCTCTCCCCACCCGGCGATAACGGAGGACCCCCGGGAAATCGTCTGAGGATCGCTCGCGTTGTCTCCAGCAGAGAGCTCACCAGGCCAGAATTCCAGGCACACACAGCAGTCAGGGAGCGCGTCGAGGAGGAGGGGAAAACAGCCGGGGTGAGCCAGCCCGAATGTCCAGGAATGACAGCGGGGAAATGAGGCTCAGGGAACGAGGCTGTGAAAACTCCACACTGACGAGGCGAAGAGGTGACAGCTGCGTGGGAGGAACGGTCCTGGCGGCGGCCCAGAACTGGATCCGGATGAGGTTTGTGCAGAGGTGACTCGGCGATGTGATGACGGCCATTCCCAGGGGACGAAGCGAGGGGGGAACCCAGGAATCGCCGCTCCTGATCGGAGATCGAGGCGAGGAAGGCGTCGAGCACGAGAAAGCTTCGTAGCCCTGGAGTCCTCTCCATCAATCCCCCTGCCGCCGCCACATGCCCGAAGATGGTAACAGGACACACAGTGGAGCTCGCGACAGCCACTCGACCCCAGGCATAACTGCTGTCAGCTGCGGCTCCTTGAAGGGAATCCCGAGTGACGTGGCGCAGGTTGGGGGAAGCCCTCTGGTTGGCGCGAACTCCCGGACTGGAATGGCGGCAGGAACGGGATCCCGAAGCGGGAGGCAACGTCACCCACTTCGGCTTCCTGCCGGGATTTCCATCCAACCCGCGGAGCTTCTCTCGCTGTGTACCTGTGGTGTCTATCCTGGCACTGTCCTCGAGATGGAACACAGAATGAGGGTAACAGTCCAGGAGTTCCTCAGCACGGCCCGGATGCCAGCGTCTCGCGTTGGAGACGTCGTACAGGGTGAAGAGTGTCCCGTCGACAGCCTCCGAGATGGACCTCAGCTCGTCGCCCTGGCGCCGGGAGTGACTCCTGGGAAACGGCATGCTAGTAGCGCTGACACCCGGACAGAAAGGTACAGTTCCACGGCGACTCACGGCCGCCGGTAACTCGCCTGGCTGCGACATACTGTCACACACGGCTCTAGGGAGCCGCGCAATAAGAGCCAAGGGCGAGCCAGTGAGTCGTGATGTTTTATTTAGGGTGAGGGATGAGGGATGAGGAGAGCACAGATACTCATACAGACATACATTCACAGGTTGCACAGTGCAGGGGCAGGAAGCTCGTACCGGACGTAGGGGTAACAAGACGTACATACTCACAGCGGGTTACAATCACAGGAATGCTGCAAGGGGAGTAGAGGCTGACACCAGACGAAGGGGCTTCAGCCTAACAGTGCTTATGTCGCAGCCCCGAGTCATCGAGGCTGCTCCTATTTATTCTCATTGGCAGCGCCCCAGCTGATGAGGACTAATTGGCCCCAGCCGTCCGTAATGCTGCCAGCTGGGAGCCTGCTGAGACGCTGCTCAATGGGAAGCAGGGATGAGGGAAAACATGGGCTGAGCGCTGAGACGGCATCTCAACCCATGGTGACAGTCACAAGCACAGCTAAATCTGTGGCTTCAACAGTAATGCGTAGATCAAGCACCGAAAACTAAAGGACTGTTCGTGTGATCGGTGGTACAGACACAGGACAGACACAACAGCACCAGGTATGTTTTCACTTGTATGAACGTCACAGATCTGACGTTTATATATGTCACCAGATGCAAGGCTGCATGAAGTAAAACAATAAATAAAAAATAGCAACAGTTTGCTTCCTAAGACAACAATTTAAGAAAGATATCAAATAGTTTTTTTTTTGTATTCGTTGCACTGCATTGGAACAATATGGACTTGATCTTAGCAGCTTCAGCATGCATTAATTTTTAAATTCTCACAAAATATAGATCAATAAAATTCTGAACAATTGTCAGAAAGGGTCTGTACGTGTTAAGTTAATTAACAAGCATTCACAGCATGACAGCAGCATGAACATTTTAATTTCAGGGTAAAACAGACAGCTACTGTCTGTTTTACCCCAGCATTAAAACACCCAAGCACGGTGTTGTGGTTCTTTGTGGCTCTGACTAGACTCTACGTCTGCTCTAAGGTAAATTTGATTATGTCCAACATATTTTAATAAAATGCTACCGACTTTACTGCGGTGGAAACATTGATATGTCTCAGAGCTTTTATTTGTTTATAGTGTATAGCATTTTAGCAGCGGAGCTAACTGACAGGGCTACTGTCTGCCAGACCACTTTTTAAGGTCATCTTCTCATCCCTCCATAGTCGTGGGAAGTGGTATGATTATATTACTCTTTTTGAGGTGCAAAAAGATGTGTTCCCACATTTGTGATGCCGAAGTCATTGTTTTTTAACAAGGAAAAGTGTCCCATTTCAGTGACAACCCCACTTTCTAGACTAGTACCGGAAATTGCGCCCATAATTCATGCAAGGCATCATGGGGGCTAGGAATAAGGTGGATAATGACAACATGAAAAAAGTTTTTTTGAGATTTTTGCAAATTTATTAAAAATAAAAACTAAGAAATCACACGTACAGTGGGGCAAAAAAGTATTTAGTCAGCCACCAATTGTGCAAGTTCTACCACTTAAAAGATGAGACAGGTCTCCAATTTTCATCATAGGTATACCTCAACTATGAGAGACAAAATGAGAAAAAAAAATCCAGAAAATCACATTGTCTGATTTTTAAAGAATTTATTTGCAAATTATGGTGGAAAATAAGTATTTGGTCACCTACAAACAAGCAAGATTTCTGGCTCTCACAGACCTTTAACTTCTTCTTTAAGAGGCTCCTCTGTCCTCCACTCGTTACCTGTATTAATGGCACCTGTTTGAACTCATCATCAGTATAAAAGACACCTGTCCACAACCTCAAACAGTCAGACTCCAAACTCCACTATGGCCAAGACCAAAGAGCTGTCAAAGGACACCAGAAACAAAATTGTAGACCTGCAACAGGCTGGGAAGACTGAATCTGCAATAGGTAAGCAGCTTGGTGTGAAGAAATCAACTGTGGGACCAATTATTAGAAAATGGAAAACATACAAGACCACTGTTAATCTCCCTCGATCTGGGGCTCCACGCAAGATCTCACCCCATGGGGTCACAATGATCACGAGAACGGTGAGTAAAAATCCCAGAACCACACAGCGGGACCTAGTGAATGACCTGCAGAGAGCTGGGACCAAAGTAACAAAAGCCTGTTTTCCACTAGCCCAGCACACCTCGGTACGGCTCGATTCACTTCAGTATGGCTCGGAATGCTTCTGTCTCCATTAGCACGGTGTTGTGCTTGTGCTGTGATGGTTTGTGTTAGGAGGTTTTAGAAGCGGGGCGGCGGCAGATTCTCAGCGAGGCGGGGCCACACTCCCGTGACGTTACGCACCCGACTGAGTCCTTATTTACACGAGACAATAAAGGATCCAAGGATTATTGCCTTGCTCGCTCTGTGGTTTTATCTCACAATTAATTTTATCTCATAATTAAGCTGCAACAACACAAGTCACTTTTGTTTTGAATTAACTGCCAAATGACCTAGAAATAATGAGCTGAAACTTGTTTTTATTCGTATTAAATAATGAGACGGTGGCACACTGGCCAACACCAAATTGTATTATTTTTTACATCCTAGGGCATTTTGGATGTACTGAATTAAAAAAATTCATGTTTTTCACCTTCAGGTCAACGTTTGGAACAACAGTATTATTATTTTCCGTTTAGATGATGCTACACTCCTTCTAAAGTATTGTAAATCTCTGAATTTGGAATGCTGATAGAACATTCAATTTACATATACTTGTACCTACTTTGACTTGGTGCTAATTTTTTATGATATTTCAATAAAAAGAACAGAAAGCTTACAAAAAGATTTCTTTTTTGGTCTAGTTAAAAATTACATTACCTTTACAATGGTTGACCCCTGACAGGAAGATCAGTATCATTTTGATCAGACTAGGCAATGGAATTTCTATGTAATTATACTGTTTTATAATTCAGTGTTATAACAGACAAACCACACTTTCCAAAACAATTCCATTTTATTATATACAAAATATTAAAAGAAAAAAGGTTAATCGACATTTTATACACGCCGACCACTGAGTGCCTCTACACCAGCTTCCCAAACTGGGTCACGAAGACTCGGATGAATGAAGCCGTCTCTGCCAGCTGTGGGTCAGGAAGGCTCGGTTGAATAATCCGTGCGGGCTGTCGCGGCGGACGCGTGGGATGATTCTACAAGGAAAATGCACACAATAAAATACAGCACGAAAGTGCAATATATACAGAAAAGACAATAGTTTTTAACAAGAATACATAAGCTTATTTCAGCGTATTGTTCACATGAATAATTAAAATAAAAGCTTTAGTCCGCAGTGTGCTGCAATAAAGCAGCGATCCATCCACAAATGAACAGCTTTTTTATTGCATAAATAAACTGAGCGTCTTACCGAATATATTTGCGAAAAAACGCACAATAAAAAAAAATTAAAACTCACCGTTAAAGGACTCCGATGTCGAGACCTCCCGGTATATTTTTTCCTTCCGGGCGGCTCCGTCTAACTCGCACTGAATATGTTCGTCTGACAATGCAGTGAGCAGACACTGCAGCTCCTTATTGGTCCATGGAACACCCTTATTACGCGAAGCCATTTTTGATAGAGAATAAATGAAAATAGCACAGCAATACACTGAAAAGAAACCGCCAACAGTGGTTGCGTGCTGAGTAAAGGCGGTCGTGAAGATTCTTTTTTCTTTTTTTTTTTTTTTTCAAAAACTTTATTGAGAAGGTTGTGAAGATTTGGTAGATGAGGAGGAGGAGAGGGGCGGTTACAACCTGACCAATCAGCGCCGGTTACGACCTGACCAATCAGCGGCGACCAGTCTGTTAACGTCACAACACGGCACAGCTCAGCACTGCTGTACCCTGCCCTGGGGCGGGGCTGAGAATCGCGGCTGTTAAACCGTGTTGGGGCTTGTGGAAAAGCGTACAAAGCGTGCTGAGCCGTCCCGTGTCGCGCTAAAGCATGCTAGTGGAAAAGGCCCTAAAGGCTACCATCAGTAACGCACTACGCCGTTAGGGACTCAAATCCTGCAGTGCCAGACGTGTCCCCCTGCTTAAGCCAGTACATGTCCGGGCCCGTCTGAAGTTTGCTAGAGAGCATTTGGATGATCCAGAAGAGGATTGGGAGAATGTCATATGGTCAGATGAAACCAAAATAGAACTTTTTGGTAAAAACTCAACTTGTCGTGTTTGGAGGAGAAAGAACACCATACCTACTGTGAAGCATGGGGGTGGAAACATCATGCTTTGGGGCTGTTTTTCTGCAAAGGGACCAAGACGACTGATCTGTGTAAAGGAAAGAATGAATGGGGCCATGTATCGTGAGATTTTGAGTGAAAACCTCCTTCCATCAGCAAGGGCATTGAAGATGAAACGTGGCTGGGTCTTTCAGCATGACAATGAGCCCAAACACACCGCCCGGGCAACGAAGGAGTGGCTTCGTAAGAAGCATTTCAAGGTCCTGGAGTGGTCTAGCCAGTCTCTAGATCTCAACCCCATAGAAAATCTTTGGAGGGAGTTGAAAGTCCGTGTTGCCCAGCGACAGCCCCAAAACATCACTGCTCTAGAGGAGATCTGCATGGAGGAATGGGCCAAAATACCAGCAACAGTGTGTGAAAACCTTGTGAAGACTTGCAGAAAACATTTGACCTCTGTCATTGCCAACAAAGGGTATATAACAAAGTATTGAGATGAACTTTTGTTATTGACCAAATACTTATTGTCCACCATAATTTGCAAATAAATTCTTTAAAAATCAGACAATGTGAGTTTCTGGATTTTTTTTTTCTCATTTTGTCTCTCATAGTTGAGGTATACCTATGATGAAAATTGGAGACCTCTCTCATCTTTTAAGTGGGAGAACGTGCACACTTGGTGGCTGACTAAATACTTTTTTACCCCACTGTACATATGTATTCACAGCTTTTGCCATGAAGCTCAAAACTGAGCCCAGGTGCACCCTGTTCCCACTGATCATCCTTGAGATGTTTCTACAACTTAATTGGAGTCCACCTGTGGTAAATTCAGTTGAATGGACATGATTTGGAAAGGCACACACCTGTCTATATAAGGTCCTACAGTTGGCAGTGCATGTCAGAGTACAAACCAAGCATAAAGATAAAGAAACTGTCTGTAGACTTCCGAGACAGGATTGTCTTGAAGCACAAATCTGGGGAAGGGTACAAAACAATTTCTGCTGCTTTGAAGGTCCCAATGAGCACAGTGGCCTCTATCATCCATAAACGGAAGAAGTTCAGAACCACCAGGACTCTTCCTAGAGCTGGGTGGCTATCTAAACTGAGCAACGGGGGAAAAGGGCCTCAGTCACAGAGGTGACCAAGAACCCAACGGTCAGTCTGTCAGAGCTCCAGCATTCCTCTGTGGGGAGAGGAGAGCCTTCCAGAAGGACAACCATCTCTGCAGCAATCCACCAATCAGGCCTGTATGGTAGAGTGGCCAGACGGAAGCCACTCCTTCATAAAAGGCACATGCCAGCCCGCATGGCACTGCTTACCACCAGGCCAATACCATCCCTACATTGAAGCATGGTGGTGGCAGCAACATGCTGTGGGGATGTTTTTCAATGGCAGGAACTGGGAGACTAGTCAGTATAGAGGGAAAGATGAATACAGCAATATACAGAGACATCCTGGGTGAAAACCTGCTCCAGAGCACTTTTGACCTCAGACTGGGGTGTCGGTTCATCTTTCAGCACGGCAATGCCCCTAAGCACACAGCCAAGATATCAAAAGAGTGGCTCAGCACAACTTTGTGAACGTCCTTGAGTGGCCTAGCTAGAGCCTAGACTTGAATCATCTCTGGAGAGATCTGAAAATGGCTGTGCACCGACGCTTCCCATCCAACCTGATGGAGCTTGAGAGGTGCTGCAAAGAGGAATGGGTGAAACTGCCCAAAGATAGGTGTGCCAAGCTTGTGGCATCATATTCAAAAAATACTTGAGGCTGTAATTGCTGCCAAAGGTGCATCAACAAAGTATTGAGCAAAGGCTGTGAATACTTATGCACCTGTGATTTCTTTGTTTTTTACTTTTAATAAAGTTGCAAAAATCTAAAAAAACCAACTTTTTTCACATTGTCATTATGGGGTATTGTGTGTAGAATTTTGAGGAAAAAAATGAATTTAATCCATTTTGAAATAAGGCTGTAACATAACAAAATGTGGAAAAAGTGAAGAGTTGTGTCATGATCAGGTGAGCGTGCACTCCCCCTCCCTTCCAACAAAACTTTCCCTGGCTCCGCAGGCAATCACCACACCTGCGTGATAAGACGCACCTGCTACCTCTTTCTGGCCAGCGCTGAAAAGGACCAGTCTGTGAACGCTCCAGCGCTGGCTCGTTGGGTATGCTGCCTTAAACAAGCAAGTGAGTTTATTATTCGTTCTCTGAGGAACAATATTAATTCCTCTTCTCCTTTCTTCCTCCTCCAGGTTGCTGCCATCTTTGCTATGTGTCTCCAGGGTTCATTGTGTGCTCACCTGCCCCATCATTCTCATCACCACTTCAGCTGCCTATTCCACCCGGCCAGACACCTCACCCAGCCCTACTCCTGCCTACCAGCATCCACTCCTGGTTTGCCGTTTCATGCTGGGTTCCACTGCTGGGCTCCCTGCTCATCCCATGTGAGTGCTGTCCTATTTTGCCTTTACCAGTCTCCCTTCTGTTCTAATCCACTCTCGTCTCCCCTTACAGGCTGGGTCTTCCTCTGGTGAGTGGTGTCTTTCATTCACTAAGCCTCTTTTTGAATCAATAAATTGTGGTTACTCAACCTCTCTGTGTTCTTCGTTGTGTTTTCCCTGGTGTCGTTCCCTGCATGTGAGCTGTTCATTATTACCAATCATGACAGAACGAGCCTGCCTGAGTGCAAGCACAGCAGGAGCGGCATCAGCAGAACACTCCGCTTTAGACCGTCTCAACGCCACAGACAGGCAGGTGGCTGTGCTTACGCAGCAGTTGCAGACTATTATGCAGCAGCTGGGCACGGTCGCTGAGCATTTGGCCCACATGTCTCGTCTGGGTTCTACCCCTCCTTCTGTTGCCCCTGCTTCTTCCACCATGCGCCGAGCCACCTTCGTTCCCTCACTTGCCCCGTACGCGGGAAAGATGGGGAAATGTAAGGGGTTCCTCTGCTATGTTCAGCTTTATTTGGGCCAGGTGGGTGGGGAATACCCGGATGACACTTCTAAAATTCATTTCATAACCCTCCTGTTGCGGGACTGGGCCCTCAGCTGGGCCCAGTCCATTCTTGACAGTCCGGAGGGTCCTAGCTATTCTTTTGATAGGTTTGTTAATGAATTTGCCTGCACGTTCGACTGGACAGAGAGCGAGGGTAACATCATGAGCTGGGTGATGTCACTCTGTCAGAGGAGTTGGTCTGCTGCTGACTACTCTGTGGAGTTTCGGGTCACCGCGGTGGACTCTGGTTGGAATGACGTTGCGCTATGCAGCATCTTCCTCCAGGGTTTAAACGAAAACCTCCGCGATGACCTAGCGGTTAATACGGTTCCTTCCTCCCTGGATGGTCTTATTAATCAGGCTGTCAATTTAGACAACAGATACCGCAAGTGCATGAAAGAGCGCAAGACCTCCTCTGGCCCACCCAGTGCACGCCCTCCCACTTCAGCTACTTACTCAGGTGGAGCCAACTCTACCTCCGAACCCATGGAGCTCAGCCGAGCCCGTCTGACTCGAGAAGAGCACCAGTGGTGGAGGAGAGCCGGCGCATGCATATATTGTGGCTCCATGGAACACACACTGCCTAAATACCACCTGAAGCCAAAAAGACGCGACCCGTCAGTAGCCGTGGGGGGTCTGACGGGCTGGAAATCGTTTCATCCCCCTGGTAGCTTCTCCATTTTGGCCCTCATCCAGTTGCCGGGGGTTGAGAGGAGAGTCATGGCTTTAATAGATTCAGGGGCAGAGCAAAATTTTATTTCTGCACAGCTCATGCGGGAAGTAGGCATCCCCACAATCAAACTGCCTATGCCCCTTAACGTCACTACTCTGTTGGGTGATAATGTAGCTTTGGTTACCGAAAGCACGACACTGGTCTCCGTCCTTTCCGGTAACCACCGGGAGACACTTTCGTTCCTCATTCTCCCCAAATCGTCACACCCGGTGGCTCTAGGGTTCTCGTGGCTCCGGAAGCATAACCCCATTTTTAATTGGGCACATAATTCCATCTCTTCCTGGAGTCCGTACTGTTTGGAATCCTGTCTCAGCTCGGCTGAGTGTTCACCATTGCTACCCATCTCCTCCCCTGTGGTAGAGCTGCCGGACCTCAGTCTAGTACCCGAGGTCTATCATGATCTTGGAGAGGTCTTTAGCAAGCCAAGAGTGCTTTCTTTACCTCCTCATCACTCTTATGACTGTGCCATAGACCTTCTCTCGGGTGCACGGCTGCCGTCCAGCCGCCTCTATAGTATTTCTGGGCTGGAGAGGGAGGTGATTGAGAGTTATATTAAAGATTCTTTGAATGCTGGCCTCATTCGGCCCTCCTCGGCCACTCTTGGGGCAGGATTCTTTTTTGTCAGGAAGAAGGACAGATCCTTGCGTCCGTGCACTGATTAGCGTGAATTATATGCTATAACTGTCAAAGACAAATATCCTCTTCCCCTGATCACCTCCATGTTTGAGCTCCTTCAGCGCGCGCAAGGATTCACTAAATTGGATTTGCGTAACGCTTACCATCTGGTTCACATTCGTGATGGGACATATGGAAGACGGCCTTAAAACACACTTGGGGCAATTTGAATATCTGGTAATGCTGTTCGGGCTCATCAATGCCCCCGCCGTCTTCCAGCGTATGATCAATGATGTCCTCCGTGACATGGCAAATCAATTTGTTTTTGTCTACCTTGACGACATTTTGATTTTTTCCCACACGCCAGAGGAACATGCAGTACATGTCAGGGCCATTCTACAGTGGCTCCTGCAGAACCAGCTCTACATTAAAGCCGAGAAGTGCGAGTTTTCCACCCACTCCACTTCGTTCCTCGGTTTCATAGTAGCTGAGGGGGAACTGAGGGTTGACCTGGCCAAGGTAAAGGCTGTGCTAGATTGGCCTACACCCCACTCCTGTAAGGAGCTCCAGCACTTCTTGGGATTCACGAATTTTTATCGCCGTTTCATTAGAAACTATAGTGGGGTAGCACAGCCTCTTACCCAGCTGACTTCGGTTAAAATGCCCTTCAGTTGTTCCGAGGCAGCTGAACAGGCCTTTTCCAAATTAAAGGGTCTGTTCTCGAACACTCCCATCTTGGCCCAGGTCGACCCCCAGCTCCAGTTTATTCTGGAGGTGGATCCTTCTGACTCGGGGGTGGGCACTGTCCTATCGCAGTGCTCGGCCTCCGATCAGAGGCTCCATCCATGCGCATATTTCTCTTGGCATTACAACATAAGGGACCGAGAGCTCTTGGCCATTAAATTGGCCCTCGAGGAGTGGAGACACTGGCTGGAGGGAGCAGCCCATCCCGTCATAGTGTGGACCGACCACAAAAATTTAGAATATCTCTGGTCGGCCCGCAGACTTAACGCCAGGCAGGCCCATTGGGCCTTATTCTTTGCCAGGTTTAATCTCACCATCACTTACTGGCTTGGCTCCCATAATGTTAAAGTGGACGCTCTCTCCCGCCAGTTCAGTCCCGATCCCCCCACTCCTCATTCCCTTCCCCAACCCATTGTCCTGACCTCTTGCATCCTTGGAGCTCTTACGTGGGACATTGAGCAGAGGGTCCGACAGGCTCAATCTATGGAACCCAAACCTGAAGGGGGTTCCGACAACTGTCTGTTTGTCCCAGCCACCCTCCGCAGTGATGTCATCAGGTGGGGCCACACCAGCCATTTCGCTTGCCACCCTGGAATCTTCTGGACTATCAACCTTATCCAGTAGGTGTTCTGGTGGCCCACCCTGCGGACGGATGTCCAGGACTACGTCAAGGCCTGCTAAGTCTGCACCCGCAATAAGTCTGACTCCTCACCCCCTGCTGGCCTCCTCCACCCACTAACCATCTCCAGCTGACCTTGGTCCCATAGTGCCCTGGATTTCATTACTGGACTTCCCCCCACAAGGCAATTCTGTCATCCTCACCTTCGTGGATTGCCTTTCGAAGGCAATCCATCTGGTGCCCCTCCCCAAATTACCTTCCGCCTCTGAAACCGCGAACCTCCTAACCACCCACGCCATCCATCTGCATGGCATCCCATTGGACATTGTGTCTGACCGGGGCCCACAATTTACCTCCCAGGTAAGGAGATCCTTTTGTCGCTCCTTAGGCACCACCATCAGTCTTACGTCCGGATACCACCCTCAAAGTAATGGGCAGGCTGAGCACACCAACCAATCCCTGGAGGCCGCCCTTAGGTGCGTAGCAGCCTGCAACCCAAGTACTTGGAACACCCATCTGACCTGGGTAGAATATTCACACAATTCCGCAGTCTCAGCGGCTACTGGACTGACTCCGTTCGAGGCTTCCATGGGGTATACTTCCCCCCTGTTGCTTATAGTGGAGAGGGAGGTTGCTGTAACATCAGTGGGGGGGCTCATGTACATCGCTGCCGCCAGCTCTGGAAGGCCACTCGAGCTGCCCTCATCTGCTCTGCCGAATGTAATCACCAGTATGTGGACCGCAGGCGCACCCCTGTGCCCAAATACTCTGTTGGGCAGCATGTGTGGTTATTAGCGGACCAGGTGCCCCAGAAGACGAAGTCCCGTAAATTTTCCCCTTGCTTCCTGGGCCTGTTCCCCATCTCCCGGGTCATTAATGATGTCACGGTCTGCCTGAAGCTTCTACTAGTGCTGTGGATTCACCCCACCTTTCACGTTTCCAAAGTCAAGCCCCTCTCCACCAGCCCTCTCTGCCTCAGACCACTTACACGGTCCAGAGGATTCTGGACATTTGCCGTCAGGGCCCGGGGCTACAATATCTAGTCCACTGGAAGGGCTATGGACCAGAAGAAAGGTCTTGGATCCCTGGTTCCAACTTCCACAATAAGGGGATGTTCCGGGCCTTTCACAAGACACACTCCAACAAGCCCAGTGGACTGCCAGGAGGCACCCCTTGGGGGGGGGGGGCACTGTCATGATCAGGTGACCATGCACTCCCCCTCTCTTCCGGCAAGATTTTCCCTGGCTCCGCAGGAAATCACCACACCTGCGTGATTAGGTGCACCTGCTACCTCTTCCCTGCCAGTGCTGAAAAGGACCAGTCTGTGAATGCTCCAGCGCTGGCTTGCTGGGTATACTGCCTTAAACAAGCACGTAAGTTTATTATTTGCTCTCTGAGGAACAATATTAATTCCTCTTCTCCTTTCTTCCTCCCCCAGGTTGATGCCATCTTTGTGGTGCATCTCCGAGGTTCGTTGTGCACTCACCTGCCCCATCATTCTCATCACCACTTCAGCTGCCTATTCCACACGGTCAGACACCTCACCCAGCTCTACTCCTGCCTACCGGCATCCACTCCTGGTTTGCCATTTCATGCTGGGTTCCACTGCCGGGCTCCCTGCTCATCCCACGTGAGTGCTGTCCTATTTTGCCTTTACCAGTCTCCCTCCTATTCTAATCCGCTCTTGTCTCCCTTTACAGGCTGCTTCTTCCTCTGGTGAGTGGTGTCTTTCATTCACTAAGCCTCTTTTTGAATCAATAAATTGTGGTTACTCAGCTTCTCTGTGTTCTTCTTTGTGTTTTCCCTGGTGTCGTTCCCTGCACGTGAGCTGTTCATTATTACCCATCATGACAAGTTGTGAATACTTTCCGGATGCACTGTAGCCAAGGAGGTTTTTATAGACTGAAATACATCCCTAAAATGGCACATATGTGCCGCTCCAAGCCTGTGCAACATCATATCACCTTTTTTCTTAGTTGTAGGCTGATCCTTTTCTAAATGTCTTATCAAATATACTATCCAGTTGTCAGTAAGTCTATTTTTTTTTTTTTTTGGCCTGGAATGTTCACAGGTTATTTATTTAGAATTCGCTCATTCTTTCAATTACAAAAAAACCTCGCACATTTGGCCAGTATGAGACACTTTTCCATGACCTGGACAGAGAATATCAAGCTCAAGGAGACTACATAGTCTTCATCCTGATGAACCACAACCTCTTTGCTGAATTGCTGCAGCACGTCTCACCCCACTTAATTAAAAGAAACATTATACTAATTAGTGTAATGCTTATTTTTTTTTCCACAATATCTTTATTGAACCTTTTTTTTTTTTTAACAAACATGACACAAACAATCAAACACTAACACTAAAGTACTACAAAAAAAATGCACTAAAAACACCCACAACCACCAACAAAATCAAGCCTTCAACAATGCTCCTCTGTTTAGTCTAGAGTCTAGACAATCCATTACATAAGTATACATATTATGTTCACCAGTTTGGAATTTACAAGGTCCACACACATCATTCACCTTCTTCTTCAAGAGTTATGTTTAAATTTTTTACATAATCAATAAAAGGTCTCCATATATTCTCAAACACAATTTCCTTTGATTTCAGTATGTATGTTATTCTTTCTAATGGAAGGTTTGTTAACATCTGTCTTAACCACTGAGTCACATCTGGTCTATGAGTCTTTTTCCACAGTAGTGCAATACATTTTTTGGCATTAAGCAAACTGAGGTCTATGAATGTTCTTTCACTTTTATTAAAGTTATGTTTTTCTGGGTACAGACCCAACAAAAACAGTTTAGGATTCAATATGATTTGTTTTGAGATTATTTTTTCAATTGTTACCCTCACCTCTTCCCAAAACATTCTAATTATTCTACATTCCCATACACAATGAAATAGGGTTCCTTTACTTTCCATGCATTTTGTGCACGTATCTGGTATGTTTTGTTATATCTATTTAACTCCTCTGGTGTAACATACATCCGCATTAACCATTTAAAATGTATCAATTTAAGACGTACATTTATTGATTTAGTTTGAGCTTCTGTACAAGCCAATTCCCATTGTTCCTCTGAAATTTCAGTTTGCAGATCTTCTTTCCAGTAGTTTAATCTTTTCTGTGAGTTTTCACTTGAGGATAGTGTCAATGAGTTATAAAACTCTGAAATAATACCCTTTCTTTTACTATCTTTCATCAACATTTTTCCAAGGATGAATAAATAGGTCGAGTGAGAGCTTTATTTTGATTTGATCGAATAAAGTTTCTAAGTTGAAGATATTTAAAAAAATGTGTTCTATTAAGATTAAATTTGATCCTCAGCTCTTCAAAAGACATTATGTTATCTGCACATGGCAAATATAAATCTTGAATCTTTTGAATCCCTTTTAAATTCCATACTTTAAATACAGCATCCACTCTCCCTGGTTTAAAATATTGATTACCCCATATTGGGCTAAATTGTGACAATAAGTGTGGTTCTTTTAAATAGTTTTTAGTTTCACACCATATTTTGATCATATGCTTTACAAATGGATTTTTAACTTGTTTTTGTAATTTTTTTGCTGAATCTGAGTATATGAATATGGGAAGAGGTAAAGGTAAATTGTATGATTCCATTTCAGTCCAGTGAGGGAGATCATTTAATGAAAAATAATATGTCATAGACCTCAGTTGTGCCGACCAATAATACAACATAAAATTTGGACATTTCAGACCTCCACGATCAAATGGTAAATATAATAAAGACAGACATAATCTAGCCCTCCTGTTGTTCCATATAAATTCCACTAACTTTTTTTTAATTCTTGAGAATAAATCTAAAGGTGGTGGTAAGGGAATGTATTGAAATAAATAAAGTATTTTAGGTAAAATATTACTTTTAAGTATATTGATTCTCCTGATCATCGACATTGGTAGTGACATCCATCTCTGAATTAACTCATTGATATCTGTCATTAAGGCTTCATAGTTGACACTGGCGACTGATTCTAGCTTAGGCACAATTTGGATTCCTAAATATTTAAACTGATTTACAACGTTGAATTGATTTACCTCAGGGGCTGGGTAATTTCTCTGGGTGTCATTTAGCATTAATATTGAAGATTTAGTTTTATTTATTTTATATCCTGATATTTCCCCAAAATTCTTTATTAAATTCAACAAGGTCGGAATTGATTTTTTAAGATTCGACATAAACAAAATTATGTCATCGGCGTACAGGGAGATTTTATGTTCTGTTGGTCCAACTTTAATTCCATATATTTGTGAATGTAAACGTATCGCCATCGCTAAAGGTTCAATTGCCATAGTAAACAGTAAAGGTGAAAGTGGACAGCCTTGTCGACATCCTCTATTGATTTTTATTGATTTTGAAATATTGTTATTTGTTAGGATTTCTGCTGTAGCATTATTGTATATTATCTGAACCCATTTTATGAAATTATTTCCAAGTCCAAACCTTTGTAAGACTTCAAAAAGAAAGGGCCATTCGACTCTATCAAAGGCCTTTTCGGCGTCCAGTGATAGGAGAGCTGTATCCGGTGCTTCTTTATTAGAATAAATAATATTAAATAGTCTTCTTACATTATGGAAGCCTTGTCTTCCCTTTATAAAGCCATTCTGATCTCGATTAATAATATTTGGTAAAATTTCTTGCATTCGTCTTGCTAAAATTTTACAGATTATCTTAAGGTCGGCATTTAATAGGCTTATTGGTCTCATATTTTCACATTTATTAGAGGGTTTACCTGGTTTTGGCAACAGTATAATTAAGGCATTATTCATGTATGATTTGAAATGCTTCTAAAACCATTTCCAAAAAAGGTTTTATTAATTTATTCTTAAATTTTTTATAAAGGTCAACTGGAAGACCATCTGGTCCTGCACTTTTTCCTGATTTCATATTATCAATGGCTAGCCCAACTGCTTCTTGACTAATTTTAGACTCCAATATCTCCCTGTTTTCATTTGGAATACACGGTATAGATAGTTCGTTCAAAAACCCATTTAGTTTTGTTAAATCAGATTCATTTTTGGTATCATATAATTTTTCATAGTAATCTCTAAAGGCTCTATTAATTTCTAAAGGATCTATAACTACCTGTCCGTTACTTATAATACTGGTAATTGGTGTTTTAAATTCTAATTGTTTAATCTGCCATGCCAATAATTTTCCTGATTTTTCACCTTGTTCATAAAAAGATTGTTTCAATCTTAGAAGACTCGAGGCAGCTCTATTCGTTGATTTTTTGTCATATTCAGCTCTCAAAATCAGTAATTCGTTCTCCAACCTTGGATCACTTCCTGCATACACTTTTTCTTGAAGACTTTTTATTTTATGTTCCAATTGGGCTCTCTCCTCTCGAGTCTTCTTAGATTTTGAACCTGTATAACTAATAATATGTCCCCTAATAAAAGCTTTGAAAGCCTCCCACTTTACACATGCTGATGTTTGTGTAGTATTGATGTCAAAGAATTCATCTATCTGTTTTTCTATGTACTTGACAAATTCCTCATCCTGAAGCCATTTATGCTGAAATTGCCATCTACCTGATTCCTTTTGTCAATTTCTTATCTACATATATTAGACAGCAGGGTGCATGATCAGAGATCACGATGTTATCATAAAAGCAGTTTTGAATCTTGGACCTTAATTCTGTGGAGATCAAAAAATAATCAATACGTGAGAATGTCTTGTAGGTACTGGAATAACAAGAATAGGCTTTAACTTGTGGTTTCATTTCTCTCCATATATCTAGCAATCTCAATTCTTTCATAAAATGATTAATGGTCATCCTACATCCATTGTGCGTACAGTCCAGTCCTGTTGATCTATCTATACCGGGATTCAATGTACAATTAAAATCCCCTGCTATTATATGTTGCCCTGTAAGTGATGATAAGATAAGAAATAAATTAGCAAAGAACTTTTGATCATCTATATTGGGACCATGTAAGTTCACCAAATTTATATTTTCTAATTGCAAAGATCCTTGAATGATTATATATCTTCCAAATTTGTCTCCAATTACATTTTTCACTTGAAATGGGACTGATTTATGTATGAGAGTCATAACTCCCCTGGCTCGGGATGAAAATGATGAGGTGAAAACACTTCCTTGCCATCTACTCCTAATTCTTTTTACATCCTCCTCTATTAGATGAGTTTCTTGTAAAAACACAATTTTTGAACCCATGTCTTTTATTTTATTCATAACTTGTTTAAGTTTTTTTTAAATTTTGTAGACCTCTGCAATTCCATGAAGTTAAATTAAGATTAATGCTTTGGTTTATGATCAATAGGGAGTTTGGGATTACCTTGCAGTGTAAACATGCTCATACAGAGAAGCAAAAAAATGAGTGGTTGAACATTCATTCTACAAACTACACACAAACAAATTCCCCCTTCCCACATTTGTGGCGATCCCCCCAAAATCAAAAGAAAAATTCCGTCTCCCGATATAGCCATCGACCGCTCCACAACCACGAGGAACAGCCAAAGCCACTCCTTCTTCATCCTCCCAATCACCCTAACTCTACTGCTTTTAATGACGTAACATTAACTCTCCTCTGTAGTTTTCCAACTTAACTCCAAAATTTTTAGCAACTTTGTACATCATAGTTGTTTTTTTTTAATATATAATACAATCTATATTTTGTAAACTTGCTATTTGCTTCAAGTCAGTCAGATGCCTGTGCAAATGCTTAAATATTCTACCTTATATTTTGTTCATGCTTAGCTCCCACCAGTCTCTTCTTGGATCTTCTTGATGAACTCCTGCGCCTCCTCTGGGGTCTTGAAGATGTGGGTTCTGCCCCCATACGTGGTCAACAGTCTCGCAGGATAAATTACACCATGACGAATCCCAAGGTTGCGCAGCTCTTTACGTACGGGATCAAACTGCTTCCTCAATTGTTGGATTCCTGTGGCCAAATCTGGGTAGAACCGCACCTGCTGGTCCTGGTGTTTAATCTCTCCTTTAGCTCGTGCAGCGTTGAAGATCTTCATCCTGTCTCTGTTGCTGAGGAACTTCATAATTAGGGTCCTCGGTGGTCCCTTATCTCTCCGTGGGCCAATACGGTGTGCGCTTTCCAGAACCACTGCTGATTGCAGCTCCGCGCTGCCCAGCGCCTCCGGAATCCACTTTTCCAGAAAGGAACATGAGTCCCGACCTTCGAATTCCTCCGGTAGACCCACCAGCCTCAAGTTGTTCCGTCTCGACCGGGACTCCAAATCCAGGACATTATCTTTCAGACATTTATTTTTTTTTTCCAAAGTGCGCACCTTTAATTGAAGACAGGTGACGTCATCTTCAGCACTAGAGACACGAAGCTCCACCTGCGCCATTCGTTCTACACAGTCACCCAATTCCTTTCTCATTCCTTCCAACGCTGCCATAATCCCATCAAATTTAGAGGAAAAGTCTGCTCTCATTGAACTTATGGCAGCTAGCACCGCACCTGTGCCGTTTCCCGCAGATACCGCACCGCTGCTAGCTTCCTCCGCCATATATGGAGCTTTACAGTTTTCCGGTTCCGGTTCCGCCGGACCGGCGGCACCACACGAGTCGGCTGCCTGTTGCAACAGCCTTTTTTTTATCTTCCTTCTTCTTTCTACACCTTTCACTCTGTATATATATCACGGACGCACGGATCGCCCCGGGAGTCTCCCGGGTCGGCGGACGGAGCCACGGTTTGCAGCGGGAGACGTTACAGCGGGGAGGAGCTAGTGCTAGCTAGCACTTGGCCGCCGCCCGGTGCTAATGGGAAACTCGACATACCAGGAGCTGTAGCGAAAAGGACGCGGGTGCCGGGCTGGAGTTTAGGCGGCGTGAAAGAAATATAAGACAGAATAATAAAGAGCGATGGCAAGAACCAAGCAGACCGCCCGTAAAATCTACTGGAGGAAGAAGCCCCCCAGGAGACAGCTAGCCACCAGGGCTGCTCGGAGAGGCGCTCTGGCCACCGGCAGAGTGAAGAGGCCTCGCTGTCACAGGCCCGTGGCTCTGAGAGAGATCCGTCGCTACCAGAAATCCACGGAGCTGCTCATCCGTAAGCTGCCCGTCCAGCGCCTGGTGAGGGAGATCGCTCAGGACTTCAAGACCGTCCTGCGTTTCCTGAGCTTCGCCGTCATAGCTCTGCAGGAGACCAGCGAGGCCCACCTGGTGGGTCTCTTCTTCGCTAAGGGGGTCACCATCATGCCCAAAGACTTCCAGCTGGCCCGCTGCATCCGCGGAGAGAGAGCTTAGACTTTCTGCTGCACATTCACCAGCCATAATGCTCTGCACTGTGTGTCTATATATATACATTTATAGTAATATGGACATATGTTTACTAGATGTTGTTTTTTCTTGCCTTCTGATTGTTGCTCTGAGTGTTGCTATCCCTATGCTGTTGCAATCCTGGAATTTCCCCATTGTGGGACTAATAAAGGCTTATCTTATCTTATCTTATCTTATCTGCTGTGTCACAGACCTGAAAGTCCGTTAATTTGGACTGTTTCGGCGGCTCACTTTTTCCTCTACCTGGTTTTCCAGCCTTAGGCTTCACCGACATATCCTCACCCAAACGCTGGGATACGTTCTGTCCCAAATGAGAGAGTTATTTGCCAATTTTTTTTTCTCCAGGAGCAGAGCAGAGTGAGACGTGTCCTTCTCACGTGGCAGCCATAACCGGAACCCTGTAATGCTTATTTTAATTAGATTTTTATGTTGTCATTTTTAGAATTTAGAAAAACATCACAATGACATACTGCACACTCAAAGTATTATGTGTTAGATTATTATAACATAACACGTATAGTTTTATTGTGTTATACCGTGATTTTTTCTTCCCAGGGGCCTTAAAAATTATATGTCTAACATGCAAACTCCTTGCAGGTGAAACACATCACACTTACAAGAATTCGTGGAGTTTGTTGGACATGTCCATCATCCTCTGTATGTGCTCACATGCTCTAAAAATCTCTAAAAATTTGCAAGAAACACTTGCATGGCACATGACATTTGGCTCAAAATCTGCACGCAGACAGGTCGTAGCAGCCGGTACGACTGGTTGTGACTCAGGCTTTAGTTATGCTGCTAATACGCTTAGACAGCCAGGGGACCTCCCACGATGCACTGGGCTTCATTCCTTTCTTTACTCTCAATGAAATATTTTTGCTGGTCATTAACATGTTTGTTCTCTCCCATAGATTGAGTCCCCGCCATGCTGTTTGCTCTCTACATGTCTGTTCTTTTCTTCTTCTTCTCTATCCCCTCACACCCCAGCCAGTCGTAGCAAATGACTGCCCCTCCCTGAGCCTGGTTCTGCTGGAGGTTTCTTCCTGCTAAAAGGGAGTTTTTCCTCTCCACGGTCACCAAGTGCTTGCTTTCAGGGGATCGCCTGATTGCTGGGGTCTTTCTGCAATTGTGGGGTTTACTCCTACAGTTTGAAAGTGCTATGAGATAACTGTTGTTGTGAAATTGTGCTATATAAAAAAAGTTGAATTGAATTGAGAAAAAATGTCTCACTTTCAACATGTGATATTTTTTGTATATTTACAATCAGAGGACTTTTGAGATCTGCAAATCTTTGCATTCTATTTTCATTTACATTTTAAATAGTGACCCAACCTTCTTGAAACTGGGGTTATACTACAACTCATGTACAGAGCAGATATCATTTTTAGGAGTTTTTACTTTATACAGACACACAACCCTTTGTTGACTTATTAAATGGTGCATTAATAATGCCGTTAACTGGTGAAGAATTCAAAACTAATTTATCATTTTCATCTCCTTGACAATGAAAACATGTTTATTCACAGAAGTGGTTCTGGGTGACTGCGTGGCATTAAGGATCTTATTCTGGTTTGGTTCCCAGAAATCATTTCCCTGCTGAGTCATTGGGCATACATTACCACCCCAATCCCCTCTGTCAGCGCTCATATGTTTTCTTGTACAGTTTTGCTTTGAAAACATAATAAGGTTCAGCTACACTTCATGCAGAGTAAAGGCTTGTAGTTTGTTTTTTAAAATTAAAGCACAATGAAGAACACAAGAGACAAGCTTCATCCTGCAAAGTCACATCAACATTAAAGACCATATTGAATGATACGAAGTCCCTTCACCACCCACGTGGTGACATGAGGGGCCTTGCCAGAGCCTTTAAAGGGGTTATTGTCTGCAAAATTGTGTTTTTGTAGATTTTAACCTTCTGAAATGTGTCTATTGGTCACGTGATTATCGGAAAAAAACACGCACTTCACTGAAAACACGTGCACATGCATGCACGCACACATTTAAAACATACACTTTATATTGTTTCTGTCTCTGAGAACCCATTTTAGTAGAGAATGGGCATTGACATCATGCCACGCTGCATTCTGGGTCGTCGTCGCCATCATTACGGTCTGGCTTCTTTGTTTACTTGTAGTCTACGGCAAGTGCTAATGGGAACAGACATACAGTGGTGTGAAAAAGTGTTTGCCCCCTTCCTGATTTCTCATTTTTTGTATGTTTGTCACAAATTTAAATATTAGACAAAGATAACACAAGTAAACACAAAATGTAGTTTTTAAATGAAGATGTTTATTATTAAGGGGAAAAAAAAAATCCAAACCTACATGGCCCTGTGTGAAAAAGTGATTACCCCTAAACCTAATAAGTGGTTGGGCCACCCTTAGCAGCAACAACTGCAATCAAGCATTTGCAATAATTAGCAATGAGTCTTTTACAGCGCTGTGGAGGAATTTTGCCCCACTTATCTTTGCAGAATTGTTGTAGTTCAGCCACATTGGAGGGCTTTCAAGCATGAACCACCTTTTAAAGGTCATGCCCCACAGCATCTCAATTGGATTCAGGTCAGGACTTTGACTAGGCCACTCCAAAGTCTTCATTTTGTTTTTCTTAAGCCATTCAGAGGTGGACTTGCTGGTGTGTTTTGGATCATTGTCCTGCTGCAGAACCCAAGTATGCTTCAGCTTGAGGTCATGAACAGATGGCCGGACATTCTCCGATAGGATTTATTGATAGTCAGCAGAATTCATGGTTCCATTTACCACAGCAAGTCTTCCAGGTCCTGAAGCAGCAAAACGGCCCCAGACCATCACACTAACATCTCCATATTTTACTGTTGGTATGATGTTCCTTTACTGAAATCCTGTGTTACTTTTACGACAGATGTAATGGGACACACACCTTCCAAGAAGTTCAACTTTTGTCTTGTCAGTCCACAGAGTATTTTCCCATAAATCTTGAGGATTATCAAGATGTTTTCTGGCAAAACTGAGACGAGCCTTTATGTTCTTTTTGCTCAACAGTGGTTTTCGTCTTGGAACTCTGCCCTGCAGGCCATTTTTGCTTAATCTCTTTCTTATGCTGGAGTCATTAACACTGACTTTAACTGAGGCACGTGAGGCCTGCAGTTGTTTGGATGTTGTTGTGGAGTCTTTTGCGACCTCTTGGATGACTTGTCGCTGTGCTCTTGGGGTAATTTTGGTCGGCCGGCCACTCCTGGGAAGGTTCACCACTGTTCCATGTTTTTGCTGTTTGTGGATAATATCTCTCACTGCTGTTCACTGGAGTCCCAAAGCTTTAGAAATGGCTTTATAACCTTTTCCAGATTTATAGATCTCAATTACTTTGTTTCTCATTTGTTCCTGAATTTCTTTGGATCACAGCATGATGTCTAGCTTTTGAGGATCTTTTGGTCTACTTCACTTTGTCAGCCAGGTTCTATTTAAGCTATTTCTTGATTGAGAACAGGTGTGGCAGTTATCAGGCCTGGGTGTGGCTAGAGAAATTCAACTCACCTTTCCAAAGACGTGAAAAACCAGAGTTAATTTATGTTTTATCGGAGTGGTGGCCTAGTGGTAGAGCATCCACCCCACAGCTGGGAGATCATGGGTTCAAGCCCCAGCCAGGTCTTACCAGAGACCATATAAAAATTTTTTACTTCCCGCCTTCTAGCTTGGTGCTCAGCATAATAGAATGGGAGAAAGAAAATTTGTTTGTGGCGGCGCCTTGTATGGCAACGACCCCTCTTATTCTAAATGTGTAACACTATAGATAGGACAAACATAATTTCGTTCAACTGTACATGATGTCACAAGCTGGGCACTGGAGGTTCCGCCATGCTCAGTGTTGTAGTCTTTTCTCTGCTTTTATATATTTGTTATATTTTGTGCTTTTTGAGTTTCGGTATTCTCGTACTGTTTCCTATTTTTCTGTTTATGTCTCAGTTTTGTTACGCTCATGTTTTGTATCAATTTGTAATTATTTTTCTGTCTGCATTTATTGATATTTTATTCCTTGTATTTCGGACTGTTGTGTTCTTTCTTTGGGTTGACAGCTGTCAAGGGGCATTTCCGGATTGTGCTCCATGAGGGCGTCGCCCTGTCAGCTGTCAGCTCTTGTCGCTCTCCTCTCTTTACTTTGCAGCTGATCCTAATCATCAATCATTGTTACCTTTTTACCCACTCATGTGATCCCACACCTGTCATCACTTGAGTTGTTTGTTCTGACCCTATTTAGGACCGCATTTTCATTTCATTTTTGCGGCAGTCTTAACGATACTTTCTCTTCACCACCAGAACCCCATCCTTGTTCTGGTGAGTCAATCTGCTATTTGATCTGTAAGTTTTCCTTGTTAGATGTTTGGAATTTTGTTTTCATGCTCTTTGGAACTTTATGTTTTGTTAATAAATGCCACAAACTGCAGTTGGTGCATGGGTCTGTCTCTCTCTGCCCTGAGGGGCAAATCATGACAGAAGAATGCCGCCAGTAACGGACCCAGCCACTGCAGTTTGTAAATTTTTGCCTTTTTTTTGTTTTCACTCACCTGTTTTTTGGGAGCATCACCATGTCCCCAGCTTGCTGGTATTCAGCCAGCAAAGTAGGATCGGCCGCTGGGTCTCTGAGCCTGGAGAAGAAATGGGTTGCTGACTTCATCCAGAGTTTAGTGGATGAAGCTGTCATGGCCCGCGGACCAAAAACGACCTGGGAGAGTGTTAATGGAGTGATGGTGATTTTGGAGGCACACCCTGGTTTGTGGAATTATCCCCAATTTGTGGAACTGCTGTCCACAGTGTCCTCGCTTTGGTGGTCTTTTTTTAAATTTACCTTTTGTTCTTATTAAAGGCAAAAATAGACAGGAGATGTTTTTACTTTCTTTACATGTTTCGACTGTCACTGCAGTCTTCATCAGAAGACGCAGTGACAGTCTTCTGATGAACCTGTCTACAAAATGAACCTACTTGAGCTTGGGGGTCTTTTCCTGGGTTGATGATGGGGCCGCATCCAACTGGACCAAAGCTGTCGCGGAGGTGCTCCCCATGGCAAATGTCCTTCTCCCCTCCCGATTCATCAGCTCCAGCTCCAGCATCCACGTCGCCAGCTCCATGACGCTGTCATCCAGGCCACCGAAAGAACGCCTCCACCTCCTCCTCAGCAGCCCCTCCTTCGCTAAAGCAGTAATCTCTTTTCCTGATTTGTCTTCTCCAGCTGTTTCGTCAGCCAACCCCGCTGCTGCTGCTTCCTCTCACTCCTCCTCGGCAATTCCTGCAGCTGTTGAAGGACTGGTCGCCTCCTTCTCTGCTCCGCCCGACTCCATGTTGACAAGGGTGGCTCCTCGACGATCAACTGAGGAACCCATGTCCACCGTAGCCACGGAGGGGGGTGACTTCAAACTGTCTCCAGCAGGAAACATCATACCCTGGGAAAACAGGCACGTGTCTTTTCATTTTTCAACATCTTGTGATAATGTGCCTTGCCTGATTCCTGGTAGTGAGGCTCAGGGTTTGCAGCCCCCTGGGCCCTCACCACCTGCTCGAGCTATTAATTTCTCTCCTGCCCTCTCCGTGTCTCCTCCTGTCATCACTGAGTGTCCGCTGGCCCTGGGATTGAGCCACCAGACGATGGAGGAACCTGTGGCCCTGGAGGACCTGGCCCCAGCCCTGCAGCCATAGTCTGGACAGAGGGAGAGCGCTTTCAGTGACCCGAAGCCTGCGCCTACGGCAGAGTGTCTCCTAGCTTCAGCTACGCGGAATCCAGCACCAGGGGTGAGCCGACCCCCAGCTGCTATGTTGGACGAGCCACCTGTGTGGGTCATTTTGACTGGGGGCCCTGAGACTGCACTGACTACCATGCCTGCTGCAGGGGCTGCAGCAGTAGAGTCAAAGCTGGACCTCCAGAGTGCCGGGTCCGAGGAACCATCGCCTGGAGCAATGAAGTCCTGGATGGCGGTGGCACTCGAGCTCAGGCAAGTGCTCTCCTTTGTTTTTCTTGTGTCTGTTTTGGAGAAATCTTGTCTGGCTCTTGGTGGGGAGAGCCGGGTGCAGCCATTAGCCGCACCTGAGCTCACCTCACCGGACTCCACTGCTGCCGATGACCCTGACCCTGTTTTTCTACCTGTCCTGGCCGAGCTTTCCCTCAGGGTCACCGAGGATGTTCCAGCTTTGCCAGATGTCTCCGTGGATCCAGGCTTGCCACCTGAGATCACCTTGGGTCCAGCTCCCCCTGCTGAGGTCATCACGGGCGCTTCGTCCCAGCCAGGGACCTCCATGAGTGCTGCTCCCCCTCCTGCTGAGGTCATTGTGGGTGCTCTGTCCCAGCCCGAGGACCTCCGTGGGTGCAGCTCCTTCTCAGTCTGGGTCTCCGTGGGTGCTGTGCCCCAGTTGAGGACTGTCGTGGGTGCTGCGCCCCAGCCTAAAACCAAGTTGGGTGCTGTGCTCCAGTGTGGGCCCACCATGGGCATAATGCTTCAGCTCAGAGGCCACCGTGGGTGCAGCTTTGGCCCAATCCGGGCCCACCGAGGGTGCAGCTATGTCCCAGTTGGGGACCTCCGCGGGTGCAGCTCCGCTCCAGCCCGGAGCCACCGCAGGTGCAGCTCTGCTCGAGCCCAGAGCCACCACGGGTGCAGTTCTGCTCCAGCCAGGAGCCACCGCAGGTGCAGCTCTGCTCCAGCCCAGAGCCACTACAGGTGCTGCAATGTCCCAGTCCGGGATCACCGAGGGTGCTACAGGCCAGTCCGAGCGTGTCGTGGTTCCCCCTCCTGTGCCAGATGCCGTCGTGGTTCCTTCTCCTGTGCCAGATGCTATCGTGATTCCCTCTCCTCTGCCTGAGGTTGTCATGGTTCCCCCTCCTCTGCCTGAGACCATAATGGTTCCCTCTCTTCACCCTGACATTGTCGTAGTTTCCCCGACTCCTCCATCCTGTCCTCCATCTATTCTTCCTGTTGGGCAGCCACCCCCTGGAGCATCCTTGCTGTTCAGATGGCTGAAAAACTCTGGTCGACCACCTAACTGACTGAGCCATTGGGTTGGGTGGCCCATATTCTCCGGCAGGCCACCCAAGTCGTATCACCTCGCCATCCGCCAGGCCTGGGACTTTGGTCGCCCACCTGAACTTTCTAGCTCTTTGGTCCGGGGGGCCAAAGTCTTTGATTTTGACTGGTGTTGGTCCTGAGCGGGGGTTTTTCATTCCCTCCTAACCTGTTCCCCCACCATCCACCCTGGGTGGGTTATTGCTGTGCTCCTGTTGGTGTGTGTGTGTGTGTGTGGGGGGGGGGGGGTCTTCTTTTTCTTTTTTTTTATGTTACCCTGGGGTGTCTGGGACCCACCCCTTCAGAGGGGGCCTCTGTCACGAGCTGAGCACTGGAGGTTCTGACTTGCTCAGTCTCATGGCCTTTTCTCTGTATTTATATACAGTATTTGTTGTGTTTCAGGCTTTTTGAGTTTTGGTATGCTCATACTGTTTCTTATTTTCCTGCTTATGTCTCAATTTTGTTACGCTCATGTTTTGTATCAATTTGTAATTATTTTTTCTGTCTGCATTTATTGATATTTTATTCCTTGTATTTCGGACTGTTGTGTTCTTTCTTTGGGTTGACAGCTGTCAAGGGGCGTTTCCGGATTGTGCTTCAAGTGGGTGTTGCCCTGTCAGCTGTCAGCTCTTGTCACTGTCCTCTCATTACTTTGCAGCTGATCCTAATCATCAATCATTGTTACCTTTTTACCTGCTCATATGATCCCCCACCTGTCATCACTTGAGTTATTTGTTCTGACCCTATTTAGGACCGCATTTTCATTTCATTTTTGCGGCAGTCTTAACGATACTTTCTCCTCGCCACCAGAACCCCATCCTCATTCTGGTGAGTCAATCTGCTATTTGATCTGTAGGTTTTCCTTGTTAAATGTTTGGAATTTTGTGTTCATGCTCTTTGGAACTTTATGTTTTGTTAATAAATGCCACAAACTGCAGTTGGCGCCTAGGTCTGTCTGTCTCTCTGCCCTGAGGGCCAAATCATGACATATGACTGACTGTATGGACTGAATGACAATAAAGTTGGCTTCTTCTTCTTTAACAGGGGGAAGGGGGGGCAATCACTTTTTTACACAGGGCCATGTAGATTTGGATTTTTTTTACCCTTAATAATAAACACCTTCATTTAAAAACTGCATTTTATGTTTACTTGTGTTATCTTTGTCTAATATTTAAATTTGTTTGATGATCTGAAACGTTCAAGTGTGAGAAACATACAAAAAAATGAGAAATCAGGAATGGGGCAAAACACCTTTTCACACCACTGTATGTGTGATGGAACGCAGCAAACAAAAAATTAAAATTCCTTATTCAGAGCAGCTGAATAAGGAATAAGGAAGCAAAGGAGCGCTACCTCCAAAAAAATTAAAGAAATAAATGGGATTGATCCGTATGAGCATAAGAAATGGGCCGCAGATCTTGACCAACCACCTCGAGTCACACTGTCAGATGTGTTTGTCTACATGGTTTGTGGGGTGAGCGCATACACCCATGAGCAATTTAAGAGTTATAAATCATTAGAGGCTCATGTTCAGTTAACCAATGGATGGATCCAGCCACCTCAAATCTTCTGCGTGAATGACCAGATAACCATTGTTTGCACAAAAGTAAGCAATCGTTGTTTCTACACAGTTTTCTGCACTAGCACGTGTCTCTGCAACTACAGGCATTTCTAAGTCCCAGCGGTGAAATGTTGGATTTATGTTCAAATTTGTCATATGATACTTTATAAGTATATACACATTATTACACAACTGGAGATAAAATACTTATCAAGTAGTGTGATAAGTCCGACAGTTGCACTGGCGCACCGGAAAAATTACTGGTGTAATTAGCCGCTCATGACTAATAATAATAATAATAATAATAATAATAATAATAATAATAATGGTTTGCATTTATATAGCGCCTTTCAAGAAACCCAAAGCACTTTACAATGTAAATCCGTTATTCGTTCACTCCACAGAGAGACAATGGTAGCAGTAAGCTACTACTGTAGCCACAGCTGCTTGGGGCAGACTGATGGAAGTGTGGCTGCCAATCCAAGCCAACGGCCTCTCTGACTAAACACAAGTGCAGTTTAGTGATGTGGGATGATGGGAGTTGTTGTCTGCTAGTCATTTAAAGAAAAACTAAATTTTACTCTTTTATTATACGACAGCCAACAACTTTAATTATGTGGAAAATTATCTTGACAAACATCATATGTGTAACTCGTGGCAAAATTTGATCGGGATCAACAGATAATTTCGCTCTTGCCATTCATTTCAATGGAGAATTTTTTCGACTTAAGGTCCCATATGCAGAAGAAGAGGGGGCGTGACTTAGGCTCTCTGTTCTTCCAGGTTTGCTACAGAACGCCATAAACATGGTAAGCCCAGCCTTGATACCCGCCCACTGTTCTATCATTGAGCAGCCAAGCTGTCTGTCTGCAAATGTACAACCCCCATTCCAGTGAAGGTGGGACGTTGTGTAAAACGTAAATAAAAACAAAAATGATGATTTAGAAATCCTTTTCAACCTATATTCAACTGAATACACCACAAAGACAAGATATTTAATTTTCAAACTGCTAAACCTTTTTTTTTCTCAAATATTCACTGATTTAAGCACTGATTTACACAGAACTTTGCATGTTTGAAATAAACGTTGTAAACTAAACTAAACTAAAAAAAAAATGGATTTGATGCCTGCAACATGTTTGACAAAAGCTGGGGCGGGGCAAGAAAAGCCTTGGAAAGATCAGGAATGCTAAAAAAAAAACAACCACTTTTTGGAACATTCCACAGGCGAACAGGTTAATAGGGAATCAATAAGTGTGTGACTGAGTATAAAAGGAAAATTCCCAAAAGGCCCAGTTGTTCACAAGCAAGGATGGGGTGAAGTTCACCACTTTGTGAACTGTGTGGGCAAATGGTCCAACAGTTTAAGAGCAATGTTTCTCAACATACAATTGTAAGGAATTTAGGGATTCATCACAGTGTATCATATCATAAAAAGATTCAGTGAATGTGGAGAAATTCCTGCACATAAGTTTCAAGACTGAAAACCAGCATTGAATGCCTGTGACCTTTGATCCCTCAGGCAGAACTGCTTTCCCTCTTTCCACCTGGTTCACTGATCCACAGTAGATAATAAATATCACATCATTCTGGCTTGTGACATATTTGCCTCAATACGTTATATTTTTAGGATCCCAGATATCTTGTGTATCTTTTGGCTTTCCCCTGGCTTTAGCTAGAGTTTGAAACATTAGAAAAATGTATTATTTTTCTTGTGTTTTTTTAACAGTAGTCCCCATGTGCAAAGGTGTCCCTGGAAATTAAACTCGATGCCTATGAATCTGTAATTCTAGACACATTTTTTCCACTGTAAAATAAAGACAAGGCAGGCAAACTGCTGCAGAAGCCTTTGCCAGCCCAATCAGACTTTTTCCAGTTAGGAGTGGGCGATTGTTAAGACTAGAACACAGATATAAGCTGACGGAAGCTGTGTTAGGGCCAGGCCATGATGGGATGGATGTGTTGGTGGAAGAAGCTGAGACTGCAAAAAACCACTTGACAGCCACTAAAACTGAGGATTCGACTGCAGTGGAGCCGTCTGCCTGGCTTCAGTTTGCTTCAATTTCCAAGTTGACTTTCCGCCACACAAAGCAAATGAGACAACTTCACATTGCTATAAATAGCTCTATAAAATGCTGCTGCTAATAAGTGAGTGCCGCAGACATATGAGTTTCCATGTGTTGTGTTTTGAACACGGCATCAACACTGGAGGAGCTCAAAGCTTCAGTAATGAATAGTTTACAGCCCAAGAGTTATTAGATTTCTGTTATGTCTTTACTCTTTCTGAGTAAAGACTTACAGTAAGAACAGAATCTGGTATGCAAAGAAAGACAATGAGTGGTGAATAATATTCACAACAGCCTAAATAACTGAAGCTGATAAGATAAATAGATGCAAGCCTCAGGTTTTGATTTTCAGGTTTGGAAGCAAAACTTTCACTGATCAAATGTGAAGCAACATGCATGCCCGCCCGCTTGCCTGCCCGCCCGCATGTTCGCGCGTGCGCGCACACACACACACACACACACACACACACACACACACACACACACACACACACACACACACACACACACACACACACACACAGAGAAAACCCTTTTGGATTGTTTTTGGTCCAGTTTGCTCCCTTTAAATATTTGTCCCTGAACGGCAGATGGGAAGCTATCAAACCTCACTACCTTGAATTGGCTTAACCATAGAATCACCATTTGTTCTTTAGCAACATTTATTTAGATGCACCATCAACTATATTAGAGAAGTGTTCAGGCACGTTGTCACACATTGCTTTAGGAAGTTCTGATATGAAGGGCCAAATGGAGAATGTTCTGCATTGTCATCTGCATAGAATAGCCAATTACTTTACCTTGCCAGTTGTGATCATTGCTACCAAAATGTTCAGTTTTATTCAGTGTAATGTCAAACTAGTGACTTTGGACATACACTCATGAGTAATGTGTCATGGTACATTAAAGCTGTCATGCTGTTACCCAAAGACTTCGAATGAACCAGATGATTTTACTGCAACATGCTGGATATTATGAATTTTTGAGGGACTTTCCCAAAATGTCTTGGCTTTTCAGACTTAACAAATTATTTTTATTTTATATAATCATACAATAGATGTATACACCTATCCTGCATTTTAGCATGTTTCGCTTACATTCCAGGGGTGAATGCACTTTTCGCTCCCCAGATTCTGTAACATTTTTGTGGGAAGTGATTAATTCAGTGCCTGCATGCCAAAGTGTTGCAGTAATTTATTTCAGTTGTCGGGGTTGTCTGACTGAACTTTATTACTGCAGGATACCACTTGACAGATTTTTTTTTTTTAACATTCAGTTTCTTTTTCTGAGTTATTTTGTCTTTAGCTTGCCAAGTGGGCTCTATAAAGCGGTAAAACTAGCTTGTCAAACTTGTCATTAGTGAGTGAAATTTGTCTCTGGCTGCCTCATAAAAGGGTTAGATGTCCACATTACAGCCTGCTAGCTTGTCTTACAGGCTGACCTCCTGTGATGTGGACTTTGGGTAATAAATGTGGGGTAAATCCCTCCTGGCTAGACTGGACTGATGGGATAATACTGTAATAACACAGCAGGCTGAGAGTCATAGCGGACAAACACCACTGGCAGACTGATATGCACCCAGCCACCGCAGTGGTTTGCGTCTTCACAGCTCTAAACTTAGAGCTGCTCCAAAGGTTTTTGGGCTTTTCCCGGCGGAGGAGTAAACGCTCTGACGCAGAGCCACTCCCTCTCCATGGATCTCCTCCAGTCTGTCACAGCACCCAACGTCAAACACGTCCAAAGATAGAAAGAACTTTCTATTCTGGGAGCTGCTCACTGTGTCAGCATGTTGGAAGATCTCCATCATTTTACATTTTATTTTCAGTGTTTCCATTGAATGGGTGGAAGGATTAAATAAAGAAAGGGTCAACCCTGTATTTTCTCAGCTATCTCTAACACTCTTAAAAAAAACACTGAAATATACTGTATGGACTGTGGAATATGCAAGCTATCTTTTTATGATATAGCAGGTTAGACAACGGACCCAGTCTTGACACTATGTACAGATTCTTATTGCAATTATGTAGAATAGGCTTGGGGGTAAAACTGACAGCATGGCTGACAGTAAAAGTCAAATTGTAACTTAAATATAACTAGTGATTCTTCAGCCACCATCTTAGTGTCTTGATTACACAATTAAAGTCCATTAAGCGCATCAAAGTAATTTCGCCAGATGGCAAAGCTTCCCTCTAGGGTCTAAGGTGTGTGAATATGAAGACTCTGATTCACTCTGGGGGATTAATATACAGTATTGCTACATGAACAGGACCCTTGGCATCATTAAACAACATATGAGCTGTCTCCTACTTAGTAGTGCACTGGCTGTAGCATTAGTAACTTAGTCCAAAAGCTTCATATGACAATATACAAGGTTACTGATGTAAAAGGATGTGATTAAAGAAATTCTAAAATGCAAGAGCATGACTCATTTGTTTTTTAATGTGACATGCTTAGCATCATTATACTATTATACAACAGTTAGTTCTGACCCAGCAATTTGTTTAGACAATAGGCCTACTCAGAGTGCTGATAATGGAGCTTAATGTCTACTCCATTTACACAACACCCGTATCCTGCTTCATTGATAATTATCATTAATTAGCCTAACTCACATTTACTTATTATAATGTGAGCATATACATACAGTTGTATGCACCGCACTTTCATTTTCACAGCAGGCAGCTATTTGACAAGCGATAGTTTTCAAAATCTGGATATGATGGTCCCGACCCAAATGTTTGTCCTCCATTTCAGTTACCCAGTTCAACTAGCACCATCTCCTTATAATCTCCTTTAAAAAGGATTTGCTGTACAATTTATGTTGAAGTGTCATAACATATAGTTTCTATTAAAGCCTCGGTATTGCAGCCATGTGTATTTGACTCTGTCTTTCATCTGAAAATGCCAAGAAGAAGTGGACAAAGTGCACAGAATAGTGCTAGATTAGCATTTAGCACTTATTTTTGGTGTTATGCCACATCTGTTCCCAGCGAAACGGACAAGCTCAAGTTGGATTTATCATTCTTCCTGTGGTAAATTATCGTCACTTGCTGTGTTGCTGGCTGTCTGTGGTTTGCTCTCCTCATTCTTCTGAGGATTTTGCCTTTAATTGTATTTTTTTTTTTTTTATTTAAGTTTTTGTAAAGGGTATACAGGTCGTTACAGCAATGCAGTGTTTACATTTTCATCACATGTTCCCTTATTTTCTGATATCTGACAACATTGGAAGATTAATTCTTACAACACCCCTTTTTTTTTTTTTTAAAGTGAAAGAAAAAGTGAAATTAAAGAGAAAAAAAAACAAAAAACAAATAACAAAAAAAACAAACAAACCAGTAAAAAAACAAACAAAAAGAAAAAGTAAGTAAATAAAGATAAAAGAGCATCTGAGTAGCATTGGAACAAAGAGCGGAACCATTATTGAAATGGTATTTGTCAAAGATTAGATCTAATGGAAGACACATATGCGGTCCAGGGTTGCCAAAAGTTCATGAACACATCCATGTCCTGTCTCAGTGCGAATGTCAACTTTTCCATCGAGTAAATGTCTTGGATCACGTTAGTCCAATCTTCAGGTGTAGGACAGTCCTTCAACATCCATTTTTTAGTTAGAGCTTTTTTGCTTGCCAATATTAAAACATTGAATAAGTATTTTTCTCCTCGTCTTTCCAGTGAGTCCGGTAGTAAACCCAAATACAAAGTTACAAAAGAAAAGGGAACTGTAATTTTGAATATTTTCCCCAATATTGTCTGTACCTTGGTCCAATATTGGTGGATAACTGGGCATGACCAAAACACATGAAAATGATTTGCAGTCTTTTCACCACACAAGCGCCAACAGTTCAATCCCTTATGGGTAAATTTGTTTTGTGCAGGTGTTCTGAAAAATCTTGCCAAGTTTTTCCATCCAAATTCTCTCCACTGCAGGGATGAGGTACTTTTCCATTGCTGTTTATTTAGCTTTTCCCATATTTCCAGTTGTAAAGTGAAATTCCCCTCTTTTTCCCATCTCTCTTTTATATAAGATGTGTTGTCTCCTTTTAAGTCTTGAAGACCTTGGTATATTTTAGAAATGTATCTGATCCCTGGGATCCCTTTATATGCCATTAAGAAGACCTTCAGAACACCTGACTGGGCCCTTTCCAAAACCTCCTTTTTAAGTATATTGTTTATGTGGTGTCTAAGCTGGAAGAACCTGTAAAGGTCTTGATTTATTAGGCCTTGTTTTTTCAAATCTTCAAAACTTCTTAAGATTTGCCCTTTAAAAAAATCGTAATATTTTATCAGCCCTTTCTCCTTCCACTTTTTAAATCTGGTGTCTGTTTTATTAGGAGTAAAGTCCTGATCATAGGCGATCCATTGTAGAAGTCGATAGGGCTCTTTAGTTTGATTCTCTCTGACTATCTTAAACCAAATTTTTAGCGGGGTCTCTATCCACGGGTTAGTGTTATTCAAAAGCTTAGGTAAGACATTGTTCCCTATTATCGCCTGTAGGGGGATGTCACTTGTTATTTGGCATTCGATCTCCTTCCATTGTGCAGTGTAGACTGGGTTACATATCTCTACTAAAGTTTTAATTTGTGCGGCTTTAAAGTAGTCCCTGATATTTGGCAGCGCGAGCCCACCTTTGTCTTTGTTTAGCTGTAGGGTTCTATATCTGATTCTAGGTCTCTTGCCCTGCCATATGAATCTTGAGATCCTTCTGTCCAGCTCCTGCCATGTTTTTTTGGGAGGTTCTACCGGTATTGTTTGGAAAAGGTATAGAAGACGTGGAAGTATATTCATTTTGACTGCTTCAATTCTTTGTGCAGTACCCAAGAATGGTATCATATTCCATCTTGCTAGGTCAGATTTTATTTTTGTCACCAGTGGATCATAGTTTAGTGATATAATTTTGTTGAGTTGTTTCGGGATATTGACCCCCAGATATTTCATAGATTCCGACTCCCAGTTAGTTTTGAGTTTGCTTAGTGAATAATGATTTGGGTCATAGTTGAATGTTAAAACTTGGGTTTTATGCATATTTAATTTGTACCCCGATAAATCTCCATACTCTGAAAAAACTGAGGTTAGTTCTGGTAAAGAAGTGTCCGGCTGCCCTAGGTATATTAAAATGTCATCAGCAAAGAGTGCTATTTTATGTTCCTTCTGACCAAGTGTAATACCTTGAATTTTTTGGTTTTGTCTTATCCATTGGCTCAGAGGTTCTATGAAGATTGCAAAGAGCAGTGGAGACAGGGGGCAGCCCTGACGACATCCTCTTTCCAGTTCAAAAGATGATGATAAATTACCGTTAATCCTTATTTTAGCTGTTGGTTTTTTATATAATGCCTGTATAGTTCTAATGAAGTTGTTATGAAAATTGAAACTGGATAAGATTCTATATAGAAAAGACCAGTCAACCGAATCGAATGCTTTTTCAGCATCTAATCCCAATATGACTGCATTTAAGTTATATTTTTTTATATGATGAATTATGTGTAAAGTGCGTCGAATGTTGTCTTGTGTCTGTCTTTGTCTTATAAAACCTGTTTGGTCTAAATGAATTAGGTCTGTCAGTATATTTTCTAACCTTTTGGCAAGGATAATGGTAAAAAGCTTATAGTCCTGATTTAGTACACTGATTGGTCTGTAGTTGGAGCACTCTAGTTTATCCTTTTCAGGTTTAGGTATAACTGCAATGACCCCTTCTCTCCAGGAGGGGGGGATTTCCCCTGTGTGGAGGACATAATTAAATGTTTTCAGGAGGAGAGGAGATAGTTGCTGTTTAAAGGTTTTGTACCACTCTGCTGTATAGCCATCAGCTCCTGGGGATTTGTTAGCTTTAAGTTTCATAATTGCTTTTTCCAATTCTTTAGGATGTATTTCTGACAGTAGTGTTTTATTTTGTGACTCCGTAAGTTGGGGAAGGTTTAATGTGTTTAGGAATGCCTCGGATGCGTTTTTATGTTTTTTGTGGGAGTATAAGTTCTTATAGTAATTCTCGAAGTTTTTAAGAATATCCTGAATTCTGAATTTTATTTCCTTTGATACTGGGTCTCTGATTTTGTAGATTGCTCTTTCTGTTTGATGTTTCCTCAATTTATAGGCTAGCAATTTTGCCGATTTACTGCCTGCTTCATAGTATTTTTGTTTCAGAAATGTAAGTTTCTTCTGGATTTCTATTGTGTAGATCTCATTTATTTGGTTTTTAATTTCCTTAATCTTGAGCGAGTCAGTAGAATGAGTGTTGCCTTTGTGTTCTTTTTCTAGGTTCCTAAGTTCTGACTCTAATGTGGATAGTTTTTCTTGTCTTAGTTTCTTTTGGGTTGCCAGTTTTGCAATAATCTTTCCTCTTATTACAGCTTTACATGCATCCCACAGTATTAAAGGGGATACTTCTCCATTATCGTTATCTTCCAAATATCTGAGAATATCTGATTCCAATTCATCTTTCAATGGTCCTTTCAGGACATTTGAATTTAACCTCCAAGAAAATGTATTATTTGTGTATTTTTGGATATTTAAGTCCATGTAGATCGGACTGTGGTCGGAGAGATCCATCAGTCCTATTTTACATGTTTTTACTCTTCCAATGTCTCTATTAAACATAAAAAAATAGTCAATCCTTGAGTAAGATGAATGTGGAGTTGAGTAAAATGTATAGTCTTTTACACTGGGGTTGAGTTCCCTCCACACGTCACAGATTCCCAATTCTTTTAGTAGCATCCGAGTCTTCCTGTTTTGGGTGTTATTTTGATGTGGGGAATTACCAGAAGCATCCCAGTATGGATTCAGTCTAAGATTGAAGTCCCCACCACATATCACTAAACCTTGAGCTTTAGTTATCATTAGGTCGAATACATTTTTATAAAATTTCCAGTTAGCCCCTGGGGGAGCATACACATTCAGCAGGGTGATATCTTCTCCCTCTAGCCGCCCAGTTACCAAACTGTATCTCCCTTCTTTATCTTTGTGTTCTGATTTTTTTTCAAATGTAATTTTGGTTGATATCAATGTCGCTACTCCCCTCCTCCTCCCTGATTTATATGAAGATGAAGAGATCATTTTAAACCCTTGTCTACTGAGTTTATTGTGTTCCACGTCTGTTAGGTGGGTTTCTTGTAAAAGTATTATTCCTGCTTTGTCTTTTTTCATTTTGCCTAGAATCTTGGATCTTTTAACTGGATTCAGGATTCCTTTTACATTATATGAAATTATTTTGGTTACACCCTGTTTCTCCATTGTGTTGTTTTGTTTAGTATAACTGTGTGGTGGCCCTCTTTTGTGCTACTCAGAAACTGAAAGAACATTAAAAACAAGAAAAACATTAAGAACATAGTGTAAAAAACTTTAAAACAAAAAGCTGTCATAAGAACTTCCTGAGCTGAGGTCTTTTTAAAGACCCTGTAAGAGCCTTGATGGAGTGAAGGCTCTGAGGGAAATTCCTCAAACTCTGTTACGTGTTGAGGGCCCTCTCTTACTACTGAAAGTAGTCCCATGCTTTTAACGTGAGTTTCAGAACCCAATCCAAACTTGTAATGATTTTTTTTTTTTCCTTTTATGCCTAAACCCTGTGAAATTGTGTGCAACCTCCCACCCCCATCACATCAAACATTCACGCAAAAACAGTATTTGTTAGTATGAGGAGAACATGTGGATTATTGTCACATTTCTATTTTAACAAGTTTTTTTTTTTTATTACAAAGACTTATTTGTTTCAAATAATATGATTGTTCCATGAAATGTTTTACCACATGCTGAATATGCATCTCCTTTAATGTTTGTTACCTTGTATGAGGGGGGTTGGATGTGCGGATTGATTCAAGAGAAAAGAAAAAAAAACAAAACAAAAAAAAAGGTCGCTATTCCAACCTGAAAACGGATAGTTTATCCGCGACGCTCTGGTGCTGGGTTTCCCGCTGCTGGTCCGTGGATTTTGAAGGTCTTTGTGTTGTCCATGTTTGCGCTTTGATCTTCTCACTCGGGTCTGCTGCGGGTTTAAATACCGTTACCGGGAGGCCTCTTTTCGCCATGTCAGCTGTTGCTTCTTCCGCCGAATTATAGAGACACGTTTCATCGCCGTAGAAGACCCTTAACTTCGCAGGAAATGGTGTCTGAAAGCGCAATTTCTTCTCTCTTAACACCTTTTTCGCGTCATTGTATTCCCTGCGCTTTTTAAGGACCTCCGGGGCGTAATCGTGTTCCACGTAGACTTTTCTCTCCTGGTGCATAAATCCTTTTTTCTGCCAGGCCAGTCTTACAACCTCTTGTTTTATTTTGAAATTGGAAAATCTTACCAACACCGAACGTGGGGGCGCTTCCACCGCCGGCCTAGCGGCTAATGAACGATGTGCCTTTTCTATCTTCAAGTCGGTGGTTTGTGGAATATCCAATTTCTCTCTTAGTAAGGATTCCACGCATTCTGCCATTGAGTTAAAACCATTTTCGGTTCCTTCTATCAGACCATGAATTCTTATGTTGTCTCTTCTTTGTTTTCCTTCTTGGTCGGTTAGCTTAGCCTCTATAGCTGCTTGTCTTTTGCGTAGGTCTAGCACAGAATCTTCGAGCACTTTTATTCGATCCTCTGTTTCCAAGATTCGGTTCTCGGCCTGGTCCACTCTGCTGTTTGTCCTTTTCAATTCTTCTCTGAATTCCCGAAATTCGGCCGTAACATCTCGGCGAAATCGTCGTAGCTCCTCAAATAGTGATTTCAGGCTAACCCTTTTGTTAGCTATCACCAGTTCCTCGTCTTCTGAACGGAGATCTTCCAGTTCGGATTCTCCGGCCGATACGTGTCCTGGCCTGGAGAATTTCAGTTTCTTCTGTTTTCCTTTAGACATGATGATTTTGTCTTTTGATTTTCACTCCTCCAAAAATCCGTTAAGTTTGATTTTCAAGGTGTTATCCTGGATTGGGTCTGAGAACTTCAGTGTTAAGCTGCAGTCGCCATGGCGTCCAGACCGGAAGTACCCTTTAATTGTATTTTAATCCTTTTTTTCCATCTACCATTAGCTCTCACTTCTGTTTATCAAGCCTCTTGCACCAGTGTGCACACTCAGTGTCATCTAATGACCCTCTTTAGCCTTCTGTTCACCTTTCATTGGCTTTTGTTATTTTGTTAGCTTTTGAGTTAGCCACTAGCTATGGCTACCAGCTCTCCTTCCTCTCCTCCTCTGGTGTGCTCTGTCAGATGTTTAGCTACACCTCTGCCTCTTTTAGTGATAACGGTAAATGTAATAAATGTTGTCTTTTTGAGGCGCTCGAGGCGAGGTTGTCTGATTTGGAATCCCGGCTCCGCTGTATTGAAACACCGTCTGTGCCAGTTAATAACGACGGACGTTCTCTAGCTGCAGTGGAGCTCCCTAGCCTAGGGCGGCCTGCTAGTGGTCCTCTTGTCCTCCTCAGCAGCGAGGAAACTGGGTGGGTGACGGTGAAAAGGAAGCCTAGCAGCAAAGCGCCGGTTAACCACCAACCTGTTCATGTTTCTTATCATTTTTCCCCGCTCAGCGACACACCCGCTGAGGAAAAATGAGAAAAAAGGATCATTGGCGACTCTGTAGTCAGAAACGTGAACCTAGAGACGCCAGTGGCCATAGTCAAATGCATTCCTGGGGTCAGAGCAGGCGACATCGAGTCAAATTTGAAAATGCTGGCTAAAAGTAACTGTAAATACTCCACAATTGTTATCCATGCCAGCATTAATGACGTCCAACTCCGGCAGTTGGAAGTCTCAAAACTTAACGTGGAATCGGTGTGTGACTTTGCAAAAACAATGTCTGCCTCTGTATTATTCTCTGGGCCCCTCCCCAATCTGACCAGCGATGACATGTTTTTAGCCGCTTGTCATCCTTCAACCGCTGGCTGTCTGTGTGTGATGTCCTGCAAACAACGTGGGCTACATAGACAATTGGAGCTCATTTTGGGGAAAACCTGGTCTTATTAGGTGAGACAGCGTCTATCCGACTTTGGATGGTGCTTCTCATTTATCTAACAATCTGGCATCATTTTTATCCAAATTTCCAAAACTTTGACTACTCAGAGTTAGGACCAGGAAGCAGAGTCACAGTCTTTCACTCCTCTCTGCAGCTCCTCTTCACCCGCCACCCCTCAGCTTAGCCCCTGTCTTCCCCATCACAGAATCACTGTCTGCTCCCTCCAAAGTAAATAAAAATATTATGTATAAGCATCCCAAAGTGATTAAACAAAAAGTTGGTAAAACTCAAATTAAACATGAAGCCTCTAAATTAAATGATTTGGCCTATGTTCCTCCTCATAATTTAAAAATTAAATGTGGTTTGTTAAATATTAGGTATCTAACTCCCAAGTCTCTGCTAGTCCACGATCTGTTAATTGATCATCAGATTGATTTAATATCCCTTACAGAGACTTGGTTAGGGCAAGAGGATTATGTTGGTTTGAATGAATCAACTCCCTCTGGTTATTTAAACTGTCAAAATCCCAGAAGTTCTGGTCGTAGAGGAGGAGTAGCAACAATTTACCATTCCATATTACTAGTTAATGTAAAACAAAAAACACATTATAATTCCTTTGAGGGCCTTGTCCTCAGTATTGGGCATTTTAGCAATTTTAGGCTAAACCCAATTTTATTTGCCATAGTTTATCATCCTCCATCAACCTACTCAGAGTTTTTATCTGAATTTGCCAAATTCTTAGCTGATTTAGTGCTGAAATCAGATAGAATAATTATAGTAGGGGACTTTAATATACATGTAGATGTAGATAGTGATTGCCTTAATTTGGCATTTAATTCAATATTAGACTCGTGGGGTTTTCTCAGAAAGTAGGAAATTCTACCCATTATCGCCACCACACATTGGACCTTGTTCTGACATATGGCATAGAAATAGAAAATCTGGTAGTCTCCTCATAACCCTGTACTGTCAGACCATTGCCTGTTAACCTTTGATTTTACTATTTCTGACTATTTCAAATCAAATCAAATCAAACTTTATTGTCATATTGCTGTACATACAACTGTAGTGCAGGCAAGATGAAATTGCGTTTCTCTCGGCATCCATATAAGAAGCAGCATGATTAAGACACACTCCCACATAGCTCCCACCCCCCCCATCCATTCACACATCCCTGAGACATACTTGGGGAAAAAGAATAACTAACTATAATATACAAAATGTCCATAGGTGCAGTAGTGTGTATGTGAGATTCCGGGTCAGCTGTTCAGCATCCTGACAGCTTGTGGGAGGAAGCTGTTGATCAGTCTGGTGGTTCTGCCTCTGATGCTCCGGAATTGTTTACCAGATGGAAGAAGTTCAAAGTGTTTATGCAGAGGGTGAGAACGGTCCTTGACAATGTTCCGTGCCCTGCTCCTATAACGGTTCTGAAAAGGTTCTTGGACAGAGGGGAGGGAGACTCCAATTACCCTCTCCGCCCCCTTGACTATCCTCTGCAGGGCTTTTTTGTCTGACATACTGCAGCTGGAGTACCATGTAGCAATGCAGTACGTCAGAACACTCTCCACCACACCTCTGTAGAAGGTCCTGAGGATGCAGATGGGGAGAGAGGCCTGTTTGAGTTTCCTCAAGAAGTGTAGTCTCTGCTGAGCTCGCTTCCTGATCTCCAAGGAATTCTTGCTCCAGGTCAGGTCCTGCGAGATCTGCACTCCGAGGAACTTGATGTTCTCTACTCTCTCCACTAAACGGCCGCCGATGCTGAGGGGGACGTGCTCAGGCTGTGACCGCCGGAAGTCGATAATCATCTCCTTTGTTTTGTCCACATTGAGCACCAGATTGTTCTCCCTGCACCAGCCCTCCAGGTCTCTCACTTCTTCCCTGTACATTGATTCCTCATCCCTCTGAATAAGTCCCACCACCGTGGTGTCATCTGCAAACTTAATAATCTGGTTCCCCTCGTGTTTGGATACACAGTCATGTGTTAGAAGTGTAAACAACAGTGGACTGAGTACACAGCCTTGAGGGGTTCCGGTACTCAGCGTGACAGAGTTGGAGATGTTGTTTCCAACCCGGACAGACTGAGGTCTCTCAGTCAGGAAATCCAGGATCCAGAGACATGTGGCGGTGTTCAGACCGAGAAGGAGTAATTTCTCTATCAGTCTCTGGGGAATAATGGTGTTGAATGCTGAACTGAAATCAATGTACAGGAGTCTGGCGTAGGTGTCTTTCTGGTCCAGGTGGGTGATGACAGAGTGTAGGGTGGTGACTATAGCATCCTCTGTGGAGCGGTTTGAACGATATGCAAACTGGAGCGGGTCGTGTGATGCAGGGAGGCAGGCTGTGATGTGTGGTTTGACAAGCCGTTCAAAACACTTCATCACAATTGGTGTAAGTGCAACAGGACGATAGTCATTCAAACATGACACCACTGGTTTCTTTGCCACCGGTACAATGATAGAGGTCTTGAAGCATCTGGGAACGATGGCCTGACTCAGGGAGATGCTATAAATGTCAGTCAGGACATCCGCCAACTCGCTCGCGCAGTCTCGGAGCACACGTCCTGGAATGTTGTCTGGACCTGCAGCTTTGCGTGGGTTGATTCTGGATAGGGTCCTCCGTGTGTCCGCTGTGTTAATGGTAAAAGCTGGTCCGACCGATGGTGGGAGTGGGCCAGCCCTCCCTCTGATTGTCGAGTTTGATGCTTCAAAACGTGCAAAGAAGTCGTTAAGCCTGTCTGGAAGCGAAGCGTCGTCATCATCGACTCCCTGCCTAGACTTAAAGCCCGTCAGTGTCCGAACTCCCTGCCACATCTGCTTGGTGTTCCTAGTGTCACAGAGGTGTCCCTGGATTTTCTCCGCATAGGCGCGCTTTGCCACCTTAATTCCCTTTGAAAGTGCAGACCTGGCTGAGCGGAGGGCAATCCTGTCCTTCGCTCTGAACGCTGCATCTCTGGCTTTAAGCAGCGAGCGCACCTCTGCAGTCATCCAGGGCTTTGGCTCCTAAGGAAAAATATTTGTACAGTAGATGCCTCTCAGATGATGTTGTTACCAAATTTATGCACATTGTTTCCTCTATGCCACGTGTCAACACAATGGAAATAAACTATCAGAATCAGAATCAGAATCAGAATGAGCTTTATTGCCAAGCATGTTAAAAACATACGAGGAATTTGACTTGACATTAGGCGCGCTCGATAAGCGCTTCCTAATGACATGGCAGCCATGTGAGGCGCCTCATCAAAACAGTGGGGGGTAAAGAGAGGAAGGGGGGGGGATGACACATTAGGCAGAGAGAAAAAACAGTTTATCAAAATAAAGCTCGTATGAGCAAGATTGTGATCACATAGGAAAAAACCCTCTAATGCACAATTAGCAGACAATACAGATCACATATTAACAAAGCACAAGCAAGTTGAGAGAGACAGTGTATGTGTGTGAGTGTCAGTATATGTGTATCAATCATGTAAAGTTATATGCAGTGTGTGTATCAGTTACTGGTGAACAGCAAAAATCCTTCCTCAGCAACGTTTAGATGTTATGTCTTTAGTGTCTTAAACATAGATAGCATGTCCACAAGAGTTCCACTCTCAGTGCATGACCGATGGTAAATTCCATGCCAGTCACATGACGCTGTCCTTGAGAGTTCAGATTACTGCGCACCAGTTGTTTATGTTAGGGAGAAGCCAAGCCAAAACTTCCTTCTGCCTTATCTTCCTCCAGGAGGAATGAAATCTTCAGGGCGCCGAATCAAGGTCTAATAGGCACAGTTCACTCAGAGCATAGAATTTTCATCTCTCATGCGATTCTGTGCTTCATAATTTCCATATAGATTTCCAGGCTTTAAATCCTTTCCTGGAGAGCTCCTAGCGACTCCGAGATGTTACCAATCTTCCTGTTCAGTTCGCCATTAGCCGCTATCAGAGCTCTCCCCAGCTGGTCAAATTGATGAAGGAGCTTCGCTGGGTTAGCATTTTGATTAGCTCTTTCCATCTTCTTTAGTTTACGATACACCAGGACCACTCCAAAGCCAATCAGCAGAAATCCTGAGATCATGATGCCAAACAGATAGATGTCTTCCACATCTTCGATCGAAAGGTCACACAGACACATAAGTTTCCAATTGTATGTGTCTCTCACATAACCTGCAGCTGTAGTGCCTGCAGGACAGTTGGGCTCCCCCGGGCCCGATTTCCTATTTGAGAAGACAGTGTCAATTGTATATAAAGCCCAGCTTACCAAATCCATAATTTTGCATTTGGATCAAGATTCATCCAGAAGAAGAGCGACACAGACAGGACACAGCAAGCTGGGATCAGTCAAGGGAGGAGGAGGAGAGGAGAGGAGGAGAAATGCGTCTGCTCTCTCTGAAAGCCGGAAGAAGAACTATAGACAGCTTGCTCCTTCTGTAATTGATAGCATGGTAAATAGTGTTACAGCTTCTCTGCATCAGACTCTAGACATGGTGGCCCCTTTAAAAAAGAAAGTCTAATCAGAGATTTCTAACTCCTTGGTTCAACACAGAAATTCGTAGCTTAAAACAGAAGACTCGTCAATTAGAAAGAAAATGGCACTCCACTAATTTAGACGAAATCTATTTAGCTTGGAGAAATCATCTTTTAATTTATAAAAAATCTCTGAGAAAAGCTAGAACGAGTTATTATTCTGCATTAATAGAAGAGAACAATAATCCCAGGTTTCTTTTCAGCACTGTAGCCAGGCTGACAAAGAGTCAGGACTCTGTTAATCCTAGCATTCCCTTAGAGCTTACTAGTCAGATGTTATGAACTTTTTCAATAATTAAAATTTCATCTACTAGAGATAAAATCAGTCAGATTTTTCCCACCGTTAACTTAAATACAGTAACTACTACAACTCCTTCAATTGACATCTGTTTGGATCAGTTTACTCCAATTGACCTTTCAGTGTTAGACAATATAGTTTCTTCATCCAAGCCTTCAACTTGTCTTTTAGACCCTATTCCTACCAGGTTATTTAAAGAAGTCTTCCCATTTATTGGTAGCTTTATTCTTCAAATAATCAATTCTTCATTAACTTTAGGCCATGTACCGCAGGCTTTTAAAATTGCTGTAATTAAACCCTTACTCAAAAAGCCAACGCTGGATCCAGGAGTTTTAGCTAACTATAGACCAATCTCTAATCTCCCTTTCATTTCCCAGACTTCCCCAGCCGCATGTCTCGGACTCTGTTAGCATCAGCATCGGATCATCCCAGGGCTGTGTACTCTCCCCCCTACTCTTATCCCTTTATACCAACTCCTGCACCTCCTCCCACCAGTCTGTTAAGCTGATCAAGTTTGCGGACGACACCACCGTCATCAGGCTCATCTCCAACGGCGACGAGTCCATCTACAGGAAAGAGGTGGCCCAGCTGGTGTCCTGGTGCAGCCACAACAACCTGCAGCTGAACGCTCTGAAGACAGCGGAGATGATTGTGGACTTCAGGAAAGTCACAACCCCCCTGCCCCCCCTCACCATCACAGGCTCTCCCATCACCATTGCAGATTCCTTCCGCTTCTTGGGCACCACCATCACCCGGGACCTCAAATGGGAGCCAACCATCAGCTCCCTCATCAAAAAGGCCCAGCAGAGGATGTTCTTTCTGCGGCAGCTGAGGAAGTTCAAGCTACCCACCAAGATGTTAGTGCAGTTATACACGGCCATCATCGAGTCCATCCTCACCTCCTCCATAACCGTGTGGTACGCAGGAGCCACTGCCAGGGACAGACTAAGGCTGCAGCGCGTCGTGCGCACTGCTGAGAAGGTGATCGGCTGCAAGCTCCCATCTCTCCAGGACCTGTACATCTCCAGGACCCGGAGGCGTGCAGGCCGGATCATAGCCGATCCTTCACACCCTGGTCACGTACTGTTTGCCCCCCTCCCCTCAGGTAGAAGACTTCGGTCCATTCAGACTAAAACCTCCCGGCACATGAACAGCTTTTTCCCCTCTGCCATCAGACTGCTGAACATTAAGTGACTTATTGACTCTCGTGCACTATATACAGCAGCTCATGTCGTTCATCACTGTTTTTCTGTTGCATTATCGACTGCACTGTGGTACCCCATATTATCTGCTACTTGCTAATTTATTTAAATCTGCGTTGACTAGTATTACTCATTATTATTATTATTATTATTACTTATTATTCTACACTTATTGCATGTTTTTAGTCTTTTAGTTTTTTAGTTTATCTCTTTTCTCATCATGTTTTTAATGTTGCAGCATGGCACCGAGACAAATTCCTAGTTTGTGTACTACATGAACAATGGCAATAAATCTGATTCTGATTCTGATTCATTTCAAAAATCTTAGAAAGAGTTGTTGCTACGCAATTATTTGACCACTTGCAGGGAAATGGTTTATTTGAAGAGTTTCAATCTGGGTTTAGAATCCATCATAGTACTGAAACAGCCTTAGTGAAGGCCACTAATGACCTCCTTATTGTACCTGATAATGGACTTGTTTCTGTACTTGTCCTTTCAGATCTTAGTGCAGCTTTTGATACTATAGATCATAATATTCTACTTGATTAGTACACTATGTTGGACTTAATGGAACTTTGTTGCAGTGGTTTAGATCTTATTTATCTGATAGGTTCCAGTTTATTCATGTCAGTAATGAGTTTTCTTCCAACTCAAAGCTCAGTCATGGAGTTCCACAGGGATCTGTGCTAGGCCCTACTCTTTTTAGTTTATATATGCTTTCGTTAGGCAACATTATTAGAAAGCACTGTATACATTTTCATTGTTATGCAGATGACACACAATTATACCTGTCATTGAAGCCAGATGATAGTAATCAGTTAGCCAAGTTAGATGCCTGTCGTAAGGAAATCAAAGCTTGGATGACTTGTAATTTCCTGCTATTAAATTCAGATAAGACTGAAGTCATTCTTTTAGGTCCAAAAGAACCTTAGAAATACCTTTCCAAATCAAACTTTTAGTTTGGATGCAGTTACTCTTTCTCTTAATAGCTCTGTGAGGAACCTTGGAGTTATTTTTGATCAAGATCTGTTTTTCAGTTCACATATTAAATTAGTTTCTAAGACTGCCTTCTGTCATTTGCATAATATTGCCAAGATTAGGAGCATCTTGTCTCAGAGTGATGCTGAGAAACTGATCCATGCTTTTGTTAGCTCTAGATTAGATTATTGTAACTCTCTATTATCATGTTGTCCTAAAACATCTCTAAAAAGTCTTCAGTTGATCCAAAAATACTGCAGCAAGAGTTTTAACAGGTGCTAGAAAGAGAGATCATATCTCTCCGGTTCTGGCCTCCCTTCATTGGCTTCCCATAGAGTTTAGAATTAAGTTTCAAATCCTTCTTCTCACTTTAAAAGTTCTAAACAATCAGGCCCCTTTTTATTTAAAAGATCTGATATTACCCTATTATCCTAACAGAGCACTACACTCCCAAAATGCTGGATTACTTGTAATACCTAGAATCTCCAAAAGTACAATGGTGGTGGTGGGGGGGGGGCAGAGCCTTCAGTTATCAAGCTCCTCTCTTGTGGAACCAGCTGCCAGTCTGGATTCTGGAGTCAGACTCAATCTCTGTTTTTAAGAATAGGGTTAAAACCTTCCTTTTTGATATAGCCTACAATTAGGGAGGGATCATATGTTTCTGAACCTCCCTTAGTTATGCTGCTATTAGGTTTAGACAGCTGGGGGACCTCCAGCAATTGCACTGGGCTTCACTCCTTTCTTCATTCTCAATGAAATATATACAGTATAGTATATATATATATTTGCTGGTCATTAACATCTGTTTGTTCTCTCCCATAGATTGCGTCCCCATCATGCTGTTTGCTCTCTACATGTCTGTTCTTTTCATCTTCTCTATCCCCTCACCCCCCAGCCAGTCGCAGCAGATGACTGCCCCTCCCTGAGCCTGGTTCTGCTGGAGGTTTCTTCCTGTTAAAAGGGAGTTTTTCCTCTCCACCATCGCCAAGCGCTTGCTCACAGGGAATCGCCTGATTGCTGGGGTCTTTCTGCAATTGTGGGGGTTTCCTCTACAGTTGAAAGTGCTATGAGATGACTGTTGTTGTGAAATGGCGCTATATAAATACATCTGAATTGAATTGAATTGAAATCTGACCAGCTACATTTAATACCAATGTCATGACAGACTTATTATTTTATTTGAATATGCCAAGAAGAAGCAGGGTGTGGTAAGCAAAAATAATCAGTTTTTGAGGGCTGCAGACTGATGTATTTGTTCCTGCAGCAAATCTTGGGTGATGGATCTGGTAAACACCATAAATTACACTGTATTATTTAAAGCCTGTTTTGTAATTAGCGAGTCAGTATACTCCAGTATGTGTCACAGAGAATGAACATGGATGTGTGCTTGAAGTAGTGACAAAATGTGCTCTGTGTTTCCGGGGGAGAAACCTCATTTTCATTCATTACACTGATTATTTGCCGGTTCCACTAACACCATCATTTCCACCGGATCTAATTTCTTCTTGTATTTCCATTTCGGTTTTTGAATACTGAAGCCAGAAACATGAAATGAGACACGAAAAATTCCTCCTCCACAAGTTTGCACCAAACATGCAGTTTATCCTCAGTTAATAACCTAGAAAAGGCCCACTAAGAAAACATATTTTTTCATTCTGCCTGTGCAGTTAGTACCCACTGTTTGGGATCCTATTAAATCGAGTCAGCAGTAGAGTTGTCCCTTAAATACACTTTCACTTTGCGAAAGAGCATGCGGGGTCTCCAACACAAAACAGATTTATCCTCACATTTTAATGCCGTCATATTAGTATTATGCCTTAGAATGTGCACACCATCTATTGAAGGAGAGGAGAAGAAAGACCACAATTGGATTATTGCACGTTATACCCAAAACATACCTCTGAATAATTAAGAGCACTAGGACAAACCATTTGCGCTTTAGGTCGACAGAAAGTTGTTTTTTGTGCTACCATAATAGCAAAATGGTCTTTGTCATGCCCATAAATGCGCTTTGTGCCTTAGACAATAGACTACATCATCAAAATGTAGTATGGCCGAGTGTCATCTGAATGTTTCCAATGTTAACTTTAATTAAAAATGGTCAAACAAACAGTTTTCAATAGAAACTCTTCAGTCTATAATTGTACTGAGACAAGAAGGATATCCTATGGTGGAAACAGCCAAGAAGTTACAGGTGTTTCCAAACTTTTTCTTGCCAGTTTATAGAACAAATATTATTAATAATACTCTGAAAATGATTTGTGTACCTGAATGTGTCAGTAGAGTGTGATGTCGCCTACTGTAGGCACTGAAAAAAAACAATTTGTCACTAACAAGCGACAAAGCCAACATTGTGCAAATGAGCTCATTGCTTGTTCAGCACCTAGACAAACAGCCCCCTGCTACGACTCATTTACTCAAACGCAAGCAGGTTCTCAGATGATTTTCTTTGTAATGATCGATGAAAGTTCAGTAATAGGCTGTGAAAAGCCTGTTTCTGCAGCCTGGCTGAGTACTTAGCTTTGTGATTGACTGTGGCAGCTCACTTTAGGGTTCACACTATTGTACATTGTTGAGCTGACGTCTGTGTGCAGGTGTCTTGCATAATGACTGACAGTCTCTGGAGATGGACTCAAATTACAGTACATATTTAAGGTTGAATTTTGCTATGTGTTCTCTGTGGCCTTCATGTCCCAGAGATGTGTGTGTTGTTGTTTTTTTTTTTTTTTTAATGTGTTGCTCACGTGGTTGAGAATGGCTGCAAAAACTTAAAACTGTGGGATAATAACTAAAATAGGATTAAGATTCTTTCATGTTAAAGGCATAATATAACAACACTCTTTTACTGTGAAGCCACACTGTTGCAACCTGTGCAGAATGTGAGTTGGCACTGTCTTGCTGAAATAAGCAGGGACATCCTGAAAAAGATGCTGCTTGGATGGTAGCATATGTTGCTCCAAAATTTGTATGTACCATTCAGCATTAATGGTGCCTTCACAGATGTGCAAGTTACCCATGCCATGGGCACCATCACACCGCCATACCATCACAGATGCTGGCTTTTAAACTTTGCACTGATAACAATCTGGATGTCTTCTTTTCTGGAGGACACAATGCTCATGATTTTCAAAAACAATTTGAAATATGGACTCGCAGTACACTTTTCCACTTTGTGTCAGTCCATCTCAGATGAGGTGTTGACATATGGTTTTCGCTTTTCATGGTAGAGTTTTAACTTGCACTTGTAGATGTAGCAATGAACTGTGTTAAATGGCAATGGTTTTACAGAGTATTCTTGAGTCCACGTGGTAATATCCTTTACAGAATGATGTCGGATTTTAATGTAGTGCTGCCTGAGGGATTGACTGTCACGGGCATTCGATGTTTTTCGACCTTCCTGCTTATGTGAAGAAATTTGATGATGAAATCACTAAATTCCTTGCAATTGTACATTGAAAACTTTCTTAAACTGTTGGACTATTTGCTATTCACAGACATTCAGCCCATTCTTAATTGTGAACGACTGGGCCTTTCGGGGATGCTCCTTTTATTCCCAATCATGATGCTCACTTGTTTTCAGTTAACCTGTTCTGTGGAATGCTCCAAAAAGGTGTTTTTTGAGCATTCCTCAACTTTCCTGGTCTTTTCTTGTTCCTGTTCCAGACTTTTGGAACATGATCCAGGCATCAAATTCATATGAGTGAACATCTGCAACAAAAAAAGTATATCTGTTTGAACTAGGGATATTAATAATTAATTGACTTTTGATTAACTGTCAAGAAGAATTTAGTCAACTAAATTAAATTAGTTGTCAATTAATGATAACTCAGCAGTCCTTTATAATGGGAGGTTATTCTATGAAATGTAGTGGTTTTGCCATCCAGGCAGGGGCGCACGTGGTTACCCACTGCCGCATTTCAACCGAAATTTAAGAAAAGGCAGAAGAAGACACCAAGCACCCAGAAAGCATGCACTGTGCACAGCGAAAAACCTCGTCCATCCAGGTTACGTTGGGAGCCATGAGGCTGCCAACTTGGTATCTGAGTACCAATTTGGCAGCCACAAGCCTTAACAAGTTCCAGTGGCATGTAAGCTTTGTCATGGGCGGCGAAAGCGCGCCCCCTCCTTCCTGTTCATCTCTCCTCAGCTCATCAGCACACCTGAGTGAGAGGACACATCTGCACCCTCTCATCAGCCAGCGTACTTAAGGAGGCATCCTTCAGTGATTCAACGCTGGCTCGTCTGGGTATACTGCCATAACAGACAGCAAGTTGTGTTCACACTGGTGTAAGAAAATTACTAACCTGTGTGCTTTTTCTCCTTGTTCAGGTTGCTGCCATCGTGCAGGTGTGTCGCTGGGACTGCACACGCTCTCCTGCCACATCTCCACTCACCGACAGTCAACCTCCACCCAGTCAGGCACCACCAGCTCATTCCCCACCCTGCTGGTTCGTCTATTCCCTGCTGGAGTCCTGCTGGTGCTCCCTCGGAGCCCATGTAAGTGGTAATTTGGCTTGCCCATTTTCCCTTACTTCATTCCTCCTCACACAGCTCTCATCTTCTCTCTACAGGCTCCTTCCTCTGGCGAGTGACTGTTTCCGTAGCTGTACGAGGGCTTTTTGCTATTTAATAAAGATACTCAAACGTGTATTATTATTTAATTGTCTCTTTGTTGCTGCATCTCGCATGTGGGTTGAATTATTATATCAGTCATGACAGAATGAGCCAGCCTGAACCTCGGCTCAGCAGGTGCAGCAGAATCAGAATCAGAATCAGAATCAGAATGAGATTTATAGCCATTGTTCATGTAGTACACAAACTAGGAATTTGTCTCGGTGCAATGCTGCAACATTAAACATGGAGTAGCACTAAAGATAAAAAACTATGCATGCAATAAAAGGTAGAATAAGTAATACTAATCTATGCAATTTTTAAATATATTAACAAGCAGCAGATATTGTGGAGCTCCACATAGTGCAGTCGGTAGTGCAAAAAGAAAACAGTGATAATTGTCATTAGTCCGGTTGAGCTGCTGTACATAGTGCACGAGAGTCTAATAAGTCACTTAGTGTTCAGCAGTCTGATGGCAGAGGGGAAGAAGCTGTTCATGTAGCGGGAGGTTTTAGTCTGAATGGACCAAAGTCTTCTGCCTGAGGGGAGGGGGGCAAACAGTGCATGTCCAGGGTGTGAAGGGTCGGCTATGATCCGACCTGCACGCCTCCGGGTCCTGGAGATGTACAGGTCCTGGAGGGATGGGAGCTTGCAGCCGATCACCTTCTCAGCAGCGTGCACAACGCGCTGCAGTCTTAGTCTGTCCCTGGCGGTGGCTCCTGCATACCACACGGTGATGGAGGTGGTGAGGATGGACTCAATGATGGCCGTGTAGAGCTGCACCACCATCTTGGTGGGCAGCTTGAGCTTCCTCAGCTGCCGCAGGAAGAACATCCTCTGCTGGGCCTTTTTGATGAGGGAGCTGATGGTCGGCTCCCACTTGAGGTCCCGGGTGATGGTGGTGCCCAGGAAGCGGAAGGAATCCGCAGTGGTGATGGGAGAGTCTGTGAGGGTAAGGGGGGGCAGAGGGGCTGTGACTTTTCTGAAGTCCACGATCATCTCCACTGTCTTCAGAGCGTTCAGCTGCAGGTTGTTGTGGCTGCACCAGGACGCCAGCCGGGCCACCTCTCTCCTGTAGACGGACTCGTCGCCGTTGGAGATGAGCCCGATGAGGGTGGTGTCGTCCGCAAACTTGATCAGCTTGACAGACTGGTGGCTGGAGGTGCAGGAGTTGGTGTACAGGGAGAAGAGCAGGGGGGAAAGTACACAGCCCTGGGGTGATCCGGTGCTGACGCTTACAGAGTCCGAGACAGTCTTTCCCAGCCGCCCATGCTGCCTCCGGTCCGTCAGGAAGTCGGTGATCCACCTGCAGAGGGAGTCAGGCACGTTGAGCAGGGACAGCTTGTCCTGGAGCAGAGCGGGGCGGATGGTATTGAATGCAGAGCTGAAGTCCACAAACAGGATCCTGACGTAGGTTCCCGGGGAGTCCAGGTGCTGCAGGATGGGGTGGAGGGCCAGGTTGACTGCGTCGTCCACAGACCTGTTGGCTCTGTAGGCGAACTGCAGCGGGTCCAGGAGGGGAGTGGCGATGGTCTTGAGGTGGGACAGGACCAGGCGCTCAAAGGACTTCATGACTACAGAGGTGAGCGCTACAGGTCTGTAGTCGTTAAGTCCAGTGATCCATGGCTTCTTGGGGACAGGGACGATGGTAGAGGTTTTGAGGCAGGCCGGCACGTGGCATGACTTTAGGGAGGTGTTAAAAATGTCTGTGAAGACAGGAGTCAGCTCCTCTGCACAGTGTCTCAGGGTGGAGGGAGACACGCCGTCTGGACCGGGGGCCTTGCGCGGGTTCAGTCTGGAGAACTGTCTGTGCACGTCCTGCTCACTGATGGCAAGGGCAGGGGGGGGGGGCGCCTTTGATGAAGTGGGGACCATGGAGGCAGTGGCGCTGGGGGGAGGGGGGGGAGTTGGACACAGCTGACGAGGTGTCAAAACGGGCATAGTGTTGGGGCAGTCTTTGACAAAGGGCTTTGCCATCCTGTCCCTTAGAAGCCTGAAGCCAATAGTTGGTGATTTGCCTCAGTCCTCTCCACACAGAAGCAGAGTCGTTAGCAGTGAACTGCTGCCGGAGTCTCTCAGAATACACAGATTTAGCTCTCCTCAGCTCTCTGCTAAACCGGTATTTGGCCTCCTTGTAGCAGTCCCTGTCTCCACTTTTCAACGCTGCTTCCTTCTCCTTCCTGATCTGTCTGAGCTTAGCTGTGAACCAGGGCTTGTCGTTGGAGTAACTCACCCTGGTGCGCGATGGAAGAATGCACTCCTCACAAAAGTGGATATATGAGGTCACAGTGTCCGTGTACTCATCCAGATCATGCGTGGCTCCTTTAAACATGTCCCAGTCAGTTATTTCCAAGCACGTGCACAGCTCCTCCACAGCTTCACTGGTCCATTTCCTCGTAGTGCTCACAACAGGTTTTGTGAGCTTCAGTCTCTGTCTGTATGTGGGAATGAGGTGGACCATCACGTGATCAGATAGTCCGAGCGCAGTGCGGGGAACAGCGCGGTACGCGTCCTTAACTGTAGTGTAACAGTGATCCAGCGTGTTCTCTCCTCTGGTGGGGCATTTAATAAACTGTTTGTACCGGGGGAGTTCGTGGCTCAGGTTGCTCTGGTTAAAGTCGCCAACCACAATAACCAGAGAGTCCGGGAAAGTCTGCTCCGCTTGCTGAATGTGATCCGCGAGCGTGCGCTGAGCCTCGCGCACATCCGCGTCAGGCGGGATGTAGACAGCGGCCAGGATGAATGAAGCAAACTCACGCGGGGAATAAAATGGCTTGCAGTTGATGAATAAATATTCCAGAGCAGGAGAACAGTGTTGGGAGATCACAGTTACATCAGAGCACCAGCTGCTGTTGATGTAGAAGCAGACTCCTCCGCCTGTGGTCTTGCCAGAGAGCCCCATGTCTCGGTCAGCACGAAACAGCTGAAATCCCTCGAGGAGGAGCGCACTGTCCGGTGTCTTTTCCTTGAGCCAGGTCTCAGTGAAGCAGAGGGCACATGAGGTGGAGAGGTCCTTAAATTGCATCAGCAGTCTCAGCTCATCTACCTTGTTATAAAGTGAGTTGACGTTGGACAGAAAGATCCCAGGCAAAGCCATGCGCGTGCCTCTCCTGCGAAGCCGCACCAGGGCGCCCGCTCGTCTTCCTCTCTTTCGCCGTCTCACTTTTTGGGCTAAAAAGTGAGCCAGATCGGCGGCAGGAGCCAAAAAGACTGGGAGTAGGTCCGTGGTCAGCAGTGGGGCAATCAACTCTGGATCACCTAGAGGCGACCGAGCAACAAATAACCATGATGGGCCAACATCTGCAAACAATGATGCGGCAATTGGACATCATCACGCAGCATTTGGCCGGGGCGGCTCCTCCGACTCCTCCTCCTCAGCCTACTCCCATTGTTCAACCACCGGTGCACCATACCACCTCCGTTCCCACACCTGCCCTGTATGCGGGGGAGGTGGGGAAGTGTAAGGAATTTCTCCATCAGGTATGGATGTATTTGGAGCAGGTCGGGGGGAATACCTGGGGGGTGTTGCAAAGATTCAATTCTTCACCCTACTGCTGCGGGGGTGAGCCCTTAGTTGGGCTCGGGCCACAGCAGACAGCCCAGAGTGGTGAAACTACATGTTTGAACAATTCGTGGTCGCCTTTTCCTGTGCGTTCGACCACACCGAGAGTCAGGGGAACATTATGAGCCGCCTTATGGCTCTCCACCAGGGTGCTCGGTCTGTGGCTGAGTACTCGGTGGAGTTTTGGGTCAAAGCGGTGGACTCGGGGTGGAATGAGGTTGTGTTATGCAGCGCGTTCCTCCACGGGTTAAACGCCCACCTCTGCGATGACCTGGTGGATTAGGCTGTTCCCAACACTTTCGATGGTCTTATTGATCAGGCTGTGGGGTTGGATAACCGCTACTGTGAGTGCGCAAAGGAGTGACAGTCCTCCTCTCGCCTGCCTGCTGAGCGGGTGCCCGCTGCGTGGACTGACACTGGGGTGGGCCGGTCCTCCTCCCGAGCTGATGGACCTCAGCTGGTTTCAATTAATCGACGATGAGCGTTGGAGAAGGAGGAGGACTGGCGCGTGCATGTACTGTGGTTCTCCGAACCACAGTCAGGACGAATGCCCCCAGCGGCCAAAAGACACGGCCCGTCAGTAACTGTGTGGGGTCTGGCGAGCGGGACCAAATTAACTCCCCCCGGCAATTTCTCTATTTCGGCCCTCGTGCAATTGCCGGGGGTCGAGAGGAGGGCCACGGCGTTAGTCGATTCAGGGGCAGAGGGCAATTTCGTGTCGGCCCAGTTCGTTCGGGACCTGGGTATTCCCACACTTAAATTGCCCCATCACCAATGCATCACCACAATATCTGGCCGTGAGGTTGCTGTAGTCGCCGAACGCACGGTGCCGGTCGCCATCCTCGTTTCCGGGAATCATTGGGAGGAACTCCCATTCCTAGTTCTCCCAGTTTCATCTTCCTTGATGATTCTAGGTTATCCTTGGCTCCAGAAGCACAGCCCCATTATTAACTGGGGGCGTAATTCCATCGCCTCCTGGAGCCCATTTTGTTTAGCCAACTCTCTGTTCAGCAGAATGCGCTCCTTCTCTCCCTGTCTCTCTCCCTCAGGTCGAGCCGATGGACCTCAGCCTTATTCCCCAGGCTAACCATGATTTGGGAAAGGTCTTCAGTAAGTCAAGAGCATTGTCGCTTCCACCTCACTGTTCTTTTGACTGTGCTGTGGACCTCATCCCAGGGGCGAAGCTGCCATCCAGCCGGCTCTACAGCATTTCTGGTCTGGAGAGGGAGGCAATGGAGAAGTATGTCAAGGAGTCGCTGAACGCCAGCCTTATTTGACCATTTTTGGCCCCCCTTGGGGCCGGGTTCTTCTTCATCGGTAAGAAGGATGGTTCGCTGTGCCCGCGTATTGACTACCGTGAGCTCAACGCTATTACAGTGAAGGACAAATATCCTATGCCCTTGATGAATTCCACGTTTGAGCTCCTTCAGCGCTCACAGGTATTCACCAAATTAGACTTACGCAACGCGTACCATCTAATCCGCATTTGTGAGGGGGATGAGTGGAAGACAGAGTTTAAAACCCACCTGGGGCAATTTGAGTACTTGGTGATGCCATTTGGGCTCACCAATGCCCCCGCTGTCTTCCAACGGTTGATTAACAACGTCCTCCGCAATATGTTTTATCAATTTGTGTTCGTCTATTTGGATGACATTTTGATTTTCTCCCGCTTGCCAGAGGAACGCAAAGTCCATGTAAGAGCAGTCCTACAACGGCTCTTGGAGAACCAGCTCTATGTTAAGGCCGAGAAGTGTGAGTTCTCCACAACATCTACCACCTTCTTGGGCTTCATAGTGGCTGAGGGGAGACTGATTGCCAACCTGGCCAAGGTGAGGGCAGTTCTCATTTGGCCAAGACTCCACTCCCGTTGGGAGCTTCAACGCTTCCTCAGGTTTGTGAACTTTTATTGCCGGTTCATCCAGAACTATATTGGAGTAGCACTGCCCTTGATGCAGCTGACTTCCATTAAGATCCCCTTTTGGTGGACCGAGGCAGCTGAACAGGCCTTTTTCAAATTAAAGGGCCTGTTCACTAACACACTTATCTTGGCCCAGGTCGACACACAGCTCCAGTTTGCCCTCAAGGTGGATACATCTGACTCGGGGGCTGGCGCTGTCCTTTCGCAGTGCACATTCTCCGACCAGAAGCTCCACCCGTGCGTGTATTTCTCTTGTCGGCTTAAGCTGGCCAAGAGGAATTACGATGTGGGGACAGAGAGCTGCTCGCCATTAAATTGGCACTGGAGGAATGGAGACATTGGTTAGACGGGGCTATTCACCCCATTGTCGTGTGGACTGACCACAAAAACCTCGAGTATTTGCAGTCGGCCTGCCGGCTTAATGCCAGGCAGGCTCGTTGGTCCCTGTTTTTTCAGCGGTTCAATTTCACCATCATTTACCGGTCTGGCTCTCGGAACACCAAACTAAGCGCACTATCACACCAGTTTGAGTCCAAGGAGATAGTGCTCCCTTCCCACCCCCAAGCCATTCTTCCCTCTTCTTGCGTCCTCCTTGCACTTACGTGGGATATCAAGTGGAGGGTCCGTCAGGCCCAGTCTTGGGAACCTGTGCCAGAAGGGTGCCCTCGGAACCGCCTGTACGTCCCCGCTGCCCTCTGCAGTGACGTCATCCAGTGGGGTCACACCAGCTGCTTCGCCTGTCATCCTGGGATCACCCGCACTATGGACCTTGTTTGGCAGGTGTTCTGGTAGCCCACGCTGCGGCAGGATGTGTGGGAGTATGTGCGAGCCTGCCAGACCTGCGTCCGGGGCAAGTCTGTCTCCTCCCCCCCGGCTGGACTTCTGCCGCACCCTGGGGATGACGGTGAAGCCTCTTCTCAGGAAATCTCCCCCAGAGCAATGGGAAGGCAGAGAGCGGCAACCAGTCCTTGGAGGCCACCCTGTGATGTGTAGCAGCTGAACACCCATCCTCTTGGAGCGCGCACCTGACCTGGGTGGAGTATTCCATGAACTCGGCTGTTTCCACGGCAACTGGGCTCACTCCATTTGAGGCGTCATTGGGATACACACCTCTGCTGCTACCAATGGCCGAGAAGGAGGTCGCGGTTCCCTCTGTGAGGGCTCATGCTTGCCGCTGCCAGCATCTCTGAAGATCCACACGCGCCGCCCTCACCCGCTCTGTCGAGCGCAACCGCGCTATGGTTGACAGACGACGGGTGCCTGCCCCCAAGTACACTGTGGGGCAGCAGGTTTGGTTGGCGGCCAGTCAGGTTCCATTGAAGACAACATCAAAGAAGCTGTCTCCTCACTTCTTAGGGCCCTATCCGATCTCCAGAATCATCAATGACGCTTCGGTCTGGCTCAAGCTTCCACCGACCCTACGGGTGAACCCGACCTTCTATGTATCCCATATAAAGCCCCTCTTGGTCAGTCCTCTCTGCCCCACCCCAAGCCGCCTCCTCCTCCCCGGATTATCGATGGCCACCCTGCCCACACGGTCCGCCGGATGATGGATGTTCACTATCGAGGCTGGGGTCTCCAGTATCTGGTCGATTGGGAGGGCTATGGCCCGGAGGAACGTTCCTGGGCTCCCACATCCCGGATCCTGGACAAACAAATGCTCTGGTCCTATCACCATGCCCATCCCAAGAAACCTTATGGACTGCCAGGAGGCGCTCCTAGAAAGGGGGGGCCTGTCATGGGTGGCGAGAGCACATCACCTCCTTCCCGTTCATCTCTCCTCAGCTCATCAGCACACCTGAGTGAGAGGACACACCTGCGCCCTCTTATCAGCCAGCTTACTTAAGGAGGCATTCTTCAGTGATTCAGCGCTGGCCCGTCTGGGTATACTGCCTTAACAGACAGCAAGTCATGTTCACACTGTCCATCCATCCATTCATCCATCTTCTACCGCTTTTCTGGAGGTCCGGGTCGCGGAGGCAGCAGTTCGAGCAGAGAAGCCCAGACTTCCCTCTCCCCCGTCACCTGCTCCAGCTCTTCAGAGAGGATACCAAGGCGTTCCCAGACCAGCTGGGAGACATAGTCTCTCCACCGAGTCCTGGGTCTGCCCCGGGGTCTCCTCCCAGTGGGACGTGCCTGAAACACCTCAAGTGGGAGGCATCCAGGAGGCATCCTAATCAGATGCCCATACCACCTCAACTGATTCCTTTCAATGTGGAGGAGCAGCGGTTCTACTCTGAGCCTCTCCCTGATGACTGAGCTCCTCACCCTATCTTCTGAGGGTGAGTCCAGCAATCCTACGGAGAAAGCTCATTTCAGCCGCTTGTATCCGCGATCTTGTTCATTCGGTCATTACCCAAAGATCATGACCGTAGGTGAGAGCAGGAACGTAGACTGACTGATAAATCGACAGCTTTGCCTTAAAACTCAGCTCCCTCTTCACCACAACAGACCGGTACAATGTCCGCATCACTGCAGATGCTGCTCCGATCTGTCTGTCAATCTCTCGCTCCATTCTCCCCTAACTCGTGAATAAGACCCCAAGATACTTAAACTACTCCACTTGGGGCAGGAGCCTGTCCCCAACCCAGAGAGGACAATCCACCTTTTTCCAGCTGAGGACCATGGACTCGGACTTGGAGGTATTGATTCTTATCCCAGCCGCTTCACACTCAGCGGCAAACTGTCCCAGCAAGAACTGTAGGTCATTGCTAGATGAAGCCAACAGGACAACATCATCTGCAAACAACAGAGATGAGATCCTATGGTCACCAAGTATGACACCCTGTCATACTCGGTGACCCTGGCTGCGCCTAGAAATCCTGTCCATAAAAATTATGAACAGGATCAGTGAAAAAGGGCATCCCTGGTGGAGTCCAACTCTCACTGGGAATGAGTCCGACCGAGTGTTGGCAATACGAACCAAACTCTCTCAACAGTTGTACAGAGACCGAATAGCTCGTAATAACAAGCCCAATACGCCATACTCCCGAAGCACCCCCCACAAAAATCCACGAGGGACGCGGTCAAATGCCTTCTCCAAGTCCACAAAACACATGTAAACTGGTTGGGCAAACTCCCACGAACCCTCGAGAATTCTCGAGAGGGTAAAGAGCTGGTCCGATGTGCCACGGCCAGGATGAAAACCACATTACTCCTCCTGAATCCGAGGTTCGACCAATGGCCGGACTCTCCTCTCCAATACCTTGGCATAGACCTTCCCAGGGAGGCTGAGGAGTGTGATCCCTCTAATGTTGGAGCACACCCTCCGGTCCCCTTTTTTGAAGAGAGGAACCACCACCCCGGTTTGCCATGCCAAAGGCACTGCCCCCAACCTCCACACAATGTTGCAGAGGCGTGTCAACCATGACAGCCCTACAACATCCAGGGCCTTGAGGTACTCAGGGTGAACCTCGTCCACCCCCTGGCCCAGCCACCAAGGAGATTTTTAACCACCTTGGCGACCTCAGCGCCTGTGATAGGCGAGTCATCCCCCTCGTCCACAAGCCCTGCTTCCTCTGTGGAAGATGTATCAGTGGGATTGAGGAGCTCCTCGAAGTATTCCTTCCACCGCCCAACAATATCCCCAGTCGAAGTCAAAAGCACCCCATCCGCACCATACACAGTGTGGACAGGGAGCTGCTTTCCTCTCCTGAGCCGCCGGACAGTTTGCCAGAATCTCTTTGAGGCCGACCGAAAGTCTTGTTCCATGGCCTCACCAAACTCCTCCCATACCCGGGTTTTTGCTTCAGCAACCACCCGAGCTGCACTCTGCTTGGCCTGCTGGTACACCTCAGCTGCTTCAGGAGCCCCACACACCAACCAAGCCTGATAGGGCTCCTTCTTCAGCTTAATGGCCCCCCTCACCATTGGTGTCCACCACTTGGTTCGGGGGTTGCCACCACGAGATGCACCGACCACCTTGCAGCCACAGCTCTGGGCCACCGCTTCAACAATAGAGTTGGAGAACATGGCCCATTCAGACTCCATGTCTCCAGACTCCCTTGGAATGTGGTCAAAGTTCTTCCAGAGGTGGGAGTTGAAGACCTCCCGGACAGGGGCCTCAGCCAGGCGTTCCCAGCACACCCTCACTATACGGTTGGGTCTACCAGGTCTGAATGGCATCCTCCCCTGTCATCGGATCCAACTCACCACCAGGTGGTGATCAGTTGACAGCTCTGCACCTCTCTTTACCCAAATGTCCAAGACATATGGTTGCAGGTCTGATAACACGATAACAAAATCGATCATCGACCTGCGACCTAAGGTGTCCTGGTGCCAGGTGCACATATGGAAACCCTTATGCTTGAACATGGTGTTCGTTATGGACAAACTGTGGTGAGCACAGAAGTCCAATAACTGAACACCACTTGGGTTCAGATCGGGCAGGCTGTTCCTCCCAATCACCCCCCTCCAGGTTTCACTGTCGTTGCCCACGTGTGCATTGAAGTCCCCCAGTAGGACAATGGAGTCTCCAAGAGGAGCACCCTACAGCACCCCAGTCACAGACTCCAAAAAGGGTGGGTACTCTGAAACATCATTTGGTGCATAGGCAGAAATGATGGTCAGGACCCGTTTCCCAACCTGAAGGCGCAGGGAAGCAACCCTTTCGTCCACCGGGGAAAACTCCAATATAGAGGCAGCAAGGTGGGGCGATACAAGAATACCCACCCCTACTCGTCGCCTCTCGCCCGGGGCAACTCCAGAAAAGGCCAAGCTCCAGCCCCTCTCCAGGAGACTGGTTCCGGAACCGGAGCTGTGTGTTGAGGTGAGGCCGACTATATCTAGCCGGTATCTCTCAACCTCGTACACCAGCTCAGGCTCCTTCCCCACCTGAGAGGTGACATTCCACGTACCAAAAGCCAGTTTAGAAAGCTTGGGATCAATCCGCCAAGGTCTCCGCCTTTGACCGCCACCTAATCCACATAGCACCGGACCCCCATGATCCCTCCTGCAGGTGGTGAGCCCACGGCAGATCTATGTAACTCCTTCGGGCTGAGCCCGGCCGGTCCCATGGGTGGAAACCTGGCCACCAGACGCTAGCCATTGAGCCCCTTTAATGTATTTTAACATAATTCTCTGTGTCGTTTTTGTCCTTGAATGTTTGTGGACTATATAACAAAGATCTCTTTGGTTCCATCAGTATGGATTTTCTTCTTGTTTTCACACTGTGGCGTCTTTCTTACTGGCTCTTTGTCTGGGACGTCAGCACGGTCACACTGGTAAGAATGCAGTATTCCAGAGACATGTTACTGCAACTAAACATGGATAATCCAGCATCTGTGTTTGAGTCTGTGCCGCAACTGCCAGACTTTATTTTAAGAGACTTTCATGGACACAGCAATGAAAAAAGGAACAAGAGAAGGAAACGCGGAATGCGTGGAGGCGTAAGATTAAACCTGAGGAGGTGTCAGCTTAACCGCATTCCTATTCCTTCCATTATTATGGGGAACGTACAATCCCTGAGAAATAAAGTGGATGAAATTCAAGGAAATGTCCGATATCAGAAGGATTTCAAGAACTACTGTGTCATGGCTTACACGGAGATGTGGCTTGCGGATCATGACCGGGACCAGGACCTTTGTATTGACGGTTTTGGAGCCCCACTTCGCTTGGATCGGCAGGAAGAGGTAACGGGGAAACGTCAGGGAGGCGGCGTATGTTTGTATATTAATAAACAGTACTGTACATCTGTCACGGTCAGAGAGCGCATCTGTACACCAGATGTGGAGCTTCAGTCCGTATCGCTACGCCCCTTTTATCTGCCTCGCGAGTTCCTCCAACTTTTCATAACGACTGTGTACATACAGATGCTGCCTGCGCCTCCAGCACCGTCTTTGATGTGGTACAGCGGTTGCAGTCGATTTCCCCAGAGGCTCCAAATTTTATCCTTGGGGACTTTAACCATGTGTCTTTAAAGAAGACACTTAAAAACTTTTATCAGTACGTCTCCTGCCCAACCAGGCAAGAAAAGACATTGGACCTGTGCTATGGATCTATCGAGGGAGCCTTTAAATCTCTTCCCCTCCCTCCTTTAGGATCCTCAGATCATAACTGTGTACATTTGCTGCCCACATATAAAACTGCTTTCAGAAGAGAAAAGACGAAGACCAGGGACATGAAGGTCTGGACAGATGATTCAGTGCTCTGCCTCCAGGAATGTTTTAACTGTACGGACTGGGAGGTGTTCACACTGTCCTGCGGGGATGATTTGGACTCTTTGGTGGATGTGACATGCTCTTATTTGGCTTTTTGCAGGGATATGATTGTTCCACGTAAATGTGTCAAAATATATCCCAACAATAAGCCATGGACTACTAAATCAGTTAAATCCTACTTACAGAGGAAAGCACTTGCCTTTAAACAGGGGGTTGTTTCTGAGCTGCAAGTTGCCACAAAAGAGCTGAAGTCTGAAATTTTAAGAGCAAAACAGAATTATAATTCAGAACTGGAAAGCAAGATGGCAGCAAAGAAGCTTGGTTCAGCCTGGGCTACTACGAAAACTATTGCAGGCCTTCAGAGCACAGAGGACAGTAATCGTGTGTTTTTAGATGGTTTTAATTCAGACACAGAGCTGGCTAATGCTTTTAATTGTTTTTATGGTCGTTTTGATTCTTTTGATTTTAGCACAGAAACCCAAGATTTGAAGCAGAAACTCAAAGACAATCAGCACTTTAATACTGAGGTGCAGGATGTTAAAAGGGCGTTCTGTGCTGTAAAAGTGAACAAAAGTCAGGGCCCTGATAATATATGTGGACACTTGGTAAAGTCCTGTGCACATGAATTGAGTCCTGTGTTTCACTACATTTTCAATAAGTCCTTACAGACACAACATGTGCCTAAGGTCTGGAAAGCTGCTGTGGCTGTCCCTGTTCCAAAGTTCAGCTGTCCTACAACGGTAAATGATTTTAGGCCAGTTGCCTTGACTTCAATTTTGATGAAAATTTTTGAAAAACTGGTCAGATTTGAGGTCCTAAAGCAGACCGAGCATGCATTGGATCCTTTGCAGTTTGCCTATAGGCCTCACAGAGGAGTGGAGGATGCCACTGTCACTCTATTTAACATGCTTTTTAAACATCTGGATTTTAATGGGACACATGCCAGGCTTTTATTTGTAGACGTTTCTTCTGCTTTTAATACAATCTAACCTCATATTTTAGTTGAAAGGCTCCTGCAACAATTTGATTTGAGCAATAATCTGGTGGGTTGGATTCTGGATTTTTTAACCAACAGGACACAGAGAGTAAGGGTCAATGGTACATTGTCTGACCAAAAGTGTTCTTCTACTGGCTCTCCTCAGGGGTGTGTGTTGTCACCACTACTCTTCATCCTGTACACAAACATGTCAACAAAATCGTCACTTCCTTGTGGTAACGTATCGTCACTTCCTGTTTTGCTGTCTGCCTGTGTGGTTTGCTCTCCAGCTCTCGAGCCACTAGCTATGGCTACTAGCTCTCTTTCCTCTCCTCCTCTGGTGTGCTCTCTCTGTCAGATGTTTAGCTACACCTCTGCCTCTTTTAGTGATAAGATAAATGTTGTCTTTTTGAGGCGCTCGAGGCGAGGTTGTCTGATTTGGAATCCCGGCTCCGCTGCATTGAAACACCGTCTGCGCCAGTTAATCTCGACAGACGCCCATTAGCTGCAGCGGAGCTAGCTAGCTTAGGTCCCCCTGTCACCGGTTCCCCGGCTCTCCTCTGCAGCGAGGAGACGGGGTGGGTGACGGTGAGAAGGAAGCCTAGTCGCAAAGCCCCGGTTCACCACCAACCTGTTCACGTTTCTAATTGTTTTTCCCCGCTCAGCGACACACCCGCTGAGGAAAAAACTCTGATCATTGGCGACTCTGTAGTCAGAAACGTGAACCTAGAGACTCCATCAGCCATAGTCACATGCATTCCTGGGGCCAGAGCAGGCGACATCGAGTCAAATTTGAAAATGCTGGCTAAAAGTAACTGTAAATATTCCACAATTGTTATTCACGCCGGCATTAATGACATCCGTCTCCAGCAGTCGGAAGTCACGAAACTTAATGTAGAATCGGTGTGTGACTTTGCAAAAACGATGTCAGCCACTGTAGTATTCTCTGGGCCCCTCCCCAATCTGACCAGTGATGACATGTTTAGCCGCTCGTCATCCTTGAACCGCTGGCTGTCTGTGTGGTGTCCTAAAAATGACGTGGGCTACATTGACAATTGGAGCTCTTTTTGGGGAAAACCTGGTCTTATGAGATGAGACAGCATTCATCCCACTTTGGATGGTGCTTCTCATTTATCTAACAATCTGGCATCTTTTTTATCCAAATTTCCAAAACCATGACTACTCAGAGTTGGGACCAGGAAGCAGAGTCGCAGTCTTACACGCCTCTCTGCAGCTCCTCTTCATCCGCCACCCCTCAGCTTAGCCCCTGTCTTCCCCATCAGAGAATCGTTGTCTGCTCCCTCCAAAGTAAATAAAAATATAATGTATAAGCATCCCAAAGTGATAAAGCAAAATATTGGTAAAACTCAAATTAAACATAAAGCCTCTAAATTGAATGATTCGGCCTCTGTTCCTCCTCATAATTTAAAAATTAAATGTGGTTTATTAAATATTAGGTCTCTAACTCCCAAGTCTCTGTTAGTCCATGATCTGTTAATTGATCATCAGATTGATTTAATTTCCCTTACAGAGACTTGGTTAGGACAAGAGGATTATGTTGGTTTAAATGAATCAACTCCCTCTGGTTATTTAAACTGTCAAAATCCCAGAAGTTCTGGTCGTGGAGGAGGAGTAGCATCAATTTACCATTCCAAATTACTAGTTAATGTAAAGCAAAAAACATGTTATAATTCCTTTGAGGGCCTGGTCCTCAGTGTTGGGCACTTTAGCAATTCCAGGTTAAACCCAATTTTATTTTCCATAGTTTATCGTCCCCCATCAACCTATTCAGAATTTTTATCCGAATTTCCTGATTTCTTAGCTGATTTAGTGCTGAAATCTGATAGAATAATTATAGTAGGGGACTTTAATATACATGTGGATGTAGATAGTGACTGCCTTAATGTGGCTTTTAATTCAATATTAGACTCGATTGGGTTTTCTCAGAAAGTAGGAAATTCTACTCATTACCTCCACCATACATTGGACCTTGTTCTGACATATGGCATAGAAATAGAAAATCTTGTAGTGTCTCCTCATAACCCTGTACTGTCAGACCATTGTCTGTTAACCTTTGATTTTACTATTTCTGACTATTTGGCTCCTAAAGAAAAATATTATCACAGTAGATGCCTCTCAGATGATGCTGTTTCCAAATTTATGCAGATTGTTTCCTCTATGCCATGTGTCAACACAACGGAAATAAGCTATAGACAGCTTGCTCCTTCTGTAATTGATAACATGGTGGATAGTGTTTCAGCTTCTCTGCATCAGGCTCTAGACTTGGTGGCCCCCTTAAAAAAGAAAAAGTCTAATCAGAGATTTTTAACTCCTTGGTTCAACACAGAAACTCGTAGCTTAAAACAGAAGACTCGTCAATTAGAAAGAAAATGGCGCTCTACTAATTTAGATGAAATCTATTTAGCTTGGAGAAATCATCTTTTAATTTATAAAAAATCTCTTAGAAAAGCTAGAACGAGTTATTACTCTGCATTAATAGAAGAGAACAAGAATAATCCCAGGTTTCTTTTCAGTACTGTAGCCAGGTTGACAAAGAGTCAGGACTCCTAGCATCCCCTTAGAGCTTACTAGTCAGGACTTTATGAACTTTTTCAATAATAAAATTTCATCCATCAGAGATAAAATCAATCAGATTCTTCCCACAGTTAACTTAAATACTGTAACTACTACAACTCCTTCTATTGATGTCTGTCTTGATGAGTTTACTCCAATCGACCTTTGTGAGTTAGACAAAATAGTTTCCTCATCCAAACCTTCAACTTGTCTTTTAGACCCTATTCCTACCAGGTTATTTAAAGAAGTCTTCCCACTTATTGGTAGCTTTATTCTTCATATAATCAATTCTTCATTAACTTTAGGCCATGTACCGCAGGCTTTTAAAACGGCTGTAATTAAACCCTTACTCAAAAAGCCAACGCTAGATCCAGGAGCTTTAGCTAACTATAGACCAATCTCTAATCTCCCTTTCATTTCAAAAATCTTAGAAAGAGTTGTTGCTACGCAATTATTTGACCACCTGCAGGGAAATGGTTTATTTGAGGAGTTTCAATCTGGGTTTAGAATCCATCATAGCACTGAAACAGCCTTAGCGAAGGTCACTAACGACCTCCTCATTGCATCTGATAATGGACTAGTTTCTGTACTTGTCCTTTTAGATCTTAGTGCAGCTTTTGATACTATTGATCATAATATTCTACTTGATAGATTAGAACACTATGTTGGACTTAATGGAACTTCGTTGCAGTGGTTTAGATCTTATTTATCTGATAGGTTCCAGTTTGTTCATGTAAATGATGAGTTTTCTCTCAGCTCAAAGCTTAGTCATGGAGTTCCACAGGGATCTGTGCTTGGCCCTACTCTTTTTAGTTTATATATGCTTCCGTTAGGCAACATTATTAGAAAGCACTGTATACATTTTCACTGTTATGCAGATGACACACAATTATACCTGTCAATGAAGCCAGATGATACTAATCAATTAGCCAAGTTAGAAGCCTGTCTTAAGGAAATCAAAGTTTGGATGACTTGTAATTTCCTGCTATTAAATTCAGATAAGACTGAAGTCATTCTTGTTGGTCCAAAAAACCTTAGAAATTCCTTTCCAAATCAAACTTTCAGTTTGGATGCAGTTACTCTTTCTCTTAATAGCTCTGTGAGGAACCTTGGAGTTATTTTTGATCAGGATTTGTCCTTCAATTCACATATTAAATTTGTTTCTAAGACTGCCTTCTATCATTTGCGTAATATTGCCAAGATTAGGAGCATCTTGTCTCAGAGTGATGCTGAGAAGCTGATCCACGCTTTTGTTAGCTCGAGATTAGATTATTGTAATTCTTTATTATCAGGCTGTCCTAAAACATCTTTAAAAAGTCTTCAGCTGATCCAAAATGCTGCAGCAAGAGTTTTAACAGGTACTAGAAAGAGAGATCATATCTCTCCGGTTCTGGCCTCCCTTCATTGGCTTCCCATAGAGTTTAGAATTAAGTTTAAAATCCTTCTTCTTACTTACAAAGCTCTAAACAATCAGGCTCCTTTTTATTTAAAAGATCTGATACTACCGTATCATCCTAACAGAGCACTACGCTCCCAAAATGCAGGTTTACTTGTAATACCTAGAATCTCCAAAAGTACAATGGGAGGCAGAGCCTTCAGTTATCAAGCTCCTCTCCTGTGGAATCAGCTGCCAATCTGGATTCTGGAGTCAGACTCGATCTCTGTTTTTAAGAATAGGGCTAAAACCTACCTTTTTGATATAGCCTACAATTAGGGAGGGATCATGTGTTTCTGAACCCTCCCTTAGTTATGCTGCTAATAGGTTTAGTCAGCCGGGGGACCTCCAGTAATGCACTGGGCCTCACTCCTTTCCTCACTCTCTATGAAATATTTTTTTTTTGCTGGTCATTAACATTTGTTTGTTCTCTCCCATAGATTGAGTCCCCATCGTGCTGTTTGCTCTCTACATGTCTGTTCTTTTCTTCTTCTCTGTCCCCTCACCCCCCAGCCAGTCGCAGCAGATGACTGCCCCTCCCTGAGCCTGGTTCTGCTGGAGGTTTCTTCCTGTTAAAAGGGAGTTTTTCCTCTCCACCGTCGCCAAGTGCTTGCTCACAGGGGATCGCCTGATTGCTGGGGTCTTTCTGCAACTGTGGGGGTCCTCCCTACAGTTGATAGTGCTATGAGATGACTGTTGTTGTGAAATGGCGCTATATAAATAAAGTTGAATTGAATTGAATTGAATTGAATGTGTCAGAGCAGACATGACAACAGACACATTATAAAGTATGCTGATGATTCAGTTATTGTCAGTCTCCTCCAGGATGGTGAGAGTGGCCACGGCCCAGTAGTTGATGATTTTGTTCACTGGTGTGAGGATTCCTACCTGCAGCTGAATACGATAAAAACTAAAGATATGATTATTGACTTAAGGAGGAAAACTCCCAGGCATGAAGTCACTGTACTAAAAGGCCAGACCATTGAATGTGTGCAATCCTACAAATATCTTGGGACGATTATTGATAGTAATTTAAACTTTGAAGAGAACTGTGAAAGGGTGTGCAAAAAGGGTCAACAACATTTGCATTGTTTAACCCCTTGCACTCTGGTCAATTTCCCTAAAAACGCCAAAAAATAACGTGCCCAAAGTAAATCAAAAGCTGTTCTTCAACCCTTTGCAGCATCTTCATGGGATTGGTCTCATTTAAAAGAAAACACTTTGAATTTTTTGGCAAAACAGTCATAATCTCTCTAAGTGCTCCGGCCGCTGAGTAACAGTCATCTAAACATAGTGAACTTGAAGAAAATAAATTTCGCCTGGGTGTTTTTTTGGATACAAATGCTTGTAAATAACACACAGCTTCAGATCTGGGCTGAAAAATGCAACAGAAATGTAGAACCAAGTGTTATCCAGCTGAGGCCAAAATTTTGTAACAATACCACAAAAAATGAATATATTACACAGCTTTGTTCTCAGGTAGTTCCCAGGCGTTTTTGAACTGTGCCAAATGGCACAGTTTGGAAAAACGTCTGTAACTTTTGAATGATTCAATATAGAAGCTTCATCTTGGGCTCTAATGAAAGGTGACACTCAGGGCTGTGTGAGTGTGTGTGTGTGTGTGTGGGGTTGTTTATTCATTCATTCATGAATAAATGAACAAACAATCCCCCACACACAAAGAAGCATGCCACGTAAAAAATGTGTGGCTTTTTTTTTTTACAAGAAAAAATAACCTACAGTGCACTAAAAATTATTCTAAAATATTTGTCATGTAGACGATAACAACTCCCACCCCCCCACCTCCCCGCTACAGAGGACGGACATCGGCCATAGCTACATGACTGTTCCGTCATGTGGTGATGTGGCGACCACGGCGCACAGTCCCCGCGGTTCCCCCCCCACCCTCGCTACAGAAGAGTAGCGGGGGGGGGGGCGTTCACGGTCCGGATGCGGCGCACGAACCGTGTACCGCGGCACACAGTCCCTGCGGGCTCCACCCCCCCCGCTACAGAAGAGTAGTGGGGGGGGGGTGCGTTCACGGTCCGGACGCGGCGCACGAACCGTGTACCGCGGCGCACGGACTTCCGACTTTGTGCGCCGCACAGTTGTAATTTACCGATCGGTCAAAAGCCATTTTTGATTACAATTTTCCGGGATAAAGAAAAATTTAACTTATAACACTTACTTGTTCACAACAGCATTCAGACAGTCTATGATGACCATGGAAGAGAATCCTAAACGTCTACTCTGCTGGGACAGCACTGCCTGTGGCTGAACAGGCCGATGCGCGAATGGCAGTCCCTGTCACACAGGTCGCACTTGTGGGTGGTCTCCGTGCTGCTGGGTCTGTGGCGGTTCTTCCTGCGGGTCCTTTTTTCATCTGCTGCAGCAGTCAGTCTCTCTTCACCCAGCCTTACACAAAACAGCTTTCGAACTTCTGTGCTTCAATTGGCTCGCTGCATTCGCAGCCGTTGGTAGGCGGGTCCTTCTTGCTAGGTTTTCAGTCATTGGTTCTTCAAGGTTTCAGAAACCCAATTCAAGGCTCTTATTAGTCGAATGAGAGGTCAATCATACCTAATCTGTTTGTGGCTGTGTCTGTAGTGGAAGAACGGAAATGCAGCTTTTTTTTTTCAGTGTGCTCTAGGACGCAGCGCCCTCGTGCGCACTCGTGAGCCCTCGTGCGCTCTAGGACGCAGAGACGTGCCCGCCCGCGGTACACCAGAGTGCAAGAGGTTAAGGAAACTCACATACTTCCAAATTGACCGAAACATAATGACAATGTTTTATCGGGCTTTTATTGAATCTGTTTATCCTTTTTTTTTTCTTCTGTATACTTTATTGATCCCCAGAGGGGAAATTGAGGGCATCCACCTGGATGGATGAAGCAGCCACAGTACGGCGCTATCCCTTAACCATTCACACACACATTCACACCTAGGGCAACTTTAGAGTCTCCAATTAACCTAACCTGCATGTTTTTGGCCTGTGGGAGGAAACCGGAGAAATCCTGGAGTAAACCCACACAGATATGGGGAGAACATGCAAACTCCACACAGATCACTGTTGGTCGGGGGCTGGGATTGAACCAGGGATCCCATGGCCAAGGGTGAGTTGTGCTGGCGCAGTGCTAACCACTGTGCCACCGCACCACCGTGATGGCGGTGGTGCAGTGGTTATCCTTTTCTTTAGTGTCATGGTTTGGTCAGATAAGACTGAAACAGAGGAAATCCTTAGACCAGGTAGTTAGATGGTCCAGTCGTTTGCTTGGTGAGTCACAGCTGAGCCTGACATCCCTGTACACCAGATAGGCACAGAGGATTGCTACCTCCATTTTAAATGATGACTCCCACCCTTTGCACTGCCACTTTCAGCTTCTTCCATCCAGACGAAGGTTTGTTGTCCCAAAATGTAAAACCCAGCGCTACAAAAACAGCTTTGTTCCTGCTGCTGTCAAAGAGTTGAACAAGATGTAGCAATATATTGCACATAATTTAGTTATCTATTTATTAATTTTTATTTTATATTTATTTATTTTTGTAGGTTTTTTATTTGGGTTTTAAATCTTTTATTGGGTTTTAGACTTTTATTGAGTTTTTAATCTCTTTGACTTAGTTAACTTTTTAAATATGATCCTTCTCTCTTATCTCTTTGTTTTTTCTCTTATCTCTTTGTCTTATGTCCTGATTGGTGGAGCCTTGAGTATTTTCATCGTGTTTATAGTCAGCTTAATGTGTGCCTGTGTTTGTGTTCATGTTGAATGTAATTGTGGTTTGTGAATGTGTGTCTAAAAGGATGTCACCTGACTGCAAAACAAATCTACCTATGGGTACAAATAAAGTAACCTGAACCTGAACACAGCAGCAGAGGAGCCTGGCATGGACAAAAGCTGGGTTCATGCTGCACCTCCGCTGTCCGCTAGACTGTGAAGATTATATAACGAAAATTATGTTGTCTACAGTCCATTCTCCAGGCCAGATCGTACTGGGTTTTCCTGGACTGCTGGGGTACTCTGATATTGTTTAACATATAACAGATGAAGCAGCTCAGTTTATTTTCCTGTTAAAACTAGTCTACTAGCACAGCTCAGTAAATTAGAAGAATGTGAAAGTTATTTTTTGTAATATCACTAAAAAAGATACATTTTATGAGAAAGATAGATAGATAGATGTACTTTATTGATTCCAAAATGGGAAATTACAGATTAGTTTTTAAAATAAATTGAAAATCATGACATTTGTAATTTACTGAGATACATCAGCACATAGCCCCATGATGCCTTGCGTGACTTATGGTAGCAACTTCCGGTACTAGTTTAGAATATATGGTTGTCACTGAAACGGGACACTGTTCCTTGTTAAAAAAAACAATGACTTCTGCATCAGAAATGTGAGAACATGGCCTCTTGCACCTCAAAACAGTAATATAATCATACCACTTCCCACAACTATCAAGGAATGGAAAGATGACCTTAAAAAGTGGCCTCGTAGACAGTCGTCGTTGTTGTTGGCCTCCGTCGGTCTATAATGAACATGGAAGAGAATCCTAAACGTCTACTCTGCTGGAACAGCACTGCCTGTGGCTGAACAGGCCGTTGCGCACCGGTGTTCTACCTTCCAGCGTTGGGCGTTGGTAGGATTCAAGCCTGGGCAGGAAGATATGGAGGACAAGATGTTACCCATGCAGCATGTCCCCCCTCTCCACGTCACTGATGAATCCAAAGGAACAGCAGGGCTGCTATAGTTTGGCACCAGCGCCGTCGCAGGAGCTGCCAGAACGATGTTGAGCACAACAGAGAACTGCCTTAGGGGCTCCGACTCCGGATTTTTCCTCAGGGTTGACTCCCGAAGCCTTTCCCGTGACCGGGTGTGCCGCAAGGCAGCGGAGGTTTGAAATCAGGGTTTACCTTCCCCTAGATGGGCTACCTTCCCAGGTTGACGAGCCACCATCTACCTGAAGCATCTGGTTTTAAGGCGCCAGAGATCCGCCCTCGCCCCTTCTCCTATTAGTAAAAGCAGTTCCACCTGGCTTAGAGACTAAACCACACGGGCAGGCTAGGAGTTGGACTTAGTTGTCAGAGGCTTTTCGAGACACACGCCATAAGGAGCATTTTATGAGCACTGGGAGCTTAACCCCAGTACCGCTCCTGGCTATGACAACCTTGGAACCAGACAGTAGACAGTAGCTCCATTAGTTAGTGCCACTGCTAAGATGCTAACGGTGTAAACAAGTAAACCATGCTTGCAAAATGAGTCACTTTGAGGACATTTTCAAAACTGATGTAATATTATTTCCATAACACACAATGTTCTATCTTCATCGGAATTGCAGTTTGTATTATTGACTGTGGATTAGTGAACCTGAAGGAAACAGGGATGTCTATTAGGGTGGCTAAAGAAAATAACTAAATCATGCTTGGTAAGCTAACTCCCTAGTACCACTGTTAGCTCAATGCCCTGTACATGACAGACAGTAAGAATTTCCAATAATAGAGCAATGGGCAGGTATCAGGGATGGCACTCTGCTGGTTTATTATGTTTATGGCGTACTGTGGCAAACCTGGAAGAGTCAAAATGGCTCCTGGGAGAGAAAAATTATATGAAGGCTGTGTTTTTTAAGAGAAGTGAGTGTTATGATAATTTTTCAATAATCACATGACCAATAGATGCATTTCAGAAGGTTAAAATCTACAAAAACACAATTTTTCAGTCAATGATCCCTTTAACTTCACCATAATGAACCTCCACCATACTCCCCACTTATAAAATGCACCCTGATATACAATGGTGTGAAAAAGTGTTTGCCCCCTTCCTGATTTCTCATTTTTGGTGTGTGTATCACACTTTAAATGTTTTAGATCAGGGGTGCCCAATCATGTGCCATGGAGGGCCAAGACCCTGCAGGCTTTACCTCCAACCAGCATCTTCAACAGCAGATTTCACTGAATTTCTTCCCACTGATTGCTGATAAGTGAAAACACCTGCTGAAGAGACTGGGGAGAAGAGGAAACCTGCAGGGTCTTGGCCCTCCATGGCACATGATTGGACACCCCTGTTTTAGATCATCAAGCAAATTTAAATATTAGACAAAGATAACACAAGTAAACATAAAATGCAGTTTTTAAATGGTGTTTATTATTAAGGGAAAAAAAAATCCAATCCTACATGGCCTTTTTGTGAAAAAGTGACCCCCTCCCCATTAAAACAAAAATTATCTGTGGCCACACTTAGCAGCAACAACTGCAATCAAGCGTTTGCGATAACTGGCAATGAGTCTTTTACAGTGCTGTGGAGGAATTTTGGCCCACTCATCTTTGCAGAATTGTTGTAATTGAGCCACATTGGAGGTTTTTCCAGCATGAACCACCTTTTTAAGGTCATGCCACAGCATCTCAGTCGGATTCAGGTCAGGACTTTGACTAGGCCACTCCAAAGTCTTCATTTTGTTTTTCTTAAGCCTTTCAGAGGTGGACTTGCAGGTATGTTTTGGATCACTGTCCTGCTACAGAACCCAAGTGCGCTTCAGCTTGAGTTCACGAACAGATGGTCGGACATTCTCCTTCGGGATTTTTTGGTTGACAGCAGAATTCATGCTTCCATTTACCACAGCATGTCTTCCAGGTCCCGAAACAGCAAAACAGCCCCAGACCATCACACTACCACCACCATGTTTTACTGTTGGTTTGATATTCCTTTTCTGAAATGCTGTGTTACTTTTACGCTGGTTGTAACGGGACACACACCTTCCAAAAAGTTCAACTTTTGTCTCGTCAGTCCACAGAGTATTCTCCCAAAAGTCTTGGGGATCATCAAGATGTTTTCTGGCAGCACTGAGATGAGCCTGAATGTTCTTTTTGCTCAGCAGTGGTTTCGTCCTGGAACTCTGCCATGCAGGCTATTTTTGCCCAGTCTCTTTCTTATGGTGGAGTCATGAACACTGACATTAACTGAAGCAAGTGAGGCCTGCAATTCTTTGAATGTTGTTGTGGGGTATTTTGTGACCTCTTGGATGAGTCGCCACTGCACTCTTGGGGTAATTTTGGTCGGCCGGCCACTCCTAGGAAGGTTCACCACTGTTCCATGTTTTTGCCATTTGTGGATATTGTCTCTCACTGTTGTTCGCTGGAGTCCCAAAGCTTTAGAAATAGCTTTATAACCTTTTCCAGACTGATAGATCTCAATGACTTTGTTTCTCATTTGTTCCTGAATTTCTTTGGATCGCAGCATGATGTCTAGCTTTTTGAGTAAATAAATTCTAATTGAGTAAATAAATTCAACTGTAGCGTGTCTGTTTTGTTTAAACAGATGTAAAATATATTGCTGGATGTTTAAAGGGACAGGACTTCTGGATCAGAGACAACTGAGCCTGTAGCTGCTTTTCAAACAGTGCCTCACTGTGGAAATTAAGGTATCCAACAGAGTATTGCAATTTGCAAGTCTGTAGACTTAACAGTAAACTACTGTTAGTAATTAATGGTTGCTAGAACACCTTTGAAGCGGAATGATTCATATCCAGTGAAACGATGGAGTGCAGTTATTGTGGAATATAGTAACTCCTGGAATCCCTGTTGTCCAGTGAAATTGCTCTGTTGGAACTCCATTGTGTGATACATAATAATACTTCAAAGAAATGCCTGGTCATTCTTTGATGTGTTCTTGCATTTTTTATTTTTTTTTTATTAAAGATTATCTATCATAAAATGCCATTTTAATTTTGCTCTCTAAACAAAATTCTGATTTCATTTAGAAACAGCACAGTAAGTCTCTCAGTATGACATTTACTGTCCTATTACCGGTCACCCAGCATGATTCCAAACAGACTGTAGGGCGTCATGCTGATTTACTGTATACTGAGCTCAAAAAGCTGTTTTTTAATGTTTTGATTATTTCTGTGTTAAAACCTCAAACCACACTGGCTTGCATAATCTCAAATGAAATGGAAAATAAAAGCCCAATGGCCAATAATTAATAAACGCCTCAATGCTGACAGTAAAATGATCATAAGAGAATTTCACTTATGGGTAATCTGGGAGTCCACCAAGCCTTCCTCTCAACAATTTGCTCATAAATCCTACAAATATGCTTCTGCTTTAATTTAGCATTTCACAGAACATCAACTTTAAAAACAAATACAGCAGAATAAGTCTCATTCTGAAATGCTGTGTGCATATGAATAACTGGGGATACAAATTAAAGGGGAACTTAAGTACTACCTCCTTTATGTTCAATGGTAGCATTGTTCCATTAAAGGCTTTGCAGGCCTAGGAGACCGAGAGTCACAGACTGTAAAAAGTAATTCTGGTTTAATTTAGATGAGACATTTTTCTCAGTTCTTTTGAAGATAATAGATATTTATTATACCACTATTTATTGTAAATTCTATACCTCAATAGCACACATATATCGGACTAATGTCAGCAAGTAACGTCAGGAATATATCTTATAGAGGTTGGTTGCACATTGGCAAGATGTTGACTAGACATCAGCATTAGGTTGGAGACCTAAAATTTTTAACTTTCAGCTGCTTGCGTTCACCACAGTGTATCATCCTCTGATATGATGGTCTGCAAATTTGATTTGGCAAGGATTTTATATGGTCTTTGACATGACCTGATTGTGAACCCGCAACCTTCCGATGGTTGGGTGGATGCTGTACCAGTAGGCCACCACTCCAGTATTCTGCAGTTAAATGTTAACACTGGTCAACACCAAATTTATTGTCTAAGTTTTTTTTTTACTTGATTTAGGACAGCTTTGATGTGCTGAATCCAAAAATCACATTGGTTTTGCTCAATCAGGCCAACTTTTTGAACTATGGCCACATGTTTTCTTACGTTTTTGTTTACATGTACGGGTATTTTGGCTTTATATGATGCAAAATTCTTTTTGTTTCTTGAAATTCTCTGAATTTTTAACAATGATGACGTAACATTCAATTTACATGTACTTACCTTTATCAAGGTCTACTATTCAATTTACAGTACACCTGTACAACTGCTGTACAACTGCTTATAACTTAACATAAAAACCTGACCTGATTGAAAGAAATGGATGTCATTTTTGGATTCAGTGGTGCAAAATTGTCTTAAATCAGTTGAAAAAACACAGACAACTTACAAAAAAATTATTTTTGTTATGTTGTGTAATCAATATTCCAGACAAAAAGCTGAGAAAACTGTATTTTTGTAAAAATAACACACACACACACACGAGTTATTCTTCATATCACTTCTAGATGGCATCATCAACTGAATAAAAATAACAATAAAAAATAAATAAAAATAATTTTTTTCTCTTTATACCCCCTTTACATAAGGGTGGAGATCATTGAGAGATCTTTCCAATCCAATCCAGTCCAACTTTATTTATGTGTCTTAAAAAAACAACCAAGGTCGACCAAGTTGCTGCACAGAAAAGTTGAAGACATAATAAATACATAAAACATACATAAAAAGCTCAACTACTAAAATTAGTAAAATATTTATCCATAAAACAAGATTAAGGAATAACCATACAATAAATAAATAAAATTTATAAAATCAATAAAATCAACGACCAAATGCCAAGGAAAAAAGATGGGTTTTAAGAAGAGATTTAAAATCAGACAGGGAGAAAGTCTGTCTGATATGAGGAGGCAACTTGTTCCATAGTTTGGAAGCTGCCACAGAGAAGGCATGGTCCCCTCTGAGCTCTCGTTGAAAGATCTGACCAATTTTTGATCAATGATCTTCAGTGAGCTCCACAGTTGCCATGGTCTCCTCAATGTTTCGACTCAATCCCAAAGAATCCCAAAGATCAAAAATTGGCCCAAAAGATCTCCATGCTGTGTAAAGGGGCCCTTACTGGTTTGTTATATTCATGAGGAATTTCCATGTTAATGCGATCTTTCTTCAATTTCATGCTGACATATTCGGGAGTGGCGACCTTGTCAAGACCAGAGTCTCCCAAGACCAAGACACAAAGAACACATGCATACTGTATTTATTCAACACAAATGCACTGAAGCTAAAGGACTTGGTAAACTACAAAACTGATCAAATAATGTTCAAAGCAAAAAACAATCTTCTTCCTGACTATGTCCAGAATCTGTTTACAGTCAAGCAAAGTAACTGCAGTATGATTTAAGAGGATCCGTTATGTTTGTAAAGAAAAAGGACAAATGTGAAAAGAAGTGTCTCAATTACTGCAGTTGATTTGTGGAATTCTTCAAGTTGTAAAACCCTGCAACAAATGATTAAATTGTATAAGGACAAAATCATTAAGATTTATAAGGATGAAGTAAGATTAATATGTGTTTGAGAAACTCTTCTATTATTTTAAACTTTTAGGAAATGAGAGTGCACGCTTTGTTGTTTTGTTTCTACGTTGCCGTTTACTGATCTGTAAATAATGAATTGTATATAGGCTGGGCAGAAAGCCAAACAGTAAATCAAGGAACAAGGCTGTTTCCTGTTTTTGGGGGGCCCTATGCAATATTGCGTTTGGGGTCCCTTTTTGTGTAAAGCAGAGGAAGATGCTTCATGGCAGTGCATCAGTCTAGTATACTTTAATAAGAAAACGGGCTAAAATTGTCAATATAAAATTCAGATTAAAGATCTTATGTTGACTCTAGCAATTTAAACCTACAGGAAAATACTGCTAGTGCCTCACAGTAAATTTGAATACTATGATTTGTAATTTTTATAACCATAATCATCAAAAGACAGGCATTTTTAAAATCTCTTAAAAATAATGCAGCTGCAAGAGCTGATGGGAAATGTTAAATGTTGGAAATTAAGCATTGTCTTCTTAGTTGGACTGCCAGTTTACTGTATGTTACTATTCTATATATGTTGGAGCTTTGGTTGCTGGGATATTTGAGTTTTAGATAATTTTTGTGTTTGGCCCCATGAGTGCTGTGATTGCTATGGTATCCAAATTGCCATAGCAATCACGGAATATCTCAGCATTGCCACAGAAAGGGTTAACTGATCTGCTAATTGGAATGAGAGAATTATTTCTAAGAAGAACGACAGTACTTTTAAACCTGGGCCCTTCTTAGATCCAATGTTATTTCACTTCTGTGGCTTTCTGCTGTGGTCAGAACTCTCTTTTGGCCTGAAGCTGCAGCAGTTGCTGACCAGCTGTGGTCACACATTGACCCTCCTCACAGTAGCCGGCGTGTGGCCCCTGAGGACCTTCAGTCTGAGCAAGTCCCTCCTGTCCTCTCCAGCTCTCTGTCGACCAACACAGACCAGACTCTCTGTATTTCTGCTCCCCAAACCTCAGGCATGGCCACAAGCAGCGGGGGCAGCTGCCAACAAACACAGAGCAGCAAGACTGACTCGTTTGGCCACAGCTCGCTGTAAACACTCCACGAAGGCGGGATTCCACACAGCACTAAATAAGTCTGTCTTTTCTGTTTGTGAGGTAGCAGTGATGTCATCAACCCTGCAGTGCCACACTCTGAATTTGAGCTCTGTGATTGGCTGCTGGAGATCAGTATCTCATAACAACAGTACTGCAGCTATTCTTATTTTGGAGGCTTGCTTCTTGTTTTAGCCCATTTCATAGTGGTGAGTGTGTATGTTTGGCTATAAATGTCTAATTAACAATTTAAAACTTAAACCTTTGTTGACTTTATTGACTGAGGTGAATGAGGTATTATAGTATATTTATATAAATATTATGTACTAAAGCAAGAACAAAAAAAAAAAACTCTGTGAAAATCAGTGGTTTGCAGCATCTGAATGCTGATGATCGGAATGATTGGAAGTGAAACCAGTATGGCTACTGCAGTGTCATTTGAAACTGTACTGAATAGCAAGAAAATACATTGCTGACAAAATGGTTGCAATTTGTTCAGACTTTTTTGGTCAGTGGGAGGATTGTTTTAGGTGGATTTTTCTTAGTCATATTTACATTATGACAGCTCACTTTCCTGGGTGTCCCTGACTGTGACGGTGACAAGCAGGCTATTAAAAGCAGAGGTGGGTGTAGTGTTGTGGATAAATTCTAAACCTGGAGCTGTTCACTTGTTGTGAAACAAAAGTAGAAAGGGATACACTTGCAGCTCACGTCAGAGGTCTGGGAGCGAGCCGGGGCTTACCCAGCCGGGGCCTGCCTGAGTGTCTGCCAGCACGGCTTTGTGGTCTCAGTGTAAATTCTGAATCTGATCCCAGACCCGCCGACACACCGCAGACCTACACACTGCTCATCAGCTACACAGTTTCTGAATCAAGAAAGTCACATTTATTCAAACAGCCAGACATAAGAAGCCTCAAAACAAAGACAAGAATTTCGAAGTGAAAAGCAACTCAGAGAGGTACAGCACAGGTTGCTAAAAAATATAAAGTGTTGTCTAAACAACCTGTAATGAAATTTGGTTACTTAAAAGGATGTGCTTCCTAAAAGGATTTTGTATTGCCAAACTAAAACAATATCACTGTCATGGGCTGAGCACTGGGGGTTTTACCGTGCTCAGTCTCATGGCCTTTCTCCATATTTGTATATTTGTTGTATCTTGGGTTTTTGGTTCTTTATCATTTGTCATTTTATCTGTGGTTGGTTTTCTTATATCTGATATTGTTTCTTATTTGTCTTATTCCCTGTTTATATCATCATAGTTTTGCTACTCTCTTATTTTGTATTTGTTTGTATTTATTCCTCAGTCCATATTTGTTGGCAGTTAGTTCTTTATTATTGTTTGGTTGTGTTCTCGCTCTCCGGGGCTGCAGCTGTCAGTGGCACTTCTGGATTTTTGCTCTGTTGTGGGCGGTGCTCCTGTCAGCTGCCAGTCCCGTTTTCTCCCCTCTCATTGCTCCCAGCTGACCCCAATCTGTAATCACTGTTTCCTCCTGCCTGCTCATGTGATCCACATCTGCTATCAGTTGTGTTCCTTTGTTTCTGGTTCTATTTAAGGACGGTCATTTCTCTCCCTTATTGCTGGAGTCTTAAAGAGTCATACTGCGTCAGAACCCTGTCCCCGTTCTGATGTTCTTCATGCATCCTGTCTTCTCCTTGTTGCTTCGTTCATAAGTTTACTTTGTGCACAGTGTGGATTTTTGTGTTTGCGCACTGTCTGAACTTTTGTGTTTTGTTAATAAATATCACAAACAACAGTTCAGCGTCTGGGTCTCTCCTCTCTGCCCTAAGGGGCAATTCTTGACAGTAGACTCCAGCCAGTAAGAGACCCAGTTGCTGTAGTTTGTGATTATCTTTTTGCTTCATTAACCTGTTTTTGGTGCTCATCATATCCCCAGCACACCGACCTCCAGCAAGCAAAGGGAGATCGGCAGCAGGGTCCCTGAGCGTAGAGGAGCAGTGAACTGCCGATTTCATGCAAAGCTTTGTGGATGAAGCTCTCACCTCCTGCAGCCCTAAGAAGATCTGGGAGAGTGTGGATTCGGTGACTGGTATTGTTGAGGCGCACCCTGGGTTGTGGAGGTATCCCCAGTTCATTGAGTTGATGGCCACGGTCTCCGTCCTGCAACAGTCATTCCCCGGGCTGACGCGGGGGCTGCCTCCAGCAAGCCCAAAGGCAAAACGGAACCGCGCTTCATGGCAGATGCCCTGCTCCACCTCCAGTTCGACCATTCCTGCTCCCGCTCCGCCGGCTCCAAGACACCACCACCCAGCTTCGGACTGCCAGAGGAACACCCCCGCCTCTCAGGCAGCATTTTTTCCCACACTGAGTAAGACAATCCCTGCAGTAGCCCCTTCTTCTAGCTTGCCTTAGCCTGCTGTCCCGTCAGCCTCCTCCTTCCCCTTGGCTGCTGTGACTTCTGTCTCCTCGGCATATCCTCCCACTGCTGAGGGTCCACCTGTTTCCTCTCCAGCTATGCCCATCACTGTGGCTGCAGGGGCGCTCCTCAACGTTCCCCTGGGAGGCCCTCTTCAACTGAGATCATGGAAAGGGTTTACCCTACACCTGCTGCAGCAGAGAACATCGTGCCCGGGAACTCAGGCAAGTGTCTTTTCATTTTCCAACATGTTCTAATAATAAGCCTTACCTATTCAATGCAATTCAATTCAATTCAAGTTTATTTATATAGCGCCATTTCACAACAACAGTCATCTCATAGCACTATCAACTGTAGGGGGAACCCTCACAGTTGCAGAAAGACCCCAGCAATCAGGCGATCCCCTGTGAGCAAGCACTTGGCGATGGTGGAGAGGAAGAACTCCCTTTTAACAGGAAGAAACCTCCAGCAGAACCAGGCTCAGGGAGGGGCAGTCATCTGCTGCAACTGGCTGGGGGGTGAGGGGATAGAGAAGATGAAAAGAACAGACATGTAGAGAGCAAACAGCACGATGGGGACTCAATCTATGTGAGAGAACAAACAAATATTAATGACCAGCAAAAAAAATATTTCATTGAGAATGAGGAAAGGAGTGAGGCCCAATGCATTACTGGAGGTCCCCCGGCTGACTAAACCTATTAGCAGCATAACTAAGGGAGGGTTCAGAAACACATGATCCCTCCCTAATTGTAGGCTATATAAAAAAGGTAGGTTTTAGCCCTATTCTTAAAAACAGAGATCGAGTCTGACTCCCGAATCCAGATTGGCAGCTGGTTCCATAGGAGAGGAGCTTGATAACTGAAGGCTCTGCCTCCCATTGTACTTTTGGAGATTCTAGGTATTACAAGTAATCCTGCATTTTGGGAGCGTAGTGCTCTGTTAGGATAATACGGTAGTATCAGATCTTTTAAATAAAAAGGAGCCTGATTGTTTAGAGCTTTGTAAGTAAGAAGAAGGATTTTAAACTTAATTCTAAACTCTATGGGAAGCCAATGAAGGAAGGCCAGAACCGGAGAGATATGATCTCTCTTTCTAGTACCTGTTAAAACTCTTGCTGCAGCATTTTGGATCAGCTGAAGACTTTTTAAAGATGTTTTAGGACAGCCTGATAATAAAGAATTACAATAATCTAATCTCGAGCTAACAAAAGCGTGGATCAGTTTCTCAGCATCACTCTGAGACAAGATGCTCCCAATCTTGGCAATATTACGCAAATGATAGAAGGCAGTCTTAGAAACAAATTTAATATGTGAATTGAAGGACAGATCTTGATCAAAAATAATTCCAAGGTTCCTCACAGAGCTATTAAGAGAAAGAGTAACTGCATCCAAACTGAAAGTTTGATTTGGAAAGGTATTTCTAAGGTTTTTTGGACCAACAAGAATGACTTCAGTCTTATCTGAATTTAATAGCAGGAAATAACAAGTCATCCAAGCTTTGATTTCCTTAAGACAGGCTTCTAACTTGGCTAATTGATTACTATCATCTGGCTTCATTGACAGGTATAATTGTGTGTCATCTGCATAACAATGAAAATGTATACAGTGCTTTCTAATAATGTTGCCTAACGGAAGCATATATAAACTAAAAAGAGTAGGGCCTAGCACAGATCCCTGTGGAACTCCATGACTAAGCTTTGAGTTGAAAGAAAACTCATTATTTACATGAACAAACTGGAACCTATCAGATAAATAAGATCTAAACCACTGCAACGAAGTTCCATTAAGTCCAACATAGTGTTCTAATCTATCAAGTAGAATATTATGATCGATAGTGTCAAAAGCTGCACTAAGGTCTAAAAGGACAAGTACAGAAACCAGTCAATTATCAGATGCGATGAGGAGGTCGTTAGTGACCTTCGCTAAGGCTGTTTCAGTACTATGATGGATTCTAAACCCAGATTGAAACTCTTCAAGTAAACCATTTCCCTGCAGGTGGTCAAATAATTGCGTAGCAACAACTCTTTCTAAGATTTTTGAAATGAAAGGGAGATTAGAGATTGGTCTATAGTTAGCTAAAGCTCCTGGATCTAGCGTTGGCTTTTTGAGTAAGGGTTTAATTACAGCCGTTTTAAAAGCCTGCGGTACATGGCCTAAAGTTAATGAAGAATTGATTATATGAAGAATAAAGCTACCAATAAGTGGGAAGACTTCTTTAAATAACCTGGTAGGAATAGGGTCTAAAAGACAAGTTGAAGGTTTGGATGAGGAAACTACAGTGATCCCTCGCTACTTCGCGCTTCACCTTTCGCGCCCTCAGTGCATCGCAGATTTTTCAAAAATATTCATCAAAAATTCAAAATTGAGAAATAATGGGTTGGCGCTAGCAGAAGGCAGGGAGACTACATTAGACCATCAGGTATCAACACGGAGAGCCGCACAACTCAAAAAATCCACCTCTCTGTTCGCTGTTCTCGTGTTGGCTCGGCTCGGAAATCTCGCAAGCTGATTGGCCGAGACGTTTCACCCCGCAAACTGATTGGCCGAGACGTTTCACCCACCTCCTCTCCCTGCCGAGCGCCCATGAAAGGAAGGAAGACCGCATTCATTGCTCTTTATCGCTCGTGTTACGTAGTCTCGCAGCGTGGAACTTTTTGCTGTTCTCTTGTGCCATTTTGTGCGAAATAGTCTTCCCGTCGAGCCACTACGCTGCCTCCTGCAGCTTCTCCAGCTCTATCGGAAGCTGCCCTCGATGATCCTGCGCTTCTAGCACCTGACGATGAGGCGTCACCTGAGGAGCAGTTAAGCTCTCATTAACCTGTGAAGTAAATCATCTTCATCTTGAGTTACGTATCTTGTTATAAGAATAAAAGAGTTCTAAAAACATATTTATGTACACTTTATTTACATCTACGTATGTATGTACACGTACACACACACACACACGTATCATATGGGAGAGAGAGAGTGAGAGAATGAACGTACATATTATTTATGGATGACGTCATTAGGGGTGACGCTACTTTGCGGTTTTTCACTTTTCGCGGTCGGTTCTGGAACCCATTAACCGCGATAAGTGAGGGATCACTGTATTTTGTCTAACTCACAAAGGTCGATTGGAGTAAACTCATCAAGACAGACATCAATTGAAGGAGTTGTAGTAGTTACAGTATTTAAGTTAACTGTGGGAAGAATCTGATTGATTTTACCTCTGATGGATGAAATTTTATTATTGAAAAAGTTCATAAAGTCCTGACTAGTAAGCTCTAAGGGAATGCTAGGATTGACAGAGTCCTGACTCTTTGCCAACCTGGCTACAGTGCTGAAAAGAAACCTGGGATTATTCTTGTTCTCTTCTATTAATGCAGAGTAATAACTCGTTCTAGCTTTTCTAAGAGATTTTTTATAAATTAAAAGATGATTTCTCCAAGCTAAATAGATTTCATCTAAATTAGTGGGGCGCCATTTTCTTTCTAATTGACGAGTCTTTTGTTTTAAGCTACGAGTTTCTGTGTTGAACCAAGGAGTTAGAAATCTCTGATTAGACTTTTTCTTTTTTAAGGGGGCCACCAAGTCTAGAGTCTGATGCAGAGAAGCTGTAACACTATCCACCATGTTATCAATTACAGAAGGAGCAAGCTGTCTATAGCTTATTTCCGTTGTGTTGACACATGGTATAGAGGAAACAATCTGCGTAAATTTGGTAACAGCATCATCTGAGAGGCATCTACTGTAATAATATTTTTCTTTAGGAGCCAAATAGTCAGAAATAGTAAAATCAAAGGTTAACAGACAATGGTCTGACAGTACAGGGTTATGAGGAGACACTACAAGATTTTCTATTTCTATGCCATATGTCAGAACAAGGTCCAATGTATGGTGGAGGTAATGAGTAGAATTTCCTACTTTCTGAGAAAACCCAATCAAGTCTAATATTGAATTAAATGCCACATTAAGGAAGTCACTATCTACATCCACATGTGTATTAAAGTCCCCTACTATAATTATTCTATCAGATTTCAGCACTAAATCAGCTAAGAAATCAGCAAATTCGGATAAAAATTCTGAGTAGGTTGATGGGGGACGATAAACTATGGCAAGTAAAATTGGGTTTAACCTAAAATTGCTAAAGTGCCCAATACTGAGGACCAGGCACTCAAAGGAGTTATAACATGTTTTTTTGCTTTACATTAACTAGTAATTTGGAATGGTAAATTGTTACTACTCCCCCTCCACTACCAGAACTTCTGGGATTTTGACAGTTTAAATAACCAGAGGGAGTTGATTCATTTAAACCAACATAATCCTCTTGCCCTAACCAAGTCTCTGTAAGGGAAATTAAATCAATCTGATGATCAATTAACAGATCATGGACTAACAGAGACTTGGGAGTCAGAGACCTAATATTTAATAAACCACATTTAATTTTTAAATTATGAGGAGGAACAGAGGCCAAATCATTCAATTTAGAGGCTTTATGTTTAATTTGAGTTTTACCAATATTTTGCTTCATCACTTTGGGATGCTTATATATTATATTTTTATTTACTTTGGAGGGAGCAGACAATGATTCTCTGATGGGGAAGACAGGGGCTAAGTTGAGGGGTGGTGGATGAAGAGGAGCTGCAGAGAGACGTGTAAGACTGCGACTCTGCTTCCTGGTCCCAACTCTGAGTAGTCAAGGTTTTGGAAATTTGGATAAAAAAGATGCCAGATCGTTAGATAAATGAGAAGCACCATCCAAAGTGGGATGAATGCTGTCTTGTCTCATAAGACCAGGTTTTCCCCAAAAAGAGCTCCAATTGTCAATGTAGCCCACGTCATTTGCAGGACACCACACAGACAGCCAGCGGTTCAAGAATGATGAGCGGCTAAACATGTCATCACTGGTCAGATTGGGGAGGGACCCAGAGAATACTACAGTGGCAGACATGTTTTTGCAAAGTCACACACCGATTCTACATTAAGTTTCGTGACTTCCGACTGCCGGAGACGGATGTCATTAATGCCAGCGTGAATAACAATTGTGGAGTATTTACAGTTACTTTTAGCCAGCATTTTCAAATTTGACTCGATGTCGCCTGCTCTGGCCCCAGGAATGCATTTGACTATGGCCGCTGGAGTCTCTAGGTTCACGTTTCTGACTACAGAGTCGCCAATGATCAGAGTTTTTTCCTCAGCGGGTGTGTCGCTGAGCGGGGAAAAACGATTAGAAACGTGAACAGGTTGGTGGTGTACCAGGGCTTTGCGACTAGGCTTCCTTCTCACCGTCACCCACCCAGTCTCCTCGCTGCTGAGGACAGCCGGAGGACCGCTAACAGGGTTAGCTATGCTAGCTAGCTCTGCTGCAGCTAAGGGGCGTCCGTCAAGAGTAACTGGCGCAGACGGTGTTTCAATGCAGCGGAGCCGGGATTCCAAATCAGACAACCTCGCCTCGAGCGCCTCAAAAAGACAACATTTATTACATTTACCGTTATCACTAAAAGAGGCAGAGGTGTAGCTAAACATCTGACAGAGAGAGCACACCAGAGGAGGAGAGGAAGGAGAGCTAGTAGCCATCGCTAGTGGCTAACCCAAAAGCTCAGGAGAGTGAGGAGAGCAAACCACACAGACAGACAGCAAAACAGGAAGTGACGATACGTTACCACAAGGAAGTGACGATCAATCCAATCATACCTGATTCCTAGTAGTGAGGCTCAGTTTTTGCAGTCCCCTGAGTCCTCACCACCTGCTGCAGCCCACACCATCTTACCTGCTCTCTCTGTGTCTCCTCCTATTTTTCCCCGAGTGTCTGCTGGTTCCAGGGTTGAGCCGCTGGGCGATGGAGGAGCCTGCGGTCCTGGAGGACCTCGTTCCAGCCCCGTAGCCATGGCCTGGATGGAGGGAGAGTTCTGCCAGCGATCTGGAGCCTGCGCCGATGACTGAGCATCCCCAGGCTTCAGCTGAGCAGAATCCTGCTCTAGCAGGAAACTGACCTCCTGTATCCACGCCGGACGAGCCACCTGGGTGGGCCGCTTCGCTGGGGGGTCCCAGGACTGCACCTACCACCATGCCTGCTGCAGAGGCCGCCACAGCAGAGTTGAAGCTGGACCTCCAGAGGACTGGACCTGAGACATCGTCGCCTGAATCGATGGAGTCCTGGACAGCGGTGGAGCTTGAGCTCAGGCAAGTGGTCTACTTTGTTTTCACTGTCTCTGTTTTGGAGAGATCTTACCTGGCTCTTGGTGAGGAGAGCCAAGTGCAGCCTTTGGCTGCACCTGAGCTCACCTTGCCAGGCTCCACTGCCGCCGGTGACCCTGACCCTGTGTCTCTGTTCCCCTTGTCTGAGCCTTTCCCCAGGGTCACCGAGGTTTGTCCGGCTTTGCCAGAGGTCTCTGTGGGTTCAGTCTTGCTGCTGGAGGTCTTTGTGGGTCCAGCTCCTCTTGCTGAGGTCATCGCGGGTGCTCTGTCCTAGCCCGGGGCCTCCGTGGGTGCTGCTCCCCCTTCAGCTGAGGTCATCGCGTGTGCTCCGTCCCAGCCCAGGACCGCCGTGGGTGTTGCTCCCCCTCCGGTGGAGGTCTTCGCGGGTGCTCCGTCCCAGCCCGGGGCCTCCGGGGGTGCTGCTTCCCCGTCACCTGAGGTCATTGCGGGTGCTCCATCCCAGCCCGGGACCTCCGTGGGTGTAGCTCCTCCTCAGTCCGAGTTTCCGTGGGTGCTGTGTCCTAGTCAGGGACCGTCGTGGGTGCTGCGTCCCAGCCTGAAACCAACATGAGTGCTGTGCTCCAGCGTGGGTCTGCCGTGGGCATTATGCTCCAGCCTGGGGTCCACCGTAGGTGCAGCTCTGGCCCAGTCCGGGTCCACCATGGGTGCAGCCTTGCTCCAGCCCGGAGCCACCGCGGGTGCTGCTTTGCTCCAGCCCAGAGCCACCGCGGTTGCAGCTTTGCTCCAGCCCTTAACCACCATGGGTGCTACTTTGCTCCAGCCCGGAGCCACCATGGGTGCTGCTTTGCTCCAGCCTGGAGCCACTGCGGGTGCTGCGATGTCCCAGTCTGGGACCATCGAGGGTGCTGCAGAGCAGTCCAAAAGCGTCAGGGTCCCCTCTCCTCTGCCAGATGTCGTCATGGTTCTCTCTCCTCTGCCCGTGGCCATCGTGGTTCCCTCTCCTCTGTCCAAGGCCTTCGTGGTTTCCCCTATTCCTCCATCCTCCTCATTGCTGGTTATCCTTGTTGGGCAACCACCTCCTGGCCACCTTTTTTGTTTAGGTGGTTAAAGAACTCTGGCAGACCACCTGACAGACTGTGCCATTGTGTTGGGTGGCCCACATTCTCCGGCAGGCTGCCCGACTCTTACATCACACCATCTGCCAGGTCTGGGACTTTAGCCGGCCACCTGGACTGTTCAGCTCTTCGGTCCAGGGGGCCTAAGTGCCTTGGTTCTGCGTAGGTATGGGTCCTGAGTGGGGTTTGTGTTTTTGCTCCCTCCTAGCCTGTTCCCCCCACCATCCACCCAGGGTGGTTTATTGTTACTAGTACATACCTATACATACCCGTCCATGCCCGTAGAAACCAAGTATAAGCAAATATTTCTGCATGCCCGTTGCTGAAGGGTCTCCTCCTGTCTGAGACGGCTGTGTTGTTCACAGTCATGCCTGCGGCATACTGCTCGAACCTGAGGCGTTTCATCTTCACAACATCTTTTCTGACGTGCAGCAGTTCTCCTCACTCTATTGCTCTCCATCTGGTGGGTCTTCTTGTTCTTGTTCTTTTTCTTCGTTCAGACCAGTGGTTGAGGGATAGGTGCGCTGTAATTCCAGTTCATGGACAGGATCATGAAAATAGATCTGAGCAAAAAGTGACTTTCAACCCTGTTCAGGAAGACCTGTGCATGCCCGTCGAAACCCAAATATCTGAGCACCCGGAGAAAATCAGTGCTTTGCTTGGCATTTTACACATTTGTAGTGTAGACTGCCATTCTTCATGGGTACTGCTTCGAATGAGTGTGGTTTAAAGTAGTGTGTCCTATTCTTAATGGGGTGACAAACTGACACACTGACAGAGATTTATAGAGTGCCTTCTGCCTTACTGAGTGAGATTTCCAGATTTACTGCTTGGAATGGATGTGGTTTAAAGCAGTGTGTCCTATTCGGTCTCAGCTTCTCTGTGCTTTGCCTAGTGTGCAGCGTTGGTGACCAGCCGACTATTCCGCATCTCTTTGGTCTCAGCTTGTCTGTGTCTTGCCTGGTGTGCAGCATTGCTTGCTTTGCAGGCATTTCGGGCTTCAAGTGACTCAGCATGTGCATGGTGCACTGCCACACCTTTCCTGTCTGTCTGTGCATCCCTTGTCTGTTGTACCCTATGACGTGCCACACAGTCATGCCTGGGAGATACTGCTCAAACCTCAGCTGTCATCTTCATGGGATCTTTCCTGATGTGCAGCAGTTCTCCTCACTCTATTGCTCTCCATTTATGTAGCATCTGGTTGGTCTATATGACATCATAAAAACATTGAGGCAGGCATCATAGGACACCACATCATAGGCAGGCAGTCCTATTGCCTATATGACAGCATTGTGAGTCCTATGTAGCCTGAGATCATAGGAGCATCATAGGACAGCATGCAGACATCATAGGCAGGCATCATAGGACACTACATCATAGGTAGCCAGTCCTATTGCCTAGAAGATGGCATCACCTATATGACATCATTGCGAGTCCTATGTGGTCCATATGACATCATAAACACATGAAGGCAGGCATCGTAGGACACTACATCATAGGCAGCCAGTCTTATTGCCTATATGACGGCATTGCCTATATGATGACATCGCGAGTCCTATGTAGGCTGAGATCACAGGATCATCACAGGACATCATGCAGACATCATAGGCAGGCATCATAGGACGCTACATCATAGGTAGCCAGTCCTGTTGCCTATATGACGGCATTGCCTATATGACATCATCGCGAGTCCTATGTAGCCTGAGATCATAGGATCATCATAGGACATCAGACAGACATCATAGGCCATTCTATGATGTCCTGTGATCATAACAGACACACAAACAGCAATGACAAACACACAAACAGAGATTTCTTAAATTTATAGAGTGATACTTCTTTTTTTTGGGGGGGGGGTTCTTTTTTGATGTTACCCTGGGTGTTTGGTAACCACCCCTTGAGAGTGAGGCTCTGTCATGAGCTGAGCACTGGGGGTTTCCTCTGTGCTCAGTCTCACGGCCTTTCTCCATATTTGTATATTTGCTGTATCTTGGGTTCTTAGTTCCTGTCATTTTACCCGTGGTTGGTTTTCTTATATCTGATATTGTTTCTTATTTGTCTTATCCCCCTGTTTATATCATCATAGTTTTGCTAATCTCTTATTTTGTATTTGTTTGTATTTATCCTTCAGTCCTTATTTGTTGGCAATTAGCTCTTTATTATTGTTCTGTTGTGTTCTGTCTCTCTGGGGCTGCAGCTGTCAGTGGCACTTCTGGATTTTTGCTCTGTTGTGGGCGGTGCTCCTGTTAGCTGTCAGTCCCATTTTCTCCCCTCTCATTGCTCCCAGTTGACCCCAGTCTGTAATCATTGTTTCCTCCTGTCTGCTCATGTGATCCACATCTGCTATCAATTGTGTTCATTTGTTTCTGGTTCTGTTTAAGGACGGTCATTTCTCTCCCTTATTGCTGGAGTCTTAAAAAGTCATACTGTGTCAGAACCCTGCCCCCTTTCTGACGTTCTTTGTGCATCCTGTCTTCTCCTTGTCATTTCGTTTGTAAGTTTACTTTGTGCACAGTGCGGATTTTTGTGTTTGAGCACTGTCTGAAATTTTGTGTTTTGTTAATCAATATCACAAACTACAGTTCAGCGTCTGGGTCTCTCCTCTCTGCCCCGAGGGGCAATTCATAACAATCATCCAATATTGAGTACCCAAAGGTGCGAAGGTAGCACACAGAAGTTGAAGCTGGCTACTCTCAACTTCACCAGTTGCTCTGATGAAGGCCACAGGCTGAAACGTTAGCATGTTTTCTTTACACAGCATGAATAAAACAGATTCTCTGGGCACTTCCTTTACTTAATGATGAAGTTTAGGAAAAGATGAATGTCTAATGTACACACATTACAACTGTGACCTTCTGCTGGAGGGTGACTGGACCTGCCCTTGCTCATCTTCTGCCAATGTAGACAAGTCCACTGACTCAACTCCCCCATGCTCTGGACTGGTGGACATCTGAGAAAAAACAGTGGTGGAGGGCCTCACCTCCATGACACCAGGACAGAGGCTAACAATGTGAAGAGCATGCAGGGTACCAAGAGAAACCCGTGGACACAAGACAATCTCATTAGTTCCCACATTAATAACAAGGATACGAGTTGTGCCTCTAACAACCTGAGCAAGACATGGAGAGGAGACTAGTCGCCCTGCTGGCAGGCCAGTATCTGGTGGTTCAAACAAAGATGTCTGACCTGAAAGCTGCTTGGGGCAAGTACTAGCCACAAATTTCATTACACCACCAGGAATTCGCACAATCCGAGGCCCCTGGACCTTAGCAGCACCAATGACTCCACTGGGGCCTTGAATAGTGGACTGATGACACTGCTGCAAGGCATCAACAATTAAGGCAGGGGCCTGTGCAACTGATGGGGAAGCAAAGAGAGAACGCCCATGTGTATGGCTGTGTTCTTAGACATGTATATGTTGGACACTGCATATGTGATTTAACCTCACGATGAAGGAGAGCCACAGAGCTGCAGTCCCCTGCGGTGCGGAGCCGCAGAGCCTGGACCCCCTGCGGAGGACAGGGGACAGAAGACTTCCTGACCGCTGAGGCTCGAGAGGAGAGAAGGGGGAGTTATGTAAATAAAGACTGATGAATGTGAATAAAAGGATTTTGGTAGAGATGTGTGATTTCCCCTGCGAGGGAAATGGTTTGATGTGAGAATGTTTAAAAGGGAGAACTTTGGTGTGTTCACTCTCTTTGTTCGCTGCTCAGGAATGAGAGCAGACAGTGGGATGATTACTTGAAATAAACTGGAATTAAATGCAATTTGGTTTCGTTATTCAAGTCTCCCCCCATTGGTGACTGACGACGTTGAGAATGACCGAAGAAGGTCTCAGGGTCCCGGACTCACAGCGCTCAGAGCTGGCGAGCGCAATGGCCGTTAAGCTGCCTGATTTCTGGCAGGATAACCCACGGTCGTGGTTTCTGCAAGCAGAGTCGCAGTTCGCGCTCGCAGGAGTAACGGTGGATGACACTAAGTTCCACCATGTCATCGCTAAACTGGACAACAGCACAGCTCGGTGCGTGCAGAGCTTGGTGGAGCAGCCACCCGCGACCGACAGGTACGGCAAGCTGAAATCCACCCTCATCAAGTTTTTCACCCCCTCGGCCGAAGTGAGGGCGAGGAGGATCCTGTCTTTGCTAGACCAAGGAGGACACAGGCCGAGCGCCCTGATGGAGGAGATGGTACAGCTGAGAGGGTTGGACAACGATGATTTCATTTTTCAGTTCATCTTCCTCTCCAACCTTCCGACGCATGCGAGAAGCACGCTGGCCGGCAAAAAGTGTCACACCCTGGAGGAGTTCCGGGAGCTGGCCCAGGAAGCAGATGGGATCCTGGACGCCTGCGGCGGGCAAGCAACCACAGCGGCGACCCGAGACAGCGGGGAGCCAGACGCGGCAGACCCAGACTGGCCGACGATGGCGGCAGCACGGCCGCGACGAGGTGGAGCCAATGGTCCGGCGGCAGAGGCGCGGACACGACACAGCGGAGGAGAAGATCTCTGCTTTTACCATCGGAGGTTCGCAGAGAAGGCACGCAGGTGTGTGCCGCCCTGCAACTTCAGGAGTTCGGGAAACGGCAAGACCGGGGGTCGCTAGCAGCTTCGACCCTCGGAGAACGCAGCAAGCTGCTCTACATCACAGATGCGCGCTCCGGACGACAGTTCCTCATTGACACCGGAGCCCAAGTGAGCTTCATCACCCCAACATACGCGGACCGGGTGGCTGGACCCCACGGTAGCGGAGCTACGGCGGCAAATGGCTCGAACATCAACACCTACGGGAGAAGGACCTTGCCTTTGTGCTTACATGGCCGCACATATGAATGGACTTTTGTAATAGCGGCGGTGAGTTTCAACATGTTGGGCGCGGATTTTTTGTGTTCACACAATCTGTTAGTTGATCTTGCTAATAGACGGCTGGTAAATGCACTCTCTTTTTACTCTCTCCCCTGTTCAGCTCGAGTGTCCCCGCCACCAGTACAGACCCACGTTGCTACAGCAGGTGGTAATTTCCAGCGCTCACTGTGCCCACTTTTTCAGTGACAGTCGCGAAGCACGGGGTGAAACACTTTATCCCCACATCTGGTCCTCCCGTGTTTGCAAAAGCTCGGCGCTTGGATGCAGTTAAGCTCACCATTGCGCGCGAGGAGTTCGCCAGCCTGGAGAGGCTAGGCATCGTTCGTAGGTCGAAGAGCCCGTGGGCTTCGCCGCTGCACATGGTACCGAAAGCCGATGGCTCCTGGAGACCGTGCGGGGATTACCGCAGGCTAAACAACGCTACGGCGCACGATCGTTATCCCATCCCGCACATTCAGGATTTTTCGGTGCACCTGGCGGGGGCGCGCATTTTTTCAAAGATTGATCTGGTTCGCGGCTATCACCAAGTCCCAGTCCAACCGGAGGACATTCCTAAAACAGCGGTAATAACCCCGTTCGGACTTTTCGAATTTTTACGCATGCCGTTTGGTCTCAAAGGGGCGGCGCAAACATTTCAGCGGATGATGGATGCCGTGTTACGCGATCTCCCTTTCGTGTTTGTGTACCTCGACGACATTTTGGTCGCGAGTACTTCAGAGGACGAACACAAAAAGCACCTCACAGCAGTTTTTAGGAGGCTGGGAGAGCACGGCTTAATAGTTAACCCAGCCAAGTGCCAGTTCGGCGTCGAGCGGATCGATTTTTTGGGTCACCGCGTCTCCCCGGAGGGAGCGGTTCCGTTACCAGATAAAGTACGCGCGGTAGCAGTTTTTCCCCGTCCACAAACGGTCAAATCACTACAGGAATTCTTGGGGATGGTGAATTTTTATAACCGATTCCTGCCCCACGCAGCTCAAATCATGCAACCGTTATATGCCGCGCTCAAAAAACAAAAACCGACCCAGGCGGTTGAATGGTCCCCGGAGCGGGAGCGCGCGTTCACAGAGGTTAAAAAAGCCTTGGCTGACGCTGCGCTCCTGGCCCACCCAGACCCTGCAGCACGTATCGCACTGACGACAGACGCTTCAGATTTAGCCATAGGGGCCGTTATTGAGCAACAGGTAGCCGGAGTTTGGCAGCCTTTGGCTTTCTTTAGCAAATCTTTAAGCGCGGCTGAACGAAAATACAGCACGTTCGACAGAGAACTGTTGGCGCTGCATTTGGCTATTCGTCATTTCCATTTCTGGCTGGAAGGACGGTGCTTCACCGCTTATGTGGACCACAAGCCGCTCACATACGCCATGGCCAAAATTTCAGACCCGTGGTCCGGCAGGCAGCAGAGGCAGCTGGCCGCAATCTCGGAATTTACCACTGACATTAGGCACGTTGCGGGCAAATTCAATGTAGTAGCAGATTGTCTCTCGCGCGCGTTCACGACTCCAACACGCGCAGAGGCAGAACGGGCCACCGTGACCGCGCCACAGGAGAGCGGCACGGTGGCGCGCGCGGCCCCGGTGCACGTGGGTATAGATTACGCAGCCATGGCAGCGGACCAGGGGGCGGACGCAGATGTGCGCGCGCTCCAGTCTGGACCAACAGGATTAAGGCTGGAGAGCAAGTGTTTACAAACAGGTATGCCCCCCCTGATCTGCGACATGTCGACGGCGTGCCCGCGCCCGGTGGTTCCGGCCACGTGGCGCCGCTGTGTTTTTGACTCGGTCCACTCACTGGCGCACCCGGGGTGCGCGCGTTGGTGAAACTGGTGGCGGAAAAGTTTGTTTGGCCGTGCCTGCGCAAGCACGTGAAGGAATGGGCGAAAACCTGCATTTCCTGTCAACGGGCCAAAATTCACAAGCACACAAGAGCCCCGTTAGAACCGTTCCGCATTCCGGCCAGAAGGTTCGACCATGTGCACGTCGACCTTGTGGGCCCCCTACCGGCATCGCAGGGGTTCACACATCTTTTGACAATGGTGGACCGCACCACACGTTGGCCGGAAGTGGTCCCACTTGCGACGACCACGGCCGCGGAGGTGGCTCGCGTTTTTTTAACGGCTTGGGTGGCGCGCTTCGGGGTTCCGTCGGACATTACGTCCGATAGAGGACCGCAATTCATCTCTGAGCTGTGGTCAGCGATGGCCAACGGCTTAGGAGCCAAAATTCACCACACTACGGCTTACCACCCTCAGGCTAATGGTTTATGCGAGCGTTTTCATAGGTCTTTGAAGGCAGCACTCAGAGCGTCGCTCACGGATGCAGATTGGGTAAATAAACTGCCATGGGTTTTATTAGGGTTGCGTTCTGCGCCTAAAGAGGACTTAGACGCCTCCCCAGCGGAGCTGGTATTCGCACAAACTCTGAGGCTGCCAGGCGAGTTTTTACCAGAGCACCCAGAGCCCCCACCTCTCTCTGCTCTGGGACCGTTAGTTGGCACGGGAGCAGACACGCTCCCGGGTCCGGTTCATCACGCTTTTCCACGAGTTTTCGTCCCCAAGGCTTTGAAAAATGCCGACTTCGTTTTTGTCAGGCGCGAAGCCCTAAAAGCAACGCTCAAACCACCTTACGAAGGGCCATTTCGAGTGCTGGAGGCAGGTGATAAGCAATTTGTGCTAGATTTTGGAGACAGAAAAGAGACAGTCAGTATTGACAGACTAAAACCTGCTTTTGTCATGAAGGACATGTCTGTACCGGTCGCAGTGGCGCCTCGACGAGGCAGGCCCCCGCAAAGGGCAAATAATCACTCTCTTCCTCAGTCAACAGAGCCGAAGCAGAAAGGCGCCGCAGGCAAGGCGGAGCCAACTCACAGCAGATTCGGCAGACGGCTGAAGCCCAAGCGGCGCACAGACTGAATGTTGGTGTTGATTATTCAGTAGTGAGTAAGGTGTTATTAAATTTTAGGAAATAGTCTGTTCTTCATCGTTTGGGGGGGGGGGGGTTATATGGCTGTGTTGTTAGACATGTATATGTTGGACACTGCATATGTGATTTAACCTCACGATGAAGGAGAGCCACAGAGCTGCAGTCCCCTGCGGTGCGGAGCCGCAGAGCCTGGACCCCCTGCGGAGGACAGGGGACAGAAGACTTCCTGACCGCTGAGGCTCGAGAGGAGAGAAGGGGGAGTTATGTAAATAAAGATTGATGAATGTGAATAAAAGGATTTTGGTAGAGATGTGTGATTTCCCCTGCGAGGGAAATGGTTTGATGTGAGAATGTTTAAAAGGGAGAACTTTGGTGTGTTCACTCTCTTTGTTCGCTGCTCAGGAATGAGAGCAGACAGTGGGATGATTACTTGAAATAAACTGGAATTAAATGCAATTCGGTTTCGTTATTCAAGTCTCCCCACAATGTGTACCAAAAAGCTAATGATAGCAACAGCCAATAGCGTTCATCCCCAAGATACCAGGAACGGAAGATACAGCATCAGGGGGATCTTTTACTACCAGGACACCACAGCAGGAAAGCATTTTACGACACAATGTTAAATCCAGCTCCAGATAGCCAACATAAGGAATAGCAAGACCATTGGCTGCCTGGAGCTGTAGCCAGTCACATGGTTTCCAGGGTGCAAACTGCTCAAGGAAGAAGCTCTCTATAACTGCTGACTCAACTAAACAAGGAACAGTTACCCCACCCATGAGAACATCTATATTTGGACAGGACACCATTAACTCTGCTGTGGTTACTACTTGTGAGCCTACTGACTGCCCACCTGAGCTGTGGCTCTGCAACTCAGTGGGTTCTAGTTTTCTGGCTGCCGAGAGATGTAGTGGGGTCTCGCCTCACTAGATATACTAATGACGGGACATGCAGGAGTCCGGACCCTTACTCTATCACAATCCTTAACATAGTGACCAGGCTGCTTGCAGTGACAACAAACCACTGGACTCTGATGGGAAATTACTGCACAAAAAAAGGTTAAATGACTAACGAAAATAATATAGACTCAAAACGTTAAGAAATCAAAATGAAAACCCCAAACATATTGCAAAACATGCACAAAAAAGGAAACAAAATACAGCAAATTAACTTGCAAAACACAAATTCAAGCAGGGTCATGCAAGGCATGAAAAGCAAGCACAATCATGCAGGACAAATAAAATCATGCAGCAAGACAAAAACTATCCATAAGGCTGCGTGTCCACCAAATGCATTTTTTGTTGCCCGACCGCCTTGAGCATTTTTTTTTTCAGTGTTTGTGCACTGCGTTCTGGGGGAAAAAATGTCTGTGTGTGGTGATCCGTGCTGTGTGCCCTTTGCCCTAATTATCTCCCACAGCCCCGGGCATACCTGCTCCTCCTCATTAAGCACCCTTTATAAGGAACACTGCCCAGAAGGCAACACGGAGACGTCTACGCTTTGTTCCAGGAAGAGCTCCGTGCGGGAGTCTTCTCCTTTAAGCTCTACGCCTCGAGAGTTTCTCCTCTCGTTTGTCTTCAGCCTCTCGTCTTATCGGAGTTTCATCTCCACAATACTACATGAGCTATTCCAGAGCTGATTCTCTGCACCTACCTGTTTTCCCTTGTTCCCTGTGCACAGGTGGACCGACCTCCAGGCGGACCTCTCCTTCCTCCTGGCGGCGGACCGGATCTCGTCTGTGGACAGTGGACTATTCCTTTCTCGCAACTGGTGAGCTGGAGCACACAGCACGTTTTCCTCACCCTAATCAGCACTGTATATACTCTGCACCTGCACTACGACACTACAGTGGACGCTGGGCTGGTATTGGATTGTCATCTCTTCGGAGCCAGATTAACTCTTCACTGCTGTAAGACTATCAATTCTCTGTTAATATTATTACCTGCCTGCCTGTTTCTAATCCCCTGTCTCTGCTGTCGTTGTAAGGTTGCCAGACCTGTCCTGCCGTCCACTCTCCTGCTCCCGTTACACTACATGCATAACACCATACACACACACTCCTCCACTTTCATTCAATAAAAGATCATTATTGTTGTTGAGCCTGTGTCTGCTTCTGGGTGTTTCTGAAATCATGTCAGTATGTCTCCGTCAAGAAACCCCAGCAGACAGTGCTTTTGCACACAAATTTAACATTATAGAGGCTCGTTTGGACCAATTAACACACCAACAACAGGTGATCTTAACACATCTCACTCACATTAAGCCACGGCTCGACAAGTTCTCCCCATCGCAGTCTCCTCCACCTGCTTCCAGGGATCTGGCCGAGTTGACCAATCCCTCTCAGTCTCCACCTCCTCACTTCCGACTAACTCCCGTCCCCACTCCCACCCGCTTTAGTGGTAAGTTAGGGGAGGCATGGGGTTTCTTGTTACAATGCAGTTTGGCATTTCAGCATGTGCCAGTGGATTTCCCCACCCATCATAGCCAAATCAGTAATATGGTGAATTTGTTGGAGGGACGGGCTTTGGCTTGGGCTACCGCCATTATGACCTGACCAGAATATGCCAGTTACACATATGACCGATTTGTGGCTGAGTTTTCTGAACTTTTTGACCACTCTGATCGGGCTGATGTACTCACCTCTCGCCTCCTTAATCTGAGACAGGGGGTTTAAATCTGTGGCTGATTACTCTGTGGATTTTCGGGTAGTAACTACTGAGGTTGAGTGGGAGGATGCCTCTTTGTGTAGTATTTTTGTTCGGAGCCTTAGCCCCAGCTTGAGGGATGAGTTGGCGCGGGTGGAAAGACCCGCTAAGCTTAGTGAGCTCATTACACTAGCTATTTCCATTGATAACAGGATAAGGGAACGGGCTAGTGAGCGTCGCTCGGACCACCAACCTCGCCGCTTCCCTCAGTGTCCCCATAAGGCCCTCCCTCCCTCTGAGTCCTTTGAGAGGGACGAACCCATGCTGACCGGCCAGTCTAAATTGCCCCCAGTGGAACGATAACGCCGCCACGACCTTGGGCTCTGTCTATATTGTGCCAGCGCTGAGCACGAGGTCATGTTGTGTCCCAATCAGTTAAAAGTGGGAGTCTGTTAGTCACAGTAGGGGGACTAACGGACGGTGATAGTACCAAATCCCTTACACGTCTCATGTTACCTATTCGCTTTCATCACACACTCACTGATGTAGGATGAATTGCCTATAAAAATATTTGTCATAAGGTACAGGAATTATTTATTTTATTTAATAGTGGGTGTGAAAGGGGGTGGAGTTGAACCGTCACTTCTACACCCGCTAAATTAAATAAAAGCACTCGTAAAAGGGGCACCAGTCCTAACGGACAATAGTATTAACTTTAATTTTAATTAATTTTGTACCTTAAATTACTTAATGAATCAGTCTCAAAGTTTCAGTGAGTTTTTGTCCTGCCGTGATTAGGAAACCTGTATATGCGAAAGGAAAACACTTTCAACTGCTCTCATTCACTCTTTTATTAAAATCATTCAGGTTACATGTCATGGCATTCAAATGATGAATAAACAGATTCAGATGATAACAGCGTAATATATCACATCAACTGATATTGGGTTCCTGAACATAAAATCCAGCTTTACACCTCTGTAGAACCAAGGAGAACTAGACTTATGTTTCAACGGTAAATGAGGCTGGAATGTTTTAACAAAACAACGCAATTTTATGGGGGAAATTCATAAGCTAATTATCTAAAAATGACTCCTGAATTAATCTACAAAAATTTTAAGGGCAGTTACTTAAAAATGACTAAAAGTTTTTTCTTCAGTTTACAGTTCCATCCTGCGGCTGAGAGACTAATTGAGCCCTGAAATACGAGCCATATTCAATTGTAATTTAATTGTTAGGACATCACGTTTTAACCCAGGAAATAGGAGAAATAAGAGTCTCACTCACACAACGGCCGGTGATCCACGTTTCAGCGGGTCGGTACCGCTGGGTTTTGAAGTTAGGACGTCGGAGGAAGCGGCTGCTGTCCTCACTCACAGCCGTGTAGGTGATAACTCAGCTGGGGGCCCTTCAAGCAGACAGTTGCAGCCGTGGATAGTTTGTCTCAGGGCGGCGTGAAAAGTCCTTTGAAAAAAGAGTCCAAATTTGGGGTCTCTTGTAGCGGGATCGACCCAAAAACTGAAGGAAAATCTTCTCAGTCTCTGTTCACTTTAAACTAGGCAAATTAAAGGTCCACTTTAATGGCGTGAAAAGTCATAAAAAAAATGTTAGAAAAACATTTACTAGGATAAGAATGGCTTCTGAGGTGAAGGAAAAAGTTTGAGAATTTCATTCTCTAAAAGGGACGAGCTCTAAAGAAAAAATGGCTTCTCCTCAGTTTCCAGAATATAAGGAAAGACTTGACAAACACACAGAGAACTAGAAAAGCACTCGGAGAGCGCAGACCTCCGCCAAGCGGCACAGTTCCCCCCATACAGTGTTTGTGTGTACGTTTTCAGATTCCCTGAGCATGAGAAGATATGACTAGCAATTGGATTCACAATGATTATTTGTTTATTTGACATGGACAGTGCAATAAACAGACAATTAATGAATGACAATCAATGTGATAGTGATAGGATTAGTGGCTCAGTAGTGTAAAACGGGGCTATAAGGGACGGCGGGTTGATAAGGGACACTTTTGTGGGAAATGTTTTAAATGTAATTCTGCTTTTTTTATTTTGAGCAGGACGCTGAGTTGTGTTGTTATTGTCAAATATCCATGAATCCTTCATCAAATGTAGGCGGAAGCAAAATGAAAAAAGCAGAATTACATTTAGAAAAGTGTCCCATATTACCCCGCCGTCCCTTATAGCCCCGTTTTACGGTTGTAAAAGCATTGCCTCCTTGGCGGAGGTAATAAACTGAAGTGTTGGTGTGTCCATCTCCTCCACTGACGGATGCAGATTGGTTAGACAGGTTGCCGTGGGTTTTATATTATATTGGGGTTGCGCTCGGCGGCAAAACAGAATGTCGAATTTTCCCCGGCAGAGAGGTTGTTTTTACGCAGCGCCTATAGCTGGGCGGGGAATTTGTGGCAAATAATCGGGCGGCGGACAGGTGTCCGTGTCAGGTTTTGCAGCGTGGCGCAAAAACACGCACGCTGGCGGGCCCAGGCCAGCAGTGTTTTCTGCGTGCTTTTGTGCCTAAGACGTTGAAGAACGCGGAGTTTGTGTTGGTCAGACACGACAACCAGCGCAATGTGCGCAGCGCCTATGGCTGGCGGGCCCAGGCCAGCAATGTTTTCCGCATGCTTTTGTGGCTAAAACATTGAAGAAGGCGGAGTTTGTGTTGGTCAGACACGACGCCCAGCGCCGTCCATTGCGCCTGCGCACATGTTGAAAATGGCCATATGTCACAGTGTGGAAAAATGCTTTAAAAAATTCCTGTATGCAGACGGTGATGCGGATCATCCCCAAAATTTAATCAGTTCTTCCTTGTACCATTTCCAACAACGCCTGAAAGTTTCATGGAAATCCGTCCAAGACTTTTTGAGTTATCTTGCTAACCAACAGACAGACAGACAAACAGACAGACAGACAGACAAACACGCAAACCCTGGCAAAAACATAACCTCCTCCAGGCCTTTTCGGCCTGGCGGAGGTAATAAAATAAAACTTCACAGGGCCTTGAAACGGTGGAATAAAATCTTCTTCTGAGATCTAGATTACTATTCTGCTTCTTTAATCTTAATTTAGTTCCTAATCTTTCTCAAAATCTCTTTCTTTCTTCTTTCTGTGTTTCTAATTCTTAATTCTATTACCGTTTTGCTGTTCTAATCTTCCTGCCTGTTCCTTTTCTACCCTTTTTCTACTGTGCTGATCTCCTTCTTCTTTTTCCAACTTAAACTCAAATCTAACTTCTCTCTTTTAAAGTTACCTCGCCGGGTCGTAAAACTGATGATGTAGTCGCAAGACTGACCAATCGGCTTTTTCAGAAGCAGTTTGAAATGGCTGCTATCCAATGTGAGAACACTTCTTTGTTTGAGAGCAGCCAATCAAATGAAGACACCACCCCATGAAATTTCAGAGGGAAAATCAACAGTCAGTTCTTATGAAATAAATGCTCAATATAAAATGTAACTAAATTAAATGGCTTGGCTAATATTTTGGTGATCATGCATTTATATCACTACTCCAATATGTGTTTGAATAACACTCATGAATATAACATTTCTTATACATAATTATAATACATGCATTCACATTTAGATCAACTTGCAGCAAAACATGCAGCAAACCATGGTTGGTGATAAAAGAGGGATGATTTTCAGTGTCCTTAGGATCCAGAGGATAAGCTGAAAGAAACTTAATGTTTAGAGCAAATTAAAAGTCATCCTACATACTGAAAACACATTCCGTAGGTATCCACTAGGAGGTACTGTTGAGCTGTAGATGATTTCCTTTAGTATCTGGGTGAAGGTACCTGGACAGCATAGGCTATAAACCCGTCAGATTAAGTGGTTTATGACTCTTTTAAAAACATTGGTTTCCTGTGAAAAGGTACGTTATCAAATGCAGTGTTCATGTTGAGAGGTCTGGTCTCCTGAGTTTTATGTTCCTTTGAGCCTTTAAAAGCAAATTCTGATCCTTACAATCTCTGCAAGAGGCAACTGTTTACATTGGGGTCCTGGGAAAGCAAGCATCTTTGGTCAGGCCTGGAAGAAGCCTGCATGAGTCGACATAAAAGCCAGTGATATTCCTGAAAAGGCAGAAAGGTGATATTCCTGTGTAATGAATAAAATGAAATTCCTGTAAACTGGAGAGAAGTGATCTTCTGTCTTGGTTTGAGGAGAACGATGATGCTACACTGAATTATCTTCACATGCTCGCATTGATTCTGGAGCTGAGCAAAACTTTATTTCGGAGGGTCTGGCAACCCGGCTGGGGCTCCCATGCTACAACCTGGAGAAACCTCTTAAGTTGATTGCCCTCTCCAAGATACCCCTTGCCAGCGTTACCAAGCAGACTGCCCCCGTCTCTGTGCTGGTTTCAGGTAATCATTGTGAGCATATGAACTTCTATGTGTTATTCTCCTCTGCTTCCCCTGTCGTTTTGGGCTTCCCCTGGTTAAGTTTACACAATCCCTCTATTGACTGGCAGATGGGAAGAATTATATCATGGAGTACGTTTCGTTTGAGTGCATGCCTGCAATCTGCTGCCTGTTCTCCTTCTGTACCCCTTTGTTCCCATGATTTGCCTCCACCTGATATCTCATCTGTGCCTCCTGAGTACCACGACCTGGCAGCGGTGTTCAGCAAGGCAAAAGCCCTATCGCTTCCCCCCCACCGCCCATACGATTGTGCCATCAACCTCCTGCTGGGGGCTCCTCTGCCTATGAGTCGGCTCTACAGCCTCTCTGCACCGGAATGTGAGGCTGTGGACAAATACATCAAGGAGTCTCTGAGTTCCGGTATCATCAGGCCATCTTCCTTGGCGGTGAGGGGAGGCTTCTTCTTCGTGGGTAAGAAAGACTGTTCATTCAGGCCATGTATTGATTTCAGAAAACTGAACAACATTACGGTAAAGGACAAATACACTCTTCACCTTATCAACACGGCCTTTGATTCCCTTCAGGGGGCCAGGTTGTTCACCAAATTAGATCTTTGTAACGCTTATCACCTGGTTTGCATCAAGGAGGGAGATGAACGTAAGACTGACTTTCGCACCCCTAGTGGCCATTTTGAGCATTTAGTCATGCTTTTTGGGTTAACCAACGCTCCTGCTGTTTTCCAGCGGCGTATCAATGATGTTCTGAGAGATTTTCTGGATTCATTTGTGTTTGTGTATCTTGATGATATTCTCATCTCCTCTCATTCTCTTGAGGAACATCGCATACATGTCAGATGGGTCCTGCAGCACCTCCTGGAAAATCAACTTTATGTCAAGGCCGAAAAGAGCGAATTCCACATCTCATCCACCACATTCCTGGGGTTTGTTATCTTGCACAAGAAGATCATTGCTGACCCGGAGAAGGTAAAAGCAGTGGTGGAGTGGCCTGTCCCCTCCTCCCGCAAACAACTTCAGCGGTTTTTCGGCTTTGCTAATTTCTATCGTCACTTTGTCAAAGATTACAGTATTATTGCTTTGCCCCTCACTCGCCTGACCTCCACAAAGGTGCCGTTCTACTGGACTGAGGAGGCGGAGGTGGCATTTTCTAAACTGAAGGCTGAGTTTTCCTCTCCCCCTATCTTGGCCCAGGTTGACCCCTCCCTGCAGTGCTTGGTGGACGCCTCAGACTTTGGTGTGGGAGCAGTATTGTCCCAGTGCTCCCCCATCGACGACAAGGTCCGCTCCTATGCCTTCTTCTCCTGCCGGCTGTCACCTGCTGAGAGGAACTATGACGTGGGGGACAGGGAGCTGCTAGCCATTAAACTGGCCTTGGAGGAGTGGTGCCACTGTCTAGAAGGTGCCTCACAGCCATTCGTCATTTGGACAGATCATAAGAACCTGGAATACCTCCAGACTGCCAAACGTTTGAATGCCAGACAAGCCTGCTGGTACCTGTTCTTCGGCAGATTTAATTTCACAATCACCTACCACCCGGGTATGAAGAATACCAAGCCTGACGTGCTGTTAAAGCAGACGGACAGTGACATTTTTTTATTGAACCAATCAACAGATTGTATGAAAATATTCTATTATGTCTATTCCCGCGATTTAATATGTGTCACCAGCTTCCATAAATGACCTTATTTGCTCATAGCTCAGCCTTCACTTAGTGAGGCTGCAGTACCGCCATCTCTCGATAGGTGCGGGCATTGGTGACGTCACAACAGCAATAGAAAATGGCAGAACGAGAGCAAAGTGATTCGGACAGCGATTATTTTCTCGAGTTTGACGACCTCAATATAAATGATGACATTGAAAATGAAGAATCGGATGATGAAGTAGTTTTGGGTGGTGCTGAGGGGGTATTCAGCCTTATTTGTGGGAAAGAAGTGAGGGTTATGTTGCCTGCCTGTGCGGTGAGCCTCATCAGAGAAACATTCCCATCTGATCACTACAAGGGATTTTGCCTACCAAGATTAGATTTGTGAACAATGATATGTAAATAAAGTTTTGTAAAATCATATATTGAGTTTATTAATGTTCATGTCAATGTTATAATTCTCATAGTTCAGCATTCATCAAAGTCGCATGTCATATACATTTGAATAATTTGAACACACTAAATTCTTCTCAATATGAAAAGAAATATTACATACTATACCACCTTTGTATGAATGTTTGAAAACACAGCAGAAATATACAAAGAAATACAAAAATCAATGGAGTATCACTACAGATTAAGAAAATAACTAGTTTCCAGATATAGCAATTATTATATTCCAATAAATAACATTTCACAGTTATAATGGGCACCAATTTATGGTAGAAAATTGGGGTTCCATTTTTAAAAGCACATTTCTCTTACAATCTTAGGCTTATATTTATTTTTCCTAGCAAATATGTTGCTTCCCTAAAAATTGAAAGCTGAACTGTCATTGGTAATTTCTTCTACTTTTACATGTTTGATTTTGAAAATCATCCATTGCTTGGAATTCATTTAAAATGTTTAGTAAACATTTGCAGTGAATATTAAAAATCCAAAACTTACCCTGTTCTCATTTTCTGACAGCTGATCGCCTCGGTAGATCACCCTTGCTTTTCACGCCACTGTCACTGACACTTGTCTCACAGTCAGGGAATCGCGGGATATATAGTTGGAATAGCCGTTTTCTTTATCACCAATCTTTTTACAAATTGCATCTTATTCTCGAAATCGCTGTAAACGAAATGTCTACTGCACATGTAGGGCGCTAACGAGGTGCAGGTGTGCGCGCAGCTGAGGCAGATGCCTGAGAGTGGCGAGCTGTGACACCTGCAAAATATATGTGGACAAGAAAGACTGACAAACCTGGGAACTATTTCACTGGAGTCTGCTTTAATACAGAAGCTGAAGCAATAGGGAACACTGTATGTCTCTGTAATTGAGAACTTTGCTTCTAAAAAACACAGGAGGATGTACTTCCAATATAAGTAACCGGTGAGTTAAACTGTCTTTCTTCAGCATGTTTTTTCCCCCAACCGTTCTTATGATCATGAAAATATTTGGTAATTCCGAGAAATATCCGTAATCGCCGATTTTAAAACGTAAACATCAAGTGTTGCATGAAGCAAAACACAGCAGGACCATCGCACCTGTAGACAACACAACGACAAACCATATTAATTCGATTCCTGAAATCCTAATCTTCATAAATAATCTATTTGTAATCCACAAGTATTCCGAGAAATATCCGTAATCGCCGATTTTAAGACGTAAACATCAAGTGTTGCATGAAGCAAAACACAGCACTGGCCGCCGACCGTGTGCGTGTGTTTGCCGGTGGTGACGTCACATAGTCAGTGGCCATCTTAGCCGCTGATCGCTTGGCTGGGTCAGACAGCTCTCCACAACAGCGTACTTCAAGAGCGCATTGTCACCTTATGCGACATTTGTTGACACCAAAACATGTGCGGTTCGACTTAGCTCGTCTCAGACAACAATTTGAGATAAGAATTAGCGATATTGAATTTTCGTCTGTCCATCTGCTTTAAGACAGTTTTCCCCTGAAGTTGCCAAGACAACACCTCACCCTATTGTTCCCCCTTCCTGCATCGTTGGCATGCTATCTTGGGACATTAAGGAGAAGGTTAGGAGAGTGCAGGAGACGGAGCGCCAACCCAGGTGGAGGGCCAGCGGGATGGATGTACGTGCCCTCTGCAGTCTGAGGGGAGGTTATTGATTGGTTGCACTCCTCTAAGGTTATGTGCCATCCTGGGGTGGGAAGGATGGGGGTGAGTTCATCCGAGCCTGCCCCCAGTGTGCGACTTGTAAATTGTCGTCTTCTCCACCTGCAGTTCTGTTGCATCCTCTCCCCATCCCCAGCCGACCCTGGTTCCATGTCGCACTGGATTTTGTGACTGGTCTTCCCCCCTCTGCTGGTCACACTGTTATCCTTACTATTGTGGATAGGTTTTCCAAGGTGGCTCACTTTATTCCTTTGCAGAAGCTGCCGGCGGCCAAGGAGACTGCCGATCTTCTGGTCATGCACGTGGTCTGGCTTCATGGTATCCTGGTGGACATTGTGTCAGATTGTGGACCCCAATTCGTCTCTCAGGTTTGGCGGTCCTTCTGCAAGGCTATGGGGGCTACGGTGAGTTTGTCATCAGGATGTCACCCACAAAGTAATGGCCAGTGCAAATGCACTAATCAGGAATTGGAGACTACTCTGAGGTGCATCACGGCCTCCAACCCAGCGTCCTGGAGCACATACCTACCTTGGGTTGTGTATGCCCATAATACTGCTGTCTCTTCTGCCACTGGTCTCTCTCTCTCCAACAGCATAGTTGTTGAACGTGTCCCCAGCTTCAAATTCCTGAGGACCCACATCTCGGAGGACCTGTCCTGGTCAGTTAACACCACCAGCCTGATCAAGAAGGCCCATCAGCGCCTCTTCTTCTTGAGGACATTGAAGAAGAACCATCTGTCAACTGACATCCTGGGCAACTTCTACCGCTGCGTGATAGAGAGCACCCTGACCAACTGTATCACACTCTGGTATGGGAGCTGCTCTATAGCTGACTGCAAGGCGCTGCAGCGGGTGGTGAAAACCGCCCAACGCATCACAGGGACTCCACTTCCAGCTATAGAGGACGTCTACAGGAAATGATGTCTGCGCCGGGCACGCAGCATTCTTAGGGACTCCAACCATCCTGCTCATGGACTGTTCCAGCTTCTCCCCTCCAGAAGACGTTTCAGAAGCCTTCGGACTAGAACCAGCAGGTTTAGGAACAGTTTCTTTCCAACAGCTGTCACGTTATTGAACTTAGTTCCCCGCTGACTCTCTTACAATCATCTTTTACCATCCTCACCTGTACATAACTGCATAACTACATAACTACATCTAACTTATTGCACATTATTTGCACATAACAGTACTTTTAACTTTCTGCACTGCTGCATATATTTGCATATATTTGCTTAAATTGCACGTACTGTTAATTACCGTATATACTGCACTGCTGTCCTTTGCACTTCTGATTGGATGCTAAACTGTGTTTCGTTACCTTGTATTCATACATGTGTAATGACAATAAAGTTGAATCTAATCTAATCTAATCTAATCCTTTCAAGGTTTCCTTCGGTTACAACCCTCCGCTGTTCCCGGAGGAGGAGGAGGAGATCGCTGTTCCTTTGGTCCAGGCACACATCAGGCATTGTCGGCGACTCTAGAGAACCACTAAGGCTGCTCTGCGACGCACAGCAGCCCGCAATACTGAGATTGTCAACCGTCACAGGACCCAGGCTCTCTCCTACTGAGTTGGGCAGCTGGTATGGCTCTCCACAAAGAACATTAACTTGAAGGCCGAAACCAGGAAGTTGTCACAGTGTTTTATTGGGCCATATCCGATAACCAATATCATCAACCCTGTTGCTGTTTGTTTGGCTTTTCCTTCCTCTCTTCGCATCTGTCCTACTTTCCATCTCTCTCAGGTCAAGCTGTTTGAGTCCAGCCGCTGTGTCCCCCACTCAAATCTCCACCCCCGCCCGTGATAATCGATGGTGGTCCTGCGCACAAGGTCAACCACATCCTGGATGTTTGATGCAGGGGGCGTGGTCTGCAATATCTGGTGGACTGGGAGGGGTATGGTCCTGATTCTAGATCTTGGGTGCATTCCTCATTCATGATGGACCCTCAACTCATCAGGGAGTTCTGGACACAGCCGGACAGGTTAGAACGGCCGCCGAGAGGCGTCCCGTAGGGAGGGGGGTACTGTGGTGATCTGCGCTGTGTGCCCTTTGCCCTAATTATCTTCCACAGCTGCTCTTCCTCATTAAGCACCCTTTATAAGGAACACTGCCCAGAAGGCAGCATGGAGACGTCTACGGTTTCTCCCAGGAAGAGCTCCAAGCGGGAGTCTTCCCATTTAAGCTCTACACCTTGAGAGTTTTGCCTCTCTTGTTTGTCTTCAGCCTCTCGTCTTATGGGAGTTTCGTCTCCACAGTGCTATGTAAGCTATTCCAGAGTTGATTCTCTGCACCTGCCTGTTTTCCCTTGTTCCCTGTGCACAGGTGGACCAACCTCCAGGCGGACCTCCCCTTCCTCCTGGCGGCGGACCGGATCTCGTCTGTGGACAGTGGACTATTCCTTTCTCGCAACTGGTGAGCTGGAGCACACAGCACGCTTTCCTCACCCTAATCAGCACTGTATATACTCTGCACCTGCACTACGGCACTACAGTGGGACGCTGGGCCGGTATTGGATTGTCATCTCTTCGGAGCCAGATTAACTTTTCGCTGCCGTAAGACTATCAATTCTCTGTTAATATTATTATCTGCCTGCCTGTGTCTAATCCCCTGTCTCTGTTGTTGTTGTAGGGTTGCCAGACCTGTCCTGCTGTCCCATTACACCACATGCACAACACCATACACACACACACACTCCTCCACTTTCATTCAGTAAAAGATCATTATTGTTGTTGAGCCTGTGTCTGCTTCTGGGTGTTTCTGAAATCATGCGACTGTGCCCTGTATCCCTGCAACAGCTTGTCACTCTCAGCTCAGCACTTCCACATTCCTATGGTCAGACTTTCTACTGATGTTTTAATAGCAGTCTCTAAATAACAATGGACAGAGAATGTGTTTTAGCAGCTCTGGATGTGAAATATGATGACACGGAAAGCAGGAGTTTGAGTACAGACTAGTACCAGTGTCCTATGTCCTGCCCATGCTGCAGTTTTGATTGGCTGCTTAGGTCTGACATTGACGAGCTCAGGTGCAGTCTCTGAAAAGTTGTACTTTTTTCAACTCTGAACACCCTAAACGCCGCGACAAAAAATGGCCGCCGCCGAGAACGTTTCAGCGCCGAGGGCACTCAGTGCTGTAAACGCTGAACTACATAGAGAATGAATGGAAAATAGCTGCTCAGAGCGGAAAAAATGTGTTTGGTGGACATGCAGCATAATACAGCCTGTTAAAACGACAACCAAATGAATGGTGAAGGAAAAACGGCAGTCAATTGTTTGACCACTGCAGACCAGCTGATTTGTGCGTGTAAAAGTGCACAATATTCAAACTATGGCTGACAATAATTTGGCTTGATTTTTGGCTTTTACATATAAAATTGGAGACACAGCTGGGGACGAGGGAAAACAGCAAGCCACTTGTTGACAATGAAAAAGATTACAGTCAGCAACCTAAAACAGGAAGGTGTGAGAAAACAAATGCGGCTTACCTCGACAAAAATAACCACTGAGCGCTCCAACCCTGACACAGCAGCCAGCAAAACCACTACCACACTGCAAGCAAGAGCATGGGCATCAAACACAGAAAAGCCGCTTTGTGTATTAAAGCATGACCGATGGATAACTTACATAGATCAGGAAAGACATGGTGCGCCAGCAGCCGTGGCAGATACCGTCCTTTGCAAGGGCCAAACAGACTTCTGCTGGTTCACAGACAGGCATACGCCTGTATTCTTCTTCTTTTAGTGTTTTATGGTGGTCGGCACATAGTATTTGGTGTGAAATCTGGGCTGGGATACTAATCTTCTGCTTCAGAAAAAGGAAAAAAAAATATATTGTGGAGAGAGGAATAACCAGGCTGAGCAGTCCAGAACAAAGTAGGCTTTATTAATTTCTCTCTCTCACATCATCCAGAATCACAAGCGTCAGAAAAAGTGACAGGTCGCAGGCACCTCTCCTTTAATAGCCTACGACCCGCTCAGTCACCTGTAGTGCTGCAGTAACATGAAAGACTTTGCAATTCCCATTCTCTTTGTCACTGTTTGCATCAACGCACAAACCCCCCATGATGATTCCCCTTGTCCTTCTGTCTGAGTGGAAACATACTGACATACTGAGTGGGTCCCACATGCCCCCCCCCCCGAAACTCAGACTGAGGCTTAACCCTCATGTACTTTGGGCTTCAGCCTATGTCCATAGCGGCTGTAATGGGGGGTCTGCGGCTCTGAGGTGCTGCTGTGCCGGAGGGAGGCTCTTGGGGGTGCGTCCGTCTGTGGGGGGACATTGGGAGGGGGGAAACATCTTTAGCATGCCATTGTGACTGATCTGATGAGTCATTTATCTGGGGAGTTCTCAGTGGTGGTCGTCCGTGCCGAGGTGCTCGGGCCAACACCACCTGCTCGTCTGCTAAAACAAAAGTGGGCTTAAGCCTGTCTATACAGACTGTTTCTCTGCGTCCCCCCAAGTCTAACACAAAATGTTTCTCCCCGGGTTCCAGCACTCTGAACAGGCCATCATAGGGCGGGCGCAAGGGGGTCCGGTGGGCATCGTGCCTGACAAATACAAACGCCGCATCCTTCAAGGCCTTTGGCACAAAAACGCGAGGAAAACAGTGGTGGACCAGACCGGGTACTGTCCCTGCCACTATGCTATGCAGTGAAAGCAAGGATGGATCGGTGTTCGGCGTGGGGCTGTCCGGCAAAAATTCCTCTGGGAGCCGCAGCAGCTGGGAAAAAAACAGCTCTACTGGGGAGGCTGCCAAATCCTCCTTCGGTGCTGAACGCAACCCTAATAGAACCCACGGCAACTGGTCCACCCAATTTGCATCCGTAAGCGAAGCCCTGAGCGCTGCTTTAAGCGACCTTTGGAAACGCTCACATAACCCATTGGCCTGGGGGTTGTACACGGTCCTGTGATGAAGTGTGATGCCCAGGGTCCGGACCATGGTGGACCAGAGGTCGGAAACAAGCTGTGGGGCCCGATCGGACGTGATATCGGAAGGGGTGGCGAAACGTGCCACCCATGTCATCAAAAAAGTGCGTGCAACGTCTGCGGACACGGAGGAAGCTAGCGGGACTGCTTCGGGCCAGCGCGTAGTGTGGTCCACCACTGTCAGGAGGTGCGTGAACCCCTGCGATGGTGGGAGGCGGCCCATGAGGGCCACGTGAACATGGTCGAACCTCTTACCCGGGATATGGAATGGCTCCAAAGGGGCCTTTGTGTGCCTGTGCACTTTGGCTCGCTGGTACGCTATGCAGGCTGCAGCCCACTCTTTCACCTGCTTGCGCAGGCTCGGCCAGACGAACTTCGCTCCCACCATTTTGACTGACGCGTGCACTTCTGGGTGTGCCAGGGAGTGATCCCACTCAAAAACGCAGCGGCGCCAAGCATGTGGGACCATCGGGTGCGGGCGGCCCGTGGAGACGTCACAGATTAGGGGGGGAGGCCGTCTTGCAGTACTCTGCTCTCCAGCCTTAACCCTGTTGGTCCAGACTGGACTGGGCAAATGTCCGCATCGCCGATCTGCTCAGCGGCCATGGCCGTGTAATCTATCCCCACATAGACTGGGGCCACTAATGCACGTGAGAGGCAGTCTGCCACCACGTTGAATTTACTGGCCACATACTGAATGTCGGTCATAAACTCCGAGATCGCGGCCAGCTGTCTCTGCTGCCGGCCCAACCATGGTTCCGAAACCTTGGCCATAGCGTACGTTAGTGGCTTGTGTTCCATGAACACAGTGAAGGTGCGCCCTTCCAGCCAGAACTGGAAGTGTCGTATGGCCAGGTGGAGAGCCAGTAACTCCCTGTCGAACGCGCTGTATTTACACTCACTGTTGCGCAAAGACCTGCTAAAAAAAAGCAAGCGGCTGCCAAGAACCTGTGACGTGCTGCTCCATGATGGCCCCTATGGTCACGTCCGATGCGTCGGTAGTGAGCGCTATCCGAGCTGCCGGGTCCGGGTGTGCCAGCAGTGCGGCATTCACCAGGGCTGTTTTAACCTTGGAAAATGCCTGCTCTCGCTCAGGAGTCCAGTCGACTCTGTCTGCCGGTTTCCGTTTCTTAAGTGCGGCGTACAACGGCTGCATGAGCTGGGCTGCGCGGGGAGGAAATGGTTGTAAAAGTTAACCATCCCCAAAAACTCCTGCAGTGCCCTGACTGTCTGAGGCCGGGGAAAATCTGCCACTGCCCACACTTTGTCCGGTAAGGGTGTCACACCCTCCGGTGAGATGCAGTGGCCCAAAAAATCGATTCCCGTCACCCCTAACTGGCACTTCACCGGGTTGATTATTAATCTGTGCTCCTCCAACCTCTGGAAAACTGTTCTGAGGTGAGCTACATGTTCGTCCTCGGAAGTGCTAGCCACCAGGATGTCATCCAGGTTGACGAACACAAATGGCAGATCGCGCAACACCGCATCCATCATGCGATGGAATGTCTGCGCCGCGCCTTTTAACCCAAAAGGCATGCGTAAAAACTCAAAAAGACCAAATGGGGTTATTACTGCCATCTCAGGTAAGTCCTCAGCGCACAAAGGGACCTGGTGGTAACCACAGACCAGGTCTATCTTGGAAAAAATGTGTGCCCCCGTGAGGTGAATGGAAAAATCTTGAATATGGGGGATTGGGTAGCGGTCGTGCACTGTGGCGTTGTTCAATCTGCGGAAATCGGTCGCCACGATCCCTCGGCTTTAGGAACCATATGTAGCGGGGATGCCCATGGGCTGTTTGAACGTATGATGATGTCTAACTTTTCCAAGTTGGCAAACTCCTCGCGCGCTATGGCCAGTTTAGCTGCATCCAGGCGCCGAGGTCGTGCGAAAACGGGCGGCCCCGTGGTGGTAATGAAGCGCTCCATCCTGTGTTTAGTGACGGTCGCCGAAAAAGTCAGAACCGTGAGTGCTGGGAACTGGGTGAGTAGTGTGTGGAACTTACCCCATGGAGCTGTCACGTTGGCTAGAGTTGTGGGCCCGGCTCCTTTAGCTGTACAGGGGAGAGAATCAAAAGACATTGCGTTAATCACGCGTCTGTTAGCTACATCGACTAGTAGACCGTGTGCACACAAAAAACAGCACCTAAAATGGGGAAGCTGCATGTCGCTATGACGAATGTCCATTGGTATGTATGGACGTGCAAGAATACAGTCAGTGTCCTCTCATCAAAAGTCTTAATGTCTGAGCCGTTTGCGGCCGTCAGCTCGGGGCCGCTAGTTCCTGCCAGCCGGTCTGCGTAGGACGGTAGGATGAGAGTCTTTTGGGAGCCGGAGTCCACGAGGAACCGTCTCCCCGAGTGTGAGTCTGTCACATAGAGCAGCTTGCTCGCTTCACTGGTGGTCGCAGCTGCTACCGACTGCCGGCCCTGGCATTTCCCGAGCGCTTGAATTGGCACGGTGGCACGCATCGGCGTACGTCCTCTCCAAAACGGAGGTGGTAGAAGCAGAGAGTGTCTCTCTGGTGCTTCTTGGCTTCCACTGCAGCCACCGTCATTGGCTCCTCACCCCCGCTGGCCGTCTCGCTGGGTTCCGACGCCATTGCGTTTACTGCGAGGGCTCTGGTGGTGAGGATAATCTGATCCGCCTCTTGCGCTAGCACCCGGTAGTTGAGCACGGCCAGCAGCGGCCAATTGGCAAGGACCGCCCTAGCCGCCGTCGGAAGGTTCTGGAGGAAAAGGTGGGCAAAGAGGAAATGCCCGTCATCTGTGCCCATCAGCGCCAACATCTTCTCCATTAACTCAACCGCCAACCTGTCTCCCAACTCGGAGCGCATCAGGAGCCTTTCTGCTCTCTCGCAGTCTGAAAGCGTATAGCACCGGGTCAGCGCGGTTTTGAGAGCCTCGTATTTGTTGTGGGCTGTGGGCTGTTGGAGCAGGCTCACCACCTGCTGAGTTGTGCGTGCGTCCAGTGCTGCAACCATGTAGTAGTATCTGGTGTCATCTGCTGTTATTCCCCGGAGCATGAACTGGGCCTCGGTGTGGAGGAACCAAGACTTTGGGTAGTGTTGCCAAAAGTCTGAGAGTTTGACCGAACCGGCGCACTTGTTGCTGTCACCTCCAGTTCGGGTCGTCTCCGGGGTGTTCGCCTCGAGTTCCATTGTGCATCAAGGGTCACCAGTGTGGAGAGAGGAATAACCAGGCAGAGCGGTCCAAACAAAGCAGGCTTTATTAATTTCTCTCTCTCACATCATCCAGAATCACAAGCGTCAGAAAAAGTGACAGGTCGCAGGCACCTCTCCTTTTATAGTCTATGACCCGCTCAGTCACCTGTGGTGCTGCAGTAACATGAAAGACTTTGCAATTCCCATTCTCTTTGTCACTGTTTGTATCAACACACAAACCCCCCATGACAATTCCCCTTGTCCTTCCGTCTGAGTGGAAACATACTGACATACTGAATGGGTCCCACAATATCCTCTTTGTCAAATTCGTCCCCCCTTCCCACAAGACTCCTTGCATTCAACTGAAGAAGGAGCACTCATTCCCTCCCTCAGTGGTTCCCAGTTTCCCATCTGCCTCAAGTCATTTCTTGATTTGTTCCCAAGATACAGTATGTCCTTCATACCCAAGAATTTCTCAGCCCCTTTCACAATTATTACCTCCGCCAAGGGAGGAGGTAATGTTTTCAATAGCGTTGGTTTGTTGGTTTGTCTGTTACCAACATAACTCAAAAAGTTATGATTAAGTTACAGATTTTGATGAAATTTTCAGGAACGGTGTGTAATGACATGGGGAAAAGATGATTAGATTTTGGTGATGATCTGAGAGTGCATACCTCCACCAAGGGCTTTGTTTGTATTTGTGCAGCAGGATCACACAAAAACTACTAGATGGATTTGGATGAAAGTTTCACCAGAGGTGGTTCTTGGGCTAGAGAGGAACCCATTATATTTTGGTGACAATCTAAGTATGCATACCTCCACCAAGGCTCTTATCTTCTCACAGAGTGTTAACAACAATACTCCAATATTACTTTATGGATTTGGATGAAATTTTCACCAGAGGTGATTCTTGGCCCACAGACAAACATTACATTTTGGTGATGATCTGAGAATGCATACCTCAGCCAAGGCTCTTATCTTCTCACAGTGTGTTAGCAACAATACTCCAAAACTAATGGACAGATGTTGATGCAATTTTCACTACAAGTGGCTCTAGGCCTACACACAAACCCATTACATTTTGGAAGTGATCCATGAGAGACGGAAGGAGCCTTGGTGGAGGTATGTGCTCTCTGAGTGCTTTTCTAGTTTTGATTTTGTTTGTTTTGTGTCTCACTTGATCAGTGCAAATAATGACATAAGCAGTGACCAAAATTAGTTTATCCACATTTATCTCACTACTAACCTGATTCCTTTGGTCTCCTGATGGCCTGAAATATTGACTGGCATTTCTCATCCCTCCCTTTCCATTTTGTGCTTGCACTTTACCGCACTTTATTTATTTATTTATTTTGAATATGTAACATCAAGCATTCAGTGACAGTGATGTAGGAAACATTATTAAGAAAATAAAAATAAAATATACACTACCGTTCAAAAGTTTGGGGTCACTTAGAAATTTCCTTATTTTTGAATGAAAAGCACTTTTTTTCAATGAAGATAACTTTAAACTAATCAGAAATACACTCTATACATTGCTAATGTGGTAAATGACTATTCTAGCTGCAAATGTCTGGTTTTTGGTGAAATATTTACATAGGTGTATAAAGGCCCATTTCCAGTAACTATCACTCCAGTGTTCTAATGGTACAGTGTGTTTGCTCATTGCGTCAGAAGGCTAATGGATGATTAGAAAACCCTTGTGCAATCATGTGGTTTCAGGCCTTCCTCCCTCCATCATTATTGTGGGCTACCAGTGTTTTAGAAAAGACAGGCAGGTAGGGAGGGGAGGAGGTGTTTTAATTTACATCAAAGAGAAATATAAATGTCAACTGGTTGATTTGAATACTTCACTTGAATGTTTAGCTGTTAATGTATGTCTCTCTCCGGTAATGAATTTCAACATTGCAGTAGTGTACAACCCACCGTCACACAACTCTTCCTTTTATAATGAATTAAGTGATCTGGTTAAACAACTTGAGAAGAACAGAGAAACAGTAATTCATGGTGACTTTAATATCAACTGGTCTGATAAAAAAGACAAACAAAAACTGAAAAGCCTCATGACTAAATTTAATTACCAGCAAATCATCAAAGGACCCACCAGGATAACCAAACAATCCAGAACACTTATTGACATGGTATTTACTAATAAACCAGAACGAATAACCAGAACCTATAATCTTGTAACTGGTCTCTCAGATCATAACATGGTTCTTGCTGTCAGGAAACTTACTAAAAAGCGACTACAGTATTTTGGGGGAGTCGATATTGACAAATCAAATTTTATTATCCCCAAATCAAAAAATGAGGAGTTTGAACATTACTTAGAGAATCAAAATTGGGAGCAGCTCATGTCAACATGTGAAGTAGATGATTGTTGTAATTTTATAACTGCAACAATCACAAAGTCTATAGAAAAATTTTCAAAGCAAATTAAAAGTAGACAACAGAAGATTAGCCTACCATGGTTAAATAATGAAATAAGAAAACTTATGAAGAGGCGAGACTATGCACTGAAAACATCACTAACCTCCAAACTACAAAATGATCACCTTGTGTACAAAAGTTTAAGAAATAAAGTGGTACATGAGCTGCGAAAATCAAAAATATCTTATTACAATAAACTGATAGATCATGCAAAGGGTAACAACAGTTCCCTATGGAGGCATTTAAATAACTTAACTAATAAAAAAAACGATCAGAAGGGGGTAAAGGAACTTAGAATCAATGGCAAGACCGTCAGTGACAAGGCTACTTTGGCAAATGAATTTAATTCACACTTTGTGGGCTCTGTGGAAGACTTAACAAAAATTTTTGTGCTGCCAAATGTGCTCAACAACACAAATTCCATACTTCCAACAGATACTTTTCACATCGATGAGGTAAATGAGAAGTTAATTGCTGGTATTGTTAAAACACTGTCAAACTCAAAAACTAATGATATCTACAATATGAGCACCTCCTTTCTCAAAATGCACAGCAAAATATTAATCAAACCACTGACTCATCTCATTAATCTCTCCATTAGGTCTAGTACATTTCCATCTGGCTGGAAAAAAGCTGTCGTCATACCAGTTCATAAATCAGGCAGTAAAGACGATATATGCAATTACCGCCCAATCTCTATCTTACCAGTCCTATCTAAGGTTCAAAGTTTGGATGACTTGTAATTTCCTGCTATTAAATTCAGATAAGACTGAAGTCATTCTTGTTGGTCCAAAAAACCTTAGAAATTCCTTTCCAAATCAAACTTTCAGTTTGGATGCAGTTACTCTTTCTCTTAATAGCTCTGTGAGGAACCTTGGAGTTATTTTTGATCAGGATTTGTCCTTCAATTCACATATTAAATTTGTTTCTAAGACTGCCTTCTATCATTTGCGTAATATTGCCAAGATTAGGAGCATCTTGTCTCAGAGTGATGCTGAGAAGCTGATCCACGCTTTTGTTAGCTCGAGATTAGATTATTGTAATTCTTTATTATCAGGTTGTCCTAAAACATCTTTAAAAAGTCTTCAGCTGATCCAAAATGCTGCAGCAAGAGTTTTAACAGGTACTAGAAAGAGAGATCATATCTCTCCGGTTCTGGCCTCCCTTCATTGGCTTCCCATAGAGTTTAGAATTAAGTTTAAAATCCTTCTTCTTACTTACAAAGCTCTAAACAATCAGGCTCCTTTTTATTTAAAAGATCTGATACTACCGTATCATCCTAACAGAGCACTACGCTCCCAAAATGCAGGTTTACTTGTAATACCTAGAATCTCCAAAAGTACAATGGGAGGCAGAGCCTTCAGTTATCAAGCTCCTCTCCTGTGGAATCAGCTGCCAATCTGGATTCGGGAGTCAGACTCGATCTCTGTTTTTAAGAATAGGGCTAAAACCTACCTTTTTGATATAGCCTACAATTAGGGAGGGATCATGTGTTTTCTGAACCCTCCCTTAGTTATGCTGCTAATAGGTTTAGTCAGCCGGGGGACCTCCAGTAATGCACTGGGCCTCACTCCTTTCCTCACTCTCTATGAAATATTTTTTTTTTGCTGGTCATTAACATTTGTTTGTTCTCTCCCATAGATTGAGTCCCCATCGTGCTGTTTGCTCTCTACATGTCTGTTCTTTTCTTCTTCTCTATCCCCTCACCCCCCAGCCAGTCGCAGCAGATGACTGCCCCTCCCTGAGCCTGGTTCTGCTGGAGGTTTCTTCCTGTTAAATGGGAGTTTTTCCTCTCCACCGTCGCCAAGTGCTTGCTCACAGGGGATCGCCTGATTGCTGGGGTCTTTCTGCAACTGTGGGGGTCCTCCCTACAGTTGATAGTGCTATGAGATGACTGTTGTTGTGAAATGGCGCTATATAAATAAAGTTGAATTGAATTGAATTGAATTAAGGTTCTTGAAAAAGTTGTAGCTACACAGCTGATAGACTACTTACAAGACAGTCAACTTCTTCATCCACATCAATTTGGTTTTAGACCAGGATACTCAACAGAAACAGCAAATTGTTGCCTTATTGAAAACGTCAAACAGTCCTTGGACAGGGGTAATGTGGTAGGAGCTGTTTTTCTAGATCTCAAAAAGGCTTTCGATACTGTAAACCACAGTTTGCTTTTATCCAAAATGGTATCTTTTAACTTCTCCCCAAATACATTAGAATGGTTTGCATCTTATCTCCAGAATAGAGAACAGTGTGTAAAAGTTCACCAGGATAAATCCTCATTTTTAAACAACCGCATGGGTATCCCACAAGGGTCCATTCTTGGTCCTTTACTTTTCAGCATTTTTATTAATGACTTGCCGTTACACTGCTCAGCTGCAACATGCCAACTTTATGCAGATGATGCAGTTATTTACACAGCTGCCAAGACTCCAGCACAGGCTGCAGATGTACTGTCTACAAGTATGGTTGATGTCCAAGAGTGGCTCCTCAAGAACCATCTATTGCTGAACCTTCAGAAAACAGTCTCAATGTGCTTTTCAATCAAAAAATGTAACCTGCAACATTTTAAAGTTAATATACATGATCATGACATCAGTTTAGCTACAGAATTCAAATACCTTGGCATTGTACTAGATCCTCAACTCAAATTTAATCTTCATATAAAGAAAATTTCAAAAACAGTAAAAAAAAATCTGAACTGCTTTAAATTAATTAGATATTACATACCTTATGGAGCAGCTGCACTGTATATGCATTCTATGGTTTTTTCTCATATATCATACTGTTTGACAGTCTGGGCTCAAGCAGCCCCTTCCACAATAAGACATATAGGTTCATTATATAATCAAACCCTAAAAATCTTGGACAAAAAGCCCATTAGGTGGCATCACTGTAATGTTTTAAAAAAAATACAACCTATTGAGTTTTGAGAGCTTCATTGACCTCTGTCTTCTGAAATTAACGTTCAAATGTTTCCATAAATCAGCATCCGAGCCACTTGCTGGTTTCGTCCAAAGACAGGACAGCAGCAGAGCCACCAGGAGTTCTGTTAACAATAACTGTAAAATATTCCACCGCAGAACCACATTTGGACAAACAGCTTTCTCTATAAAGGGCAGTCACATCTGGAACACAATGCCAAATGAAATTAAAATAATAACGGACTTTAAAACATTCACTAAAAATGTTAAAAACTGGCTGAAAAATAAACAAGAATGTACTCATGTATGAATTAATTGTCTGCAAAGTGAGAGTGAATGAAGGGAAGGAATAAATGTGTTTGTTTATAGTGAGTGACGGAGGGAGGAAGGCCTGAAATAGGCAAATGTGAGTTATGTTATATGTGTTAAATGTGAGTCAGGCTGTTATATTTGTGTATTTATAATATTTATAATATTTATGTTAAATGTGAGTCAGGCTGTTATATTTGTGTATTTATAATATTTATAATATTTATAATTGTGTATTTATAATTTTTCTGCATTGATGTATGTGGTTATTGTGTATATTTTTTATCTTGATTCTTTTTTCTAAAGCCCATCCAGGGACAAGAGTTGCAAATTAGCTAATAGCTATACACTCTATGTGCAACACATCAGATTGATTGTCTTTGATTAATTGTCTATGTTTATTGCACTGTCCCTGTCAAATAAACTAATCTACTACTACAATCATGTTAGGTCTGCAATGCTGTAATTGCTGCAAATGGAGGATTTTTTGACGAAAGCAAAGTTTGAAGGAAAAAAATATTATTTCAAATACAAATCATTATTTCTAACCTTGTCAATGTCTTGACTATATTTTCTATTCATTTTACAACTCATGGTGGTAAATAAGTGTGACTTTTCATGGAAAACACAAAATAATTGTCTGGGTGACCCCACACTTTTGAACGGTAGTGTATATATCAAAACATAAGTCACCATACAAAACACAAGTTTCACTATGCACATATACATATCTGAAAAGGAGTGGGAAGAAGTCTAAACTTATTCAATCCCACCCCTTCTCCACAAATCATTGATTTCTATTCATTTGCTTCCTAGCCATACACAACACTATATATATATATATGTACACTACCGTTCAAAAGTTCGGGGTCACCCAGACAATTATTTTGTGTTTTCCATGAAAAGTCACACTTATTTACCACCATGAGTAGTAAAATGAATAGAAAATATAGTCAAGACATTGACAAGGTTAGAAATAATGATTTGTATTTGAAATAATAATTTTTCCTTCAAACTTTGCTTTCGTCAAAGAATCCTCCATTTGCAGCAATTACAGCATTGCAGACCTAGCATGATTGCACAAGGGTTTTCTAATCATCCATTAGCCTTCTGATGCAATGAGCAAACACATTGTACCATTAGAACACTGGAGTGATAGTTGCTGGAAATGGGCCTCTATACACCTATGTAGATATTGCACCAAAAACCAGACATTTGCAGCTAGAATAGTCATTTACCACATTAGCAATGTATAGAGTGTATTTCTGATTAGTTTAAAGTTATCTTCATTGAAAAAAAGTGCTTTTCTTTCAAAAATAAGGAAATTTCTAAGTGACCCCAAACTTTTGAACGATAGTGTATATATACACTACCGTTCAAAAGTTTGGGGTCACCCAGACAATTATTTTGTGTTTTCCATGAAAAGTCACACTTATTTACCACCATGAGTTGTAAATTGAATAGAAAATATAGTCAACACATTGACAAGGTTAGAAATAATGATTTGTATTTAAAATAATAATTTTTTCCAGATACTCAACCTGCTCAAAGGAAGGTCAGTTTTATAGCTTCTCTAACCAGCTAAACTGTTTTCAGCTGTGCTAACATGATTGCACAAGGGTTTTCTAATCATCCATTAGCCTTCTGACGCAATGAGCAAACACATTGTACCATTAGAACACTGGAGTGATAGTTGCTGGAAATGGGCCTCTATACACCTATGTAGATATTGCGCCAAAAACCAGACATTTGCAGCTAGAATCGTCATTTACCACATTAGCAATGTATATTAGATATTAGAGTGTATTTCTGATTAGTTTAAAGTTATCTTCATTGAAAAAAACAGTGCTTTTCTTTCAAAAATAAGGAAATTTCTAAGTGACCCCAAACTTTTGAACGGTAGTGTATATATCATTTAAATTAAATCATAGAAAATAATAATTCATACATTTAATAAACAATATTCAGAAACGCAACTTTGTTCATACACCTTCATCCTTGTATCTTGCAAAGATCTTTTTTTTATACATCCTGTTTATTTGTTCTATGTTTGGACATTGCTTCAATTCATCATTCAGATTGTTCCATAATTTCACTACACAGATGGATACACAGAAACATTTCCTGGTTGTTCTTACATTTACTGTTTTAAGATTAAATAATCCCCTTAGATTGTAACTGCCTTTCCTTTCTGTAAACAAGCCTAGAATATTTTTTGGAAGTTGATTATTTTTGGCTCTAAACATGATTTGTCCAGTTTGGTATTTTACTTGATCCAGAAATTTTTAATATATTTGACTGCAAGAACAATGGATTTGTGTGATCCCTATAACCAGCTTTACGAATAATTCTTATTGCTCTTGTTTGTAGAATAATTAGTGGCTGTAGTGTGCTTCTATAATTATTACACCAAACCTCCACATGGTAGCTGAAGTATGGTGAAACCAGTGATCTGTAAAGAATGAGGAGTGATCTGTGATCCAGAACATGTTTTTCTTTGTTTAAAATTGCAATCGTTCTTGATATTTTTGAGTTTAAATGTTTTATATGCTGTTTCCAGTTAATTTTATCATCAATTATCACCCCAAGAAATTTGCTTTCATTGACTCTTTCAATATCTGTTCCACCTATTTGTATTTTTATTTGTATTTTTGTTCTACAGTTGCCAAATAACATCGTTTTTGTTTTGCCTAAGTTTAGTGATAACTTGTTTATGTCAAACCACAACTGCTGTAGGTCTTCTCCTGCACAAAAAATGTTAGTGTCATCAGCAAACAAAACCAGTTTTAATATTTGTGACACTTTACAAATGTCACTGATATAAAGAATGAACAATTTTGGACCCTACACTGACCCCTGGGGGACACCACAAACAATATCCAAACATAAAGAGCACCATTTACCCAAACTCACAATTACTCAAATAACTCTTTATCCATTGCAACACAACCCCTCTGATACCATATCTTTCCAATTTTCTTACTAATATATCATGATTTATTGTGTCAAATGCCTTTTTTAGATCAATGAATAGTCCAACAGCATGTTTTTTCGGATCAATGGAATGCGTTATATCTTCTATTGTAAATAATAATGCAAGTGATGTGGAGCTGTTTGATCTGAACTCATACTGACTGCCAGTGATTAAATTGTGTTTATCTATGAATTTGTCCATAAGGTTATTGAAAAGTTTTTCAAGAATTTTGGAAAACTGTGGAAGAAATGAAACAGGTCTATAATTCGTGAAATGATGCTTGTTACCAGATTTGTACAGTGGAATGACTTCAGCTGTTTTCATTTTATCAGGGAAAATGCCAGTTTGAAATGATAAGTTAAATATATAGGTTAATGGTTTGGCAATCCCATCAATTACCTTTTTCACCGTTATCATATCAATGTCACCACAATCCACTGACTTTTTGTTTTTACACTTCATAACAATTTCAGTCACCTCTTTTTCATCCACAGGATTAGGAAACATTGAATTTGGATTCCTGTTTATCAGCTCATCAAAGATTGTCCTAGTTATACCTTGGTCAGGAATTTTTTCTGTCAGATCTGGACCAACATTGACAAAAAATTGTTAAACCTATTAACTACAACATCCATATTGCATTCATCCTTATCGTTAACAACAAAAAAAGTCTGGATAGTGTGAATGTCTAGAGCCATTCTTGATTATACTGTTCAATATGTCCCATATTCCTTTAATATTATCTTTGTTTTTATCTAGCATTCTCTTATAATAATCTTTCTTGTTATTCCTAATAATAGTAGATAACTTATTTCTATAATTTTTGTATTTATTTTCTGCCTCTTTTGTTCTTTGTCTTATGAATTCTCTATACAGTGAGTTTTTCCTTTTACAGGCATTTTGTAAACCTTTGGTTATCCATGGACACTTTTTATATTTTACTTTTTTATTTATCTGAGTTATAGGACAATTTTTATTATATAAAAACGTAAATATTTTAAGAAATTCCTCATATGCACCATCCATGTCTTTAATTTGATATAGGTCATCCCAGTTATATGATATTAAGTCATGTTCTAGAGCAGCAAGCAATTCATCTGTTCTCACTCGTTTGTTTTAGTTCTGTCAGGTTTAGTCTTCTTATAGTTCTTGCCATAGACTGTAAAAATTGGTAGGTGATCACTTATGTCATTTATTAATAGTCCACATGTTGCATTGTTTTCTATGTCATTAGTGAATACATTGTCAGTGAGAGTGGCAGAGTAAGATGTGAATCTGGAAGGTCGAGTTATTTTTGGATGTAATCCCATACTATACATTGTATCTATAAATCCATCTGTAGCTTTGTGTTTGTTTGGGTTCAGCAAATCAATATTAAAATCTCCACAAATAAAAGTAGTTTTGCTTCTTAGTTTTGAAAAGGTTTCCTCAATCCAATCATTAAAGATTTCAACATCAGAGCCAGGTGCTCTGTAAACACAACTGACAATTGCATTTTTTTGCTTTTCATTGTAGATTTCAACCGTGATACATTCCAATATATTATCAATTGCTGTTGTCATATTTTCCAGAACCTTAGATTTTAAATCCTTGTCCACATACAGAGCCACTCCTCATCCACCTTTATCACATCTATTAATATATAGGAATTCATAACCATCCAGATCAAAGTCCGTGCCTTTAGCTTAATTTATCCAAGTTTCTGATATTGCAATGATGCTGAATGGTTTTGAAAACTGATCTATGAATTCTTTAATATGGCTGAAATGTGCATACAGGCTTCTGCTATTAAAATGGATTATTGATCATTTTCACTCATCAAAACTGTTGTATTGATCTACGGTATAATAGCAACAATTATTTAGAATGGAGGATGGGATAGGCTCCAGTCTCCCCGTGACCCGAAAAGGATCAAGTGGAAGAAGATGAATGAATGAATGAGAAGAAATTATTGTCCGGGTCTATATCGTGTTCCAAGTCCTGTGTGCTATGATCAGTATATTCAAATGTCTGCAGCTCTGGCTGGCCATGCTTATGAATGATCTGCTCCATATAGTTATGGTCCTCAGGTGTAGGTAGGTGATTTCTATTAGTAACTGTCATATCTATGTGAGTGGATGATTGCTACCTTTTAAAAAGGTCATGTTAATCATTGGTATTTGTCCAGCTCCTCCAAATCCTTGATGAGTAGTGTTTTGGCTTCCTCTGGCATTCCATTCAACTTTATAAATATTTTGCAGTTTGTCCAAGTGCTCTGAATTTTCCCTTGTTTCTTCAAGTAACGCGCCTTGCTGGCTATATAGAGATTGTGTTTAGGTGTTCACTGATAAAGACATTGGTCCCCTTTAGCTTCCTTCCCTGTTTGAGCAGTGCTGTTTTGTGTTTTCTGTTGACAAATCTAATGATGACTGCTGGTTTGTTGTTAGGGCTCCTTTTGGGAAGGGGGGTGGCATGCCTCGACACTCTCGGCCTCCACGTCTATGCCCTTAGACTGCATGAAAGCCACCACCTGTTGTTCTGCGGTGCAAGCATCCAGCTCACCAGGCTTCCCCCCGTTGTCAGCTGTCACTGCTCGGGTGTATGACCTTGTTTTTATCTGGAGACTGGTAATGATTACATCGTTTATTCGTGTATATTGCTCAAGATCTGCGACCCTGCTCTCTAGGTAAGCAAGTCTCTTGTCCTTTTCTACATTTTGAGTGCACAGAACTTTTACCTCTTCCACCAAGGTGAGGATACTTTTCTGCTGCAGCCTGACAGCAGAAACTTCTTTGAGCAGAAAGTCAAGTTATTTTTTAATATCCTCAGTCTCTTCAATCTGAATCTTCTTTGGACCCATGTTGGTTAGCTTGGTGGCTAGCTGAAGCCCAGGAGCTGATGATAGCAGGATAATTTTCGCTGGTGCTGCCGGTATCTGGTCCAGCTGACCTCGGATCTGGCTGGCGCCTCAGTTAGTTCCTCCGCTGAGCTCTGCCACTTACCGCTGCTGTAGTTGAGCTCTGATCTGGCCGGGACCTTGGTTAGCTCCGCCACAGTTAGCTCCGCCACTTACCGCCGCTGTAAATGAGCTCCGATCCGGCCAGGACCTCAGGTAGCTTTGCACTTTACTTTACATGTAAACCTTCGGGGGGGGGGGGGGTATTTTCTTCAAAGTCAAAAGTTTCACAATTAAAACTGAAAATGCAAATGGAAATAAAGGCTACTCAGTGTTTTATTATATTAGAATTAAAATTACTGATCAACCTACTGTATATCATGACCTAATTTTTAAAACTCTCTCCATCAAAATGATGAGCAAAGAGAAATTCTGGATGGTAATTAACAAAAAAGCCAAGAAGAAAATGAAATATGATGATGAAGAAAAATGTTTTTAAAATATTAAAAGAATATGATCAAAGTAAAAAATAGTTTTACTGAAAAAAATGCTACATTTCAGCTTTAAATTAACCTTTTTTTTGCAAAGCTATATTTTATTTTGGTATAGATGTGCAAGCTTCTACTGATAAATTTGCATCATTTTATTTAAGAATTTGTAACTTTTTAGTTGTACTCGGGTTTTTCCAAATTATTTTTTTTCTGTCATAAATTTGCTGATTCTTATATAAATTTGCCTTTGAGTTTGAAACTTGTTACTGTAAATACTCCTCAGTGAGGAGCTGACACATTTATTGTTGTTTAAAAGCAACCTCCTCTGTATATTTATTGCTGTTCACAGGCTATTAATGCAGTCTCAGCATGCAACACATACATTAGATTAGATTAGATTAGATTCAACTTTATTGTCATTACACATGTATGAATACAAGGTAACGAAACACAGTTCAGCATCCAATCAGAAGTGCAAAGGACAGCAGTGCAGTATATACGGTAATTAACAGTATGTGCAATTTAAGCAAATATATGCAAATATATGCAGCAGTGCAGAAAGTTAAAAGTACTGTTATGTGCAAATAATGTGCAATAAGTTAGATGTAGTTATGCAGTTATGCAGTTATGTACAGGTGAGGATGGTAAAAGATGATTGTAAGAGAGTCAGCGGGGAACTAAGTTCAATAACGTGACAGCTGTTGGAAAGAAACTGTTCCTAAACCTGCTGGTTCTAGTCCGAAGGCTTCTGAAACGTCTTCTGGAGGGGAGAAGCTGGAACAGTCCATGAGCAGGATGGTTGGAGTCCCTAAGAATGCTGCGTGCCCGGCGCAGACATCTTTTCCTGTAGACGTCCTCTATAGCTGGAAGTGGAGTCCCTGTGATGCGTTGGGCGGTTTTCACCACCCGCTGCAGCGCCTTGCGGTCAGCTACAGAGCAGCTCCCATACCAGAGTGTGATACAGTTGGTCAGGGTGCTCTCTATCACGCAGCGGTAGAAGTTGCCCAGGATGTCAGTTGACAGATGGTTCTTCTTCAATGTCCTCAAGAAGAAGAGGCGCTGATGGGCCTTCTTGATCAGGCTGGTGGTGTTAACTGACCAGGACAGGTCCTCCGAGATGTGGATCCCCAGGAATTTGAAGCTGGGGACACGTTCAACAGCTATGCCATTGATATGGATGGGGTCATGTGTCTCTTCCCTCTCCTTCCTGTAGTCCACTATGAGCTCCTTGGTTTTGCTGGTGTTAAGGAGCAGGTTATTGTCAGCGCACCAAGTAGCCAAGTGCTCAACCTCTGCCCTGTAATCTGACTCGTCGTTGTCCCTGATGAGTCCAATCACCGTGGTGTCATCTGCAAACTTTATTATGGAATTGGATCCATACATAGGCCTGCAGTCATGGGTGTAGAGGGAGTAGAGGAATGGGCTGAGCACACAGCCCTGTGGTACACCAATGTTGAGTGTGATGATGGAAGAATGGTTGGGGCCTGACCTAACATGCTGGGGTCTGTTGGTCAGAAAATCCATGATCCAGTTGCAGGTGGAGGTACTGATTCCCAGGTCCCCAAGTTTGGTGAGCAACTTGGAGGGGATAACTGTGTTGAATGCTGAGCTGAAGTCAATAAACAGCATTCTTGCGTAGGTGTTCTTGTCATCCAGGTGTGAGAGTACATAGTGCAGCGCTGTAGAAACCGCATCCTCTGTACTCCTGTTGCTCCGGTAGGCGAACTGATGAGGGTCCAGTGTAGGGGGCAGGCCTTTTTTGAGCTGTGCCAAGACCAATCGCTTAAAGCACTTCATGACTATGGGCGTCAGTGCCACAGGGCGATAGTCATTTAGGCACGATGGTGTTGAATGTTTCGGCACTGGTACTATTGAAGTGGTCTTGAAGCACGCTGGTACCACGGCCTGGGCCAGGGACAGATTGAAGATGTCTGTGAAGACCCCTGCCAGCTGCTCAGCGCATGCCCTCAGCACACGCCCAGGAATGCCATCAGGGCCAGCAGCCTTATGTACGTTGACATGACTCAGTGCATTACGGATGTCGGTGTGGGTGAGTGTGAGGTGGTGGAGGTCATCAGACGGTGGGAAATTGATGTTCTTTTCATTGTTGTCCTTGTCAAAACGAGCATAGAAGTTATTTAGCTCATTGAGAAAGGGCACAGTCATGGCTATAGGTATGGAGTTGCTGGGCTTATAATCAGAGATAGCTTGAATGCCCTGCCACATACGTCGGGGGTCAGAGTCCCCAAAATGTTCCTCCACCTTCAGCTTGTAGCTGTGCTTGGCCTTCTTGATGCCCCTCTTCAGATCTGCCCTGGATGAACTGTAGGCCTGTGCATCACCAGATCTAAAGGCATTGTTACGTGCTTTTAGCAGAAGTCGCACTTCTCTGTTCATCCACGGCTTCTGATTTGGGTACGTGGTGATCTGTCTTTCCGTGGTGACACTGTCAATAGTGGTGTTGATATGGTCCAGGACTGAGTGGGTGTAAGAGTTGATGTTTATGTGGGAGCCACAGGTAGCCTGAGAGGTGAACATACTCCAGTCTGTGTTCCTAAACTTCTCCTGGAGTACAGAGTCAACCCCCTCTGGCCACACTTTGATGGTCCTCACTGATGGCTTCACCCGGTTGATGAGCGGTACATACTTGGGGGTAAGGAACAAGGATAAATGATCAGACTGACCTAGGTGGGGGAGGGGAGTTGCTGTGTAGGCTCCCACAATATTGGTGTAAACATGGTGTACATACCTTAAAAAACATACTCTGGAGCACACTGCTCCCTCTATCCGTGGCTCCCTCACTCTTGCTTGACCACTCACAGAGTGGCACCTAGGTTTCGATTAAAGCTCCCTCTGCAGGTGGACTCTATAACTACTTTTAAGAATGCAGTTACAAATATGTTTGAACAGGATATACTGTAAATAAATAACTGATTTTTGGAAATGGACTGGTGGGCCGCAGTGGATGATGTCGGGGGGCCACCAGTTGCCCATCCCTGATCTAGGCTGTACATTTTCTCCACATTCTTCATATTTATGATTACCTCCACATTTAGCACATCTCTGTTTTGAATTACAAGCTACTGCAATACAACCATACCGATGGCATTTATAACAGCGAGTGAGGTGGAATTTAAGGCCTAACCGGGAAACTCATGTAGCCTATCCTTATTTTATCTGGAAGTCTGGATTCTTGAAACTCTATTAACTCTATTAACTCTATTAACAAATAAATAACAAATAAATAAATAATAACAAATAAACTCTATTAACAGTGACATACTTAACTCTTTCTTCCCATTTACTGCTTTCATCAATTTACTGCTTTCATCAATCTCTCCACTCATCTGTCCCAAACATTCCTTTGGAGTTTATCCAGATCTTCCCCTACTGGGATACCACTCATTACTCCTCGAGTGATTTTATTTTCTCCTACTACTCTTCTATCACACATTTTTTCCCCTGACACTCTCAACACGCAATGCCTTTTTTTTTTTTTGGCTCCTCATTTCTGCATTTAATTAACAAGTTCCCATCTCAGAGAAGTCTTGCCATTTCCACATCCCCAAACTTCCATTCCAACTCTCTAGAAACTACATACTATTGGGCTAAAAACTCTTTTCTCACCTTCTTTCCGGAATCTTAGAATTGTCTTAATTGAGACAGATTGACTCCCAATCTGGATTTGGGAGTCAGACTCAAACTCTGTTTTTAAGAATAGGGTTAAAACCTTCCTTTTTGATATAGCCTACAATTAGGGAGGGATCATGTGTTTCTGAACCCTCCCTTAGTTATGCTGCTATTAGGTTTAGACAGCCGGGGGACCTCCAATAATTGCACTGGGCTTCACTCCTTTCTTCACTCTCAATGAAATATTTTTTTTTTTACTGGTCATTAACATCTGTTTGTTCTCTCCCATAGATTGAGTCCCCATCGTGCTGTTTGCTCTCTACATGTCTGTTCTTTTCATCTTCTCTATTCCCTCACCCCCCAGCCAGTCACAGCAGATGACTGCCCCTCCCTGAGCCTGGTTCTGCTGGAGGTTTCTTCCTGTTAGAAGGGAGTTTTTCCTCTCCACCGTCGCCAAGCACTTGCTCACAGGGGATTGTCTGATTGCTGGGGTCTTTCTGCAATTGTGGAGGTTTCCCCTACAGTTGAAAGTGCTATGAGATGACTGTTGTTGTGAAATGGCGCTATATAAATAAAGTTGAATTGAATTGAATTGAATTAATTTCTTCACCATCAAAGGGTGGCTGTGGCACAGGTGTAGTGTGGCTGACTACTGATCGGAGGGTAAGGGGTTTGATTCCCACTCTGTATGCAGTCTGCATGTCAAAGTGTCCTTGAGCAAGACACTGAACCACCAGTTGCTCCTGGTGGGTCAGGCCAGCGCCGGTGTATGGCAGCTACACTGCCATCAGTGTGTGAATGGGTGGATAGCATGATCTGTAAAATGCTTTGGTCATCTAGAGATGAGGAAAAAAAGTGCTATATAAGTGAATACCATTTACTTCCTACAAGTCACCTGTGTTTCATCTTCTGAGCTAGACTCCTCTAACTCTTTTATTATTTTGGCTAGCACAGTGTGAGGTGGATATTTCTTTCCCACGCCTCCCACTGGTCCTGCCTCAACCTCCTTTTTTCTCAACTGTCTTCCAGCCATTGACATCCACATCATCCTCCCCATCCATACTCTGCTCCTCAATTTCCAACCAAGCTTCACACCAGCCCGCGACAACCACCAAAGAAAAATTCGCAACAATGACTAGGGCAGAGGTCGGCAACCTGCGGCCCCAGGCCGCATGCGGCCCTTCAGCTCCCATGCTGCGGCTCCCTGCAGTTATATCTCAAAACACCATGGACATTAATGAAGCTCATTTTAGTTATTTTATTTTTAAAATTATTGTTTATTGCAATTGGATACATTTCTCACTGGAAACGCATACTTTTATGAACATAAAATATACATATATTTTTAAATCATTAATTATGCTGTCAACCATATGTGACTGTGTCACTGCTAACGGCGGCTGCACAGAGAGCTGCTCAGCCTCTCCGTCCTCATTGCATGTGGAGAAGCATGGACAGCAGCTGCTTTCTACCACTCTTGGTAAGACATGAACAGATCCAGACCAAGTAAAATCACAGCGGAAAATAGAATTATTTCTTTGTGGACAGATTAATTTGCATTCATATATGGTTGTTGTGGAGAGAATTTCTCCGCAAGAACACAAACAAGGAGAAAAACAGCCACCTCACTAGTGTCTACAGGTCCATTAAATGTGATTATTTAAATTCAATGCCTTAATTGTCCTTAAAACAGAGAAACAATCCTTGAATTCCTGCTCGATAACCTTATAGCTGCTTGCGCTATAAATGCTGGATTCACCAGACATGACAGAATTCTGAATTAGTGTAAATTTATTTTCACCATCACAGCTCAATACTTCCTGAGTGATGTAAAAATAAAAGCCCTCTACAGCGATTCAGTTTTCAGAATGGTTGTGTCTGTTATGTGCTTTTAATATGAAACATCATCAACTGGATATACTTGTCTGAAATCACAGGTGACAGTTTTTCCTCACAATTTGAAAATTAAAAAGAAAAAAAAAGACAGGATAGAAGAAGCCATCTCTATTGTCATTCAATCCATCATGTACAGTAGAACAAAATTACATTTCTCCTATGTTAATCACATGGGTCACTGCCATGCAAAGCACCGCCACAAACAACTTCTCCTTCTTGTTACGCTGAACACCAAGCTAGAATGTAGGAAGTACCATTTTTATATGGTCTTTGGTATGACCTGGCAGGGACTTGAACCCCCAACTGCCCGATTGTGGGGCAGACACTCTAGCAACTAAGCCACCATGCCTGAGCCTTTTCTTTTTAGTCTGTTTTCAGGTTTTTGTTTGTAGGATAACTGCTAGTTAGTTTGGTGTGGGGTTTTGAACAGTGAATTATATGTGCAGATTGTCTATTAGTGCCACACATTTAAAAAAAAAGTTATAACCAATATTTAGTTCAGCGGAAGAAGACATTTTAAAAACGTTTTTCCACTCTGTGTAATTATTTCTAATTGGCTTAATTTGCACCAAATTATTTTTAAAGTTACATTATTTAGAAAGTTGTTTAGAATTATTTTTGTTTTATTCCAAAATAAAGAAGAATATTAGACAACCAATCAACTAGTTGTCAAACTGAGAGTCTGGAGAACAGGTGAAGGATACAGATTTATATTATATTAATACATTTGAATTTATGAGGAAACATAAAAAGGATGAAAAGTAGCTTCTTCCAAATAAAACTTTTGTCTCTAATGTATTAAAATATCAGCAACTAAAGCTGTGTGATCACTGCTGAAAGTATGAGATGGATGATATTTTTCAGATTTAAACAATTTATGAATGTGCTGATAATTAAAAAAACTATACAAAAATATGGTCAGATATTCAGAAATTTATTTTTCAGCACAAAATAATTTGTAATATATTTCTAATACTTTTATTTCACAAATGAAGCTATATATAACTGACAGTTTTTTCCAGTGTTGTAGTGTGAATTCATTAATGCCGCATAATATTCAGAGCTATGTATATATAAAACTTCATAAGCAGCATAATCTTTATTTTAAAGGTCAAATTGCTGTTGCAGCCCTCAGCCACTTGTATTTTAGTCGGAGATGGGCAAAATGGCTCTTCGGCTGGCAAAAGTTACAGACCCCTGGACGAGGGGAACTCTGAACATGTGCTCACGTCCGTTCTTCTTCTTCTTCTTCTCCTCTCTCCTCTGTCCACTCAAGGACCCATACATCTGTATTGTGAGCAGTGTCTAGTTATAGACACTGAGGCCACACTGGAATCAATGTGCTGCAGTGCAACATGTGTGGCCATTCACAGGTAAGCGAGTGAGGGAAAAGTCCCTCCTGCCACACAAAGGAATGTATTCTTTTGGGTTCATAAACCACAGGCCAAAAAAAATACACAGACTTAAATGAGGATCTACATTGTACTGTTTTATTCTTTTTCTTTTGTAGAAAAGAATATTACATTTGTTAGCAGTAATGTAGGAACACTAATTTAAATGGTTAAAAAAATCTGACCAAATGTTACAAAAAGATCCCGTGAAATCTGAATCTTCAAAATACACACACAAATTACAGCACGTCTGTGGCTTTGCGCTTTAACTTTATTTTATTTATTCAGTTGACTTTTGACTTTATTTATATAGCACCAACTCACAACACCAGTAGTCTCATACTGTAGCACTTTCAAGTGAAGAGCAAAGACCCCACAATTGCAGAAGGAGACCCCAATTGTCAAATGATCCCCTGTGAAAAAGCATTTGGCAACAACTGAGAGGAGAAACTTCCATTTAACAGGAAGAAACCTTCAGCAGAACCAGGCTCAGGGAAGGGCAGTCATCTGCTGTGACTACTGTGATCTTATCCAATGATGAAAGAGCGAGGAGGCTTTAATAATGCCCCATCATGCTTCAGCTATGGCAGGGATCGACAACCCACAGCCCCGGGGCCGCATGCGGCCCTTCAGCACCCATGCTGTGGCTCTCTGCAATCTCAAAACACATGGAAATTAATGAAACTCATTTTAATTATTTTATTTTTTAAATTATTGTGTATTGCAATTGGATACATTTCTTAATGGAAACACATACTTTTATGAACGTAAGAGATATATTTTTTAAATTATTTATTATGTTGTCAACCATGCGTGACTGTGTCACATCTGACGGCGGCTGCACAGAGAGCTGCTCAGCCTCTCCGTCCTCAGTGCATGTCAAGGCTGAACTGGCCATCTGGCATTCTGGGCATTTGCCTGGCGGGCCAACGCACATGTGGGCCGGTGCATTGCCACCAATATAATTACGTATGTAACTACGCCTTCAAGGACCACTATACACCGGCTTTTGAAATACTGAGCAGCCCATTTGTTTATTTTCATTACTGACACTGGACTGTCCAATCAAATCTCTTAAGCACCCTAACACCCGCACCCCTTCCTTCCCAGTGCACACCTGCTTCTTTCAGAGCTGAAATTTACTGTAGAAGAAATTGTGTGGCAGCAGAAGTGTTGAATGAAAATGGACAAATAAAGGCGTAAAAGTGGAGTTGAAAAGATTAGGGGAAAAATAAAAAATGGAAATAGATGCTACTAAATTTATTAAAATAAAGGACATAGTTGGTTTAAAAAGCTCCAGAAAAAGCCTTATGTGTCAAATGTTGTTTTACTCTACTAATTCCAACATAAATTCAAACTTCTGAGTGTATTTGAATGCAACATCCTGGAATTTCCCCATTGTGGGACTAATAAAGGCTTATCTTATCTTATCTTATCTTATCTTAACATCAGGGCCCTCCCTATCCCAACAGTGGGAAAGGTGAGCGGACAGGAGGCTCCTTCAGCTCTTCGACAGGTAGTTTAGTTTAGTTTAGTTGTTCTTCATTAAAATGACTTTGTATAAATATACCACATCATTAAAACAAATGGATAACACAAAAATGTGTAAGCTTTGCTGACACAAAACGTGCCGACAAATTTTTCCACAATTCGAATCACGCCTACTCACTCATCTTTACCAAGTGTTTTAGTCACATCTCATAATGATGTATGATGCCCAGGACCGGCCTAGGGCATAGGCCACCTAGGCGGTTGCCTAGAGCACCCCCTGTTTGTGGGGGAGGGGGGCTGCAAGCCCTCAATTTTTATTTATTCTTTTTTAGTAATAAAATAAAATTCCTAATAGTAAGAGGTGCTGTGCCTGCAGTAAAGGCAGACAAAGGCTAACAGTCTCACGCCAGTAGGGGGCCTTCGAGGGCTGACCGACTTTGAATCACTTCTTCAGCAGTGCTTGGTGTGGCAGCAAAAAAAGCAGCCCTACCCACATCACTTATGCCTCTTATGTAAACAAGATGCAGAGAGGACCTTGTTGAGATTTGTAAAATTAAATAAATATGCAGGCTGACTAAAGACAGAAGAGTCCAGCTTCGCTTATCCTCCACCTGCCAGATGACCACTGGGACAAACTCTGGTTTAACAGCAGAACCAGTGGGAGTTTGTCAGCAGTTATTCCATCTCCAACTGGCCGATCCTGTGGATTCAATCTCCACCTGCAATTAGCTCCAACTATGGTCCAGTCCTGTATGTTGCCTCTCAAATTTGATTTACGACAAAACAGCAAAGGTAGGAAAAAATTTATTGTACTGGTTGTCAGGGGCGGGCTTAGCACATTTGAGGCCCAAGGCAAAGACAGAAATAGAAACCTACTTTTTCTTTGTTCTACACTTTCTTTTCAGGCCTTATTGAAAGCCTACCTGAAACTTATTGTTCTCAGAAGTCTTCAAATTATGATATCATTCAAGCATCAGGAATTACATCTGTAGAAAAACAAAGAAGTTTAACAAATTGAAGGTAGCCTCTTGTCTATTATAAAAACAAAACAAAAAACAACAACAATTCACGTGGAAGATCTGTTGTTTTTCACACTTAACAGTCCCTCCAGGATTTCGCGATATTGCGATCGCACTAATTCAAGCAAAATCAGTGATTGGCCGCATCTTTTATGCGACCTTGCAACTTTGTCCAATCACCGCAACTTTTCTGCAATTTTGGTAAATTCTTGTCAACTTCTGTCAGTTTTGCCAATCAAATTTCCCCCTGAGTAGCGCTCAAACACTCAGTCTAACCAATCAATTGCGTCGCTGCACCGCGCTCACTTCCGTGTTTACAGTGAGTATTAACGGGACACACCAGCAAAAAACAGAGTGTGACTTAAAAAAAACACTCACCCGTGAGTTTTCCCAAACTATCCCTTCCTCCATCTCCTCCAGCTTGCCAGTGGACATCTCACCATGTTTCTGTGTTGATCACGTGTACAAAGCGCTGGTTTTGAGTTGAAAAAACTCCACCTGCCTAAAAAGCACATTGTTGTGGGAGCGCGCGTGAGGAGAGACGCCGTAAAATCACAAACAAACAAGCAAATCTAACACTACAGCCAGTGTTGTAGCATTTTATACATCTTTAGAGGTAAAATCATTACTAGATCTTGCCAATGTGCTTTAAAGCTGTGAATCTCCAGTCTGGACACGGACCAATGTGCGCCCCCGGCAAACCCCCAAGGAGAGCCCCTCTTCCTGGTATGACTCATAGTAAGAGCACTCACAGTATTGTTGTACTGTAGAGCTGTGCAATGACAATAAAACCTATTCTACTCTATTCTATTTTATTCTATTGGAAAGATGCGTATCTGATGAGACAGATGTGTGTCAAGACGTGCAGCAGATAGACAGACAGGTAGGAGTCAGGCACAGAAAGAGAGAGAATATTAAGTATATTTTTCAGAAAAAACAGACTTTGATCGACAGTACAGAGCAACAGGATAAATTATTTCTTCTTTTCTCTGTGCTCGGTACTGAGTAGTTGGGAACCACTGCAGTTAGGGAGTTTTCAAATAAAGGTGCTGCCATGATTTCCAAATCTATACTCTTTAACCTGCATTCAAAAATTAATTCAATTAATTCTGTTAAAGTCTATATTTACTGTTGCACAAATGAGTTTTTCTGTATAGCAGAAGTTTCTACTTAAGTTACAAATCTCTGTTTAACAGGAAATTTTTGACAATCCTGTGCTTTTCTTGTGGTTTTATATAGAATATCATTGCAGTAAACTATGGAAAAAAAACATCTGCTTTAAAATTTTTGTGAAAAAAAAACAAACTCAAAACTTCACAACTTTAAAAAAAAAAAGCTCCTGCAAATTCATGCTTTTTGGGCCGCAACAATCATAAAAACATCCTGTGAAATCCTGGAGGGACTGACTTACCCACATTTGCCAGCTGGGTCCTGTTCATGGTCTGCTGACTGGTCCATTTTGCAGAGGCATCTATGTGCTCCCTCCTCTGTACTATGTAGACACAAGGGAGAATATATCACACAAAACAATATAAGGATAAATACCAAAAAATATTAAACATAATACATCCTTGGAATTTATACCCCTTTGCATTCTATCGTTTCCTTTTTCTTCACTTGTGACTTTCTCTTCCTTTATTCTCCCCATCTTCACCAATCTTTATCCATCACTTCCTCTCGTCTTTATTTTTCCTCACTGTTCATCCTTCTCTACTTCTCCCTTTTCTCTTTCTGTCCATTTTATTTTCCTTTCCATTTTTCAAAGCTTTTATTGTCATTCAAGGATTATTTTTTAGTCAAGTTTGTTTAACATTCTCTCTCCAGTCAACAAGATATAGAGGGTAATAAGGAACATTCAGAGACAACATTGGGCCGTTGCTACAATAATGAACAGGATAACCAGAACAGTGGTTGAACTCTTTCCTGGATACTGTGAGTCTTGGCCTCAGCAAATCTTGCAATTAGAAAAAATTATTAAAAATTTTGTTGTTTATCTGTACTGTCAGCAGCAGGCGTCACCACTGCCTCCTCTCATGCATGTCATTACATCAGGAACATGTGTGCCCGTACAAGTAGCGTTGCTCTCTATCTGCTCATCCAGAGGTTAGTCTTCTCACTGGTTGAAGTGAAAAAGGTTGTTCTGATTAAAAAAAAAATAAAAAAAAAATCTGTGCTCTTCCCTTTTTCTCCATTTCTCTGCACAGATCGGATAATTGTTTCATTTTCAGCTATTTTACATGCTGTATGGTTTGTTTACATTCATAACCAAAGATACGTGCATGCACGTGGCTCAGAGACAACATGGAAGCGTCCAACAGTCTGAGCAGAAGGGGGAAGGATGTTACGTTTGTGATTTGATTTGCCGTTTTTGTAAATACTCGTGCTTCTTTATTTTGTGGTAAGTTCACCTCTGGTGGTTGTTCACTTTTGCTCCTCTTGTGTGCGTTTGTATGTGCACACAGTTTTCTACTGCAGTTTTGAAATTAATATAATCTGTTAGAATAATGACAGATGGTCTTCTGATTAATTTCCACTCTTTGGGCCCTATGCAGACTTTTTCGTCAGACTTTTCGCTGTACGCCAGTTAGTTAGTTAATTTCTGTTTTGTCTGTTTGTCTGTTTTGTACGCTTTGCATCACGCCATCAAATTACCAGTAGACAGTACGCTCCCTATGTGCTGGCAAGGGGAGGCTCATTTCAAAGAGGTATGGCGGCGCACAGCGCCTGGTGAGGGAGATCGCTCAGGACTTCAAGACCGACCTGCGCTTCCAGAGCTCCGCCGTCATGGCTCTGCAGGAGGCCAGCGAGGCCTACCTGGTGGGTCTCTTCGAGGACACCAACCTGTGCGCCATCCACGCCAAGAGGGTCACCATCATGCCCAAAGACATCCAGCTGGCCCGCCGCATCCGCGGAGAGAGAGCTTAGACTTTCTGCTGCACATCCATCAACCACAATGCTCCGCACTGTGTGTCTATATATATATATATATATATATATATATATATATATATATATATATATATATATGTGTGTGTGTGTGTGTGTGTGTATATACACTACCGTTCAAAAGTTTGGGGTCACTTAGAAATTTCCTTATTTTTGAAAGAAAAGCACTTTTTTTCAATGAAGATAACTTTAAACTAATCAGAAATACACTCTATACATTGCTAATGGGGTAAACGACTATTCCAGCTGCAAATGTCTGGTTTTTGGTGCAATATCTAGATAGGTGTATAGAGGCCCGTTTCCAGCAACTATCACTCCAGTGTTCTAATGGTACATTGTGTTTGCTCATTGTGTCAGAAGGCTAATGGATGATTAGAAAACCCTTGTGCAATCATGTTAGGTCTGCAATGCTGTAATTACTGCAAATGGAGGATTCTTTGACAAAAGCAAAGTTTGAAGGAAAAAATTATTATTTCAAATACAAATCATTATTTCTAACCTTGTCAATGTCTTGACTATATTTTCTATTCATTTTACAACTCATGGTGGTAAATAAGTGTGACTTTTCATGGAAAACACAAAATAATTGTCTGGGTGACCCCAAACTTTTGAACGGTAGTGTATATATATATATATATATATATATATATATATATATATATATATATATATACCACTGGCCACTGCGTCCAGACCACTGGCCTCAACCAGTGGTCTGGACGCACCTATCCCTCAACCAGTGGTGTGAATGAAGAAGAAGAAGACCCACCAGATGAAGAGCAATAGAATGAGGAGAACTGCTGCACGTCAGAAAAGATGCAGTGAACATGAAACACCTCAGGTTCCAGCAGTACGCTGCAGGCATGACTGTGAACAACACAGCCATCTGAGACAGGGGACACCCTTCAGCAATGGGCATGCAGAAATACTTGCTTATTATTTGGTCTCTAAGGGCATGGACGGGTATGCACAGGTATGTACTAGTATTATCAATCATAAATAAGCGTAATCACCCAAAAGTAGTTCAAGAAATTACTGAGATGTGAGTTTAGTCTGGACATTTTGAGGTTTTTCTCCTAAATTTATGACAGTTTTATTCTAAATTTACGACTTCTTCCTTGTAAATTTGAAAGATTTTTTCCCCTCTTACATCATCTTTTCTCAAAATTTGTGTTTAGTGCTAATTTAGGGCTTTTTTTTCTTGTACATTTGAGACTTTACTCTCATAAATTTGTGAGGTTTTTCCTCATAAATTGAAAATTAAAAATAAAAAATAAAATGAGCAAAGATGCAGCATTTTCTGTTACTACCTATTAATAGCCTATTTTTTAACCCCCACCGCAGGTGAAAACCTCACGTACTTTGAAACCTAAATATTTTCAGGTATGATGCATACCTTACTGAATAAACTCAGACAGACCAAAAAACTATGCATAATTTTGATAAATATTCAAGATGAGGCTGGCGTCATCAGGGCTGGCCCTGGTCGTTTTGGCGCCTAGGTGGAATTATGATGATACCCCCCCGCGGACCCAAGCACACACGTATGCATGCATGCACACACAAACATCAATTTGGGGGCCTCACAATAAAGTTAAGAACTTTGATCTACACAAAACACAGTCACAACATGAAGCAATTGCATTTTAAAACCGCTAAATGACCTTAACATGCATGTCCACACATCACAGTTTACAATGGCATAATAACTCCTGCTGCTGCAGCTTTAACCATACCAGCAGAGATCAAGCAGCTGATTCCAAGATTTTACCACTCTGCAACCAACATTCACTGAATCTGAGCCAACAGACAAAGAAGACAAAAAAAGCTTTGCTTTATACAGCCACCGTCACAATAAATTTTAGCCTACCTTTGCTGTTTTGTCAGCTTATCAAGAGGACTGTTGATAGTGTCAACCTTGATACTTCCCTGTGGGCTCACTTCAAAAACGATGACATAATGTCACTGTCATGCGGTGGCCCTCACGAGCCACCATAAGACGCCACACTGTCACCAGAGAGTTGTGCTGATGTCTTTATTAACAGTCAAAACAGTAATATAACATACATACTGGGAGGCATAAGGCTAACAAAGCTCACTTACGGGTCCACAGGATTGCATGTTAGACGGTCCAAATATGACACTACAATTACGTCGATACAATTACGACGACGATACTGCTACAAGATGCTGCCGCTGGCGCCGGTTTAAGAAGCCGGCTGCTAACGACCGCAAATGCAGCACAGCTGTTCAGACCTTGACAGCCAGAAGCTCCCCCGAGCGCTGTCACAATAAGAGCTCGGAGAGCCGGAATAATAACACCGCTGTCAAAGCCTGACAGGAATAATGTATGGCCCAAGCGCGAATAATATTAGCGCTCGGATCATGACAGTACCTCCCCCTCAAGGGCGAGCTCCTGAGCGCCCAGTAACACCTAGCCCCCCCTCCCCCCCAGGGCGGGTGGGTGGGGGAGCAGGCAAGGAGGGGGAGACACAGACAGAAACAAGGCCCCAGAAGAAAAAAGGAAAACACACATCCCCTGACATACCCGTCCCATTACAAACAGAAAACAATGGAACAACCAGGGCACATATTTACAGGGCATCCATGAATTACGATCACATGGGGCACCCAAACATACGCATGGGGCTACTGATGTACAGGAAAAAAACCACCATGGTAACATGCTACAGTCCCTTTGACAGGGGAAGGGGAAAAAAAAGGCTCGCTATCCCAAACATACGCATGGAGCTACTGAGGTCAAGCAGTGCCTGAACAGTGCATAAAACTGCAATAACAATCCATATGTGGTTCAAAGACAAAAAGGAACATCATCTTTCCAAAAGCCCAGTGAAGAGGAATGTAGGAAGTATTAAAGTTAAACTTAGGAAATGAACATTAACCTTCAAAATAGCCTTAAGTACAGTCGCCATTTGACAGTCACCAAATGTACCCAAAAAGGCAAAAGTCAGACATAAATGCAAACACAGACGCGCCTCTCACAAGAGGACCAAATCACAATCACCAATATACAAACAATTTCAAATTACTCGCTAGAGTGTCTTAAATCAAAAATGACAACTTACGGGGAGTCCCTTAGAATTTTATAACTGAATCTGTGAACATGATCAAAAAGAGTCAATTTATTGCCCCCGATGACCTTCACACCATACAGTCCAAACAAACGGCGGCAGGCGGAGACCAAATACCACAGGAACAGTTCCAGCGGTCTCCCTGCATCCGATGGCCGGCGGGTGGTCACGAGGAACAGAACGAGACTGGGCGGCCTGCCCCAGTCCCAGGCCCCGAGAGACAATCCTCCGGCGGCCGAACCAGGTCACCCAGTAACAGATACAATTTTTCGGGTGGCCGACCCAAGGCGCCGAACTGGCTAAACAGTTCCTCGGGTGGCCGTCCTGCATCCCTCAGCCACCAGAACCGTGGAGGAATAGTGTGCGGTGGCCTCCCTGACGGGAAAACTGCATAGGAGCGCCGAACCGCAAGAAGAAAAACCTCCAATGGCCCCCAGCGATGACGACCCAGACTGGCGGCTCTTGAGAGGGGAATAATCAGGAAGAAGACGAGCCCACATCACGTCAGACGGCGAAGGGTCTGCAGCTCCTCCACCAACCTCGACCCATACCGATGTGGCCGTTGTAGCTCCGCCCGCGTCGGACCCCGATTGGGTCACAGCTGCACCCGCGTCGGACCCCCGCTGGGTCACAGCTGCTCCCGCGTTGGACCCCCACTGGGCCTCATCGGACCCCGACTGGGTCGGCACCGCATCGGCGACGACCTCCACCCCCGAACTTGGGACCTCCTGCACCGCGAACTCGACAGACTCCAAGCCGGTGACACTGTGAAGAGGCTCAGAGGACAAGAGAGGGCCGGGATCAGTATCCCCGGCAGCACCAGAGCCCAACGAGACAAGTAACTGGAATTACTGCGTCATAATTCCAGTTCATGGGCACGATCCTGAAAAAAGTGGCTTTCGACCCTGTTCAGGAAGGCCCGTGCATGGCTGTAGTAACCAAGAAACCGGAGCACCCGGAGAAAATCAGCACTTTGCTTGGCATTTTACACATTTGTAGTGCAGACTGGCATTCATCAAGGTTACACATTTGCCGTCATGTAGGCATGGTGAGTTGTCCCATGATGCCTGAGTTTATAGAATGCGCTATGATGATGACGTAGAGATCATAGGCCATCTTATGATGTCCTAGAAACGTGCTTTAAAGTCTGTCGTACCCTATGCTGGTGAAGGGTGTCCTCCTGTCTCAGACGGGTACGATGTACTGCTGGAACCTCAGGTGTTTCATGGCATCTTTTCTGTTGTGCAGCAGTTGTCGTCATTCTATTGCTCTCCATCTGCTAGGTCTTCTTCTTCTTCTTCGTTGAGACCACTGGTTGAGGGATAGGTGCATCGTAATTCCAGTTCATGGACAGGATCATGAAAATAGAACTGAGCAAAAAGAGGCTTTCCAGCATGGACTCACTGTATATGACATCATAAAGACACGAAGGCAGGCTTGATGTATATGACATCATTAAAGACACATTTGTCTATGTGCCATGGGCTTGATATATATGACATCATAAAGACACATTTGTCTGTGTGCCGTGGGCTTGATGTATATGACATCATAAAGACACATTTGTCTATGTGACGTCATATAGGCATCGAGAGTCGTCTTATGATGCCTGAGTTCATAGGACGTCCTATGATGTTCAGGCAGAGATCATAGGCTGTCCTATGATGTCCTATGAACGTGACAGACACACAGAGAGACATACAGAGATTTCTTGCCTTTATAGAGTGATGATATAGACAACCTACTTTTACTTGTGTATAGTTTCAGGCTACTCTACCACCTAAATTAGATATTTTTTATTGAAAATGTGGAATTTTTATGTGAATTTGGAGAGTTCTTATAAATTATCTACTTTTTCTTATGATTATTTTTATTCTTTTTTAAATTACAGACTTTAACAAAATTTTGAAAACATGAAAATTGAAACGTGAAAATTTTTTGCACATGGCTTGACAATTTTTTCTTGAATTTGTGACTTTTGTGCGGGCAGTGCGGTGGTGGAGTGGTTAGCACTGTGGCAGCACAGCAACTCAGCCTTGGCCGGGGGATCCTGAATTCAACAACACAGATCAACAGTGATCTGTGTGGAGTTTGCATGTTCTCCCCGTGTCTGCGTGGGTTTTCTCCGGTTTCCTCCCACATGCCAAAAACATGCAAGTTGGGTTAATTGGCATCAGACTGGAGATTCTAAATTGTCCATAGGTATGACTGTGAGAGTGAATGGTTGTCTGTCTGTCTGTGTTGGCCCTGTGATGGACTGGCGATCTGTCCAGGGTGTACCCTGCCTCTCGTCCAAAGATGCTGGGATAGGCTCCAGCCCCCCCGCAACCCGAAAATGATTAAGCGGAAGAAGATGGATGGATGAATGGATGGTGTAATAAATTGGCATAATTTTTTTCTTCCGTCTTTGTACTTTTGCCTTAATAATTTTCCTTCCTCTTTTTTTCTTTAATTTTTTCTTTAATTACTGTAAATGATATTTCTTTACATTTCTCTTCTGATTTTCTAACCTTTGTCTCAACTGTTTATTCATTTACTTTTTCTTAATGAATTTATTAAATCTTTTAAATAACTTCCAGTGTTTATGTTCTCAATGACTGTAATTGTACATACATATGTGAATTTTTTCCTCATACAGTAAATTTGCAACTTTTGCCAAGAATTTGTAACTTTTATGTTTTAAATTCAAGTTTGTTTTTCTTGTAATTTTGCTTTTTTTTTCCTATCATGAATTTAGTACATATTTTAAATAAATTGGCATTTGTCCCTATAAATTTGCTACGTTATTCTAGTAAATTTGAAACTTTTATTTTATATATATTTGTGATGTTTTTTTTCTTTGTAATTTTGTGGCTTTTTCTCAAAGTTTTGCACCTTTGGAAAATTTTAAGACTTTAAAATTATGACAAATATTTATGCAAAAGAGATAATAGTTCTTCCTCCCTTCCCTCCTTCCTTCCTTCCTCTCACTTTCTTTCTTTCTTTCTTTCTTTCTTTCTTTCTTTCTTTCTTCAAAACTACAGGGATTCACTTGTCAAGGGCAAAAGTGGGATAATTCTAACCTCTGTTAGGCCATTAAGTGTGATGATTGAATGTTGCTACTTAATGTGATGGTTGAATGTTGCTACTTAACAAATTGTTAATAGTTGAGAGGAAGTCATGAACAAAGCTTCTAATATTATAAGATTTACAGTAGGCTGGCAATTACTCAAGTAACAGGAGTCAGTAACAGGAGTCAGAGTGGGAGGGTGCCCTTACTTTGGCCCTTCAAAATGTCTCTGCACATCCCTGCGATTGTTGTAAGGGGCGAAGCTTTATGTTATGAAAGTATTCCCCGTTATGCATCTTTTAAACAGGAATGTGATCATGTGACTAATTATTCTATTCCTCTGTTTTGCATGTAACCTACTACTCAGCTTTACTGTTGCTTTGGGGAATGGCACAAGACTTGCATGTGTTTAACTGGACCATCTGTGCTGTTGTTGTTTGACTGATCATGGTGGGTCACCTGGACCAAGAATGCCAGGGCTGTTTTTTGTCCCTGTCCAGCCTTGGTGTGTGTGGAGAAGCGTGGACAGCAGCTGCTTCCTGCCACTCTCGGTAAGACATACACAGATCCAGACAAAGTAAAATCACAGAGGAAAACAGAGTCTAATTCTGTGTGGACAGATTAATTTGCATTCATGTATGGTTGTTGTGGAGAGAATTTCTCCACAAGAACACAAACAAGGAGAAAAAGAGCTGCCTCATTAGTGTCTACAGGTCCATAAAAAGTCTTAAATGTGATTTTCTAAATTCAACGCCTTAATTATCCTTAAAAATGAGACACAATCCTTGAATATCCTGCTCAATAACCTTATAGTTTCCTGCGCCATAAATACTGGATTCACCAGACATGACCGGTCTGAATTAGTGTAAATTTATTTTCACTGTCACAGCTCAATACTTCCTGAGTAATGTAAAAAATAAAAGCCCTCTACAGCAATTCAGTTTTCAGAATGGTTGTGTCTGTTATGTGCTTTTATTATGAAATGCTGTCAACCAGATATACTTGATGAATGAATCTTTATTTCGGATAGATTAAAAGTAAAGATTAAAAGAAAGGAACAGAATAATATAACAAAGGAGAAAGAAAAAAAAACATCTTACAAGGTCAAATTAAACAATAACTCCTCTGATTATACAGTTCAACATAAGTTATCCGAAATGGGTGATGGCTGAAGCCGCAGCTTATATTGCCCACCCATATTCCATCCAAAAATTCAAAAGAAAAACAAGAGCGATTACAATTCAGAACAAAGCTAAGACAAAATGTGACAAAAATCTAAGCTAATCTAAGATAATCCTTATGTGATTTTACATGTCATCTTGTATATATGTTTGGAGTATTTCTAGTTTTTGTTTAAATTGTCCAAGCGTTGTACATGATTTTAATTCAGGTCCAAAAGCATTCCACAATCTAACTCCTTGCACTGAGACACAGTGTTGCTTGGTGGTAGTTCTCACAGAAGGTTTTTGAAATATACATGTTCCTCTGAAATGATATTGTTTCTGTCATGGTCTGCTCTGTGATCGATTGCCAGCAGCTGGGTGCACACCTGCTTCCCATCAGGACTGAGCCTATTTAGACGGCTTTGCCCAGATGATGTCTCACTGCGCTCCAGAGGAGATTCATCCGTCAGTCCTCTCGTCCTTGCCAGAGTCTACAGTCCCTTGCTACTCAAGCCTGCTGTCCCAACGCCTGAGAGACATCGTCCACAGCTCACGTAAGCTACCATTCCTCAACTCACCTTGTCGTCCAGTCCCCTGTGCACAGGTGGAGCGCCTTGGGGGCGGATCCTTTCCTCCTCTGTGGCGGCAGACTCCTATCCTCTCTCTCAGCACACACGCTTCGTTATGCAGCATCTTTATAAAGAGCCTCAGCTCTGAGCTTCAGGACGAGCTAGCGCCGCTAGAAAAGCCCAGCAGGTTATTCAAGCTAATCTCCCTAGTCATCAACATAGATAATAGGCTGAGGGAGAGAGCCGCTGAGCAGCAAGCTTCCGGTCGTTCGGGAGCCCAGTTTTGTCACGCCCCTCGGTCGTCCCTATTGGCTCATCCTTCCTCCAACTCTCCTGAGACCCCGGAACCAATGGTGGTAGGGCGATCTAGGTTGTCTCCAGCGGAGAAACAGCGCCGCCGAGAGTTGGGGTTGTGTCTATATTGCAGGAGTGAGGAGCACGAGGTAGTTTTTTGTCATCTTCGGCCCAATAGGGGGAGTCTGTGCGTCACTGTAGGTGGACTCAAGGACTCACCCCAGTCTAATCCCTTATTTAGCTTTCAACTCCCCATCCGTTTTATACACAAACATAAGGAGATTTTCACACAGGCTTTGGTTGACTCAGGGGCAGAGGAGAGTTTTATTTCTCAGGACCTGGCAACCCAGTTGGATTTACTCTGCCATCCACTCAAGTCCCCTTTGTGGCTTATGGCCTTATCCAAAGCTCCTATGGCTGTGGTCTCTCAGCAGACAGCCCCTGTCCCGGTTATCATTTCTGGTAATCATCGGGAGGAGTTGCAATTCCTCGTTCTACCGGTGTCCACGTCCCCAGTCATCCTTGGCTTCCCCTGGCTACGCCTCCACAATCCGTCAATCGATTGGCGTACTGGGAGTATTTTGTCCTGGAGTTCGTTTTGTCTCAGCGCCTGTCTCCAATCGGCCGCTTGCTCGCCATCCATGCCCTTGGAGGCTCCCATTGCCTCATCTCCCAACCTTTCTAAAGTTCCTCCAGAATACCATGACCTCAGAGCCGCTTTCAGTAAGACCCAGGCCCTGCCCCCCCCCCCACCGCCCGTATGCTTGTGCCATAAATCTCCGTCCTGGAGCCCTGCTACTGTTGAGCTGTTTGTACAGCCTGTCACCTCTGGAGTGGGAGGCCATGGAGGCCTATATCAAGGAATCCGTGAGTTCTGGCATAATTCGACCATCTTCTTCAGCGGTGGGGCGGGATTTTTCTTTGTTGGCAAGAAGGACGGGTCTCTGACGCCATGTATTGACTTCAGGGAGCTAAATAACATCACTATTAAGGATAAATACACCCTTCCCTTGCTCAACACAGCCTTTGACTCCCTCCAGGGGGCATCCTGGTTTACCAAGCTGGATCTCTGCCACGCTTACCACCTGGTGCGGATCAAAGAAGGCGATGAGTGGAAGACGGGGTTCCGGACCCCCAGCGGCCACTTTGAATATCTGGTAATGCCTTTTGGTCTGACCAGTGCCCCTGTGGTATTCCAGCGCCTTATCAATGATGTGTTAAGGGACTTTCTGGGTGTGTTTGTATTTGTGTACCTTGACGACATTTTGATCTTCTCTCAGTCCTTGGAAGAACACAGGGTGCATGTGCGGCGAGTCCTGCAATGGTTGTTGGAGAATAAGCTGTATGTTAAAGCCGAGAAGTGCGAATTCCACACCTCCAAGACGTCTTTTATGGGGTTCATCATCTCCCACAAAGAGATAATCCCGGATCCTGGCAAGAATAAGGCGGTAGTGGAGTGGCCGACTCCCTCATCCCGGAAGCAACTCCAGCAGTTCCTTGGGTTTGCAAATTTCTACCACCACTTCATCAAGGATTATAGCATGATGGCACACCCCTTGACAAGCCTTACCTTATCCAAGGTGCCCTTCCTGTGGTCGGAGGAGGCAGCTATGGCTTTTTCAGCTCTCAAGGAGAGATTCGCCGATTCTCCCATCCTGGTTCAGGTGGATCCAACCCTGCAGTGTTTGGTGGAGATGGGCGCCTCGGACTCAGGGGTAGGGGCTGTCCTGTCCCAGTGCTCCCCAGCAGATGGCAAGGTCCGACCTTGCGCCTTCTTCTCCAAGCGGCTGTCGCCGGCGGAACATAACTACAGCATTGGCGACAGGGAGCTTCTGGCAGTCAAACTTGCACTGGAGGAGTGGCACCACTGGCTGGAGGGGGCCTCGCAGCCGTTTGTGGTCTGGACGGACCACAGAAATCTGGAATACCTCCGGACGGCTAAGCGCCTGAATGCCCGTCAGGCCCGCTGGTCCTTCTTCTTTGGGCGATTTGATTTCACCATCACGTACCGTCCCAGGCCCAAGAACACTAAGCCGGACACCCTATCCAGGCAATTTGCTACTGATGTCTCGGATCCTGAGGACCACCCCATCCTGCCTCCTTCCTGTGTCATGGGTGCCCTCTCCTGGGGCATCAAGGAGAAGGTCTTGAGGGCTCAGGAGTCTGAAGCAGACCCAGGCGGAAGACTGGCGGGTAAGCTGTTTGTTCCTTCGGCCATCTGGGGGGAAGTCATTCATTGGGCTTATGCCGCCAGGTTGGCCTGTCATCCAGGGAGAAAGTGCACTGAGGAACTCCTGAGATGTACGTTTTGGTGGCCTGCTCTTCAGAAGGATGTCGGGGAGTACGTTTGTGCCTGTCCTCAGTGTGCTGCCGGCAAGTCATCTTCTTCCTCCCCAGCTGGACTTCTCCATCCTCTCCCCGCTCCCAGTAGGCCTTGGTCCCATGTGGGGTTGGACTTCGTGACCGGCCTTCCTCCCTCTGATGGTCACACCATAGTGCTCACCATAGTCGACAGGTCCTCCAAAGCTGCTCATTTTGTTGCTCTACAGGGATTGCCTTTGGCTAAGGAGACAGCAGACTTGCTTGTACAGCACGTGGTGAGATTACACGGGATTCCCCTGGACATCGCTTCAGACCGGGGGCCCCAGTTTACATCCCAGGTGTGGAAGACGTTTTGCAATGCCCTTGGGACTACGGTAAGCCTGTCATCTGGTTATCACCCCCAGTCCAACGATCAGTGTGAGACAGCCAATCAGGAGATGGAGGCAGCTCTGTGGTGTGTGGCCACCACCAATCCTGCATGGTGGAGTTCACACCTGCCCTGGATTGAGTATGCCCACAGTTCTACAGTATCTTCAGCCATTGGTATGACCCCTTTCCAGGCATCTCTGGGTTATACTCCTCCGTTGTTCCCTGAGGAGGAGGCTGAGATCACCGTACTGTCCGTCAGGGCTCACCTTAAGCGCTGTTGTTGGCTGTGGAGGGCGACCCGAGCTGCGCTACAACGGACGGCAGAACATAACTCCTCGGTTGCCAACTACCATAGGACTCTGGCGCCTTCTTACCAGGCGGGTCAGCAGGTTTGGTTATCTACCAAGAATATCAATTTGAAGGCTGAACCCAGGAAGATGGCTCAGCGCTTTATTGGACCTTTCGCCATCTCCCGTATTGTCAACCCAGTATCTGTACTCCTGGCTCTCCCCCCCTCCCTCCGCATCTGTCCCACCTTCCACGTCTCGCAGATTAAACCTTTTTGTTCCAGCCCTCTGTGTCCTCCTCCCAGGTCTCCACCTCCGCCGATGGTGATCGACGGCAACCCGGCGTGGAAGGTCACCGCCATCCTGGACGTCCGTCGCCGGGGTCGCGGCCTGCGGTACCTGGTGGACTGGGAGGGTAATGGTCTGGAATGGAGATCCTGGGTGCACCCTTCCTTCATCCTGGATAAGGACCTCATCAGGGACTTTCACCGGACGCATCCAGGTAGGCTGGAATGACCGCCAAGAGGCGTTCCATGAGGGGGGAGTACTGTCATGGTCTGCTCTGTGATTGATTGCCAGCAGCTGGGCGCACACCTGCTTCCCATCAGGACTAGGCCTATTTAGACGGCTCTGCCCAGGCTTCTGGGTGGAGATGTCTCACTGTGCTCCAGAGGAGCTTCATCCGTCAATCCTCTTGTCCTTGCCAGAGTCTACAGTCCCTTGCTACCCAAGCCTGCTGTCCCAACACCTGAGGAACATCGTCCACAGCTCACGTAAGCTACCATTCCTCAACTCACCTTGTCTTCCAGTCCCCTGTGCACAGGTGGAGCGCCTTGGCGGCGGATCCTTTCCTCTTTTGTGGCAGCGGACTCCTATCCTCTCTCTCAGCACACCACTCCTCCACATCTAAACACCAGCAGGAGCTACAACACCCGACAGCAGACACTGTCTCCCTGGCCGCAGCCGCCAAGCTGAACCTGAACCTCCCACCATCTTCACACCCAGTAAGCCTCTGACTAATTATCCATCACCAATTGTCTCCTTCGCTAACTGTCACGCTTCTGTGTGTTTCCAGAAAAAGTGGGTTTGTTGGTTCCCTGTAAGCAGCTTTGTTGATTATTCTGATAGCTCTCTTCTGAAGCATAAAGATTGGATATACTGTATGTTTGTTTTATATGTATTTCCCCATACTTCAGTACAATATGTCATGTAAGGGAGTATTAATGAATGATACAAAGTATATAGTGTGGGTTGATTCAGCAAATATTTCACTCTGTGCAGTATTGCGATTAATTTAGATATTTTACCTTTAATATAATTAATATGTGACTTCCAATACAGTTTATTATCAATTATTACTCCAAGAAATTTAGTTTCGGATACCCTTTCAATCTCTACACCATTTACAGAGTTTATACTTGGCTGAAATCACAACAGAAAGTTTCCTTCACAATTTGTAAATAAAAAAGGGAAGAGAGAAGATTTTGTGACAGTGATGTAGAGAATGAAGAGAGAATGAGAATATTATTCAGTAGTGAACATACACACAATAATAACAACAAAAATATGTAGAACACATAAAAGAACAACTGCAAGGGTGTAGGGTGAAGCTAGTGCTTATATGGCGCCTACCCCATTACAATTTTAAAATCAATAACATAAAAATTTAAGTCATACCCAAAATCAACAAAGAAAATCAAATAGAGTAAGTTGACAAAAAGAAAACAAACAAGAAAACTCCTTTAAGTTATTACAAGTTTATCTCCTGGCATTTACAGGCATATACTGAGAAATTTTCTCATCTTTGTACAATTTTTTTGAATTGCTTCAGAGTAGAACATGATTTAATATTTTCGGAGCAACAATTCCATCAATTCCATCAATCATTCCATTCTAACTCCAGTGACAGACATGCAATGATACTTTGTATTTGTTCTGACCTTTGGTTTGTTAAAAACAGAGCTTCCTCTTAGCTCATATTTGCTTTCCCTTTTTTAAAACAGCCTCTGAATATTAACAGGTATTTGGTTATTATTTGCTTTGTACATGATTTCAATGACAATATAATCTGCTAGATCGCTAAATTTAAGAGTTTATAATTGAATGAATATTGGATTTGCTGGTTCACGGTAAGGTTTCTTTGATACAGTGTGTATGGCTTTTTTCTGTAGTAAAAAGATGAAGCTTGTGTTTGTTATATATGTGCTTCCCCAGATCTCCACACAGTATGTCATATAAGGAACTATCAGTGAATTATATAAAATGCAAAGAGATTTCTGACACAGGAGATCCTTAACTTTATACAGTATGGCAATGGATTTAGACATTTTAGTTTTGACATAATTTATGTGTGATTTCTAGTTTAGTTTGTTATCAACAATAACCCCTAGGAACTTGGTTTCCAAAACTGTGTCAATTTCAACACTGTTTATTTTAATTTTTCTGTGATTATATAATTTGCGGTTTCCAAATATTACACATTTTGTTTTTCCAAGGTGAATAGAAAATTTATTGGCAGTGAACCAATGATTGATTTGTTACCTCTGCCAGGCCGGAGGCCAGGAGGAGGTTATGTTTTTGCCAGCGTTTGTCTGTCTGTCTGTCTGTTTGTTTGTCTGTCTGTTGGTTAGCAAGATAACTCAAAAAGTTTTGGACGGATTTCAATGAAACTTTCAGGCATTGTTGGAAATGGTACAAGGAAGAACTGATTAAATTTTGGGGATGATCTGGATCACTGTCTGGATACAGGAATTTTTTAAAGAATTCTTTAACATTGTCAGATACGGCCATTTTCAACATGTGTGCAGGCCCAATGGAGGGTGCTGCTCGTCGTGTCTGATGAACACAAACTCCACCTTCTTCAAAGTTTTAGGCACAAAAGCACGCGGAACACAGTGCTGGGCAGGGCTCGGCAGTGTGCCTGTGTGTGCGCTACGCTGCAAAAGCTCAGACGGGCATCTGTCCGCCGCCGGATTATTTGGCAGAAATTCCCCAGCCAGCCATAGTAGCTGCGCAAAAAGAAGCTCTCTGCTGGGGAAGATTCCAAATCATCTTTTGCCGCGGAGCGCAACCCCAATAAAACCCACGGCAACCTGTTAGTGATGGGTCGGTCGCGAATGAAACGGCTCTTAGAGCCGGCTCTTTGAAGTGAATGACGGGAGCCGGCTCCTTAGTGGGAGCCGTGTTTTGTTTTTTTTTTCCCTCTCTCTCTCACTTTTTTTCTCTTCAAGCCGCACGTGATTGATCAATATGTGTTTGTGCCTGCCTTGTGTTTGTGCTGGGGGGGGGGCGGTAGTTACACTCCCAGCAGCAGTAGCACACCAACAGAGCAGGAGGGAGAGAGAGAAAGAGAGCCAGGGGAAACAAGAAGAGATGACATCGACACATTAGAAAGGTATAGTAAAGAAAATGAGTGACACCAGGAAAAGAAGCAAAAGAAGAAAAGAAGCAAAATCTGGAACCATTTCAATTTTATTGACAATACAAAGGCAGAGTGTAGAGTCTGCCAGAAAATCCCTCAGCAGATGCAATACTGGAAGTGAGATCCTACATTGATGAGCCCCTTTGCTAGAGAGGTGCAAACCCACTGAGCCGGTGGGAGACCAAGGCTTCAATTTATCCACATCTTACTCAGGTGATGACACGGAGACTGTGCATTGTGGCAACATCAGTCCCCTCTGAGAGAATCTTCTCCAAAACAGGGCAGATAATTACTGAAAGAAGAAACCAGATCAGCTCCTCAAAGCTGAGGCACTTGGTATTTCTAAATGCCAACCTTTACCTGAATTAAAGATCTGGGTGTTCATTTTTTTCTTTTGGTTTTGCATATTTTAATTTATATTTTATTGTGTTGTGGTTTGCAGTGTTTTGTGTTGTTTCACTTTAAATTTGTTTAAAAGGAAAAAGATGAAAATTTAAAGAGCTAAAAGTTGAATTGTAAATGGTTGGTTTTTGTATTTTATAATTTACTTTTTACATTTTATGTGGAGTGAATAAATAAAAGCATATTTATATAATAAACATATAAATTCATTTTGTTTTTTCTTTTGAATTCTTGGATGGAACATGGGTGGGCAATATAAGCTGCGGATTCACCCATCACACATTTTGGATAACTTATGTTGAACTGTATAATCACAGGACTTATTGTCTAATTTGACCTTGTTGGATTTTATTACCCCCTTTGTTATATTATTCACTTTCTTTTAACCTGTACTCTTAATCTATTCGAAATAAAGATTAATTCATTCATTCATTCATTCAATTGCAACGCCCGCAGCCTGGGAGTTTGCAGATGCACGAGATGGACACAACACCAACACTTCAGTTTATTACCTCCGCCAAGGAGGTAATGCTTTTACTAATGAACCACTAATTCTATCATTCTGAATCCAATTGCTAGTCATATGTTTTCATGGTCAAGGAATCTGAAAACATACACACAAACACTGTATGGGGGGCAACTGTGGCGCTTGGCGGAGGTCTGCGCTCTCTGAGTGCTTTTCTAGTTTAAGTTTATTTTCTACTGAGTCCAGAAGTGGCTTAAGATTTTCTCCACTACAAAAAAAAAAAAAAAAGTTGTGTCATCTGCAAATAAAATACACGAGCAATTTAGACACAGAACATAAATCATTAATATACAAAATAAAGAGCAATGGACCAAGTACAGAACCTTGTGGTACCCCACATATCATCTTCAGCAACTCAGAGTCTGTATTATTCACATGAACATATTGATATCTGTCTTCTAAATAGCTGTGTAACCAGTCAAAAGCAATTCCTCTGATGTCATACTTATGTAATTTACTGAGGAGTAATTTATGGTCAATTGTATCAAATGCCTTTTGTAAGTCCAGAAATATTCCAACTGTGTATTCTCTTCTATCTGTTGCATCCGTAATCTGTTCAACAAAGTCCATGAATGCCAGTGAGGTGGTCCGGTTCTTCCTGAATCCATACTGTTGTCTGCAAAGTATATTGTGCTTATCAATGAAATCATTTAGTCTCTTAACAAATATTTTTTCCAGTATTTTGGAGAACTGAGGTAACAAGGAGATGGGTCTGTAGTTTGACAATAAGGGTTTGTCACCAGTCTTATACAGAGGAACAACTCTTGCTATTTTCATTTTCTTTGGAAATTAACCAGCAGTAAGTGACATGTTGCATATGTAAGTGAAGTGTTTAACAATACAATCAATAATACATTTAACCAAGAACATACTGAAATCATTACAGTCAGTTGATTTTTTTTGTCTTTGAATTTGTTAACAATGTCAAGAATTTCTTTTTCATCCGTTTCTTTAATAAACATTGAGTAAGCGTTTATGTTGACGACATTGTTAGCGCCACTTGTATTTGCTGATGATACAGTGGAGTTGGCGATCTTTTTTCCTATATTAACAAAATATTCATTAAACGTGTTGGAGATCAAGCTATTTTCATTCATTATTCCATTTTCTGAATTTAAATAAGAGATGTGGTTGGAATTTAGTTTTCCTCTTTTTTATTATATTATTTAACACCTTCCATATATTACATGTATTAGTTTTGTTATTTTCCAATGAGTTAATATTTTTACTCGATCTTAAGATACTAATGAGTTTATTTTTATAAGTCTTGCATTTCTTTTCAGCTTCCACAGTTCTTAATTTCAGAAACGTTTTATATAACAAGTTTTCCTTTTTACAAGCATTTTGTAGGCCCTTGGTGATCCAAGGCTTATCTCTGTGTTTAACTTTAGTTTCCTTCACCATTAGAGGGTAATGTTTGTTATATAGTCTGGACAAAATAGAAACAAATTCTCCATATGTTCTGTCACTGTCGTCAACATAAATACCGCTCCAGTCTTGTATTTTTAGATAATTTCTAAGATGGTTGATAGCGGTTTCTGTTACAAGTCATTTAAAAACCTTATCTATTTCAACATTATGTGTTACACCAGTGTCTGAAGAAATAAAAACAGGCAGATGGTCTGTCACATCATTAATAATAAGGGCAGCAGCTCCATTCCCCTCAGTGACATTTGTGAAAATGTTATCAATCAGCATTGCTGATAGATAGCAATGAGACGTAACAACCTAATAGTTTTTTGAATGCAAAAGATGCAATAGACTTACACAATGGTCCCCTCCGGCATACAACTAGGAAAATACCGGTAGCTACGGAGGGTGAGAATATGTATGGGCACATAATCATACCATGTAGGATAACTAAGTAGACGGTTGTGCTGTTTCATCCCATCTAGCAACAATGCTCTGCACTGTGTGTGTTTATACATTTACATATTTATTCCATCTAGTTACAATGCTCCGCACTGGGTGTGTTTATGTTTATGTTTATGTTTATATTTATATATCTATATATTCATTCCATCTAGCTACAATGCTCCGCACTGTGTGTTTATATATTTACATATTTTTTCCACCTAGCTGCAATGCTCCGTACTGTGTGTTTATATATCTACATATTATTCCATCAAGCTACATTGCTCCGCACTGTGTTTATATATTTACATATTTATTCCATCTAGCTGCAATGCTCCGTACTGTGTGTTTATATACTCATATATTTATCCCATCCAGCTACAATGCTCTACACTGTGTGTCTGTGTGTATATATATATATATATATATATATATATATATATATATATATTTATAGTAATATGTACATATGTATATTAGCTGCTCTTGCTTGCTTGTTTTTTTTTTTTTTTTTTTTTTTTTTCTTGCCTTCTGATTGTTGCTCTGAGTGTTGCTATCCCTGTGCTGTTGCAATCCTGGAATTTCCCCTTTGTGGGACTAATAAAGGCTTATCTTATCTTATCTTATCTTATCTTATTGCTGAATTTGTTGTTATTCTAGTGGGGTATGTTATTGAAGGGTAAGAACCCATACAAAACATGGAATTTATGAATTCATTTATTTGGATATGGCCATTTGGATTTAATAAATCAATACTGAAGTCTCCACAAATAAATATCTGTTTCAACTGCACTGAAAAGCTCAGACAATTTCTCTTTGAAAATGTCAATATCGGTACCCGGTGGTCTATAAATATAGCTTATTATGATGTTTTTTGTAGTTGCTGTAATTAATTAAACAGCTACACACTACATGATGTTTTCCATTTCAAAAGATATATTATCTACACCTTGGCTTTGGTAGCAGAACCTGATACATAAACCAACACCACCACCCCCTTTTTTTTGACCTGTCTGTAGTATATAAATCATAGCCTCTCATTTGTGTAATGTCTGTATGTAGAGCCAAGGACAAGGCCAGGTGTCGAACCGAACATATGTTTATTAAAGGGGTACAGGCGCAACACACAGCCGCCAGGCAGAGGATGGCAAAGAGGCCGCTCCTCCTGCCTGCAGCCCTTTTATAGTCACGGGTGGTGGCGTGACCAAAAGATGGAACCACCACCCTGTACCACACAAATAAAAGTATAGAACATATAACCATATAAAAAACTATATAACATTTCCCTCCCCCCTTACAGAAGTCCAAAACACACACACACAATTTAGACCCACCCCAACTTAGGACCCGGATCGTGCACTAACATAACGCAAAATAATGTACTCAAATTGGCCTAACACAATCACACCTTAAATGTTGCTCCACCGTGCCTAACGGTCCAGCCCCGACCTCTTCTAAATTCTCCACCGCCATCGCCATTGTGGCCCCCTGTTCACCGGCCCGCTTCAGCCGAACTCAGGGAACAGGTGAGACCAGCCTCTCGACATTGCCCGTCGTCACAGGCGTCCCACCGTACCATCCAGTACCCTCGTCGAGGGCGACTTGGGCTCTGGCACAGGAACCCTCCTGTGATGACCCTGGGCGATATTGGTCTTGCTCACTCTCCAGGGTGCCAGGCAGTTCCTCATCCCACACTGCACTGTCTACCACGATCGGGATCAGTAGGTCCCAGAATCCACAGCCCAACCACTCCTCCCCAGCACTGCTTTTAATGGCAAATTCCAGACCATTGAACAGGTCACAGTCCATTATGTTTTCTCCACGGGCTGTCACAGTGAATTCCGGGTCACACATCTTGGCCAATTTGTACTGAGCTATCAGTCTCAGCGCTCCCACCATGGCCAGCCGTCCTCCTCCATAACCACAAAGCGGCGCCAGGTCACCCCCAATCCTGTAGTGTGGGAAAAAACATCTCATGGTTGCCCAATTGAACATGGAGCCCACCGCTCCTGTATTGATCAATAAAGGCACCTCCACCTTTTCCAACTCCACCATACAGTACGTGCATATGTTGGTGCTCGGGGACACAGCGTGGACAGCCGTGGAGGTGGGAAAGTCCTCTTTGTGCCGCGGAACTCTTTGCTCGAATCTGCGGCATACAATGGCGAAATGATGCAAGTGGCCACACTTGCTGCAGTGCTCTTGCCAAACAGTCTCTGGCTTTGAAACGGCACTTCACGGACTTGTTGGTAAATTTCTATGATGCCCTTGTCTGTCTGAAAATGTTGATTATTCTGCAACTATGTTTCTCCAACCTTCATCCTGCTTGCTTTGAGAATGTCAGTTATTCTGTAACTACGGTTTCATCCTTCATCCTGCTTGCTTTGCACGCCACACTGCCACCTTTAGATTACACCCAAGGATTCACTTGCTGAAACCAGATAGAATCAGCTCTGCCCTCAGCTGAGTTGGCACATAGTGGAAGGACACTGATGCACGTGAGGGGAGCCCTCCCTCCTGCGTGAGGGAGTGGCAGAGTTCTATAAAAACCATAGGGCCCATTGTTGAAGCAGGACTCTCTCTTGATACGTCTTGAGAGTAGTGCTCCGGCGCTGTTCCTTGCACCATATCTCAGCTTCAGTAAAATAAGTGAAACTATACTTCACCTCTCTGTCTGGTTATTTGGCCTTCGTACCAAAAGAACTGGAGGTTAAGACATTTTAGCGCAACAAATTGGTGTTTCTGCCCGGTTACGAGGCTAAATTTTAGCTTTGTAGACGGTGTGAGGATTTTTTCCTCTACAGTTAGGTTGCCACAAACCATAAAAGGTAAGCAGAAACCTTTTTCAACAAACTTCTGCCTGTCCCTTCGGGGACAGACCTTTCCGTAGAGATTAAATATTCATGTACGTGTGATTTGATTTGTGGAATGAACCTGAGATATGGTCTTGGATTTATGATATGTTGTTTTAAGGAATATTTACTGAGTTTGATAAGGAAATCTCCAAACTTTTTTAACCCCATGGAATAAGTCATATGCGTTAATACTGTTCCAGAAAGTAGAGTTGGAGATAAGCTTGGGCAAGAGGGTTGAACCCTGGGGTGGACAATAACAAAAAAAAAGACAAAAAAAAAATCTTGTAGGGCCACCGAAAAGTTGAGTTGCCCCATTGAGCATTGCATAGCCTGGGTAAAAGGTTTAAACCCCGAGGTAACTGATATTGGGTTGCCGAAAAAGAAGTGTTACTCGGTTGTGCATAGCTTTGCCAAAAGGTTTTAACCCCTTGAAATTATTGTTTAATTTCAAAAAGCAGAGTTGGTACCCCTAGCGTACTAAGCTCAGACCAAAAGGTTTTAACTCCTAGAGAATTGCAACGGACGCGTCTCTAAAAAATAGTTGGTCTTACTGCAGAGAGTTTTAAGTTGTGGAGAAGTTGGTGTGAAAAAGTGGAGATAAATAAGATCATAATAATAACTACATTTTATGTTATAAGATATTGATATTAGACTATAGTATTTAAAGACGGTCGGATTAAAATGGCAACAAAACCGGATAGCAATACAGACAACGATAAAATGGATAATGATAAACGCAGCTCTGAATACCCTTTGGGTACCTTGGGATATGCAATGAAAAAAATGGAGGAAGTGTTAAGAGGGACCGCACAATGTGAAAAATTAAAGGAAGAGGAACGCAAATAATCTAAAACTTGGGTAAAGTTGTTACAAAGAGACGGAATATTTGGGCATATGGGGGATCCCCTACCAAACAAAGCAGAAAAAATTGCATATCTAGGAAGATTGTATAGACAACAAGAACAGGCGAGAGAGGAGGAGAAAAATGCAGGTCTCCTTCAAAAGGGTAAAAAATGCGAGGTACACAGCGGGGGGGGGGGGGGGGGTTAACGTGACCATTGAAATATTTTATTTTGTGAGTTTTAGATAGAAGCTGCTGTGGTCTGGGTTGTTTTGTCTCTGTGTAATCTGCTCTGGTGTGGAAGAGAAAAAAAAAAGTGAATTCTCCGCGGAGGAGGGGGAGAGCAGACTGTGGAATTGTTTGTGATTTTTTATTCCTCCTGGTATTTGTGGAGTGTAAAAGGGTTGGTTAATTAATTATTATCCTTTTGAGAAATGTTTAAAATTATAGGTATTTGAAAATAGTAGCTTTGAGCACAAGGAGTCGACTAGAGTTGTGTGTGTCACGGCAGTGTAGAAAAAAATGGAAGGACCTTTATGCTGCTCCGACCTTGTGGAGCTAACGGAGAGAGGAGCAATTCTGTGTTTGTCTGTGTGTGTGTGTGTGTGTGGTTGCTTGAGAAAAAAAGAGAATGAAAAAACACAGGCTGTGTGGGTGCTGACCTGTGTGACAGGGGAGTGAAAGAAAAGTAATCTATATATGGGTATTTTTGCAAAGTTTTGGGGTTGGAAATTTACACCTTTTTTGTATTTTTGCTAAAGTTGCAGCTTTTTACCCATAAAATTGCACTTTTTTGGTCAGAAATTGGCAGCTTTTATGAGACTTACATCCCCCCCCCTTTTTTTTTTTGTCAGGTCATGCATTGGCTTGCTTGCTATCGGATAACCATGAAAACCGGTACTACCTGTCTCATGGGTCGGGCCGTCGGTGACTCAACCGGCATCCCCGCCCTTCTGAGGGTGTGGAGGGTGAAACAGGGCCTCCTGACAGAACTAAAAACAATATCTGTCACAGGTCTGTGGTGAACCACTCCCAGTTACACAGGGTGAGACTGGACATCCTGCCAGATAAAGACATCTGTCACAAGGTCTGTGGTGGACTGTGCCAGTCGGTGCATTGTGACATGCACTACACAAAGAGCAGAGATAAACAAACCTATCATCTGGTCAGTCACTGCAACAGATACTGGAGTCAGTTTGTCTTGTCTTGTCCTTGCCACTGATATTACCTTTATCTGCCAAGAATGTGCTGCTAGTCCAGCAAAAGCTAGCAGTACTCAAATACTTTGCAAGCAGTTTCATGAAATGGCCAACCAGAAAGCAACTCATACCGGCTTGGATGCCGCCCGGGCTTACGAGGTCTGTGCTGATCTGTTCACACAATGACAGGCAGTGAAAAGTAAGCTAGGAGCAGGAAGACAAAAGAAGAGAAAAACAGCAACCTTGTGTGTAGCAGAATGGAATGTATGCACTCTGTTGGACAGAACAACATCACAGCGCCCAGAAAGACAGACCACGCTTGTGGCCCTGGAAATGAACAGGTACAATGTAGACATAGCTGCACTTAGTGAAACAAGATTGCCTGGATATGACAGCTTGGAAGACCATGGGTACATCTTCTTTTGGAGTGGGAGATCAACTCAAGAAAGGAGAGAAGCAGGAGTGGGCTTTGCAGTTAGAAAGGAGATAGCAGCAATGCTTGATGAGGAACGGGTGCCAATCAACGACAGGATAATGACTATGAGACTCCCACTACAGCGGAACATGTATGCCACACTCATCAGTGTATATGCCCCAACAATGACCAACACAGAGGAGGTGAAGGAAGAGTTCTACAGTGATTTACGTGAGACTATCAGGCGTGTACCAACTGATGACAGGCTGATACTCGTTGGAGATTTTAATGCCAGAGTTGGTTCGGACACCGAGAAATGGAAAGGAGTGCTAGGCAGTCATGGAGTAGGCAAGTGCAATGCTAATGGAGAACTTCTACTTGCACTATGTTCAGAGTAAAACCTTGTGATAACCAACACTCTAAGCACAAGGACACACACAAGAAGACATGGATGCACCCAAGATCCAAGCACTGGCACTTATTAGACTACATCATAGTCAGGCAGAGAGACAGAAGGGATGTATTGGACACCAGAGCAATGAGAGGCGCGGACTGTGGCACTGATCATGTTATGCTGAGATCTAGATTAAGGATTTGCAGATGAAAACAGCACTGCAGGATGGGTGCAAAGCCACCATGGAAGCTAAACACTAGTGCACTGAAAGGCCAAAAGAAGCAGGAAGAACTTACACAGGAAATGGATGAAAACTTGAAAGACTGGGACAGCAACAACTCAGAGAATGACATAGAAGAGAAATTGGTAACACTGAAGGATACGGTGTATCAGACTGCGAGTGATGTATTAGGCTACCCTGAGAGGAAACATCAAGATTGGTTTGATGAACATGATGAACACCTGAAGAAACTACTAGAAGTGAGGAATACAGCTAGGCAGGAAAACCTACAGTGTAACACAAGGTCGAAGAAGAAATACTCAAAGGCTCAGAGTGAGCTACAGAAGTACACCAGAGAGATGAAGTCCAACTGGTGGGATGAAAAAGCGGAGAAACTTCAAACTGCAGCAGACAGGAAGGACATGAAAACATTCTTCACAGGTTTGAGAGAAATCTACGGTCCTAAACCAAGAGGATTGATCCAACTAAAGGCTATGGATGGTGAAACGGTTTTGCAGGAGAAAGACAAGATCCTGGAGAGATTTGCAGACCACTTTGATGAACTACTAAACAACCCTGGAGATCTCACTGAAGAGGCTAAAGAAGCTCTAGTACAGCGACCAGCTGTATCAAGTCTGGATGAACCACCAAATTTTGATGAATTAATGGCAGCTATCAGGACAACACAGGATGGTAAAGCTCCGGGAAGGGATGGAATTCCAGCAGAAGTGTGGAAATTTGGTGTTGTTCAGCTGACCTACTGCCTGCACAAGCTCATCCAAGAGATATGGGATGCCCAGAAAGTACCTCAAGACTGGAAGGATGCAAGTATTGTGCCTTTGTTCGAGAAAGGTGACAGGAAAGATTGTGGAAATTACCGAGGTATATCACTACTAGACACTGTTGGTAAGATTCTCTCATGTGTACTACTTAACAGACTCAGTGAACACATCTCGCAGAATGTACTACCAGAAACCCAGTGCGGCTTTAGAAGTGGAAGAAGCACAATGGACATGATTTTCTGCTTGAAACAGGTTCAAGAAAAGTGTATCGAACAGAACATGACACTTTATGTAGTCTTCATAGACTTCAGAAAAGCCTTCGATACTGTTTCGCAACAAGGACTTTGGTAGGTACTCAGGAAATATGGTTGTACAGAGAAGTTTGTCAGCCTGATCGAGGCACTCCGTACAGGTATGCAAGCAAACGTGGCAATGAGTGGTTCAGTATCTAAAGACTTTTAATTAAGCAACGGGGTGAAACAAGGGTGTGTGCTGGCACCTACACTCTTCTCGCTATATCTGGCAGCCATGCTTGAGGTGGCCTTCAAAGACACTTCAGAAGGAGTATACATTCAAACAAGGAAAGAAGCAAACTTGTTCAATGTGGGACAGTTTAAAGCCAAGAGTAAGACATCGATAAAGATAGTAAGAGAAATGCTCTTTGCCAACGACAGTGCTCTAGTTGCATACAGCATGGAAGATATGCAATCTTTAGTGGAGAAATCTGCAAGAGCAGCTAGCCAATTCAGCCTCCAAATCAACATCAAGAAGACAGAGTGCCTTTATCAACCACCAAAGTTCCAATTATCAACATCACTACCAGAAGAGATCAGCATTGGTACAGAGCCACTAGTCAAGTGCAAGACTTTCAAGTACCTATGTCATGAACCGAGCGCCAATCTCGTCCCAGCCAGGTCATCTAAACGGAGACGCCACACCGAGATGCCTTTTCACCGTGAGTTTTTGCTTAATTGGACATTTGTTCTTCCCTGTCTGAGTAACTGCGTACTGGGAGAATGCCGTCGCGGAGGGGCCACGCTCGGAGTCAGGACTACGAGCTGGTGGAGGCTTTGGAATACGTGGACGAAACGCTTATCGCTGCCTCCCTCCTCGACTACCACAGCGACGTACGCTGGTACCTGGACTGCGCTGAGGATGTCCTTAATCATCTCCCCCGCTATGCCGATCACCCTGAAGTCGGCGCGAGGAGGGATGACATTGCCTTACAGCGCGAGATACTCCATGGGCTGGAGGTGGACTACGGAAGGAAGCAGAGGAGGCATCCTTGCTCCCCGCGTTGGGAGATCGTTCCTGCCCCTGATCCGGTCCAGGAGTTCTCGCTATCTGGGGGCCGACGAAGACGTCGGAGCCACGCCCAAGGTGAACCTCAGCAGAATCCCCGGCTGGACCTGCTGCCGGTGAAGCCCGTCAGCAGACCTCTGAGAGCGGCTCTACCTCGTCCTTCCAGGGGGGCCTCTGTCGCCATCCAGCGGGGAGAGGGAGGAACTACGTCCCCTACAGCAGGCACCATCCTCCCTCCGGGAGAAAGGCAAGTGCAAGTTCGTTCTTTACAACATAATTGTAACCTGCCTTGTCTGACTCCTGGGGGCGGAGTTCGGGGTTCGCAGCCCCCCGAGCTCCCGCCACCTGCTGTAGTTATAATAACCAAACCTGCTGCCTCTGTGTCTCCCTCTACTGAGCGGTCCACGACGCCAGGTCTACATCGCGGGGTGAGGAGGGGGCTTGCGGTGCTGGAAAGCCTGGATCCAGCCCTGCAGCCACGTCGTGGACAGAGGAGAAGAGCGGACTGTGGCCCGGAACCTGTGCCGACGATGAAGCGTTCCCGGGTCTCCTCGCCGGAGCGGTCTGAGCCAGTGGGTCGAGGGTCCCCTGCCTCCACGCCATACGGGTCATTGGCGTGGGCATCAGTGCGAGAGGAACCTCAGGCTGTGAAACCCATCTTGCCAGCTGCGGAGCCCGACGCAGCTGAGTTGGAGCCTGCGCACGAACTTCTTCGCCCTGAGCCTGGATCGACGGAGTCCTGGACGGCAACAGAACCCAAGTGCAGGCAAGTGCTCCCTCTTGTGTCTCTGTCCCCTGTTTTGGAGCATTTTTGCCTGCCTGTCGGGAAGGTGAGCGAGGGGCAGCCTCCTGCTGCGCCCGAACTCGTCTCGCTGGGTTCTGTTGCTGCCGGTGACACTGATCCCGGTTTTTGTCTGTGTTCTGAGCCTCCTTGCAGTGTCACCGGCGCGGAGCCAGTAGGGGCCGCAAAGTTGGAGGTTCCAGGTTTGAGGGTGGAGGTCATCAGCAGAGCTGCACCGACCCAGTCGGGGTCTGTTGTGGAGGCTGCTGTGGCCCAATGGGGGTCCGATGTGGGTGCGCCCGAGACCCAGTCGGGGTCCGTTGTGGAGGCTGCTGTGGCCCAATCGGGGTCCGATGTGGGTGCACCCGAGGGCCAATCGGGGTCCATCGCGGGAGCTGCTTTGGCCCAATCGGGATCTGACGTGGGTGCACCCGAGGCCCAATCGGGGTCCTCCGCAGGTACTGTTCTGGCCCATTCGGGGTCCGACGTAGGTGCAGCCGGGTCCCAATGGGGGCCTAGTGGAGGTGCAGCGCCGGTGTGGTCCACAGACGGTGGAGGAGCTGCAGTCCCTTCGCCGCCTGACCCAGTTCGGGCTCATCCTTGCCTTCTGTCCCCTCTTCAGAGTCATCGCCCCTGCGCATCATCACCGGGAGCCGTGGGGGGTCCCTTTTCGCTCGCCCCAGCTCTCCCAAATTTTGTCCTCACCAGGGAGGCTGCCGCGGGCTGTTCTTCCCCGGTACTGGTGGCTGAGGGACGCGGGTCGGCCACCTGAGGAACTGTTTCGCCGGTTCGGCACCTCGGGATCGGCCACCCGACATATTGTGTGTTTCACTGGGCGATCTGGATCGGCCAACAGAGGAGTGGACTTTCCGGGCCTGGGACTGTGGTAAGCTGCCTGGTCATGTTCCGCCCCCTATGACCACCCGTCGGCCGTTGGACGCGGGGAGACGGCCTGAACTGTTCCTGTGGCGCTTGGTCTCCGCCGCTTGGCATGAACTGTCCGGGGGGGGGGGGTAGAGGTCATTCCTTTGTGGCAGTCTAGCCCTGAAATTGTTCTGTTTTGTTTTGTTTTTTTCTCTGTCCTGTGTTTTATGTGCTTTTTGAATTAAGAGCATGGTATTTTTGTTTTTGTGCCTGGGCAATTGTGTTCATGTATTTTGGAGGGTAGTCTAGCCCTGAAATTGTTCTGTTTTTTTTTTTTTTTTCTGTCCTGTGTTGTATTTGCTTTTTGACCTGAGAGTGTGGTATTTTTGTTTTTGTGTCTGGGTAATTGTGTTTCACGTAATTTGGAATGTAGTCTAGCACTGTAATTGTTCTGTTTTTTTTTTTCCTGTCTTGTGTTGTATTTGCTTTTTGACCTGAGAATGTGGTATTTTTGTTTTCGTGCCGGTATAATTGTGTTTCATGTATTTTGGAATGTAGTCTGGTCCTGTAATTGTTCTGTTCTTTTCGCTGTCCTGTGTTTTGTTTCTTGTAGTTGCCATTTGTGCATTTTGGGAGTTTTGATTTGTCATCATGTTCTGTACTGTAGGGAGTTTTTTTTTCCTCTTTTCTGTTATTTCATGTCGGTGTGATTGTTCCATGTATTTTTTGAGTCGTTTATTTTTTCCCTGTCTGTGCTCTGGTTTTTGATCTGTGGTTTGATCCTCTCCTGCCCCATCCGCCCACCCTGGAGGGGGTGAGGGGGGGGGGGATTGGATGTCTATGGACGTTCAGGAGCCCGCCCTCAGAGGGAGGGTACTGTCATGACCTGAGCGCCAATCTCGTCCACGCTCGGGCTATGCATCATCTCTGCCAGCCTTGATAACTGTGGATTACATTCTGGCTCCACCGGGCTCTTATTGTGACAGCGCTTGGTGGGGTTTCCGGCTGTCAAGGTCGATCAGCTGTTCTGCATCACCGCTTGTTAGTCGCCGGCTTTATTAGCAGGCGCTGACAGCTGGTTGATGCTGGAGTATCGTCGAAACATCCTGAGAGATTCCTGGTGTGTCAGCACGCTCATGTCAGGTTCGTGTCTTGTTCATGTCATAGTTTAGGACGTAGTGGCTGGGGTTAGCCCTACGATCCCTCGTATTCTGGAATGTATGTTCATGTTATAGTTAAGGTCGTAGTGGCTGGGGTTAGCCCTATGATCCCTTGTATTCGGTAGTGTGTGTTTTGCCCTCAGTGGCTCACAGCTTTATGTCTCGTCTTGTCTTGTTAAAATAAACATCTAATGCAAAACTCACTGGTGACTTTTGGCATCTTATGGTGGCCCGCGAGGGTCACCGCATGACAACCTAGGGAATACTGTTTCAAAGAATGCTAGGCTGGAGGATGAACTATCTCTCAGAATGGGAAGAGCGAGCGCTGTGTTTGGAAACTTGAGGGAGAGACTGTGGAACAATTGACATGTGTCAATCTGTGTGAAATGCAAAGTGTACAGAGCGACAGTACTGGCTACTCTATTGTACGGTGCTGAAACTTGGACTGTCTACAGAGTGCAGGTGAAGAAACGCCACACGTACATGATGAGGTACCTTCGAGCCATAATGAACATGTCATGGAAAGACAAGATAACCAACATAGAAGTGTTGAAACGAGCTGGTCTACCATCAATGGAGGACATGCTAATACAGATGAACCTGAGATGGCTCGGACATGTTGAGAGGATGGACCACCAGCGTCTCCCTCGGCAGTTACTCTACTCACAGTTATGCGAGGGCAAACGCAATCAGGGTAGACCAAGGCTCAGATTTAAAGACACTAAAAAGAAACTTGAAGAAGTTGGATATAGACAGGAGTTCCTGGCAGCAGAAGGCTAAGGACAGAGCTGTGTGGAGGAATCTGATCAGACCTAAATGAAACAGTCATTGTTGCCCACGACAGACTGCTATGATGATGATGATGATGATGATGATGATGATGGGGTTTTATTTTTTCAATCTAACTTTGCGGGTTTTTAACTCTAATGTTGCATTCGTGATAAACTATTTACATATTTTTTTAAAGCAATTTTTTGACGTATCACTGACTTTTTTCTTTGACTGAAGCATAACAGTGCACTTTACAGGGAAAAAGGATGCAGGACTAACGAGTTCCCCTCTGTCTCCAAAACAACCAGCCTCTGCGACTTGGCCCCTCGCAGCTGTCCATGCCTCCCTCGACGTGACCACAGGCACATAGAATACTAAGTTAAGTACAAATGCTTGCATCTTAATCAATGCTACCAGCATGACAATGATGAAATTAATTGAATATTACAACATCATGCTGTCACTAATCACTGAAGGTTTTATGTATACCCTATATTACATGATTCAAAGCATAGAGGTTCAAAAGAGATTGATAATTAATGTGTCTGTGCATATGATTTGCCAGAGACAGGTTAGAAAAGTGCTATATAAGCGCAGGTTAGTTAGTTAGTTAGAGACTACTGATTATCCAGGACTTTGTGGACTGGTGCCATCGGAACTGCCTCCAGATCAACGCGAGGAAAACTAAGGAGCTGGTGGTGGACTGCCGCAGGCATGGGCAGCCCCTCACAGCACCAGTAAATATACAGGGAACAGACATCGAGATGGTGACATCCTACAAGTACCTGGGTATTCATCTGAACAATAAACTAGACTGGTCACACAATACTGACGCACTCTACAAGAAGGGACAGCGCAGGCTGTTCCTGCTGAGGAGACTCAGGTCTTTTGGTGTACAAGGGGCGCTGCTGAAGTCATTCTATGACACGGTGGTGGCATCAGCCATCACTTTTGGAGTGGTCTGCTGGGGCAGTGGCATTACTGCAGCCGATAGGAAGAGACTGAACAAACTGATTAAGAAAGCTAGCTCTGTCCTGGGGCAACGCCTTGATCCGATGGAGGAGATAGGAGAGAGAAGGACGGTGGCTAAACTGTCATCTCTGCTGGAGTCCGAGTTCCACCCTATGCAGGACATACTGGATGCACTGAGGAGCTCATTTAGCAGCAGACTACATCATCCCAGGTGCACAACCGAGAGGTTTCGTAGGTCCTTCCTACCAACGGCTGTCAGACTGTACAACCTAAGCAGGGCTGCTCGCAGAGATAGCAAAAAGACGTAACAAACTAATAGTTTTTTTTGAATGCAAAAGATGCAATAGACTTACACAATGGTCCTCTCCGGCATACAACTAGGAACATACCGGTCGCTATGGAGGGTGAGAATATGTATGGGCACATAATCATACCATGTAGGATAACTAAATAGACGGTTATGCTGTTTCATCCCACCCAGCAACAATGCTCTGCACTGTGTGTGTTTATATATTTACATATTTATTCCATCTAGCTACAATGCTCTGCACTGGGTGTGTTTATATTTATATATCTATATATTTATTCCATCTAGCTACAATGCTCCGCACTGTGTTTTTATATATCTACATATTATTCCATCTAGCTACATTGCTCCGCACTGTGTGTGTTTATATACTTGCATATTTATTCCACCTAGCTGCAATGCTCCGTACTGTGGGTGTTTATATATTTACATATTTATTCCATCTAGCTACAATGCTCTGCACTGTGTTCATATATTCATATATTTATTCCATCCAGCTACAATGCTCTGCACTGTGTGTCTGTGTGTGTGTGTGTGTATATATATATATTTTATAGTAATATGTACATATGTATATTAGCTGCTCTTGCTTGCTTGTTTTTTTTTCTTGCCTTCTGATTGTTGCTCTGAGTGTTGCTATCCCTGTGCTGTTGCAATCCTGGAATTTCCCCGTTGTGGGACTAATAAAGGCTTATCTTATCTTATCTTATTATCAAACAGAGGTCTTGGTATGTCATATTGTTGCTTTGTTTAAATAATACTATACTCACTTTTTTAATAAATGACATATGCAGTTTTATTTACATTTTGACCCTAGGCCTGACCATGTAAAAAAAAGGGGGGGGGGAACGCGAGAGCAGGTTCTGAGACAGTCCATGCTGTGACTTTTTCCCTCCTAAAGAACACAGTAAGATGATAATGAAGTTTTTTTTTATTATTATTATCAGGAGATGGTAAATTTATGAACAGAAAAGATAGAAATAGCACAAGAATTCTGATAAAATGGAGAAAGGGAATTTAATTTCAATGGTAAACTCAGACTGATTAGCGAGTTGTGTCAGACTGACCTAGATAAGAATAGACAGAATCAGCCTTCAAGGGGAAAAAAACACACAGGCCACAGATTGTGGTCCTGTGCCATAAATTCGTGAAAACAGAGATTAGGTCTACACTTGCAGTTACTAATTCTAAATGCTGCATTGGTTTAAGGCTTCTAATATATGACACTGTTTTGTTTGAACATAATCTTAAACTAAGTGATTACCCATGCCAATTAGTAAAACCTTTACTGATTCACAGAATATTAAGCGAATACTTGTTGTGAGTAGTAAGCTTACATTCAAATTGTGGAAGCTTTAGGTGTGATTTAAAGGTTTTTCTGCTATTCTTCATTCTTTGTTTTTCAACAGGAAAGGGAAAGCATTCACAAAATGCTTTAGCTTTCACCAGGAATTAAATTTGCCAAATAAACAAGGAATCATAACATCACCATTACCTTTCAATTTAATAAACCCTTGCTGACATATGCAATATGTAATAAAATAAAATAATAAAAAAAACAATAATTTACTTGAGTTTCTTAACATTACATGTTATAATAAACAACTGGGATAAACATTTAAGGGATACAAAACTAATGATGATCGCTGGAACATAAGTAAAATCAATTTATGAGGTGATAAAATTTGTACTCCTGTTGATGTAAATACTGATGTGCAGACTGGGAAGCTGTGAGGCTTTCCCCAGATTTTTCTTTGCAGGATAGCACCGAGATTTGATCTTTCTGGTCTCCGAATGGAGGGAGGCCAGACAGTGGGTGTGTGGGTGACGGGCTCATTGGCTGGAGGGGGTGACAGGGGAAAGGACCCCTCAGTTGACAAGCATTTTTTGAAGCTAAGTAGAACAAATGACTTTGTAAATGATATAAAGCATAACAATTTAAATGACTCTGACTTTAAAAAATGTAGTGTTCATATGACTTTACACTGCAGGATACATCTGATGCTACTCACCACATAATGGTGTGACAATATCACATTTGAGAAATGTGACAGTAATAAGAAATGTGTTTTCCCGATGCTCAGCCGTGGCCAAGCTGGGCCTCGGGACTACAGTCCACCCCATAATTTACCAAGGAATGTATAAAATGAGGTATTCCTTGTACAAAATTAAGCCAAATTCTAATTAGGCAATATGTCCACCTTTCTATTGACTGAAGGAGTGTGACACAACCTTTCACAAGGATCCACTTAGACAAATTCAACCTGTCTGTGTTCAACTGGACAAACTGATCTTAGTTATTAATGCTAAATCATATCAAATCTGCACAGACAGCTATATTGTTTTTTCCTAAATGGGATTTGTAAATTAATTCAAGAGACGTCACAAAGGAAGCCATGATTATTGAAACCTCATTTTGAAGGAGCTGTACTACTCACAAATTTTCATCTAAATTAACTGTGTGTAACACATAAAAGCGGTAACACGCTTCCTTCCAGTAAAAGACACTACCCATCAAGCAAATACCCTGTAACTTTGCTGCATGTGCGTCTCTATGCATCAAAAGGGGGGTACCAAAGAAATTAATTAGAAAAATAATTAGAAAAATCCTCAGAAAAATAGATAATACATAAAAAATTATCAATAGATGATCAATAATGAAGAGAAAAATATAAAAGAAACCACATGGTAATGAAATCATAACATTCGATAGGAAAAGCTAAAAGTTACATCAATAAATTTCCAGATATTTAAGATAATATCTGTAGATTATTGTAAAGGAAATATCATGTTTATAAGGAACAAGGTAAACTGATAAGGAAGAAAACCATGTAAATTTATGAGAAAAGTTCCAAATGTCTAAGGAAAGTCCAACTTGTGCTGAATTTATGTTTTACTGTGGGACTTAATTTAGAATCTACTACAAAGACAATACAGATTCTCACTCAATTAAGGGAACAATGCTTTAGGGAGCTCAAAGCAAAATAATTTGATCTGGGGTGCACAAGGACCAGGAGGGCATTTGGCGCTCCTATACGGGTAAGATTGCTGCTTTAGCATCTTTGCTTCTTTTGCTATGCAAGGAAACTCACTCTGGAGGTCACAGACGACACAAGGACCTACATGATCAGATTTGTCAGCACTGGTGGCACCCACACCTCGCTGATATTTGCCATTTGTATCAAATACAATCCATGACCAACAATGAAGTTGGGAATGGGAGCATTCCCTGTTCCTCCGTACCTGTGGGCCGAAATCGTGATTGATTTTGTGGATATGGGCCGGCACACACTTCACCTTAGAACAGTTGTAGGCGGAGGAACAATATTTTGGCATTCGCAGGGCTCTTGGATGCTCCTATCATGCTGCCTCTCAAGGCTTAGTGGAGCGTATGAACCAAACGTTGAAAACCACATTGGCCAAGATCTGTGCTGACTCTAGTTTGACTTGGGTCAAGGCACTTCCTTTGGCTCTATTTTCAATTAGACAGAGCCCTTCACACAGTGGCCTTACGCCACATGAGTTGTTGACAGGCAGAAAAATGCCTTGCCCTTTGACAGCTGATTTATGATCAGGGTCCACACCGGATTTGGACCTACAAGAACAAGAACTTTCTGACTATATTGAACAGTTACACTTAGCTGTCCAGTTTCTCACACCTCTCCAACAGGACGACCTTCTTCGGGAATTCCAAGGACCTGACCCGCCTACCATCGCTCTGGGTGACTACGTCTATAGGAAGAACTTCACAAGGATTTGGAGTGCCCCTCGCCTTGTTGGCCCATATAAGGTTCATGACTCAACATCGCATGTATTCCGTGTCTATTTAGACGAAGCTGAAAAGAAATTGAACAGGTGCTGGCACAAATCCCATTGTATCAAGTGCCCAGTGCCTCCTAGAACTCGGACATTGGCTGAAGTTCGTGAGTCCATAGCCTCTCAGGCTTTTTTGGAATCTGAACAGATGCAAAAAGATGCAAAAATAGATAAGCTGTCAGTATAGATAATCTGTAAGTATGCCATCTATCGGAACACACAGAAGCAGAGCCTGGAGAATGTTGGTGCGAACAGGAGTAGGCGTCATTTTGTTTAGCTTGACAGTCAGTTTACCTGTTATTATCCATGATATCAGAAGGGAACATGAAGGACTTACTCCACCCAGCCAATTGCCACATTATAAACGTTGAATAAATTAACGACGAGCTGAGAGCCCAATCCGGCATAAGTGATTCCCTGGGAGGTTGGTTTGACAGTGTATTTGGTAAATGGTGAAAAATCATTCAATGGACCCTTGTAAGCATTATCATTAGTTTATTGATCTTTGTCTTCTGTGGATTTTGTTGTATTCCCATAATTAAATGACTTGTTTAAAGAACTATTTCAGCAGCCTTCTCTTGCAAGAATCCTCCTCTATACCAAGGTGTCCAGGAAGCTGCCCACCTGCTTTCTGACTGCGAGGATGGCGATGAAGTTGTGCCACGACTGGACCTGGACAAGGACTTTTAAGACGCACCGGAAATAGTTTAGGGTCTGCAATAAGGTCTACAATGCACACCTACATGATGTTAGCATTTGCTTCGCTGTGCCTCTGCTCCACAGGTTTCTTTTGTGGATATGATTCATGGGATGTAGATGTGTATAGGGGGATAGATTATTTTGATATATTTTACACATATAGAATTGTTAGCCATATTGACCCACAATGTTTGCACCACACCTGATGTCCGCCGGAGAGATGGTGACCTGAAGGGGGCAGGTCTACATGACTGCCGGAAGGGGACATCAGATACATATAGAAACTTAGAAACACTACACTCAGGGGCTAGAGTAGGGTTATGAGATGGGTTTAAGACCATCTCAACAGGGGGAGATGCAAAAACGCGAATATAAGTTGCTATTAAGTTAGTGAGGTGCCCATTAGGACACCTCAACAGGGGGATTGTTGGTAAATTTCTATGATGCCCTTGTCTGTCTGAGAATGTTGATTATTCTGCAACTATGTTTCTCCAACCTTCATCCTGCTTGCTTTGAGAATGTCAGTTATTCTGTAATTATGGTTTCATCCTTCATCCTGCTTGCTTTTCATGCCACACTGCCGCCTTTAGATTACACCCAAGGATTCACTCGCTGAAACCAGATAGAATCAGCTCTGCCCTCAGCTGAGTTGGCACATAGTAGAAGGACACTGATGCACATGAGGGGAGCCCCCCCTCCTGCATGAGGGAGTGACAGAGTTCTATAAAAACCATAGGGCCCATTGTTGAAGCAGCACTCTCTCTTGATACTTCTTGAGAGTAGTGCTCTGGCGCTGTACCTTGTACCATATCTCAGCTTCAGTAAAATAAGTGAAACTATACTTTACCTCTCTGTCTGATTATTTGGCTTTCCTACCAAAAGAACTGGAGGTTAAGACATTTTAGCGCAACAGACTCGCAGCCCATATGCATGGGCTTCCCCGGGGCAGACCTCAAATCCACAGCACTGGCATCTCCCGCGTCTTCTTTCATGCTCCCATCACTGTCCGGGTCTTCTACTCGTGTGGTAACGGGAAACTCCAGCTGTCGACATGACAAACACTCACTCAGCAGGTTGCGAACCAACTCCTCCTCCAATGGTCCAAACCAACACACACCAACCAGGAGTCCCAAGTTGGCCATGAACCGCTGAAATAGCTCACCCACCTGCTGGCAGCACTGCCGAAACCCGCTCCTCCAGACGGTGATGTCTTCCAGGGCACAAAAATTGCACTCAGACACATCCTCAAAGCTGTCCGAGCCACCAAGTGTGCTCAGTATCTGCTGGCCTCTAGTTCCCAAATTGTGCACCAACAACATACTTACCCTGAGCCTGTCCATTCTTCCCAGGTTCAGCACCACCATGTAAGCAAGGAAGGCAGTGCACTGTCTCGGCCAGGAAACAGGTGGCCCGCCCGGGAGCTCCAGAAACAGCCGAACTCCAAACCCACACGCTTCCATACCGCCTTAATCCTTTTTTCTCTTCATCGCCAAAATGTTATGTCTGTATGTGGAGGCAAGGATGAGGCCAGGTGTCGAACCGAACATACGTTCATTAAAGGGGCACAGGTGCAACACATAGCTGTCAGGCAGAGGATGGCAAAGAGGCCGCCCCTCCTGCCTGCAGCCCTTTTATAGTCATGGGTGGTGGTGTGACCAGAAGGCGGAGCCACCATCCCGTGCCACACAAATAAAAGTATAGAACATATAACCATATAAATAATTATATCACAATTTGCACTGTATGAATTTGGCCATTTTTTAGTCAAGTCTCAGAGACTGCAACAGCAGAAAAAATTGTGTTATATTGCAACAAACTGTCCTGGATTTTGAAAAAATTCATGTTGAGACTTCTACTATTAAAGTGTATTAGAGGTGTAGACTTGAGCCTTTGCTTTTAAGGATGTTTTCAGCTTTTTGTCTGTAGGTTAACTGCTTGTTTTGTTATCTGTGGGGTTTTGGACAGTGAATTACATGTGCAGATTGTCTGTTAATGCCATGTATTTAAAAAAAAAATATTTCCAATATTTAGCTCAGTGGAAGAATTTTTTTTTAAAAATGTGTTTCCACTCTGTTGTAATTATTTCTAATTGGCTTAATTTGCACCAAATGATTTTTAAAGTTATATTATTTAGAAAGTTGTTAAGAATTCTTTTTGTTTTATTCCAAAATAAAGAAGAATATCAGACAACCAATTACACTGGTCAACACCAAATTTATCGTGGAAGTTTGTTTTTTTTTAGCTGATTTAGGACAATTTTGATGTGCTGAATCCAAAAATCACATTGGTTTTGCACATTTGGTCAACTTTTTGAACTATGGCCACATGTTTTTTACATTTTTGTTTGCATGTATGGGTATTTTTGCTTTATATGATGCAAAATTCTTTTTTAGCTCTTGAAATTCTCTGAATTTTGAACAATGAGGACGTAGCATTCAATTTACATGTACTTACCTTTTTCAATGTCTACTATTCAATTTACAGTACAACTGTACAACTGCTGTACAACTTCTTACAACTTAGCATAAAAACATGACCTGATTGAGAGAAACAGATGTCATTTTCAGATTCAGTGGTGCAAAATTGTCTTAAATCAGTTGAAAAAACACAGACAACTTACAAAAAAATTATTTTTGTTATGTTGTGTTATCAAGCAACCAATCCACTAGTTGTCAAATTGAGAGTCTGGAGAGCAGGTGAAGGATACACATTTATGTTATATTAATACATTCGAATAATTAACATTATGAGGAAACATAACAAGGATGAAAAGTAGCTTTTTCTTAATACAATTTTTGTCACTAATTTATTAAAATATCAGGAACTAAAGCTGTGTGATTACTGTTGAAAGTAGGAGATGGACTATATTTTTCAGATTTAAAAAGTTTATGAATGTGCTGATAATTAATAAACTATACAAAAAATTATGGTCAGATATTCAGAAATTTATTTTTCAGCATAAAACAATTTGTAATATATTTCTAATACTTTTATTTCACAAATGAAGCTATATATAAAAGCTTGACAGTTTTTTTTCCCACTATTAAGATAAGATAAGATAAGATAAGATAAGATAAGCCTTTATTAGTCCCACAATGGGGAAATTCCAGGATTGCAACAGCACAGGGATAGCAACACTCAGAGCAACAATCAGAAGGCAAGAAAAAACAAGAACAGCTAGTATACATATGTACATATTACTCTAAATATATATATATATATATATATATATATATATATATATATATATATATATATATATATATATATATATAGACACACAGTGCGGAGCATTGTGGTTGGTGGATGTGCAGCAGAAAGTCTAAGCTCTCTCTCCCTCCGCGGGTGCGGCGGGCCAGCTGGATGTCTTTGGGCATGATGGTGACCCTCTTGGCGTGGATGGCGCACAGGTTGGTGTCCACGAAGAGACCCACCAGGTAGGCCTCGCTGGCCTCCTGCAGAGCCATGACGGCGGAGCTCTGGAAGCGCAGGTCGGTCTTGAAGTCCTGAGCGATCTCCCTCACCAGGCGCTGGAAGGGCAGCCTACGGATGAGCAGCTCCGTGGATTTCTGGTAGCGACGGATCTCTCTCGGAGCCACGGTACTGGGCCTGTAACGGTGAGGCTTCTTCCCTCCGCCGGTGGCTGGAGCGCTTTTTTTCGAGCAGCCTTGGTGGCTAGCTGCTTCCTGGGGGGCTTTTTACTCCAGTAGATTTATGGGCGGTCTGCTTGGTTCTTGCCATCGCTCTTTATTATTCTGTCTTATATTTCTTGCACGCCGCCTAAACTCCAGCCCGGCACCCGCGTCGTTTTCGCCACAGTTCCTCGGCATGTTGAGCTTCTCCGTTAGCACCGGGTGGCGGTTGGAGCTAGCTCTTCCCTGCTGCATCGTCCCCCGCTGCAAACAGTGGCTCCGTCCGCCGACCCGGGAGACCCTTGGGGCGATCTGTGTGTCCGTGATATATATATATAGAGTGAAAGGTGTAGAAAGAAGAAGGAAGATAAGAAAAAGGCAGTTGCAAAAGGCAGCCAACTCGTGTGGCGCCGCCGGTCCGGCAGAACCGGAACCGAAAAAAAAAAAAAAGTAGTCTGTAGTCTGAATTCATTAATGCCACATAATATTCAGAGCTACGTATGTATATAAACAACTTTATAAGCAGCATAATCTTTATTTTAAAGGCCAAATTGCTGTTGTGGCCCTCATCCACTTCTGTTTTAGTCGGAGACTGTCAAGGTGGGTAACACAGGGCTCAAACGCAGGTAGGAGTACAGTGCAAAAACTGACAAAAAAACTGACTTTATTGACAAAAACTGTGACAAAAGAAGTAGCAGCACAGGGGCTGAGAACACAAGACCAAATCATACTGACAGAGTGACAGAGAACACGGAAGAAACAATAATGATGTCACACCTGACACAGACTGAGACAGACATTTGTAGACAGGGGAGTAATTAAGATAACGCATGGCAGGTGGGAAACAATCAAGGGCAATGGAGAAGCACAGGATGGGTGGGCTGAATAGACAGGGCACACCAAGACCAAAATACAAATGATAATCACAGCACAGAGAAACATAATAACAAAAGGCAAGGACATGGCTGAACTCATGTCCTGAAAATAGCATAAAAACAAATATGAACATAAAGCAAGGACATGATGTAGCATCAATCCCTTTGGCTCTAATCTATAAAAAACACTCTTCACCTTAAAGAAATTGTTTCACCCAAAAAGTCTGGTCAAGAATTGTTTCCTTCACCTAAGAACCACAGTTTGAAAACACATTCCATGGTAAAAGGCACGATAAGGATCCCATTTCGTGCCAGGAATGGATTAGTTTGCAATCATAAATCTTGGTATTTCCTCCCCAACGAGGCAGTTTTATGCTTCAAGTATTGTTTGAGACATTCCAGATACACTGAACGAATTCCACCGGCCTCTAGGAATTATCCACAGCTCAACATTACCCCCTGGTGGACAACTCCTGAACATGTTCGCTGTTGCCTCTACAAGCTGACCTGAGGTTAATGAATGAAATGACTTCCTTTTAGAAAAAAAAAACAACAAAAAAACCAAACTTCTCAATTCTCAGATTATTTTCTTTTTCAGGACACCATGGAAAATCAAGCGGGACTCTGACATACCATTCTGGGTTTGAAATGTTTCATTAATCATTAATTTTATATGTGTTGCATGTTTGAAAATGCTTAAATGAACCTTATTCTAATGCATGTTAATTATAGGACAAGTTTTTGAAAGTGCATGCTCACTGAAAGTTAGTCATGAATCACTGAAGCTAGCTTAGATTTTATATATAAGTATAAGTGAATTTTCATTGTAATCAAGATGTGTTTCATCCTATTGGGAAAGCTTACTCAAGTCATCTGACTGGCTCAGCCAATCACCAGGCAGTCTCTGTTGGACGACGTCCCCTTTCATTCTATTGGTCGGTTACAGACAAAAGACTGTTTTTTTACTGGACCAGAGTTCATTCGATTCTCCCGCAATGGGAGACAAGTGGTCCCCTTTCATGTCAATCAAGTTTTTCCCCGCTGAAAAAAACTACTCAGTAAACAGGGAGCAACACCCTAGTTGACAGTTGTTCTTTGTGAAAGTTTTGTCTAAGTTGTCTGTGTCCTGCCTTGAATTTTCTTTCCTTTAAACGTCTGGGAAAAGTACTTTTTCTTCTGTTTTGAGCTCAAATTTCTCTTTTATATGAAGTGAAACTCCGTGTTCACAGACATTTTTCTATTTTATTCTGTTAAACTTTTTTGTATTGATTTTTCTTAACTCACCATGTTTTAAAGTGGACTGATCGTTTTTCTCACACTGGAAGCTGTTTTCACCAGTCACCATGACATCTGAAGAACTCTGATTTCGTGGGTAGAATTTTTTTAAATTAATCTTGTCTCTCAAATTCTGTGACTTTGATCAGACTTTGAACTATCTCCAATTTATTTGGACCCGAGAACGCTGCTGAAAAATTCTCATGTTGACCACATGGTCTACTCCGTGGCCAGCAGCCTCATCAGCATCACCAGACCTCAGATCCTGACTGTTGCCCTGGGAAGAAATATCTGCTGGCAGATATTCTCTGGTATAATCTTCAAATAAAGTGTTGTGTTCACTGTGGTTAATGTCATGTTTATTGTTTGGTATTATGCGCTATCTAGTGGTCATTTTAGTTAACTTATTTAAGATGGTAGAAGAAGAACTCAGACAGGAAGTTGTTGGAAAAAACGGTCCCACTGCGATACATGGCAGCTCCACTTTCTTGGTCTTCTTTATTCGTTTATATTTCGTTAAAGCATCGTCTGTAAGTATTTTATAGTGGAAATAATTAGTCACCACATACGTTGTCTTCGGTTTGGTAGTCTAGCGTTTTTGATGCACTATTTCACATTGAAAACTGTATGCTAATGTTTATACTGGTGCTAAGCTAACGGCTGCTACTCCGTCCTTTACATACTGTATGTAAATAAGCTCAGTCATTGCCTGTGATTGTTATTTTAGCCCAAATTGACATGTGTGTGTCTTGTTTTTCTGTATTGTTACAGTTTCACAAATTAAAGATTCAGTAAACTACACTGAGCGTCTTCTGGAGTTCGAGAAGTTTCTGGATCTGTGTTTAGCTGTTTGGATAGCTAGATCAGCTTCTAGCAAGGCCATTTACAGTGAAAAGACGGCACCACGGCAAGCAGCAAAGCTACAGAAGCCATCATGTGGAGCCACTGCCATCTCAAAGAGCTAAGTAAAGTGCAAACCAGCATCAGAAGCCCACTAATCAACTTAACTCCTCTACATATGAGACAAAAAGAAATAGAAATTAAAGTTGAGCAAGCCACTTTCGACGGTCTTAGAGCAGAGCAAGAAAAGGAAGCTGCTATAGCAGAAGCTAATACTTTAGAAGTTGGACTACTTGAATTGAACCTTGAAACACGCAGTGAAACTTACGGGCCATCTCTTGCTGAAGACCAAAAAACAACACACTGCTCAATATGTATTAGAACAAGCAGCTGTCACTGCAGAGCAGCAACCCATTCCACAAAAGACTGAAATTGTCACCCCAGCAGCTCCTTCCTGACCTGTAGTGGCAAAGCAAGGAAGCAAACCAAGCTACATATCAAACCAGGCTGCATCTGACAATGATTTTGTCTACTAGCTTTAAAACACTCGCACCCATGAACCAAAGTATCCCCAAAACATACAATGTTCACAGTGGTTATCTGCCAACCTATGATCTTGCCAAATACCTTGCATGCAGTCAACTCATAACCTCAGGCCTTCCCACCTTTGATGACCAACCTGTGAACTATTGGGCGTGGGAATCATCATTTAAAAGCGCCATAGCAGGTTTAGACCTACAGACGTGGACAAAATTGTTGGTACCCTTCTGTTAATGAAAGAAAACCCACAATGGTCACAGAAATAACTTGAATCTGACAAAAGTGGTAATAAATAAAAATTCTATGAAAATTAACCAATGAAAATCAGACAATGCTTTTGAATTGTGGTTCAACAGAATTATTTAAAAAAAACAAACTCATGAAACAGGCCTGGACAAAAATGATGATACCCCTAGAAAAGATTGAAAATAATGTGACCATAGGGACATGTTCAACCAAGATGTGTCCTCTAATTAACATCACAGGTGTCTACAAACTTGTAATCAGTCAGTCGGCCTATTTAAAGGGTGACAAGTAGTCACTGTGCTGTTTGTTGACATGGTGTGTACCACACTAAACATGGACCAGAGGAAGCAAAGGAGAGAGTTGTCTCAGGAGATTAGAAAGAAAATTATGGACAAGCATGTTAACGGTAAAGGCTATAAGACCATCTCCAAGCAGCTTGATGTCCCTGTGACTACAGTTGCACATATTATGCAGGAATTTAAGATCCACGGGACTGTAGCCAACCTCCCTGGACGTGGCCACAGGAGGAGACGGATAATACGAATGGTAACAAAAGAGCCCAGAACAACCTCTAAACACATTCACGGTGAACTCCAAGGTCAAAGTACATCAGTGTCAGATCGCACCAGCCGTCGTTGTCTGAGCCAAAGTGGACTTCATGGGAGACGACCAAGGAGGACACCCTGTTGAAAACAAATTATAAAAAAGCCAGATTGGAATTTGCCAAACTGCATGTTGACAAGTCACAAAGCTTCTGGGAGAATGTCCTATGGACAGACGAGACAAAAGTGGAACTTTTTGGCAAGGCACATCAGCTCTATGTTCACAGATGCAAAAATGAAGCATACCAAGAAACGAACACTGTCCCTACTGTGAAACATGGAGGAGGATCTGTTATGTTCAGGGGCTGCTTTGCTGCATCTGGCACAGGGTGTCTTGAATCTGTGCAGGGTACAATGAAATCTCAAGACTATCAAGGTATTCTAGACAGAAATGTGCTGCCCAGTGTCAGACAACTTGGTCTCAGTTGCAGGTCATGGGTCTTGCAACAGGATAATGACCCAAAACACACAGCTAAAAACACCCAAGAATGGCTAAGAGCAAAACATAGGACTATACTAAAGTGGCCTTCTATGAGCCCTGATCTAAATCCTATTGAACATCTGTGGAAGGAGCTGAAACATGCCGTCTGGAGAAGGCACCCTTCAAACCTGAAACAACTGGAGCAGTTTGTTCATGAGGAGTGGGCCAAAATACCTGCTGAGAAGTGCAGAAGTCTCATTGACAGTTACAGAAATCGTTTGATTGCAGTGATTGGCTCAAAAGCTTGTGCAACAAAATATTTAGTTAAGGGTACCATCATTTTTGTCCAGGCCTGTTTCATGAGTTTGTTTTTTAAAATAATTCTGTTGAACCACAATTCACAAGCATTGTCTGATTTTCATTGGTTAATTTTCATAGAATTTTTATTTGTTACCACTTTTGTCAGATTCAAGTTATTTCTGTGACCATTGTGGGTTTTTCTTTCATTAACAGAGGGGTACCAACAATTTTGTCCACGTCTGTATCTGCAGGAGAAGAGCTTGATTTGCTAGTATGGTACCTTGGTAAAAACTCAGCCAAACAAGTTAAACAAATGAAAGCATTCAACATCAGGCACCCTCAAACAGGTTTAATGATGGCTTGGGAGAGACTTGAGGAAACATATGGCTCGACAGAGGCCATAGAGCAAGCCCTGTTTCAAAAAGTTGAAAACTTCCCTAAAATCACGACAAGAGATCTTCTTAAACTTTGCAATCTAGCAGATTTACTGTTAGAGCTGGAGGCTGCCAAGCTCGATGGCTATTTACCGGGCTTGTCTTATTTAGATACATCTAGGGGGATCCAACCAATCGTTGACAAATTACCTTACAAGATACAGGAGAAATGGATGACTTACGGCTTGGGGTACAAACATAAACATGGCGCCAGCTTTCTCCCCTTCACTGTTTTCACCAACTTCATACGTACCGAAGCCAAAACGCAAATGGACCCCAGTTTTAACCTGTACATCTTTAATCAGCCTGCACTGGAGGGAAAACACGGCTCGGAGAGATTTCCTAAAGTGCCAATATCTGTTCATAAAATGGAAGTATCTTCAGTGGTCAAATCAGACAGAGAAAGGATGAAAACCCAAGCTAACCCAAACAAGTAATGTCCAATTCACAATAAACCCCACCCTCTAATACGATGCAGAAGATTCAGAGAAAAAGCTCTGGAAGAGCGCAAACAGATTCTCAAAAAGTATAACATCTGCTTCTGTTGCTGTTCATCCACTGATCACATCACAAAGAACTGTACCACAGAAACTGTATGTACGGAGTGTGACAGTAATACTCACCTTTCTGCTCTCCATCCTGGTGCAGCCCCCTGGGAGTCTAAAGTGCCCCCTCCCCTCGCACAGCAAGGCAGGGAGGATGACAAAGCAGACACCCAAGAGGTTACATCTAGCTGCACTGAAGTTTGTGGAGAAGGAGTGAGCGCCAGGGAGTGTTCAAAGATAGCACTGGTGAATGTGTACCCTGCTGGCCACAAAGAGCAAACTAAGAAAATGTATGCAATCTTGGATGAACAGAGCAACCGCTCACTTGCATGACCTCAGTTCATTGACCTGTTTCAGATCCAGGGAACAAGTCACCACTACACACTAAAGACGTGTGCTGGACTCACAGGAGTAATGGGAAAGAGAGTGTATGGCTTCATGGTGGAGTCATTGAACAAAAAGCTAAGCCTTCCTCTGCCAACACTCCTCGAATACAATGACGTTCCCAATAACCACTCAGAAATCCCTACCCCAGAAGTTGCCTGTCACCATGCTCATCTGCAACGGATCGATGACATGATCCCGCCACTAGATTCAATGGCTGACATATTGCTTCTGCTCGGCAGAGACGTTCTGAGAGTCCATAAGGTCAGAGAACAAATAAATGGCCCAGGCAACTTTCCATTCGTTCAGAGACTCGATTTAGGATGGGTGGTGGTAGGTGACGTCTGTTTAGATGGAGTACACAGACCTCCACAAGCGAACACCTACAAAACCTTTATCCTGGTCGCACAAGCCTTTTTCAGCCATGCAACAGTCAAATTAAAGTCAAAGAGACGTTCACAAAGATTCCTGGAATCTGCCACAGCCCAGAGCAACTCTTGATAAGCATTCATGAGTCTGGATGTAGTGTGGACAGCATCAGCCACCAGATTTTTGCACACACATCGGACGACCACAAACTTGCTCCTTCAGTCGAGGACACACAGTTTCTCCAAATAATGGACTCTGAGTTCTATCAGGACAGTGACAATAGCTGGGTGGGCGAAACATCGCCCGGATCATCAGAGTGCTGGATGGCAGTGGAGCTCGAGCTAAGGCAAGTGCTCTTTTTTGTCTTCCTTCTTTCCATAATAGAGCATTTTTGCCTAGCTCTAGGTGAGGAGAGCAAGCTGCAGCCGCACGCTGCACCTGAGTTTGCCTCGCCGGGCTTTGCCGCTGCCGGCGACCCTGACCCTTCCTCCTCTGTGTCCAAGTCTTCTTCTAGGGTTGCCGGAGAGAGGTCCATGTCGCCAGATGAGACTGAGGGCCCAGGATCATCGCTGGGGGTCATCGGGGCTGCTGCCACTCCAGCTGAAGTGACCATGGGTCCAGCTCCCCTCCTGCCTGAGGCCATCGTCTGAGTTCCACCTCAGTTTGAGCCTCCTGGGTGCTGTGTCCCGGTTGGGGACCATTGTGGGTGCCACGCCCCAACGTCAGTCCCATGTGTGTGCTGCGCTCCAGCCTTGGTCCACCATGGGCACCATGCCTCAGCCTGAAGCCCACCGAGGGTGCAGCAGGGGTCCAGCTGGGCTCCACCATGGGTGCAACAATGGCTCGTTCAGGGTCCACTGTGGGTGCAACGCTGGCCCATTCGGGGCTCACTGCGGGAACAATGAGGTCCCGGGAAGGGGCCACTGCTGGTGCAATGTTGTCTCAGGACGGGACCATCGTGGGTGTAGCCATGGTCCAGCCCGGATCTGCCATGGGTGCAGCCGAGCTCCAGTCCCAAGCCAGGACCACCGAGGGTGCAGCCGGCCAGCTTGGGGACACCGAGGTCTCTTCCTCCCTTCCAGAGGTCCTCATGGTGTCCCTTCCTCCTCCACCAGGCTCTGCTGTTGTCCGCCTGGTCCTGCCACCAGGAACTGCAGGAGTTCCCCCTCTTCAGTCCAGCCACCTACCTCTCAGCCTTCCGGTGGGTCGGCTGCCGCCTCATTTATCCCTCCAGGCCTGGTGGCTCAACTATGCGGGCTGGCCGCCCGAAGGACTGGGTTCCTGGGTCAGGTGGCCCTTTTTCTCTGGCAGGCCATCTGATGCCGTTCTGCAGGCTGCCTGCTGGCCCTGGGACTTTAGCCGGCCCCCTGAACTAATGGCCATTCGTGGGCCCTGGGACTTTGGCCGGCCCCCTGAACTAATGGCCGTTCATGGGCTCTGGGACTTTGGCCGGCCCCCTGAATTTACAGCCATTCATGGGCCTTGGGACTTTGGCCGGCTCCCAGAACTTGGGGACTCTTGGGTTTTGGGGAGGGGTTCATTGTAATTTTGGGGTTGGGAATTTGTGTGTTCCTTGTATTGTCTTGTGGTGTTTTCTCCTTGGTTAATCCCTCCTGACCTGTTTTCACCACCTCCCGCCCTGGTTAGTTGTGTTGGCCTTCTGGGTGTGGGGGGGAGGTTTTCTCTTGTGTTTTGTTTCATTTTTGTGATGGTACGTTGGGTTTCTGGTATCCACCCCTTGGAGGGGGAGGGGCTCTGTCATGTGCGGGGTTGTTCTCAACCCTGCCCATGACCTTTTTTTTTTTTTTTTTTTTAATTACTTATTTTGTACCCGTAGGTAGATTTGTTTTGCAGTCTGGTGACAAGCCACCAGCTGCCGGTCGTTGCGTGCGCAAGCGCCCCTTAACTCCCTAACCTGCATGTTTTTGGCATGTGGGAGGAAACTGGAGAAATCCCGGAGTAAACCCACGCAAACACGGGGAGAACATGCAAACTCCACACAGATCACTGTTGGCCAGGGGCAAGGATCGAACCCACGATCTCCGCGATCCCCCAGCCGAGGTTAAAACTGTGCTGCTACAGTGCTAACCACTGTGCCACCGTGCAGCCCAGACCTGTGGCTGTAGGTCTTGATTGTTGCTTATTATTTCCAGCTGGCAGATTATTTGAGCCTGGCTCTCTGCTAGTTCTACGGCCACGCCTCCTCCTCTCGCTCTCTCCCCTTGCCAGACATTCACCGGCTGTGTGCCATCACTACACACTTTTACACACATGCACGCACGCACTCAGCACACACACACACACACACACATTCACTCACTCATGCACCTGCCCAGCCGCACTCCTGTATCCACTTGCCCTCATTAGCGCTCTGTGTACTTATGTGGGGCAGTGTGATCGGTCAGTGTGGCGGCTTAGTCAACATTGGACATCCAGGCTGTCTTGTTGTTGGCTCCCTTCCCTTTGGACTGTAAGGTGTTGTTTATTCCAGAACTCTTCTGCTCCGACATTCATGTAAGTTGTCCTTTTAATTAATGCCCTTCCTCTCCGTTCCAGTTCTACCTGGAGTGCATCGGGCATCTCTCCCTAGCCAACACAGTTTGTAGCCGGTTGTCTCATTATTATAACTCTGTTTTGGACTGTACATGGACATTTTGTGTTTTCCCCTTTTTGTTAATAAACACGCTTACTTTACTGCACGTTGGGCTCACATTAATTCATATGTTCGCTGTGCACTTACGCAGCATACATGACAACAATATGCGCTACTCGCATTGCTCGTTTTATTAATATGGATAGATATTTTAGCGCAAATAGATGATCATACAACTTGCAGTTGCTAGACCCTCATCAGCTGCCAACTGGGGATGAACTGCCATCCCCAGTGCCACCACCGGCCTCAAGCCACTGGAGGTTGTCATGCCAAAGGCAAAGGCAAGCAAATGAATAAGCAAATAAATATAAACTGACCCTAACTGATGCAGCCATCACACAGTCCCCTCCGCGGGTCCGCTTCCTGTCCTGCCTCAGTTCACATCACAAACTGGTGAAGAAAGGGGGAAAAAGGCTCGGAGGGCAAGAGTCAAAAAGAAAGAAAAAAAACCCACCAAGGAATGGGACCGGGAAAAAAAAAATAACAAGGGCCAATACAGAACAAATATGAGCATGGTGCACAACAGAGCAAGGAAACAAAACCCACAAATATACTCCATAATGCACAGGTAGAAGACAGAGTCAGGTCAGGCATTGGTTTGCTTGCTACCGGATAACCATGAAAACCGGTACTTCCTGTCTCATGGGTCGGGCCGTCGGCGACTCAACCAGCAACCCCACCCTTCCGAGGGCGTGGAGGGTGAAACTGGGCATCCTGGCAGAACTAAAAACAATATCTGTCACAGGTCTGTGGTGGACCACTCCCAGTTGCACGGGGTGAGACTGGACATCCTGGCAGATAAGCACATCTGTCGCAAGGTCTGTGGTGGACTTTTGCCAGTCGGTGCATCATGACATGCACTACACAAAGAGCATAGATAAACAAACCTATCATCTGGTCAGTCACTGCAACAGATACTGGAGTCAGTTTGTCTTGGCCTGTCCTTGCTACTGATGATACCTTTATCTGCCAAGAATGTGTCGCTAGTCCAGCAAAAGCTAGCGGTACTCAAATACTTTGCAAGCAGTTTCATGAAATGGTCAGTCAGAAAGCAACTCATACCGGCTCGGACGTTGCCTGGGTTTGCAGGGCCGGGAGTTCCTGGCAGCAGAGGGCGGGGGACAGAGCTGCGTAGAGGAATCTGATCAGATCTAAATGAAACAGTCATTGTCACCTGCGACAGACTGCTATGATGATGAGAAGACAGAGCAATGAATGCAAATAACAGATTACACAGGCGTCTCTCAACCAGAGGAAGGGAAAACACAAAATCACGCTAAATAGCGGCGATATACATACATTCAAAAACAGTCCCAATCACCAAATACAAAGGAGGAGGAAGTAAAAAGAAACACATGCTACAAGGCGGCAAAATACACAGTTCAATAAAGTTCATATATCAAAACACAAGCGCATCCCAAATATTTCAAGGGAGAGGGAAGAGGAGGAAAAAAAACACAGGGATGACAGTAGGCAGAGCACAATGGAATACAGAAAAAATAGTTCAGGCGGTCTACCTGCATCTAGCGTCCAGATCGCAGGCAGGGGAACAAGGATGAGTTCAGGTGGCCTAACCCAGTCCCAGGCCCGGAGAAAAAGTACCTCTGGTGGCTGGACCAGGTTGCCGAACAGAGAGTTCAGTTTGTCAGGTGGCTGACCCAGAATGCCGAACTGACGAAGGAGTCTCCCAGGCGGCCGACCCGTGTCAAAAGGCCACCAGGACCAAAGGGAAGAGCTCAGAGGTGGCCTCCCTACCGAAAGGGATAATGAGGGAGAGCCGGGTAGAGTAAAGGAAATCCCAATGGCACCAGGTGGAGGAGAAAAGGGATCGGGGAAACAATGAGGGACCAGTCCGGCATTGATCGGCGGAGGATCTGCAGCTCCTTCTCCGAACTCCACACGGACTGGTGCTGCGCTTTCATTGGATCCCAAGCGGGATTGTGCTGCACCCACGACGGACCCCGACTGGGCCAGAACCACACCCACGACGGACCCCGATTGGGTCAATGTAGCACCCACGATGGACCCCGACTGGGCCGGAACCACACCCACAATGGACCCCGATTGAGTCAGAGCTGCACCCACGATGGACCCCGACTGGGCCGGCGCAACACCAGGGACGGCCTCCAAACCCAAACCTGGAACCTCCAGAACAGCGACCAGAATCGACTCAACACCAGTGACCCTGGGAGAAGGCTCAGGAGAAGAAAGAGAACCGGGATCAGGATCACTGGCAGCAACAGAGCCCAGCGAGACAAGTTCGGATGCAGCGGATGGCTGCACCCGGCTCGTCTCCCTGAGAGACTGGCAAAAATGCTCCAGAATAGACAGGAGAAAGACAAAATAGAGCACTTGCCTGATCTCGAGTTCTGCCGCCGTCCAGGACTTCGGCGATCCGGGTTCAGCAAGTAGAAAGTCCTCCTCTGGTTCCCACTCGGCTACGGCGGGCTCCGCAGCCGGCATGATGGTGTCCACAGTCCGGGGACTCCCTGACGCTGACATCCATGCTGAGGGCCCGCATGGCGTGGTGGCAGGGGATCCGTGACCTGCCAGGTCGGACTGTCCCTCCGTGGAGACCCGAGGACGCTTGCTCATCAGCGCAGGCTCCAATTTGCAGTCTGCCCTCCTCCTCTGCCCATGATGTAGCTGCGGGGCCAGAACCAGGCACTCCAGGGCCGCAGGTTCCTTCCTTGTCCAACAGCGTAGACCTGACGCCGAGGAACGTTCAGGGGAAGGAGACACAAAGGTAGCAGGTTCATGATTAAACACTGCAGCAGGTGGAGGGAGCTCAGGGGACTGTGAACCCCGAACTCCACCCCCAGGGATCAAACAAGGCAATTTACCCAGTGAAGGAAAAGAATGAAAAGACACTTGCTTGATCCACTGAGGGCCAATGGAAGCTGCTGCGGTGGGCTTCGTTTTCTCCCTTCCCCTTTGGATGGTGATTGAGGGCCCCCTGGGAGGATGAGGAGGAGCCACTCGCACCAGATTCATGACGGGCACAACCGGAACAGGACTGGTGGGGTTCTCAGCCGCTGGAGAGAGCGTTGAGGAGGAGGGAGGAACAGCCGAGGCGGGCCGGGGATGAGGCACATACAACTCGGAGGCGGCGGCGGCGGCTGTCTTACCCCTCCGACGGGACGCAGAGGCTACAGCTGGCTGGGAGACAGAGTCCGTGCGGCTACGTGGAACTGGGTCAGGACGGGGTTCTTGCTGAGGATTTGCCGAGGGAATCCCGGCTGACGTCTTTCTCCGCTGGAGATGACCCCTGGGTGGTGCGAACTCCTGGACTGGACGGGGGACAGGAATGGGATCCCGAGGCGAGGAGCGAGGATGCCTCCTCTTCGGCTTCCTGCTGGTGTTGCTGTCCAGCCCACGGAGCTTCTCCCAGTGGGCAGAGATGTCCGCCATCCTCACCGTGAATTCAGGGTGGTCTGCGTAGCGAGGATGGCGGTTAATAGTCGCCTCAGCAAGGTCCAGGTACCAGCGTGCATCGTTGGGAGTGTCGTAACGCCGAGCGGTGGAGAGGATACCATCAATGTCAAAGAGGGCCATAACCAGCTCGTAGCCCAAGCTCATCGCATAGGCCTTGGGCGGTGCCATCTCCCAGCACACTGATACGAGAAAAGGGGGAAAAACTACAAGCCCAACTAAGCAAACTCATGGTCACCAGCGTCTCGCTTGGCTGCGACCTACTGTCATGGTGCGGTCCTCGCGGACCACTAATGAGACGCTATAGGCAGCTGTAGAGTTTGCACATTTATTTAAAAGAAGACATACTCTACAAAATAATGAGCCTCGTGGGGCAAAACACAAATAAAGGCTTCACTAGACACTGACGATAAACTGAGGACTAGGAAGACTGATGGGAGACAAGGATACAACAATTACATACCAAGAGCAAGGGCGGAATCTAACGTCTTCGGACGTAGGGAACCCAGTATGGATAAGGCGAGGTCGCAGCCCCGAGTGACAGGAGCTGCTCCCTTAAATAGGGCCAGTTAATTAATCAGCTGATGAGGGTGTCATCAGCTGAATCAAAACCAGCTGTACTGCTTGGCTCTGAAAGCCTGAAGCCCCACAGTGACACTGTCAAAATAAGAGCTCTGAGAGAACCACCAGGACTAAATACAGAATGGGAGGAAAATACTGCATGACCCGAGCACGGACGAGATGGGTGCTCAGGCCATGACACGCATTTAATGACAGCATTAAATATGTTTAAAGTTTTCTTACACACAGAGAAAAAGTGACTGTGATTTGTTGCAGTAGAGAACAGCTTCTTCTAAGCAGTGAACTTTCACTTATCTGTGCTTTCTGTTTTATTTTATCTCATTCATTTACATGCTGTTGTGATATGCAACTATTTCATGGAAGTAAATCCTCTAAATATGCATTTTTAATTGGCTGGTTCAGGGGTGTCAAACATATGGTTCGTGGGCCAAAAATGGCCCACCAGAGGGTCCAAATTTTTGTCTGTGAATTCACAACTTAATTTCTAGTAAATTTCTGACTTTCTACGGATTACAATAGTTTGTGTAAATCTAAGACATTTTTTCTCTGTAAGGTGAGACTTTTTTCCTTATCAATTTTCTTTTTCTTCTTTTTTTCTGATGAGAACAAAGTGTCCTTGATCTTGCTGTGTGTGCAAGATGATTTAAGTATGCATTTAAAAGTAACGTGTTACTTTTCCAAGTAACTAGTTACTTTAATCATGCAGTAACTCAAATGTACCTCAGTTACTTTTGAAAAGAAGTAACTAGTAACTGTAACTAGTTACTATTTTTTAGTAACTTGCCCAACACTGCTTATAACTAGTTATTCCTACAATGAGCACAGTCACGTCCAAACCCTTACAGAGACGGGCAAAAAGTTGCAGACCCCTGAGCTACGACCATGCAATGAAAATAAAGGCTGTTTTTTAGAGTGCCTGGGAGTTTGTGGACATTCAGGGGATTTTTTTTGTTGGAGCACAGTCTAACAGAAACTTTACTACATTGTCATAGGTAAACCGACAGTTTTTTTTTTAAATTTCTATTGTTTGTTCTACAAAATTGCTCTCCTCAAAGTTGAGAGGAACTTTACTTGTTAGAGGTCCTATTCTCTTTGACTTCATGATCATTCTGTTAGGACCACTTTCTATTTTCCAAGCCTTAATCTGTTGATAAATATATAAGTTATTCAAGAAAGGACTAGTTAACAGAAATCTGTAACTCTCAGGTGAACTAATACATTTTTGGCACCAAAGAAATGATGTAAATTCACAGATGAAGTAAATCTGTTAAAGATTTGGCTGGAAAGATATTTCATACTCTTCTAAAAGTTGAGTGTGGGGTTTATCATGATTCACTATGGAGTGCTTTTTTCTTCTGAAGTTAAGTGTCAGTTTAAAATCTTGACATATTAGTTTGACAAACTGCTTGCAAGTGCTTCAGTTGCATCTGGACCCCCCAGACATTAACTAAAGGAGGAGTCGCTGGGAAATGTGCCCGCTGGAGGCAGCTTCTCGGGAGGTCTGAGATAATAAACCATATCCAGAGGATGCGGTGAGAGCCAGTTCAACACTATGAGAAACCTCTACTGTCCTGACTTGTCCTACATGACCTATTTTGAATTTTGGTATTTGGTTTTGTTACAAACTGTTATAGACTGTCTGATCTGTATTCTATTTTGGAGCAGTCTGTCTGTTGTTTTCATTTATTGCTTTTCCCCCATACATAATGTCTTCTCAGTTCTGATCAAACTGGTCCACTCTTGAGAGCATCCTCACCAGCTGCATCACTGTGTGGTATGGAAGCTGCACCGCCTCCTGCCGGAAGACTCTACAACACACAATGAAAGCAACCAGCAAGATCATTGGTGCCCCTCTGCCCTCCCTCTCGGATATCTATCACACCTGCAGAGCCATCAACATTGCAGGCAACACCTCCCACCCCTCACACTCCCTCTTCAGCATCCTGCCCTCAGGGAGAAGAGCCAGAGGTGATTCTAGAGTGTCATGGGACCCTAGACAAAAATTTACAGGGGGATCTGTCATGACTGAACTGAGAAGCTCATGTGCTAGGCTGCTAACACCAGAGAAGACACCAAAACATGGAGTAGAAATGGTTAACACAACTTTATTGAAAAACAAACACAATGCTGTAGAGAAAGTGACGCACACTGGGGGAACACACAGCCTATGGGAGAAGGGGAAATGAGAGCTGGTTAGATATGAGGGGTGTGACAGGAGATAATGGATTGAGCAGCAGTAATCTTACAACAGGTGAGCAGAGAGCCTGGCAGAGGAACCCAGCAAAGAGGAGGAGGAACCAGTTGGGCAGAGCTGGCAGAGGTCGAGGAGAGGAGAGGAGCTGGGAGGAGTCTGAATGGGTGGAGGAGACAGTCCAGGATGATGATGATGACGAGACAGGCGAGCGCACCACAATCCTGGAGATGTACCACTGTGATGGCAGCAACCTGAGTTCCTACTGGTACAATTCTAAACCTTACGTTCAGGCAGCAATTCCCAACAAGCCAGCATCGAAGTGTTCACAAGCAGGTCCTTATAAGCACTGGCAGAGAAGAGGCAGCAGATGCGTCCACTCACGCAGGTGCGCTGATGACCTGTGGAGCCGGAAGGAGGTGGAGAACCTCCCACAGGAAGGGAGGGGGAGCGTGCTCACCCGATCATCACAGGATCCTCCAACGAATGCTCATCACCTTTAAATAATAAATAAGCTGACTCTAACAAAAAATGTGAAATGTAAACATTTTTTTTAAAATTTCAAACATGCACATTATCTTTTCAAAATAAGCATATAAACATTAAATTAAAAAACAGAATTCTGAAGAGCAATCAAAACCAGAACAACAAAAAATAAATAATTAAACTAACTTTAGATAACAAAAGAACCCCAGAAAACCAAGGGCAATGTGCAAAGTCGACACAATATAAATATACAGGACAAATATATAAATATTGTATTATAACTATTAATAAAAATATTAACTTCACAGACGTACTGCCACACCCAGGCACTCAACACGGTCACATCAGGACCAGTAGAGACAGGACACACTAAGGACACACTAAGCTGCTCTGAGCTAAATTAAAGTAGAACTGAACTGAACGGCATTGAACGGCACTGGGTGATAGTACATACAATTATGAAGATAATTTATAATTGGCACCCCCTCCACAAATCACGGAATCTTGGAGAAAATCGCGATTTTGAATTTCCCGCCCTGAAAAATCAGACAAATCCGCCGATTAACCGGAAGTGCAGCCGGAGTTCCGCGTGACGTCACAAGTGTGACACAGTCCTCTATGTTTACCATTGCGAGCACATCGACACTGGTTGTTTTTGGTGCATTTTGTCGTGATAGTCGACTACAAAACACTTCCAACACCTGGTAAGATCTGTTCAGTGGCCAAGGAAAGCTGTCATGGCGACGAAAGAAAAGAAAGGGGGAGGAAAAGCGACCGGGAAGCGATGCGTTTCTAGATATACAGTGATCCCTCACTTATCGCGTTTAATGGGGACCAGAACCGACCGCGAAAAGTGAAATACCGCGAAGTAGAGTCACCCCCCCCCAAGGGCGTCACAAGCACTATTTTGCACAAAAAGGCACAAGAGAACAGCGAAAAGTGCCACTAAGCAACACGAGCGATAAAGAACGATGAATGCGGTCTTCCTTCGCTGGGTATGGGCGCTCTGCAGGGAGAGAAGCTGGGTAAAACGTCTCAGCCAATCAGCTTGCGAGGTAAAACGTCTCGGCCAATCAGCTTGTGAGATTCCCGAGTGGTGAAGAGGTGGGCAGAGAGGAGTGGAGCGGTGGTCAGAGAGGTGGATTTTGAGTTGTGCGGGCTCTCCGTGTTGATACCTGATGTTCTAATGTAGGAGACTACATTAGAACATCAGGTATCAACAAATGTTGCTTAGAGGCACTTTTCGCTGTTCTCTTGTGCCTTTTTGTGCAAAATAGTGCTTGTGACGCCCTTGGGGGGGGGGGGGGGTGACGCTACTTCGCGGTTTTTCACTTTTCGCGGTCGGTTCTGATCCCCATTAAACGCGATAAGTGAGGGATCACTGTAATAAGTTGGAAAAATGCTGATGGTTTTTTTCCTTTCTTTTTTATTGTTAATTTTCCTTATCCTGACACCCCAAACATGCCAAAGTAAAGACTCACCATTCTGTATTCAATAAGCGACTCTCCTCCCCATCACTGCTGTGGTCTGAGTCGGTGCCGGAATCCCCCGAAAATTCTGGCTCTAATCTGTACGGTTCGATGCCTCCCTGAGGCATCGAACCGTACAGAACCGTACAGAACGCTGATCCATTGCCCTGTCTCGTCGCGCCCTCCGCCAGTACCCGGGCTTGCCTGGGGAAGCTAATGATCCTACCAGCAGACTAAATTCAAAGAGACGACGCCTCTGTGCCAAGTCAAAGAAGAATCCTAGTCACAGTCCTAAAGCCGAAAGCAAACAGCCCCAAGAGCACTTTGTGGTAGGATCTGCCCTTCGCATATTACAACTAAACGTTGAAGGCCTATCTGCAGCCAAGCGAAGCCTTATCGAAGTCCTCGCCTTCCAACATTCGATTGATGTAATCTGCCTCCAAGAGACTCATATTGGCACAGAGGAAGCTGGCCGCTTCACCATCAAAGGCTTTGACCTCCTGTGCTATGTTCTACATGCTAAACATGGACGTGCCACCTATGTGCGTTCTGACATAGCTGAAGCAAATCACCTGATAACAACACATTTCTCAGACACCATAATCATTGGTGGCTTCCATATTGTCAATGTGTACAAGCCCCCTAATGCCAACTGGGATCTGCAGGTCTTACCCACCCTACCCCACCCTGCCATCTATGTGGGGGACTTTAACAGCCATCACCCTGACTGGGGGTACCCAGCAGTGGACAATGATGGGGAGGCACTTTCAGACTGGGCATCCAGAAATGACCTCGCTTTGATATACGACCCCAAACAAAGAGGAACCTTCCACTCTGCTAGGTGGAAGAAGGACTATTCTCCTGACCTGTGTTGGGTCAGCTCTTTGAATGGGGAGCCATATCCTACACAGATCCTCATTCTTGATGATTTTCCACACAGCCAACACCGGCCCCTGCTTGTACACATTGGCCTACAACTTCCAGTCATATACAGCCCAAGGAAGATGCGCTGGAACTTCCGCAAAGCCAACTGGAAGAAATTCAGTGAAACTCTGGACCGGAGCATTGTTACCATCCCACTCCACACCATCACTGTAGATGAAGCATACAACCGCTTCTGCAGCGCAATTTTCAAGGCTGCCCATACTGCAATCCCACGAGGCTACCGACCCCTCTATGTCCCATGTTTGGACGGAGAAAGTGCTGCCCTCCTACAATCCTATCAAACATCAGGGGACCCAGAGATAGCAGACCATCTCATTGAATCGCTAAATACAGCCCGGCGAAAGAAATGGGAGGAGACAGTTGCTGACCGGAGCTTTACCCACTCTAGCAGGAAATGTTGGAGCCTCATCCGTCGCCTAGGAGCTGCACAGAAGCCCCCTAGCCAAAGCCGAGCATCCGTCACACCCAACCAAGTTGCATCCCACCTACTGACTATCGCCAAAGCACCCCAAGACAAAGACACCAGAAGAGCAGTTACAACTGAGCCAAAAAAACACCAAAAAATGCCTGTAGAGGAAACGAACCCTGAACCCTTCGAGGCTGCTGAACTGGAGAAAGTCCTACAGGGCCTGAAATGTGGAAAGGCAGCAGGATACGATAACATCTTCCCAGAATTCATGAAGAATCTTGGCCCCCGAGCCCTAACCTGGTTGACACAATTCTACACAAGGATCACACAAACGAACTCGATCCCAAAGAAATGGCGGACAGCAAAGGTCATTGCCATCCCAAAACCTGGCAAAGACCACAAACTACCAGCAAGCTACCGCCCAATCTCCCTACTCAGCGTTCCTTACAAAATCATGGAGCGCCTAATACTGCAACGCATTTCCCCAGAAATAGAGGATATTCTAAGTGTGGATCAAGCAGGTTTCCGCAAGGACCGCAGTACAGGAGAACAAGTACTGGCCCTAACCACCTTCATTGAAAATGGCTTCGAGAGCAGACTGAAGACAGGGGCTGTGTTTCTCGATCTTACAGCCGCCTATGATACGGTCTGGCACAAAGGCCTCCTCCTGAAACTTATAAAGGCGATCCCTGCTTGGGCAACAGCAATTATAAAAACCCTGCTGACCAACCGAAGGTTCAGAGTCCACCTCAGTCAGAACACAAGTGCATGGAGAATGCAGAAAAACGGACTCCCACAAGGCTCAGTTCTAGCTCCAACTCTGTTCAACCTCTACATAAACGACCTGCCTACTACAAAATCCCGCAAATTCATCTATGCAGACGACATCTGTTTGGCATTCCAAGAACCAGACTTTGAACCACTGGAACGGGTGCTCACGGAAGATCTTGCTAAACTGGACCAGTTCTGCAAAATCTGGCGCCTAAAACCAAGCCCAGCAAAAACCGTCTCCAGTGTATTTCATCTCCACAATGCAAAAGCTGCCAGAGAACTAAACATCCACCTGAGCGGACTCAAGCTTAAGCATGCCCCAAATCCAACTTATCTTGGAGTGACCCTTGATAGGACCTTATCCTTCAAGGAACATCTAAAGGGGACGGCTGCTAAGGTGAAAGTACGAAACAACCTGCTCTGCAAGCTCGCTGGTGCAAAATGGGGGGCGGCAGTCTCCACCCTGCGCACCTCAGCACTGGCCCTTTCATACTCTGTAGCAGAATATTGTGCCCCTGTCTGGTCCAGGTCATCTTACACACACCATGTAGACACCCAGCTCAACTCAACCATGAGAACTATAACTGGAACAATCCGCTCAACACCACTCCCCTGGCTCTCTGTACTGTCAAACATAGCCCCTCCACACATCCGGCGAGCAGCATTAACTCAAAGGATGCTCCAAAAAGTTAAAGATTTTCCTCACTTACCAATCCATGCAGATATCTACACCCCACCCACTGCCCGACTTTCATCCAGACGGCCGATTTGGAAAAACCCTCCCCCAGCTGACTTTACCATCCAGACAGCTTGGCAAGAGGAATGGGAAACCAAGGAGGTCCCAAACAAACAGCTGGTGATAAACCCCAACCAACAGGTCCCGGGCACCAACCTCCCAAGGAGACAGTGGTCTACACTCAATCGCTTCAGGACTGGACATGGCCCCTGCTTGGCCAGCCTTCACAGATGGGGCAGTAGCCCTAGCCCACTGTGCGCATGTGGAGAGGAGCAAACCATGGAACACATCATAGAGGCTTGCCCGCTCCAAAGACTGGAAGGAGGATTACACACCCTCCATACAGCAAACCAGGAGGCAACTGCTTGGCTTAAGGACTTTGCATTCGCTAAATAAATAAAGATGCCTCCCTCGCTCTCTTCCTGTTCACTTGACACTCCTGCATCCTCCTCTGTCTCGTCACCGATCCTGAATGCCTCTTCACTCTGAAAACTCTGGTTTTCTTGACTGCTGGAACTGCTGGAACTGCTATCATCTGCCATTGTTGTTTTGGTTAGGGATCACACTCGTGACGTCACGCAGCGTCGTCTGCACTACTTCCGGTTTGTTTGGCACTGCCAGCCAGAGGCAAAAGTTTATCGGCTTATAGCTTGGCCATCGCACGGCCTAAAAATTTCTTTTATGTGTTGAAAAATACAATAGGTAATAAGGAATTAATCTGCTATTCTACTTTTTGTGCCAAAAGGTGGGTTCAGTTCTACTTTAACTACTGTATTATCCACAATACTTACCACTGTATTGCTTTCTTTTCTCCTCTTCCTTTTTTTTCTTCTTTTGTCACTGCCAGATGGATAACTTTGCTTTATTTTGATACACTTGTTTGTTTACATAAGACACACACCAATACTTGTGTGAGAGAGCAGTAGGGCTCCTTTTGGGAGTTCTGCACTGGCCTACCACTGTAATTGCAAACTCTCCACGTTGTCACAGCTGTAGTGATTAAAATTTGGTCAGCCCTCAGGGGCCTCCTTCTGGCCTGGTGCCACAAGCTTTTGCCTGCATTGTCTGCCGTCATACAACACATCTGATAATGATGGTTGTGTAGATTGTAGTGTTGTCGTCGGGACCTTGTCAAGACCAGAGTGTCCCCAGATGGAGACAGAGACTAAGTCAAAACCAAGACCAGGACCTACATTCACAGTGATGTTGGTATCAACTGTGTCTTGGTTTTGGGAGACTCTGGTCTTGGTCTGGCCTTGGTCTGGTCTTGACTACAACACTAGTAGAGAGCACAAACAGCACTAGTCAGTAAACATGATACTCATCTTCTAAGATTTCTGTTGCTCTGTTGTCTTTCTGAATGTTTGTTTAGGTGGCATTGCTCTCCCGATCTGTCTTATCCTCTCTTTCTTCCATGCTCTCTGAATATATCTGCCATGTTCTCATGAACATAATGTTGTTGAATTATATTTGTAACTCCTCAAGAACTGTTTCAAGGGATCTTGGAAGATCAACACAACTTTTATAAAAACTTGTGGAACTTTACAGAACTTTGAAGTGTTCCAAAACACCTAAATTCTTTATAAATCCTCTCTCTCTCTCTCTGTGTCAGTGTGTGTGTATGTGTGAAGGGGGATTACTATGTGTGCACTCCATAAAACACTGTAGGACCCCAGTAGAAAATTCACCATTTTTGCATTTCTGTCACATGAAAACACAATATGAAATGTGGTTGACAGATTTGGGAGGAAGCCCAGTCTTTCTGTTTTAAAAAAAAGTTGTATAAACTTTGTTTGTGTGTGTCCTTTGAAGACAGAGAGAAGTGTGCGATAGGTATCAGCAGTGACTTCAGCCTGTCTCGAAGTTGTTATGGGTTAGGGGTCTGGTTGAGAGATGATGAAGCGGGGGCAGGGTAAGGAGACAGCGCCTCCACCCCTCAGAGATGCTTCAGTAGGATAATATGTTTCACATGTTGAGTCAGTGATACAGTTCAGTGAAATTTGTTGCTATCAGTTCATCTCAAGGCTTCTTGCTGATCCATTGCTAAAAGGATAAGTAATACAGGACCTTACGTTTGTAATTCTTTAAGAGACTATTCTCCAAGAGCAAACAGCCTGGTTGGTTTTTACCAGCAAATAATCCTATACTGTATGTAGTGGTGTATCCAGAAAATCTTTACTGGGGTGGCCAAGGTCGGACTCAGAGCTTATATGTGCTAGTCAAGTCAGGAAGAGGTTTAATAGTTTATTGCCACGTGACTATGTTTAAATATCACACAGCTTTTATTCAACATATGTATATCTATTAATTTAACTCAAAAACTCATGCTTACATTCAACAAATGTTGATGTTTGTTTTGTCACTTTTGAAAATCAAAGGTTCCATACAGTGAACAATCTTACTTTACTCTTGCACAAGCCAGACTACTTCTCCTGTTAAAGTGCTCTCACAAACTCAAGCAAAGTCCTGGAAGATACTAGAGCGGTCATCACAGTTGCCTGACTTGAACTCCATTGAAAATCTCTGGTAGGATTTAAGAAAGGTGGTTTCAGCAAACAAACCCAAGAATATTAGTGAACTGGAGGTCTTTGTCCATCAGGAATGGGCTAAGATCCCTCACAACGCTGCCAGAAGCAAGTGTCTGACTATGCATCATGTTTGCAGCAGGTCATAACAGCAAAATGGGTGCTCTACTAAGCACTAAAGATGTTTGTCATGAAGGGGTTGAATAAATATGAAACTGCAGTAGTCATTAAAAGTGGAATTTTGTGTTGAATTTGGAGGAACCACTTGTAATATTAGTTGTGCTGAGCAATTTAAATTGTTCTTGTTTGATTTGTTTATTGTAGACAGCTGCTAGTTTATACATTTTGTTAATAAACCTAATTTGCAGTGGGGGTTGAATGATTTTTTACTACAATTGCAACTGTGTGTTACAAGGTGAAGCAAAAACTTGGGTGTGGGAGGAGTTTAGTGAGGTGATGGAACAAGACTTTCGGTCAGCATCAAGAGATTCTGGCAAACAGTCCGATGACTTAGGAGGGGGAAGCAGCTCCCTGTTCACACTGTGTATGGTGCGGCTGGGGCACTGCTGACTTTGACTGGGGATATTTTCGGTGGTGGAAGGAATAATTCGAGGGTCTCCTCAGTCCCAATGACACACCTTCCACAGAGGAAGCAGGGTTTGAGAACGAGGGGGATGACTCGCCCATCATAGGGGCTGAGGTAACTGAAGTGGTTAAAAAACTCTTTGGTGACCGGGCCCCAGGGGTGGGCGAGATTCGCTCTGAGTACCTCAAGGCTCTGGATGTTGTAGGGCTGTAATGGCTGACACACTTCTGCAACATTGCATGGAGGTTGGGATCAATACCTTTGGCATGGCAAACCAGGGTGGTGTTTCCTCTTTTTAAAAAGGGGGGCCAGATGGTGTGCTCCAGCTTTAGGGGGATCACACTTTTCAGCCTCGCTGGGAAGGTCTATACCAGGGTACTGGAGAGGAGAGTCCGACCGCTGGTTGATCTCGGATTGAGGAGGAGCAGTGTGCTTTTCGTCCTGGCCATGGCACATTGGACCAGCTCTTTACCCTCTTGAGAATCCTTGAGGGATCGTGGGAGTGCCCAACCAGTCCACATGTGTTTTGTGGACTTGGAGAAAGCATTTGACCGGGCTCCTCATGGTTTCTTGTGAGGGGTGCTGTGGGAGTATGGGCTATCAGGCTCGCTGCTATGAGCTATCCGGTTCCTATACGACTGTTGCAAGAGTTTGGTTCGTCTTGCCAACACCCAGTCAAACTTGTTTCCAGTGAGACTCAGACTCTGCCAGGGCTGCCCTTTGTCACTGATCCTGTTCACAATTTTTATGGGTAGGATATTTAGGCACAACCAAGGATCAGAGGGTGTCATGCTTGGTGACCACAGGATCTCATCTCTGCTGTTTGCAGATGATGTCATCCTGTTGGCTTCATCGAGCAATGACCTACAGGTCTTGCTGGGACGGTTTGCTACTGAGTATGAAGCGGCTGGGATGAAAGTAAGCACCTCCAAGTCTGAGTCCATAGTGTTCAGCCGGAAGAGGGTACATTGTTCTCTCCAAGTTGGGGAAAAGCTCCTGCTGCAAGTGGAGGAGTTTAAATATCTCGGGGTCTCATTCACGAGTGAAGGGAGAATGGAGCGAGAGATTGACAGATAGATCGGCGCAGCATCTGCAGTGATGCCAACCTTGTACCGGTCTGTTGTGGTGAAGAGGGAGCTGAGCTCTAAAGTAATTACTGGTCAATCTACATTCCTACCCTCACCTATGGTCATAAGGTTTGGGTAATGACCGAAAGAATGAGATCGTGGATACAAGCGGCTAAAATGATCTTTCTCTGTAGAATTGCTGGACTCACCCTTAGAGATAGGGTTAGGAGTTCAGTCATCTGGGAGAGGCTCAGAGTAGAACTGCTGCTCCTTCACATCGAAAGGAGCCAGTTGTGTCATAATTCCCCATGCGCCATTACACGGTGCACGGAGGAAGAAGTGAAAAACCCAAATGCGAGAGTAGAACGTGCCATTTATTAACATAAACTATAACAAAATAACAAGTCCAGTCGACCACAAACATACAGAGATTTGTAATGATGAAATAACGGCCACCAGACATACAGGGCACCTGCCGGTTGCTCTACAGCCCGGCGAAGGTAATGCCTAGTGCCGCAAAGCTGCTGTCGACACAGGGAGAAAGGCAAACATGAAACAACGGTACTGGAGCGATCCGGGACTACACCTGCCGGATGATCTACAGCCCAGTGAAGGGAATGCCTTGTGCTGTAGAGCTGCTGTCGACACAGGGAGAAAGGCAAACATGAAACTTACAGAGCTGGAGCGATCTGACGCTTTCCATGCAGTCTGGTGGATGAAGATGAAAAGCAGAGTCAGCCGTAACACCAAGGGATTAATCAAACTTAAAGTGACTGGCTGAATAACATGTCGGTAGTGAGAACCCAAACATGGAGAACTAGCTGCCGCGTATGGAGGTGAATGCTCCGACAGTCTCTTTCCACAAATGCAGCAAATAAATAATCCTGATGCTAAAGAGGAAAGAGATAGCTGGTGTGAGGAAGCGTGGGCTGAACATAATTTAACCTGGTGTGTGAGAGAGCGTGTATGAGCGTGTGAATGGGAATGAATGGAGTGTGTGCGTGTGTGTGTGTGTGTGAGCAACCGTAGTGAAGCACAGCTGATGGCACTTGACAGGATGAGGGCACGTGCCCGAGCTGTCAGGGAGCGAAGGACCCAAACAGCTTCCTGATGCTCCTGACGGGAAATAGGGCAAAAAATAACAATAAGTCAGAACTGGATTTGGAACCACATTGCTCCTACCCTCTCGAGAATTCTTGAGGGTTCGTGGGAGTTTGCCCAACCAGTTTACATGTGTTTTGTGGACTTGGAGAAGGCATTTGACCGCGTCCCTCGTGGATTTTTGTGGGGGGTGCTTCGGGAGTATGGGGTATCGGGCTTGTTGTTACGAGCTATTCGGTCTCTGTACGACCGTTGTGAGAGTTTAGTTCGCATTGCCAACACTCGGTCGGAGTCATTCCCAGTGAGAGTTGGACTCCGCCAGGGCTGCCCTTTGTCACCGGTCCTGTTCATAATTTTTATGGACAGGATTTCTAGGCGCAGCCAGGGAATGGAGGGTGTCATGCTTGGTGACCACAGGATCTCATCTCTGTTGTTTGCAGATGATGTTGTCCTGTTGGCTTCATCCAGCAATGACCTACAGCTCTTGCTGGGACGGTTTGCCGCTGAGTGTGAAGCGGCTGGGATGAGAATCAGCACCTCCAAGTCCGAGTCCATGGTCCTCAGCCGGAAAAAGGTGGATTGTCCTCTCCGGGTTGGGGACAGGCTCCTGCCCCAAGTGGAGGAGTTTAAGTATCTTGGGGTCTTGTTCACGAGTGAGGGGAAAATGGAGCGAGAGATCGACAGACGGATTGGAGCAGCATCTGCAGTGATGCGGACGTTGTACCGGTCTGTTGTGGTGAAGAGGGAGCTTAGTTCTAAGGCAAAGCTGTCGATTTACCAGTCAATCTACGTTCCTACTCTCACCTATGGTCACGAGCTTTGGGTAATGACCGAAAGAACGAGATCGCGGATACAAGCGGCTGAAATGAGCTTTCTCCGTAGGATTGCTGGACTCACCCTCAGAGATAGGGTGAGGAGCTCAGTCATCCGGGAGAGGCTCAGAGTAGAACCGCTGCTCCTCCACATTGAAAGGAGTCAGTTGAGGTGGTATGGGCATCTGATTAGGATGCCTCCTGGACGCCTCCCACTTGAGGTGTTTCAGGCACGTCCCACTGGGAGGAGACCCCGGGGCAGACCCAGGACTCGGTGGAGAGACTATGTCTCCCAGCTAGTCTGGGAACGCCTTGGTATCCCCTCTGAAGAGCTGGAGCAGGTGGCTGGGGAGAGGGAAGTCTGGGCTTCTCTGCTTGAACTGCTGCCTCCGCGACCCGGACCTCCGGAAAAGCGGTAGAAGATGGATGGATGGATGGATGGATTTGGAACAACCAAACCCAGATTCATGACAAGTTCAGCTGGTTTGGGCATCTGATCAGGATGCCTCCTGGACGCCTCCCACTTGAGGTGTTTTGTGCTCGTCCTACTGGGAGGAGAGTCTGGGGCAGACCCAGGACACGCTGGAGAGACTATGTCTCCCAGCTGGCCTGGGAACATCTTGGTATCCTCTCTGAACAGCTGAAGCAGGTGGCCGGGGAGAGGGAAGACTGGGCTTCTCTGCTTGGGCTGCTGCCTCCGTGACCCGGATGTCCGAAAAAGTGATAGAAGATGGATGGATGGATGTTACAAGGTGGAGTGGTAGTCAGTATTACACCATTAAACATGATATTTACATACAAGGCACATAGAACATTGCACATACCATCAGTACCAGGTGGGGCAGCATTTGTTTTTGCAGCATGAATGTCTACGTCATCCTTCTCAGCGTGACCTGTTGACATGGCCTCAGAATCAGTGCCTTGACTTGGTAAAGTACCTGAAGTAATAAAAAATTTTAATAATTTTCAGAGTTGGCTCCTGGACACCCTGGCATTACACATATTCCTTTATCTTTCAGTTTTCTGTTTAGATCTGAATAATATCACGTGTAAACTAAGGTCTGGATTTGATTTACCATGATAAGCCAGCGGACTTTCAGACACTGCCGACTGGTCCAGTGAAGCTAATTCTACTTCACCTAAATTCACAGACATACATCATTACAGGTTTTGCTTTGAATATGTTTTCAGAAAAACATCAGCTTCACATGATGTTAATCACATCTCTCTCTCCCTCCCTCTCTCCCTCTCTTTCTCATCTGTTTAATACTGTTCCCCTGTCTACCTTCATTTTTTCTTCAGTAATTGTTTAAGAAAAATGGACTTGTATAACTGGAGTGACAACTTGAATGAAAAAGAACATGACATATTCCTGCATATTTATCCAGGACACAGGAACTCTCTGAACATAACCTACCATGCTGGGCAGATGGAACTGACTGCTCTTCATTCCTGCTCTCTCTAGGCTGCTCACTTAACTGACTCTCTTCTTTTTTAAAGAATCTTTCAAGGTCCGTGTGCCTTTTCATATCTATTTCTGTGTTATGCCTGGAATAAATGATACCAATAATTACACAGGGTTACAAAAACATTTTTTTTGTAAGTTGTCTGTGTTTCTTCAACTGATTTAAGACAATTTTGCACCGCTGAATCCGAAAATGACATCCGTTTCTCTCAATCAGGTGCTAAGTAAAAACCTGTACTTACTTAGTACTGTGCATGTACTTAAGGTAAGTACATGTAAATTGAATGTTGCATCATCACTGTCCAAAATTCAGAGAATTTCAAGACATAAAAAAGAATTTTGCATCATATAAAGTGAAAATACCCGTACATGTAAGCAAAAACATATAAAACAACATGTGGCCATAATTCAAAAAGTTGACCTGATTGAGCAAAACCAATGTGATTTTTGGATTCAGCACATCAAAATTGTCCTAAATCAGCTAAAAACAACTTAGACAATAAATCTGGTGTTGACCAGTGTTAACAATCAACAATATATACAGCAGGATTATATTTAACTTTGGTTAGTGGTCAGTGTGTGAAATACAAGTATTCTTAGGTGCCTGAAAACCCATAAATAATTGATTTATGCCCAGTTTAATGATAAAAAATAAGCTAATTTTTACACAGGTTTGTTTTGCATATGTAAGTTTGGGTAGCTTCAATAACAGCCTTGAACATTTTATAACATTGCATAATAAAAAGGGAAAAAATATTGCAGTCAAACCATCCATCCATCCATCCATCCATTCATCCATCTTCTTCCGTTTAATCCTTCTTTGGGTCACCGGGGGGGGGGGGGGCGCTGGAGCCTGCAGTCAAACCATCTGGTATTTAAATTAAAAAATTGTATAACAAAGAATTGTCACAGATGGTGGTGAATTGGACACAAATGCAGTATTTAAAGTTTGGTATTGATTTATTAAGAGCTGGCCAGATGGGCACAGCTCAAAAAACACAAAAACAGACGGAGCTGTAACAAAAAACTAACAAAACTAGGCAGGATCAGGCAAGGATACAGATCAAAAACAGAAGCGTGTTGATCACACAGACATGATTAATGACACACATGAGGAACACAGATTGGGGCTTGACATAAATAGACACAGGAGTAATCAAACACAATACCGAATAGGTGAGCACAATCAGTGACAAACGGAGATGGCAGGAATTAATCACAGATACAGGACGGGCGGGGCTACACAGTTGACCATAGACAGAGGATGCACAAAACATTAACAGTCATACTGGGGACTAGAACATGGCACACAAAGATGATGATAATAATAATAATAACACTGATAAAACAAGAAGCTGACCCATGGAAAAACAAATACTATACAAAACATAACAATAATAATGGCAAACCAGGATAAAAATAATAACCAGAGTGAAATACAGAAAATTCCAAAGTGAAACTTAAAGCGAGGGCCAAGGCTGAGGTCTATGTCCTGAAGACAAGATAACACAATAAATTAGGATGAGGGCATTGTTATGTATGGTTTTACCCTGGTTCACAGATGAGGCGAGGTGACTTGTAGAACACAGCTTTATTGGACACTATGAAGATAGCGGTCACAGACAAGGCACCGGCCAAGACACAGGTGAGAAAAGAGGCCATAAGATGGCCGACCCCAACCTTATATGGGGTGGTGTGGTTATGTCACCGGAGGTGTGCGTCACCACATTTCACAATAAAGGTACTATACATCCCCCACCACCACCTTTAAAAGTCCAAAACCACTCACACAATCGGACCCCCCCGCCCCAAAAGAAAAAAAAATTGGGACCCGAACCACGCACTAAGTTATTAAGACTAAAGGGAAATGGCCTAACACACTCACACAAACCAACTAAAAATAGGGCTGACGGGTGGACTACCGTGCAGTCCACTCGGCGGGGTGGATTATTATACCACCCCTAACTAAAGAAAAGTCCATTGTTGAACTAAAATTGTACTCTGTGATCCTAAACTAAAGAAAAACACAAACCAATTCCATATATAACATTTCCACTAACACCAGAACTTTAATATATACTATTTACAATCCAGTTCTTTGGGTGAAAGGATATTACTGGCATGGGGGCCCAGTGCAGCTCCTCAGCAGACGCGCCCTTGGAAACATCTGGTCCACGGGGCGAAGGATGACCCTCCGGATGCTGAAGCCAATCCTCCTCACCATCGACCTTGCCTCACGTCCAGCCAGGTCTCCTGGAGCCTTCTCTCGGACACGCCAAAGCCGATTTGCATGCCACACCGAGCCATCAGACAGCCTGAAGTACGCTACGTCCAGTGTGGCCACTATGCGCAGACACTCCCGACGCACCTGAGGTTGTCGTCTGGCCCATCTTCGCTGTGGATGTTTCTCACCCCAAATTCAAACCCAATCCAGGACCCTCAACGGGGCCCGGCTCGGCCTGAGACATTGCTGTTGAGCACGCTGATCCTTGTGCTCATTAGTCTCGCCCTGACTTCTTCTAAGACCGCCGTAGCATTCACCATCACAGCTACAGACCCTCCGTCCCTCTGCAGCCAAGCTCCGGAGGCATCTGGGGCAAGCACATTGGTGTCACTCGCCTGTGCAGGTGCCTTGCCATCATGCTTAGTACCTCCCTCAACCATTTCCCGAGTGCCAGCACTGAGACCCTCCTGCATCGAACCTGAGCAAAATTGATCCTGCTTGACCGCCATGGCATCCGTTAGTTCTTCATCCCACACCATGTTCTCATCGATCGCCCAAATAGGAGGGTTCCACTGCCGCAGCCTGACCACTCTTCCCCAGTGTCTTCTTTAATGGTGAAGCCCAGTCCGTAAAATAAAACACAACCCATGATGTTATCGCCCCGTGCTGTCACATGGAACGTGAAGTCGAGCATCACTGCAGACTTGTACCAAACAGTCAACTCCAAAGTCCCGACTGTGTCCAGCCGTCCACCTCCATAACTATACAACGGTGCTGGGTTACTTCTAATCCTGTGGTGGGGAAAAAACTTCTTCAGCTTGGCCCTGTTCAACAACGACCCCTCTGCTCCCATGTCGATCAACAGCAGCACTTCCACGTCGTCCAGCCCCACTGTGCAAAACGTGAACCCATTCATGTTGGGGGACACTGTATGGATGGTTGTCGGGAGCAGGCGGAGCGATTTATTCTGTGGGCTCTCTGGGTTAAATTCACGGCACACCCTGGCAAAATGGTTCAAGCAACCACATCTGTTACAACGTTTTCCTCTCACTGGACAGTTCTTAGCCTTTTTGTGGTGTGTCGCAGACCCACAACCCATACAAAGGGATTTTCCCGGGGCAGACCTTCGGCTGGTAGCGTTGGCTTCTGTAGCTTTGTCGTCCAAGCTATCTTCGCTATCCGGGTCAGCGACATTTGCCGCGATGAGAGGCTCCAGCGGCTGCTGTGACTGGCGCCCGGTTAGCTCCAGAGCTAGTTTGTCCGCAGCTTTCATTTGGAGAGCTAGCTTAATGGCTTTGGCTAATGTGAGGTCATTAGACGCCGTAAGTAGCCTGGCCCGCAATGCAGTGCTGCATATATATTCCGCCAGCTGGTCACAAATCATTTCCTCCTCCAGCATCCCAAAACAACACTTGCTAGCTAGCTGTCTCAAGTCAACGACAAAGTGCTGAACGGGTTCACCTACCCGCTGATGCTGCTGCTGAAAATGGATCCTCCAGACAGTCACATTATCTGGGGTGTGGAAATGGCTAGCTAGCAGCTCCGCTACATCTTCATAAGTGTCCGAAGCACCGAGTGTTTGCAAGACTCGCTGACCCTCTATTCCCAAATTGTGAACCAGAAGCGCCCTTAGCTTATCGAACTCATTGAGTCCCAACGCAGCAATATAGGTCTTAAAGGCCTCAAACCACCTAGGCCAGGGCATCAGCGGGTCCCCAGGAAACTCAAGAAAAGGGCAAATTGGAACTACGCACGCCTCCGTGAGTTAAATCTGACATCGCCAAATGTTATGTATGGTTTTACCCTGGTTCACAGATGAGGCGAGGTGACTTGTAGAACACAGCTTTATTGAACACTATGAAGATGGCAGTCACAGACAAGGCACCGGCCAAGGCACAGGCAAGAAGGGAGGCCCAAGTAGGTTCATTTTGTCTTCTTTTAATTATTTACCTTTTGTTCTTATTAAAGACAAAAATAGAAAGGAGATGTTTTTACCTTCTTTACATGTTTCGACTGTTCACTGCATCCTTCGTCAGAAGTGTCAGCTGATTGCTGCCAGGTGTCATTTTATCAGCTGACTTTCGTAGGCAGGGCCAGCCCGGCAGCCCTGTCAGATCCACTGAGCTGGCCCCGCTTTCCGCCGCCTGATGGTCTCTGGAGAATGTATGAATGAATGAATGTGGAGACCCACTATCAGCCATCATGAGCAGCTTTTTCATGGAGGATCTGGAAAACAAAGCCATTAACACAGCACCCACACAATGTAAACCCACCCTCTGGAAGAGATACGTGGATGACATTTCGGAGAAAATAAGGAAAGAACACACACAAGAACTCACTGACCATCTGAACAGCACGGACAGCACTGGGAATACAAAATTCACACACGAAGAGGAAGAAAATGGCACTACAGCCTTTCTGGACATGAAAATCCACCACAACAATGACGGCAGTATAAAAATCACAGTGTACAGGAAACAAACCTACACGGATCAATACCTCCTATGGACATCAGAACACCCCACAGCACACAAACTATCAGTTGTCAGGACGTTATACGAATGGGCCACCATCGTCACAGACCAAGAAGACAGACAGGAGGAGGAAAACCACATAAAACATGCACTCATACACTGCTAATATCCAGTATGGGCCATAAACAAAGGGAAACATCAAGTCAAAAACAAAGAAAACAAACAGGAAGCAAGACACAGAACAAAAGACGAAATCAATAACAAGGACACCATAACTATACCATACATCCGAGGGATAACAGAACAAATTCAAAGGATCATGAAAAAATACAAAATAAACACAGCAGTAAAACCACACAAAAATTAAGACAGTTATTAGTACACCCCAAGGACAGAATAGAACAAGACAAAAAATGCAATGTAATATATAAAATATCATGCAGATCATGCAACAAAACCTACATTGGAGAAACCGGAAGATCATTCACCACAAGGAAAAAAGAACACCAGAAGGAATGTGAAAAGGAAACACAAGGACGACTCACAAGATCACAAAAAGAAAAGGCAGAACAAGAAACATTAAAATCAGCAATACCAAATCACTGCAAAAGAAATAATCACATCATGGACTGGGACAACGCAAAAATTGTTGGATCAGAGAGCAATAGACACAAACGCTGGATCAAGGAGGCCATAGAATTCAGGAAGTGGGAAAAAGATAGCATAAACCGGGATGAGGGGGCCTTTATGCTTTCCCACACCTGGGACCATATTCTCCAGAGACCATCGGACGGCGGAAAGCGGGGCTGGCTTGGTGGATCTGACAGGTCTGCTGGGCTGGCCCCGTCTACAAAAGTCAGCTGATAAAATGACACCTGGCAGCAATCAGATGACACTTCTGACGAAGGCTGCAGTGAACAGTCGAAACATGTAAAGAAGGTAAAAACATCTCCTTTCTATTTTTGTCTTTAATAAGAACAAAAAGTAAATAAGAAAAGAGGCCATAAGATAGCCGACCCTGGCCTTATACGGGGCAGTGCGGTGACGTCACCGGAGGTGCGCATCACCACGCCGCATTTCACAATAAAGGTACTATACAACAGGCATGAGACCCAGCCCATGTTCTGACAAGAATTTTGTTATACAATCTTTTAAAATGCCCTCTTGCCACTGCAGAACTAATTGGTATTACAAGCAAAACAAATCAACACAACTGCAGCACTTCATTTTGTAGCTTTTCTCTTGGTTGCACTCCTTCCAGTAGTGTAATGCATGTTAGAGTTTTTTTGTCCAATCATATTTGAGCCATCTGTGTTGCCAGGGTCAAGCAAACCTGCCTTGGTCCTTCAGGAATTAACAGTACGGCTCTGTAGGTGAAATTAACTGTTAAACTTATCCTGTTGCTTTAACCAATCAGATGTCTTCTGTATGCCCAGGGGTACGCATAGAAGGCATCTGAGAAAGTTGGCATTTTTACGTCTATTGATTGAATGGTTAGACTCCTCCATCCACAATGCAGAGGATCCTAGCTAGCAAAACGCCAGTGCAAGGACTTGTTTAAGCAGCTACAATATACTGTATCTGTTTAAATATAATAGCTGTTTTTCGACCCACAATGGCTGACAGGGGAGAGGAAAATGATTTGGTCGCTGATATTTAAAAAAAAATCAATTTTCGAGACAGATTTTTCAAGAAAAGCTGGTCATTGTGAAGACAGGTCGGCCAACCCCAAAGCTAGCAGGCCCGTCTCAGCTGGGGAAAGGATTTGTCCGTCACTGCCATATTAACAACGAGCGGCATCCTTGGACTACAGCCTCCGAGGAGTGCTGCAAATTATCTTGCTGGGAATGCCTGTTGTTTGCAACTGATCGAGTGGATGCTTGGAGCCAGACAGGGTTTGCAAACTTGAGTTGTCTGTCACACCATGACGATTTAGGCAGTGTTTGCCAAATGAATAAAAATTGGTCTAAGATGCTGGGATACACCGAAATTTTCACTTTTGGCTGTATGCATCGCATATCCATAATGACTTGGACATATAATTAAGTAATAGTAACTTAAACCAACTAATACTTAGCGTGTTGCTGACGTTCACAGCTTATGCGCAACAAAAGTCTAACTTCGGCATAGCGCCATCATGCCAAACTACCGTTGCCTCCCAATCCATAAATCCTAGTTTTGGGAGAGATGATCTCTGTTCAACCGAGACGATTCTCTCCTCCAGACACCACGGTGGGGGGTGTGACTGACCTGGCAGAGCTGCCAAATCTGCCAGGTCAGTCGTGCCTAAAACAGCTGCTGTGACACATCAGGAACATCAGATAACAATTGTCACAACCTGGCTCAAAGACATGTGAACTGATGGCAATAAAAAAGTTGATTTTTAATAAACTGAAAAAAAAGAACAAGATAATACAAGGAGTGTGGGAGTGTGTTTTGCTGGGAGGCGCAGCCAACAGCAAACCGCTGCGCTCTGCGCTTCAGGCGATCAGCTGATTGAATCCTCCTGCTCCAGTGTTCTGACATTTTGGCATATCTATCACAACAACATGGGACAGATGATCATATAGGCTTCAGTTAAATGTAAAAGACCCCGACAGGTCCCGTGTGTTTAGCGCTCTGTGTGTGTGGACAAGTGTTCTTTTAAACCTTTGGGGAAATGAGTGGATCTGCAGCTGAACGAACAAGTGCTGCATAGAAATGGAGCTCTACAATGAAAAGGTAAAGATTTTTGAAAATATAATTTTATAGTTAAAGTTATCTTTAACATGCTTTGTGTGGATGGCCCTATAGGCTATTTTATGGTGTTTGGTATGAATGGCACTTAAATCAGGCAGATCACCACTGAAGGCCTAGTTGTAAAACTGCCACTGTTAATTAGTTAGATTTACTCAAGTACATAATACTCAACTAACATTTGTGCAAAATTGCAATTTGATTAATTTCACTTTAGGATACTTTTTACTTTTGCTTGATTACATTTATGAAGAAAAACCTGTACTTTTACTTAAGTACATTTAGTGATACTCTGAGTAACTTCATTTCACTGATTTGTAAACAGGTTACACATGTTCTTGTTTATACTGCAAAAAATTGTTCTTACCAGAAATGACTCCATCCTTAGTAATGTTAGTGAAGTTTTAATTTTAGTTCAGTAAAATCACAAGTTAAATTCAGGATCAGCAAATATTAATTTTTGTGTACTCTTTCTTTATATAATTTGGTTAGATGTGGTACATGTGGATATGTTGCTCAGTTTTCCCAAGATTAACAAATGTAAGAACCTTCCAAATTGGTTAAGAGTAAAGTCATAAATATAACAAAAACACAAGAAAATGTAGCAAGGTTTACAAATAAATAGTCAATTTATGGTAGAAAAGTCATTAATTTTTGATTAGAAGTTACAAATTAGTAAGAAATAAGTTAAAAGTTTGCAAGAAAAATGTCTCAAATCAATGAGAAAACCTCACAAATTCAGTTAGAAAGGTGCAAGAAAAAAAGTCATTTTGTGGCAAAAATTTGCACATTTATAACAAGAGTGGCAGATTTATGAGTAAAAAATATGTAGTTAAAAGAAAAAGTTGAAAATTTAGTGTAACGCCGGGGCTGTGTTAAGGGGGCGGGGATTTTCCCGGCATGCTTTGGCAGTGGAGGATTCAAAGGGTGTTATCATTCGTGTGTTCTAAAGTGTTATTGCTCAGTTATAATGAAGAGTCAGAGCAGTGACTGATCATGCGTTTGTGTCACCCTTAGTGAGATGGAGGTCTGTGTGAATGACCTTCCTTCCTGTCTGTATTGAGGGAGTGTGTTTTAAATAAAGCCTGTTTCGTCACAGCCATCTCTCCTTTCTTGTGTGAACTCCCATTATGTCACACTAGATTAGATTCAAGATTAGATTAGATTCAACTTTATTGTCATTACACATGTATGAATACAAGGTAACAAAATACAGTTTAGCATCCAATCAGAAGTGTAAAGGACAGCAGTGCAGTACATACAGTAATTGACAGTATGTACAATTTAAGCAAATATAAGATAAGATAAGATAAGCCTTTATTAGTCCCACAACGGGGAAATTCCAGGATTGCAACAGCACAGGGATAGCAACACTCAGAGCAACAATCAGAAGGCAAGAAAAAACAAGCAAGCAAGAGCAGCTAATATACATATGTACATATTACTATAAAATATATATATACACACACACACACACACAGACACACAGTGCAGAGCATTGTAGCTGGATGGAATAAATATATGAATATATGAACACACAGTGCAGAGCATTGTAGCTAGATGGAATAAATATGTAAATATATAAACACCCACAGTATGGAGCATTGCAGCTAGGTGGAATAAATATGCAAGTATATAAACACACACAGTGCGGAGCAATGTAGCTAGATGGAATAATATGTAGATATATAAAAACACAGTGCGGAGCATTGTAGCTAGATGGAATAAATATATAGATATATAAATATAAACACACCCAGTGCAGAGCATTGTAGCTAGATGGAATAAATATGTAAATATATAAACACACACAGTGCAGAGCATTGTTGCTAGGTGGGATGAAACAGCATAACCGTCTATTTAGTTATCCTACATGGTATGATTATGTGCCCATACATATTCTCACCCTCCATAGCGACCGGTATGTTCCTAGTTGTATGCCGGAGAGGACCATTGTGTAAGTCTATTGCATCTTTTGCATTCAAAAAAAAAAAAAAACAAAAAAAAAAAAACTATTAGTTTGTTACGTCTTTTTGCTATCTCTGCGAGCAGCCCTGCTTAGGTTGTACAGTCTGACAGCCGTTGGTAGGAAGGACCTACGAAACCTCTCGGTTGTGCACCTGGGATGATGTAGTCTGCTGCTAAATGAGCTCCTCAGTGCATCCAGTATGTCCTGCATAGGGTGGAACTCGGACTCCAGCAGAGATGACAGTTTAGCCACCGTCCTTCTCTCTCCTATCTCCTCCATCGGATCAAGGCGTTGCCCCAGGACAGAGCTAGCTTTCTTAATCAGTTTGTTCAGTCTCTTCCTATCGGCTGCAGTAATGCCACTGCCCCAGCAGACCACTCCAAAAGTGATGGCTGATGCCACCACCGTGTCATAGAATGACTTCAGCAGCGCCCCTTGTACACCAAAAGACCTGAGTCTCCTCAGCAGGAACAGCCTGCGCTGTCCCTTCTTGTAGAGTGCGTCAGTATTGTGTGACCAGTCTAGTTTATTGTTCAGATGAATACCCAGGTACTTGTAGGATGTCACCATCTCGATGTCTGTTCCCTGTATATTTACTGGTGCTGTGAGGGGCTGCCCATGCCTGCGGCAGTCCACCACCAGCTCCTTAGTTTTCCTCGCGTTGATCTGGAGGCAGTTCCGATGGCACCAGTCCACAAAGTCCTGGATAAGCCCTCTGTACTCAGCTTCATCTCCGCTGGAGATGAGACCAACGATCGCAGAGTCATCAGAGAACTTCTGTAGATGGCAATGTGTTGTGTTGTGTGAGAAGTCCGCAGTATAAAGAGTGAACAAGAAGGGAGCCAGCACCGTTCCCTGGGGGGCCCCCGTGCTACTGATGATCGTGTCGGAAACACAGTCCCGGGTTCTCACAAACTGAGGCCGGTTCGTGAGGTAGTCCAGGATCCATGATGACAGGTGCTGGTCCACCCCTGCGCGCAGCAGCTTGTCCTTCAGGATCATCGGTTGGATGGTGTTGAAAGCACTGGAGAAGTCAAAGAACATGATCCTCACCATATTCCCGGGCTTCTCCAGGTGGGACAGAGAACGGTGAAGGAGGAAGATCACCGCATCCTCCACCCCAATGCCATGCTGGTAGGCGAACTGGAGTGGATCCATCGCTGGTTCCACCAGGGGGCGGAGATGAGCAAGGAGCAGTCTCTCCAGGGTCTTCATCAAGTGGGACGTCAAGGCCACCGGTCTGAAGCTGTTCAGGTCTTTGGGGTGGGAAGTTTTTGGTACAGGTACCACACAAGATGTTTTCCACAGCTGTGGTACCCTCCCCAGTTTCAGGCTCATGTTGAAGATATACGTCACAATCCCACACAGCTGGTCTGCACAGGACTTGAGGAGCTTTGCGCTGATGCCGTCCGGTCCCGACGCCTTCCTCGCCTTGATCTTCCTCAGCTCCGTCCTCACCTGGGTCTTGGTCAGGGTCAGGATGGGGGGCTGTGTGTTGGGAGTGGGGGGGGTGTCGGTGGAGTGGGGAGTGGGTAGCAGGACTTGATTTCTTAGAGGCAGCAGTGGTTGTTGTGCAGACAGGGGGGAGGGCGGTTGGTCAAATCTATTGAAAAACAGATTCAGGTTGTTCGCCCACTCCCTGCCCCCCGTGGCCTGGGGGGAGGTATTCTGGAGCCCCGAGATGGTTTTGAGGTTTCTCCAGACCCCGCTGATGTCGCTCTGTTGCAGCTTGTCCTCCATCTTCTTCCTGAAGCTGTCCTTGCCTTCTCTGATCTTTCTCCTCAGCTCCCTCTGTACGGACTTCAGCATCTCCCTGTTCCCCGACCTGAAGATCCTCTTCTTCTCTCTCAGAAGTGTTTTTATCTCAGGGTTGATCCAGGGTTTGTTGTTTGAGTGACGCCGTATGGTCTTGGTGGGAACGGATTTGTCCACACAGAAGCTGAGGTAGCCCGTGAAGGTGTGAATGAGGCCATCGATGTCCTCACCATGTGGATCGCAGAGCTGCTTCCAGGCAGTGGCTTCAAAACAGTCCTTTAGAGTGTCCATTGTCTCCTCAGACCATAACTCCACAGTGTGCATGGCCGGAGGTTGTCTGTGCACTAGGGGTTTGTACACCGGTCGGAGATGAACCAAGTTGTGATCCGATCTCCCAAGTGGGGGGAGTTGTGATGAGGTGTACGCCTCCTTAGTGTTTGCGTAGAACAAATCCAGTGTTTTATTGTCTCTAGTGTGGCATGTGACATACTGGGTGAAAGTGGGCAGAATGGGAGACAGTGAAACGTGGTTGAAATCGCCTGAGATGAGGAGAAGAGCATCTGGGTGTTCTGTCTGCAGCCTGCTGGTTACTGAATGGATGACGTCACGCGCTGTCCCAGCGTTCGCCGTCGGATTTGCATAAACAACAATGCAGATCACGTGTGAGTGTTCTCTCGGGAGATATGTAGGCCTCATGCTAACAGCTAGCAACTCAATGTCTTTGCTGCAGTGCCGTTGTTTAACAGTGATATGTCCCGGTCTGCACCAGTTGTTGTTAACATACATGATCACTCCACCGCCCCTAGTTTTTGCCACTCTCTGGTGTTCGGTCAGCTCGTATCGTGTGAAAACCCTCCAGCTCAATGTTAGCATCTGCTGCTAGTTCAGTTAGCCACGTCTCAGTAAACAAAAGGAGAGAGCACTCCCGGTAAGTGCTATCATAACGGGAGATAGCCGCTAGCTCATCTAACTTTCCCAGTATCGACCGTACATTTCCCATGACAACAGATGGAAGGGAGGGTCTGTACCTTATATTTTTTGTCCTCCGCCTTACTCCAGCCCGGCAGCCGCGGCGTTTTCGCCTCAGTTCTCTCGGTATGTCGAGTTTTTCCAGTGGGACCGGGTGGCGGTTAAATGCTAGCAGCTCTTCCCTGTTATATCGTATCCTGCTATAAACAGTGGCTCCGTCCACCGGCTCAGGAGACATTTGGGATGATCTGTGTGTCCGTGATATAAGTGGGGTGAAAAAAAAAAAGTGATCAAAAGAGAGAGGAAGGGAAAAAAAACTCGGAATCGAGCCGCTGTTGCAAAAGGCAGCCGACTGGTGTGGCGCCGAGAGGAGAAAAAAAAAAAAAAAAATATATATATATATATACGGATAGGTCAGGGTAGAAAGTTGGAGTACAATTATATATATGTGTATGCAGTTTGAGGAAGCACGGAGGGGGGGGGGGGTGTTAAAGGGGAGAGAAGTGGAGGTTCAGCGGGGAACTAAGTTCAATAGCGTGACAGCTGTTGGAAAGAAGCTGTTCCTAAACCTGCTGGTTCTAGTCCGAAGGCTTCTGAAACGCCTTCTGGAGGGGAGAAGCTGGAACAGTCCATGAGCAGGATGGGTGGAGTCCCTAAGAATGCTGCGTGCCCGGCGCAGACATCTTTTCCTGTAGACGTCCTCTATAGCTGGAAGTGGAGTCCCTGTGATGCGTTTGGCGGTTTTCACCACCCGCTGCAGCGCCTTACGGTCAGCGACAGAGCAGCTCTCATACCAGACTGTAACACAGTTGGTCAGGGTGCTCTCTATCACGCAGCGGTAGAAGTTGCCCAGGATGTCAGCTGACAGATGGTTCTTCTTCAGTGTCCTCAAGAAGAAGAGGTGCTGATGGGCCTTCTTGATCAGGCTGGTGGTGTTAACTGACCAGGACAGGTCCTCCGAGATGTGGGTCCCCAGGAATTTGAAGCTGGAGATATGTTCAACAGCCATGCCGTTGATATGGATGGGGTCATGTGTCTCTCCCCTCTCCTTCCTGTAGTCCACTATGAGCTCCTTGGTTTTGCTGGTGTTAAGGAGCAGGTTATTGTCAGCGCACCAAGTAGCCAAGTGCTCAACCTCTGCCCTGTAGTCTGACTCATCATTGTCTCTGATGAGTCCGATCACCGTGGTGTCATCTGCAAACTTTATGATGGAATTGGATCCATACATAGGCCTGCAGTCATGGGTGAAGAGGGAGTAGAGGAATGGGCTGAGCACACAGCCCTGTGGTACACCAGTGTTGAGTGTGATGGTGGAAGAGCGGTTGGGTCCTGACCTAACATGCTGGGGTCTGTTGGTCAGAAAATCCATGATCCAGTTGCAGGTGGAGGTACTGATTCCCAGGTCCCCAAGTTTAGTGATCAACTTGGAGGGGATGACTGTATTGAATGCTGAGCTGAAGTCAACAAACAACATTCTTGCGTAGGTGTTCTTGTCATCCAGATGTGAGAGTACACAGTGCAGCGTGTCAGAAGTTGGGATATGGAGCAGATGGAAGCCAGGATCAGAGCAGAGATTCAGCAGCTGGAGTGATTCATCGCTCAGCTGGGAATGGACGACAGAGCTGGTACACCGACCCCCAGAGTTGCTTGCCAGGATGAACGGAGCAGCGGACCCGACGGGACCAGCATACCCCGCCTTCTGCCTTTCTCAAGGCAGGGTAGGCTGAGCAGAGCAGATAAGCCCCGCTCCCCGCCCTTTTCAGGGCAGGACGGGCCGACGATTCCACTGCGACCAGGGGCGGCGATCGACCGAGAGGCGACTGTCCCACCCATCCGGCAGCAGGCCAAGGTTCCCCGCTTTAACGGTGAAACCCTGCTAGCCTGCTAGAGCCACATTCTGATTAACACCGTGAGCAGCTGGGAGACGGCTGTGGCAGAAGCTGAGTGGGTGGAACCGCTAATGGACTGTACAGCTGATGCATCGGCCCCGAGACAGAGAGTCTTCCAGGCCATGGCTGAGAGCGAGGAGGAGTAGGAGGAACTGCGGCAGACCACGGTGGCGCGCCCACGGAGAAGATGGCCGCGGTGGCGCGAGGGAGGGTGCTTCCGCTGCGGGGAGCCAGGACACATCGTGCGGTACTGCTCATCATCCACCCCACGACAAACCGGCCCCTCGCCAACGTTAAACTAGAGTGAGGTGGCATGGACGGGGACCTGCCACCTCCCACAGATATTTTCCCTGATGAACTGTCACCGCGTGTGGGCCGAACTGGACACTCGCCAGGGATGTACCTACAATGCAGCCTGGACAACACGCCTATCCGGGCCCTGATCGACACTGGTTCTACCATTTCCCTGGTCCGACTTGGTGTGCTGCCAGGCACGGATGAGACAGAACCGCAGGTGTGGGAACCCACTGGGCACTGCGTCACCACAGCTACCGGTGAGCGCGCCAGACTGGGAAGGTGGAGAGTTCTTGTTGTGAGGGTGGCCAGCCAGAACACAAACCACCTGTTCTGGCTGGCTGACATCCAAGACCCCTGCATTATTGGACTCGATCTGCTCGCAGCATGGAGCGCAAAAATTGACACGCCAGATCGTCCCTCCTGCTGGGAACTTGGACCATCATGCTCTGCAGCGGGACCCATAGGAGGAACCCAGAGGCCTGCATGATCGAGGGACTGCCAGGATGGACCGAACCAGGCGGGTCACCGCAAGAACTGAACACAACGGCACCACCAGCACGAGCAGAGGGAGCACTATCACAGATAGAGACAGCGGAGGGGGGGCACAGCGGATCGGGTCAACGTGTCAGCAGAAACGCAGCAGGCGGTCGAGGAATTGTTCCAGCAGAGCTGCAGCGGACTGGAATCAGGACAGAGACGCCAGCTGCGGGAGCTGTTGGACTGCTACATGGACGTCTTCGCTGCGAAGGATGAGGAGTGCGCCTGAACCAGCTTGGTGTAGCACAGGATTGACGCCGGTGAGACCGGGCAGATCTGGCTCCGTCCACGCCGTCTGCCTTTTTCAAGGCGGGCGGCAGCAGAACAAAAAGTACGAGAAATGCTGGAGGCAGACATTATTGAGCCCTCCAGCAGCTCCTGGGCGGCGCCGGTGGTGCTGGTTAGGAAGAAGGATGGTTCGTGGTGGTTCTGTGTGGATTACCGGCGCCTGAATGACGTCACCTGAAAGGATTCCTACCCCCTGCCCCACATCGATGACTCGCTGGACCACATCGCCGGCTCCAGCTGGTTCAGCTTGCTGGACCTCCACAGCGGCTATTGGCAGGTAGAGCTGTCACCTGAGGCCCGCCAGAAAACAGCCTTCTCCATTGGGCAGGGACTGTATCAGTTCAAGGTGATGCCGTTTGAACTTTGCAATGCACCGGCCATCTTTGAATGTCTGATGGAGCGAGTGTTGGCTCATGTGCCCCGGAGCCGCTGCATTGTTTATCTGGATGACCTGCTGGTTCACGTAGCTGATTTTGACAGCCCCCTGTTCAACCTCTGGGAAGTATTGAACGCCATCGGACAGGCCGGGCTGTGGCTACACCCGCGGAAATGCCACCTATTTTGGCGGGAGACCACCTTCCTGGGCCACGTCGTCAGCGCAGCGGGAGTCGCCACCGATCCAGAGAAAGTGGCAGTGGTGAGAAACTGGCCAGTGCCGTGGGATGTGGGAGAGCTATGGAGTTTTCTCGGACTGGCCTCCTATTATAGGAGATTTATGAAAGACTTCGCCACCATCGCCAGCCCGCTGCATCAGCTGACACAGAAAGGACATGTATTTCAGTGGAGTGAGAACTGTGCTGCTGCTTTTTCCCAGCTTTGCTCAGCACTCATCGGAGCCCCCATCCTGCAGTATCCCGACCCGAACCGCCCTTTCATTGTGGACATGGACGCCAGGGCATCGGAGTGGTGTCATCCCAGGAGGGAGAACACGGAGAGCAGGCAGTTGCTTTTTTCAGCCGCACTCTCAGCAGAGCCGAAAGGAACTATTGCGTTACTCGCAGAGAGCTGTTGGCTGTCATCTAGGGGCTTCGCCATTTTTGCCCGTATGTGCACGGGGGGAGGTTCCAGCTCAGGACGGATCATGCTTCCCTGACCTGGCTGATGAACTTCAAAGAGCTGGATGGACAGTTGATGAGATGGCTGGAGGCACTGCAGGATTATGATTTTCAGATTATGCATCGGGCAGGCCGCCTCCATGCCAATGCTGATGCGCTGTCTCGGCGTCCCTGTGCGGAGGAGGACTGTCGTCACTGCCAGCGGGCAGAGGATCGAGACCAAGCCGTCCCACAGGCTGCTGCTCTCCAGACCACTGTGAGCAGGAATAACACAGCGGCGCACAACTCCTCCTCGCATAATCAGGCAGCTCTCCCCAGCGATGATGTCACAGAGGCCCTCGGTGTGAAGCAGCTGCAGAGCGAGCAGGACAGAGATCTGGTCATTTCCCGGGTTCGGCAGTGGCTGGACGTGGGCCAGCGGCCTGCCTGGGAGGCTGTGTCTGCACTGGACCCAGAGACCAAGGCCCTACACTCCCAGTGGGCCAATCTCTGCTGTCACGAGGGTGTTGTGTATCGGCAGTGACAGACTCCAGCTGGGCAGCGTCACGTCTGGCAGCTGCTGGTTCCCCAGCGGCTCCGGCCCAACGTACTCCAGCTGGTCCATGGGGCGGTAGGAGTGGGCCACTTCGGGGTGACAAAGACTCTGCAGTGTCTTCGAGCCCGGGTCTACTGGCCTGTATGTCACCAGGATGTAGAGCTCCATGTCCATCGCTGCGACACCTGCACGGCTCAGAAGGGGCCGACTCAGCGATCCCACGCTCCCTTGCAGCAGTTCTGGGTGGGAGCACCAATGGAGCGGGTAGGGGTGGACATTCTGGGCCCTTTCCCGACCACAGACCGGGGGAACCACTACGTGCTGGTCGCAATGGATTATTTCACCAAATGGCCAGAGGCGTATGCGGTCCCTGATCAGAGCGCCGCCACAACAGCATCAAAGCTGGTGGATGAGATGTTCTGTCGGTTTGGTGCACCGGAGGACCTGCACAGCGATCAGGGTCGGAACTTTGAGGCAGAGGTCTTCGGGGAGTTCTGCAAGTGGCTGGGCATCCAGAAGACCCAGATCACCCCACTGCATCCACAGAGTGACGGCCTGGTCGATCGGTTCAACCAGACCCTCACCACCAAGCTTGCTGTCCTAGTGGACCAGCGACAGCGAGACTGGGACCTGCATCTGCCTTTGTTCTGTGGGCGTACCGGATGGCAGCACAGGAATCCACCTGGTGAACCCCTGCAGCGCTGATGTTTGGATGCGAGCTGCGCACACCGGTGGATTTGGTATTCCCCCCCCCCCCCCCGAGCCGGAGGTGGAGGGCAAACTGGGGTTGGATTATTTGTTTTGCTTGAAAGAACGTCTCCACATGGTGCACAGACTGGCTCGGGAGGCCCTGGCAGCGGCGGGGAGCCGGCAGAAGCGGGCATATGACTCCTGCTGCCAGGGGAGGGACTTTGCACCAGGAGATCGAGTCTGGGATTTCTGCCCGGAGCGAAAAAGGGGACTGTCACCAAAACTGGCAAACCATTGGTTGGGACCGTGCGTGGTCTTACAGAGACTGTCGGATGTGGTGTACAGGGTGAGGCTGAAAAAAAGGGACCAGGTCATGGTACTTCACCGTGACCGTCTCACCCCGTACCAGCCATCCGCCCCATGGGTAGTCGAGACGGAGCCTTCACCCCGAACAGATACTCTGACCGAGGCACAGATGGACACTAGCGGGCCTGTGCATGCTGGTCATCAACAACAGAGGCCGCCCCGACACCTGGACGGATTCGTGTTGGACTTTTGAGCTGGACTTTTATTATTTTGGGGACAGAAACCAGTCCAGTGGGGACAGTGTAACGTTGGGGCTGTGTTAAGGGGGCGGGGATTTTCCTGGGATGCTTTGGCAGTGGAGGATTCAAAGGGTGTTATCATTCGTGTGTTCCAAAGTGTTATAATGAGTTATAATGACACAGCACTGTTATAAGAAGAGTCAGAGCAGTGACTGATCATGCGTTTGTGTCACCCTTAGTGAGATGGAGGTCTGTGTGAATGACCTCCCCTCCTGTCTGTGTTGAAGGAGTGCGTTTTAAATAAAGCCTGTTTCATCACAGTCATCTCTCCTTTCTTGTGTGAACCCCTACTACGTCACATTATGAAGGCCACAAATTTAGAGCAAAAAAACAACATACAAACTTAAGAGAAAATAGTAAAAAAAAGGGGGGGGGAATGAGAAATTTGGCAAATGTTACTCACTACTGTTGTGTGGGGATTTGACTCTTGGGGCTTGCTGTAGCCTGGCCGAATGGGTTGCGGTGATGACGTCAGGTGGGCTACGGCTGGAATATATACTGAGCTGTTTTATATAATAAAGCCAGTTCAGTGCTCAGTTGAATACGGATCCGGTTTCATGTTTTTCCAACATAACAACTACCTTTTACTTTTTTAGATTACAATTTCCTCTCATATTTTTATGACTGCTCTTCCTTACAGTTGAGTAAAGAATATTTCATTTTACCTTCACTTGATTGCAATTTCTGATTACTCTGCGAACCTCTGCTGACTTTTCTCCATTTTAAATTTACACCCTGATTAGCCATAATGTTAGCCTTATTGAACAAATGCATGTGTATTCTGTATAATTTTTATACACCTTCTGTCATTATTTCAGAAAATAAGTGTTCCTATTAGGTAATACCTAATCAGGGAAGCAGAAGCAAACAAAACGCTAGCTGATTTTCATAAACGTTTCATGCTAATGCAAGTAATGCTAGTAGTGCAAAGCTGCTGCTGTTCATTAGCTTTATGACAAAGCTAGCTAATCAGAATCAGAATCAGAATCAGAATAGCTTTATTGCCAAGCATGTTTACATGTAAACATACGAGGAATTTGACTTGACATTGGGTGCACTCGATAAGCGCTTCCCAATGACGCGGCAGCCATGCAAGGCGCCTGTCATACAGTGGAGGGTAAAGAGGGGAATGGGGGGGAGAATGACACAATGGGCAGAGAGAAAAAAACATAGTTAATCAAAATAAAGCTCGTTTGAGCACAATTGTGATTACATAGAAAAAAGCCCTCTAATGCACAATTAGCAGACAATACAGATCACACAATAACAAAGGAGCAAAAGTTGAGAGAGACAGTGTAAGTGTGTGTGTGTCAGTGTATGTGTATCAGTCATGTAATGTTGTGTGCGGTGTGTGTATCAGTCAGTTACTGGTGAACAGCAAAAATCCTCCCTGAGCAACGTTTAGATGTTATGTCTTTAGTGTCCTCCAAACATAGATAGCATGTCCTCGAGAGTTCATTCTCTCAGTGCATGTCCAATGGTAAACTCCATGCTGGTCACATAACGCTGTCCTTGAGAGATCAGATTACTGCGCACCAGATGTTTATGTTAGGGAGAAGCAAGAAGCAAAAACTCTCTTCTGCCTTATCATCCTCCTCCAGGAGGAATGTAATCTTCAGGGTGCCGAATCAAGGTCTAATAGGCACAGTTCACTCAGAGCATAGAATTTTCATCTCTCATGCGATTCTGTGCTTCATAATTTCCATATACAGGCTTTAAAATCATTCCCTGGAGAGCACCAGCGACTCCAAGATGTATTCCACCTGCTGAATCAGCCACCATTCAGTTCACCATTTGCCGCTATCAGTGCACCCCCCAACTGGTCGAATTGTTGAAGGAGCTTTGCCGGGTCCGCATTTTGATCAGCTCTCCCAACTTCTTTAATTTCTGATACATCAGGAAACTCCAAAGCCAAAGTAGAAATCCTGTGATCATAAGCCAAACAGATAGATGTCTTCCGCATCTCCAGTCGAATCACACAGATACGAGTTCCCAATTGTCCATGAGTTTCCCCACTTGGGCTCCCCCTGGCCCGATCTTCTTTTAAAGTGGTGTCAGTCGCATTTAAAGCCCAGTTTACCAAATCCATAATTTTCCGTTTGGATTAAGATTCAGCCAGAAGAAGAGCGACACAGACAGGACACAGCAAGCTGGGATCAGTAAGGGAGTAGGAGGGAGAGGAGAGGAGGAGAAAAGCGTCTGCTCTCTCTGAAAGCCGGAAGAAGATTAAAAACATTAGCTAAGCTAATGTTTGTATATATCCATATATAAAGTCTTTATTTAGACTCACAAGTCCAGTTTAAAAACAAACCCATATTTGTGTGCTAGAAAAAGAAAGAAAAGTTTTCACTCATGTACATGTAAGTTTGAGACCGAATGACCATACCTGTCAGAAGACAGACTTTGTCTTAAACAGATGGTGTAGCGATAAGCCATCCTCTCCTGGTTTGAACCGCTGGTGTTCTGCTATTTCAGAACACCGGCCACAGGCAATCAGCGGAGGATAATGAAACACCAACACAGTGCCTTTTTCCTCAGATCCCAAAAGACCCATAAAGCATGCATCCAACTGACCAGAAATCAGCTCTGACAGCTTCAGTCTGCATGTAGCTTTGAACTAAACTGGCCCCAAATCAGCAAATCACCTGAGCTGTCATGAATAGTTGATAGTCTTCATTTGGTTTAACAAATGTGTAAAACTGCCTATCAAATCAAGGGTGGCCACAGGGGTAGCCAGTCTTATTTCAGGGTAGTCCTGGCCACCCCCCTACAATCGCCATTGCCTATATGCATGTTTGACATGAAAGAACTTCTGTTGGTCATGTGTGTAAATAATGGCATGAAGTGACATGGTGAATGGTTACATTGCAAATGTGTAAAGGAGTTCCTCACCTATTTCTAACCCTAACCATTTCCCTAACCTTAACCACCTGAAAGTGTGTATTGAGTGTGTAAAAGAAGTTCATCATGAAAAAGGAAGGAAATCATGAATGAGGAAGTCAAAGTAAACACAGACAGTGTGAAAGATGAAAGCAGGCGGGACAGTGAGCTGGACGACACACAATCTTTATTTCACCTCCAACACATAAAACAGAATCTTTCTTGGGGTCTCTGGGCGTTCACCTTTATACCTCTTTATTCCCGCCTTTGAGACCCGGGGATAAAAGACATTACACACAGTACACAAAGCATGTCTGGCACATTAACATACAGGACACGAAGCCTTGCTGATCACCATCTCTCATGCTCTGGCAAACTCCGGTGTGACTCCTGTCACCCTGAGGGTTGACTACTCCCTTCTGTTAACTCTAAGACCCCCCCCCCCCCAGTGCCACCGGGGGGGGGGGGGGTCACAGGGGGTACCCAGTGCATCTTCCTTCTTCCTCACTCAGTCCTTTAATCCACGCCCCCCGCCCCCCCAACCTCCTGTTCTGGATGGAGAAACTCACTACTAAGTGCTACCACACAGCCCCCCTCATCTCCCGAACACACAGAAAGGGGTCTAACCCCTCGGTCCTTTGGGCTTGAGTTGGCATCCGTAGCGGGTGTCATGGGGGACCGCCGGTCCGGTCGAAGCGCCCTCCTGGTGAGGTGTGTTTGAGGGAATGTTGGTCTGTGGAGGGGGAGAGGGTGGGGAGGGAACAGGGTTAGTTTCACAAGCAATCAATCAATCAATCAATGCATCAGATTTATATAGCGCTTTATCATAGACACTCAAAGATGCTTTACAGAAATTAAGGGTCATCCACCACCTGGATGGATGAAGCAGCCACAATACGGCGCCATCCCTTTTTAACCATTCACACACACATTCACACCAAGGGCCACTTTAGAATCTCCAATTAACCTAACCTGCATGTTTTTGGCATGTGGGAGGAAACCGGAGAAATCCCAGGGTAAACCCACGCATACACGGGGAGAACATGCAAACTCCACACAGATCACTGTTGGTCGGGGGCTGGGATCGAACCCACGATCCCACGATCCCCCGGCCAAGGGTAAACTGTGCTGCCGCAGTGCTAACCACTAAGCACAATTCTCTGCTGGGGGAACACTAACTTGCGGAACTGCCGTAGGTGGGCGTCCATGCCGGGGAGCTTGATCCAGCACCATCTGTTCATCTGCCAACACATAAGCGGGCTTCAGCCTGTCAGAGCAGATGGTTTCCTTACACCACCCCCCACCAAGTCTGACACAAAATGCTTTGCCCCAGTTTCCAGCACTCTGAACGGGCCATCATACGATGGACGCAGTGGGGTTCTGTGTGCATTGTGCCTGACAAAAACAAACTTGGCGCTCTGTAAGCTCTTTGGGACAAAGGTGCGGGGAAAACAATGGTGCACCGGGCCCGGCACGTTTGCAGCCCCTGTACTGTAAAAAAAAATTGCGTGGGCGGATCGGTCACGGGTGAGGGGTTTTCTGGTAAAAATTCTCTGGGGAGCCGCAACGGCTGAGAGAAAACGAGTTCTGCCAGGGAGGCTGCTAGATCCTCCTTAAGCACGGAGTGCAACCCTAATAGGACCCAGGGCAGGCAGTCGAACTAATTTGCATCTGTGAGTGAAGCTCTGTGCGCTACTTTCAGTGACCTATGAAAATGTTCGCATACCCCTTTAGCCTGGGAGTTGGACGTGTTGGTGCGGTGGATTTTGACCCCTAGGCTCTTGGCCATCATGGACCAGAGTTTCGAAATGTATTGCGGACCCCTGTCGGAAGTGATGTCCGATGGGGATCTGAACCGTGCAACTCAAGTCGACAAAAAAGCGCAAGCAACCTCAGTGGACGTGGTGGAAGCCAGCGGGACCACTTCAGGCCAACGTGTGGTGCAGTCCACGATTGTCCAAAGGTCCGTGAAACCTTGCGATGGTGGAAGGAAGCCCACCAAATCCACGTGGATGTGATTGAACCTCTTGGCCGGAATTTTAAAGGGCTCGAGGGGGGTTTTGGTGTGTTTGCGCGCTTTGGTCTGCTGGCATGTGATGCATGCTGCAGCCCCTTCTTTCACATCCCTGTGTAAGTGAGGCCAGACAAATTTCGCCCCACCAGTTTAACTGAGGCGCGCATGCCGGGATGTGAAAGGGAATGGACGGACTCAAAAATGCAGCGGCACCAAGAGCTCAGAACCACCGGGCATGGGCAACTGGTAGAGACGTCACAGACCAAGGGGGGGGGGCACCCTTCTTGCACCACCCTACTTTCCAGTTTCAACCCTGTAGGTGCGGACTGGAGCTCCAAATGTCTGCGTCCCCGGCTTGCTCCGCTGCCATGGCGGGGAAATCTACTCCCATGTAGACCAGGGAAACTAATGCACGTGACATCCAGTCAGCCACGACATTAAGCTTACCGACTACGTGTTGAATGTCGGTCGTGAATTCCGAGATTACGGCCAAATGTTGTTGCTGCCGAGCCGACCACGGTTCTGAGACTTTGGACATTGTGTACGTTAGCGGTTTATGATCAACGAACATGGTGAACTCACGCTCCTTTAGCCAAAACTGGAAATGACGCATCGCCAAGTGGCGAGACAACAACTCTCGGTCAAACGTACTGTATTTGCATTTGTTGTCACACAAAGTATGGCTGAAAAATGAGAGTGGCTGCCACAAACCAGAGACGTACTGCTCCACCACTGCCCCTATGGCAACGTCAGATGCATCTGTGGTGAGTGCTATCTGCACTGACGGGGTGGGGTGGGTTAGCAAAGCTGCATTAGCGAGTGCTGTTTCGGCGTTTGTGAAAGCCTGGACTCCCTCTGGGGTCCAGTCGATGTTTTCCGTGGGCTTCTTTTTTTTTTAGCGTGCCGTACAGTGGTTGCAGGAGCTGGCTGCCTGGGGGAGGAAACACTTGTAAAAATTGATATTTCCAAAGATTCCTGCAGCACCCTCACAGTCTGCGGATGCGGAAAATCTGACACGGCACACACTTTGTCTGGCAGCGGAATTGCGCCCTCCGGCAAAATGCGGTGGCCCAAAAAAATCAATCACCGGCATCCCAAACTGGCACTTTGCTGGGTTAACGATAAGCCCGTGCACTTCCAACTGCTGGAAAACTTGTTTGAAATGGGCGAGGTGCTCCTCCTCTGACACACTAGCCACAAAAATGTCGTCTAAGTAGACAAAAACGAGGGGCAAGTCATGGAGCACCACATCCATCATTCTCTGGAAGGTTTGTGCCGCACCCTTTAACCCGACTGGCATGCGTAAAAACTCGAAAAGGCCAAAAGGAGTTATTACTGCTGTTTTGGGAATGTCCTCCGTGTGCACCGGGACCTGGTGGTAACTGCGGACCAGGGCCACTTTTGAAAAAACACACGTTTCAGTCAGATGCATGGAAAAATCCTGGATGTGCGGGATGGGATACCGGTTGTGTTCCGTGGCATTATTCAAGCGCCGGAAATCGCCGCATGGTTGCCATGACCCATCGGCGTTGGGCATCATGTGTAACGGAGATGCCCACGGGCTGTTGGAGCACCTAACGATGCCTAGTCACTTTAAGTTAGCAAACTTCTCGTGCGCGCTGGCTAGTTTAACCGCGTCAAGGTGCCGAGGGCGCGCGAACACCGGCGGCCCTTTCGTCATTATGAAATGCTCGACTCCGTGTTTGGTTACCGTAGCAGAAAAAGTGAGATCCGTGAGTGCTGGGAACTGTGAAAGCAAATGCTGGTATTTACCCCCTGGAGCTATAACGTTAGCATTTGCTGTTGGCCCAATTCCCCAAGTTGTGCAGGGCAAGGAGGAAAAAGAGACAGCGTCCACTAAACATCTGTTGGCAACATCAACTAACAATCCATAAGCACATAAAAAATCAGCAACTAAAATGGGGACAGAACATGCAGCTACCACAAAGTCCCGCTGGTAACTGCATCTGTGTAAGTATACTGTCAACGTCCTTTCGTCAAATGTCGTGATGTTGGATCCATTGAGATGAGATGAGATGAGATGAGATTCAACTTTATTGTCATTACACATGTATGAATACAAGGTAACGAAACGTGACTTGGCATTTGGGCACGCTCTGTAAAGCGCATCCAAGGCTGGGGCAGCCGCTAGGCGCCAGTCATAAAGAAGAAAAGAAAAAAGAAAAGAAATGATATGACACAATAGGCGAGAGAAAAAAACATGTTTTATCAAATTGACGCTTAATGGGTAAGCGAAATTTTGATTGCAGGCAAAAAAACCCTCAATGCATATTTAGCAGACATTTAGTGGACAATCACACAGCAGAGGGAAGGAGAGCAGTGTGTGTATATTTGCATGTCATTGTGTAGTGTAAATGTAACAGTTGTTAGTGAGCAGCAGAGGGCGCCTCCTGGCAGTGGATAGATGTTATAATCATGTGACTTATAAACAAGTCCAGTTCAGAGTCTATCTTTCTCTCTCTTGCTTGCAGAAGGCACATGGGCATTGTCCTTGAGAGTCCAATCCGCTGACGACAACAACTGATTGTTGATTGTATGGGTAGACATAAGAGCCGGTTCTTCCGCTAATCTCAGTCAGGAGGAATGTAAACACGGGGCAAACAAGGTCAAATCAAATCAAATCAGCACAGTGCACTCAGAGAGTAGAATTTTGTCCTCACCCGTGTAATTCTGTGCTTCCATTATATATGCAGGCTTAAACTGTTTTTCCATAGAGAGCACAGGGCTTCAGATGTATTCCTTCACTGAATCACTGTCATTCAGTTCACCGTTTGCCGCTACTCGTGCCCTCCCCAACTGGTCGAATTTGATGAAGGAGCTGGCTGGGTCCGCTTGATCCGCTCTCTCACCTTCCTTCAATTTCTGATGCATCAGGGAACTCCACAGCCAAAAACAGAAGTCCTGAGATCATAGCCAATAATATTTCCATAGACGCATGGATTCCAATGTCCATGAATCTCTCGTAGGTTCCAATTCTTGGGCTCCCCCTTGGCCTAATTCTTGTTGAAAAATAGTGACAATAGCACATTTAAGCTGCTTCCAAATCCATAATTTCCGTTTAGATTAAGATTCAGCAGAAGAAGAGCGACTAAACACAGACAAAAACGCAACATTGCAAAAGCTGGGAATAGATCAGGAAGGCAGGGGAGGAGGGAAGAAAAATGCGACTGCTCTCTCTCAAGGCAAGAAGGAGGAAGTTTTGGCAGTTATTGGCAGCCATAAACTCGGGGCTGCTGCTTTCTGCCGACCTGTCTGCGCTGACCAGCAGAATGAGGCTCTTCTGGGAGCTAGTCTACCAAGAAGCATCTCCCACAACATGTGTCCGTGATGAAAAGCAGCTTGTTCCTGTTGCCAACGGTCACAGCTGCTACAGACTGCTGGCCGTGCCGTTTCCAGGCTTCTTGAATTGGCACGACGGCAGACAGCGTTGGGCATTTGCGCCAAAACGGCGGTGATAGAAACAGAGCGTCCCGTTCCTGTGTCTCTTGGCGTCCTTCCCAGCCACCACCAATGGCTCCTCGACCTGGCTGCCGGTGTCGTTGCATGCATGCTGAGGGCTCTGTTCGCCAGGATGATGTGGTCTGCTTCTTGCGTCAGTGCATGGTAGTTCTTGGTCGCCAGCAGCGGTGAGTTGGCAAAGATCGCCTTTGCTGTAGCTGGTAAGTTCCTGAGGAATAGGTGGGCGAACAGGAAGGAGCCGTCGTCCTTCCCCATCAGCACTAACATGCTCTCCATCAGGTCCACAGCTGATCTGTCACCCAACTCTGAGCGCGTGAGGAGTTTTTCTGCTCTCTCACTGTCCGAAAGGGTGTAACGTTGGAGCAGCATCTGTTTAAGTGTGTCGTAATTCCCCTGGGCTGACGGATCCTGGAGCAGGCTTGTTACTTGCTGTGTGGCGCGCACATCCAGTGCAGAGACCACATGATAATATTTAGTGTCGTCCGTGGAGATCCCGCGGAGTGTGAACTGGGCTTCCATATGTAAAAACCAAGCGGTCGGATTGTGGAGCCAAAAGTCCGGGAGCTTGACTGTGACAGCACATGCCACGCTGGTGTTATCCCTCTGGGTTGTCTCCATGGAGGTGCTCAGCCCATTCTCCATTGCACGTCTTAGGGTCACCACATTGGAAGATGAAAGCAGGTGGGACAGTGAGCTGGACGACACACAAACTTTATTTCACCTCCAACACAGAAAACAGAATCTCTCTCAGAGTCTCTGGGCACTCACCTTTATACCTCTTTATTCCCGCCTTTGAGACCCGGGGATAAAATACATTACACACAGTACACAAAGCATGTCTGGCACATTAACATACAGGACACGAAGCCTTGCTGATCACCATCTCTTACACTCTGGCGAATTCCGGTGTGACTCCTGTCACCCCAGGGGTCGACTACTCCCTTCTGTTACCTCTAAGACCCCCCGGTGCCACAGTGCATTTTCCTTCTTCTTAATTCAGTCCTTTTATCCACCCCCCCCCCCCCCGACCTCTGGTTCTGGGTGGAGAAACTTCCTGCTAAGTGCCACCACAACAGAGACAAAAATGGAGCAGAGATGGATAAAATGGCCTAGCTGAACATCCAACTCTGTCTTGTGACAAAAGGTGTGTTCAGAACAAACATGAGTAAATTTCGTCGCACAACCAGAGTACATGTTAACTCAATGTATTTGTGCGAGTAAATTTACTTGTGTTTGGTCTGAACACACCTTAATAGTAACCTTAAAACTGATAACCATAATGTCCAGCCCCACCTACATATAACTCCACCCCTTCCAATACACTGTAAAACTGAATTTCTATGGTAATATTACTGCCATAGCAGTTACGCTCATGGTGCAAAACACAAAAGTTACAGGGGTGCTTGAAAGTTTGTGAACCCTTTAGAATTTTCTGCATTTCTGCATAAATTTGACCTCAAATTCCTCAGATTTTCACACAAGTCTTAAAAGTAGATAAAGAGAACCCAGTTAAATATCCATCCATCCATTTTCTTTTGCTTAACCCTTTTCGGGTCACGGGGAGGTGGGGGGTGGAGCCTATCCCAGCATCTCTGGGCGAGAGGCAGGGTACACCCTGGACAGATCGCCAGTCCATCGCAGGGCTAACACAGAGAGACAGATAACCATGTGGGATGAAACCGGAGAAATCCTGGAGTAAACCCACGCAGACACGGGGAGAACATGCAAACTCCACACAGATCACTGTTGGTCGGGGGCTGGGATCGAACCCAGGATCCCCCGGCCAAGTGTGAGTTGTTGTGCTGCCGCAGTGCTAACCACTCCTCCACCGTGCTGCCCAGTTAAATAAATGAGAAAAAATGTTTTACTTTATCATTTATTTAATGAGGAAAATTATCCATTTATCAATAAATCAATCAATCAAACTTTATTTGTATAGCACTTTTAAAACATTAGATGCTGTGCAAAGTGCTTTACATATATTAAAAACAATAGACACATTTAGTTACATATTTTACATGACACATCCCCACCTCTTCCAACACTCCCATAAATATACCCACAAACACAACACACACAGGCACATACATCACCCCCTACTTCTCTTACACACATAAAATAAAAGAGACATTGCTCGGCACCGTGGCACCATGTGAAGAAGCAACCATCCTGTGGATCCCCCCACGCTGGGACACCACACAGCCAGTCACCACATTAGGCGCCATAAGGGCTGCCCCAACTAGGAAAAGCCAGGGCCCACACCACAGCTGTAGGCAGTGGTTTAAAGCCCCCACCCACCCAAGCTAGAACAACCCACGAGACCAACACCCCTGCAGATGGGCCAGGCAGCATCCGGGAGAGACCCCACTGAGGAAACACTGGAGCTAAAACACATAAATACAAAATAAAACTAAGAACACAAAGAGCAAAGGGAACTAAAGACCCATACTTAGAGAGACTGAGCTAAGAACACATCAAAATAAGAAAATCTAAAAGCAAATGGAGCTAAGAAGAATGTAAAAGCAATGGAACATAAATGACTACTTCAATAATAGTTAAATGGTTTGTTAAAAGCCAAAATTTAAAAAGGTACAAAAAGAACTAAGAACACATAAAAACAGGAACTAAAAACCCATACTTAAAAAAAGCAAAAAACTGAACTAAACACATCAATAAAGAAGATGAGAAAATCTAAGAACAAATGGTGCCAAAAAGAATATAAAACAATGGAACATAAATGACTACTTCAGTAATAGTTAAACAGGTTTATTAAAAGCCAAATTAAAAAGGTGGGTCTTGAGCCTGTTCTTAAAAACATCTATTGACTCTGTGGCCCTGATGCTCTCTTGCGGGCTGTTCCACAGACAAGGACCATAATAGTGAAAGGAAGCTTCACCAAAGGTCTTAGTCTTACTGATCATATAATGATCCAATATTACATTTCTGTGAGTGGCAAAAGTTTGTGAACCTTTGATTTCAGTGTCTGGTGTGACCCCTTTTGCATTAATAACTGCAACTAAACATTTCTGATTAACTGTTGATAAGTCCTGCATATCAGCTTGGAGGAATTTTAGGCCATTCCTCCATACAGAACAGCTTCAACTCTGGGATGTTGGTGGGTTTCCTCACATGAACGGCACACTTCAGGCCCTTCCACAACATCTCAACTGGATTAATGTCAGGACTTTGACTTGGCAATTCCAAAACATTAACTTCATTCTTCTTAAACCATTCTTTGGTGGAATGACTTGTGTGCTTAGAATTGTTGTCTTGCTGCATGACCCACTTTCTCTTGAGATTCAGTTCAGGGACAGATGTCCTGACATTTTCCTTTAGTATTTGCTGGTATAATTCATAATTCATTGTTACATCAGTGACGACAAGCCGTCCTAGCCAAGATGCAGAAAAACAGGCCCAAACCATGATACTACCTGTGGTATGTGGATTTGTGGCACTTTACTGTGAAGCAATGTGGTGACGTGGACTTCCTGTCACGTCACCGCACTGCCCTATATAGTGGGGCGGGCTGCCATGTTTCAGCCTCTTCCACCGGATGCCCACGCCAGGTGCCTGCCGTGCTACTGCTGTGTTCAAAGTCATCAATAAAGCTGTGTTTGACGCTACCTCATCTTGGCTCATTCATCACCAGGTTTTCCATACATAACATTTGGCGACTGAGGATTAACTCATGAAGGCGTGCACAACACCACTCTGTCCCTTCCTCGAGGTCCCGGGTGAACTGCCGGTGCCTTGGCCTAGATGGTTCAAGGCTTTTCAGACCTACATCACTGCGCTGGACCTCGGGCAGGTTGACAGGCGGAGGGCATGTGCGCTTCTCGTCCATAACCTGGGTATTGAGGACCAGCGAGTCCTGCAGACGCTTGGAGTGTCGGACTTGTTTGAGGACGTTGTGGAGCTGATAGCCAACCATTTTCACACCCCGGATAGCGTGACTGTCTGGAGGATTCGTTTTCAGCAGCGACATCAATGAGTAGGTGAGCCTATCCACCAGTTTGTCACTGACTTGAGGCAGCTAGCTAGTGAGTGCCGCTTTGGGCCGTTGGAAGATGAAATGGTGTGCAACCAGCTTGTGGAGCACACGTGCAGCGCCACATTGCGGGCTAGTCTACTTACGGTGCCCAGTGACTTAACATTAGCCAGAGCTGTCAAACTAGCTCTCCAATTGGAGGCCACAGACAAGCTAGCTTTGGAGCTAACCTGGCGCCAGTCACGGAGACTGCCGGAGCTGCCCGCCGCCGCAAATGTTGCAGACTCGGAAGTGAGGATAGCTTGGATGACGACGTTACGGAAACCAATGTTGCCAGCTGAAAGTCTGCTCCAGGAAAACCCATTTACAAGGGTTGTGGATCTGTAACGCACCGCTATAAGGTGAAGGAATGCCCAGCAAGAGGAAAACGGTGTAGCAGATGTGGGCACTTGAGTCATTATGTTAGAGTATGCCGTGCATCTGAACAGGAGAGCCCACAGAAGAAATCACTCTGCCTGCCCCCGACAACCATCCATATGGTGTCCCCCAGCCCAAACGGGTACACGTATTGCACAGTGGAGTTGGACAGCACGGAGGTGCCACTGTTGCTCGACACGGCGGCAGAGGGGTCATTGCTGAACTGGGCCACTTTGAGGAAGTTCTTCCCCTACTACAGGATTAAAGATAATCCGGCGCCATTGTATGGTTATGGAGGTGGCCGGCTGTGCACGGTTGGGACTTTGGAGTTAACGGTTCGTTACAAGTCTGTCAAGATGGTTGACTTCACATTCCACATGACGGCGCAAGGCAATAACATCATGGGCTATGACCTGTTTTATGGACTGGGTTTCACCATTAAAGACGGTGCCGAGAATGAATGGTTGGGTTGTAGCCGTTGGAACACCCCGGTTCCAACGATCGAAGAGGATGTTGTGTGGGATGAGGGACTAATGGACACTACGGTGGTCAAGCAGGACCAGTTTCACTCAGGTTCGGCGCAGGAAAGTCTCAGTTCTTGAGCTTGGGACAAGGTAGAGGGGGATACCGGGCATGGTGGTGGGGCACCTGCATCAGCGAGTGACACCATGCTAGCCCCAGATGCCTCTGGAGCTTGGCCGCAAGGGAATGGGGGGGTCTGCAGCTACGACGGTGACCACTATGACGTTTTTAGAAGAGGAGGGGGTCAGACCAACGAGCATGGAGTTACCACATGCTCAGCAGCAGCACGTCAGGCTGAGCCGGGCCCCGCTGAGCGTTTTGGACTTGGTTCAGGTTCGGGGTGATGAACGTATACGGTAAAGATGGGCCAAATGACAGCCAGCAAAATATCGAGGATGTCTGTGGATAGTGGCAAAGTTGGGTGCAGCATACTTCTGGTTGTCTGACGGCTCATAGAGGCATGCCAATCAGCTCCGGCTTGTCTAGGAGTACACTCTGGGTGACGAGGCTGGACGGGAGTTTGTGTTGGTGGTGAAGGAGTTGGGCTCCACCGTCCAGAAGATCAGCCATTGTCCCGGGGGCTTGCTGCTTCCAGGGGCGCGCTTGCTGAGGGGCTGCCCTGGGCCCCCCCATGCCGGTTCTACCTCTCCCACCCAAGTCACTGTGCTGTAGCAGTTGTGTTTATAGCTCTGTGTTTTGTGCATATGTTATGGAGTTGTATATATATATATATATATATATATATATATATATATATATATATATATATATATGTGACTTACTTTAGGAGCACGGCAGTGATTTTAGTTTAATGAAGGACTGTTTTTAGTTTATTGGTGGCAGAATAATCCACCATGCCATGCAGGCTGTATGGCCGTCCACCCACCAGTCCTATTTTAGGTTGTTTTGTGTGTGTGTTAGGCCAGTTGAGTACATTAGTTTTTGTTATTTTAGTGCACGGTTTGGGTTCCAAATCGTGGTGGGTTTCAATTGTGTGTGTGGGTTTCAACTTTTCTAAAGGGGGGGGGTGTTATGTATATTTGTGGCACTTTATTGTGAAGTACAGTGTGGTGACGTGGACTTCTTGTCACGTCACTGCCCTGCCCTATATAGCGGGGCAGGCCGCCATGTTATGGCCTCTTACACCGGATGCCCACACCAGGTGCCTGAGATGTTACTGCTGTGTTCAAAGCCATCAATAAAGCTCTGTTTGATGCTACCTCATCTTGCCTCATTCATCACCAGGTTTTCCCATACATAACACTGCCACCACCATGTTTCACAGATGGGATAAGGTTCTTATGCTGGAATTCAATGTCTTCCTTTCTCCAAACACAACTCTTCTCATTCAAACCAAAAAGTTCTGTTTTAGTCTCATCCGTCCACAAGACAATTTTCCAATAGCCTTCAGGCTTGTCCACGTGCTCTTTGGCAAACTGCAGATGAGCAGCAATGTTCTTTTTGAAGAGCAGTGGCTTTCTCCTTACAACCCTGCCATACACACCCTTGTTGTTCGGTGTTCTCTTGATAGTGGACTCATGAACATTAACATTAGCCAATGAGAGAGAGGCCTTCAGTTGCTTAGAAGTTACCCTGTGGTCCTTTGTGACCACACAGACTACTACATGCTTACTCTTGGAGTGATCTTAATTCAATTCAATTCAATTCAATTCAACTTTATTTATATAGCGCCATTTCACAACAACAGTCATCTCATAGCACTATCAACTGTAGGGAGGACCCCCACAGTTGCAGAAAGACCCCAGCAATCAGGCGATCCCCTGTGAGCAAGCACTTGGCGACGGTGGAGAGGAAAAACTCCCTTTTAACAGGAAGAAACCTCCAGCAGAACCAGGCTCAGGGAGGGGCAGTCATCTGCTGCGACTGGCTGGGGGGTGAGGGGACAGAGAAGAAGAAAAGAACAGACATGTAGAGAGCAAACAGCACGATGGGGACTCAATCTATGGGAGAGAACAAACAAATGTTAATGACCAGCAAAAAAAAAAAAATTTCATAGAGACTGAGGAAAGGAGTGAGGCCCAGTGCATTACTGGAGGTCCCCCGGCTGACTAAACCTATTAGCAGCATAACTAAGGGAGGGTTCAGAAACACATGATCCCTCCCTAATTGTAGGCTATATCAAAAAGGTAGGTTTTAGCCCTATTCTTAAAAACAGAGATCGAGTCTGACTCCCGAATCCAGATTGGCAGCTGATTCCACAGGAGAGGAGCTTGATAACTGAAGGCTCTGCCTCCCATTGTACTTTTGGAGATTCTAGGTATTACAAGTAAACCTGCATTTTGGGAGCGTAGTGCTCTGTTAGGATGATACGGTAGTATCAGATCTTTTAAATAAAAAGGAGCCTGATTGTTTAGAGCTTTGTAAGTAAGAAGAAGGATTTTAAACTTAATTCTAAACTCTATGGGAAGCCAATGAAGGGAGGCCAGAACCGGAGAGATATGATCTCTCTTTCTAGTACCTGTTAAAACTCTTGCTGCAGCATTTTGGATCAGCTGAAGACTTTTTAAAGATGTTTTAGGACAGCCTGATAATAAAGAATTACAATAATCTAATCTCGAGCTAACAAAAGCGTGGATCAGCTTCTCAGCATCACTCTGAGACAAGATGCTCCTAATCTTGGCAATATTACGCAAATGATAGAAGGCAGTCTTAGAAACAAATTTAATATGTGAATTGAAGGACAAATCCTGATCAAAAATAACTCCAAGGTTCCTCACGGAGCTATTAAGAGAAAGAGTAACTGCATCCAAACTGAAAGTTTGATTTGGAAAGGAATTTCTAAGGTTTTTTGGACCAACAAGAATGACTTCAGTCTTATCTGAATTTAATAGCAGGAAATTACAAGTCATCCAAACTTTGATTTCCTTAAGACAGGCTTCTAACTTGGCTAATTGATTAGTATCATCTGGCTTCATTGACAGGTATAATTGTGTGTCATCTGCATAACAGTGAAAATGTATACAGTGCTTTCTAATAATGTTACCTAACGGAAGCATATATAAACTAAAAAGAGTAGGGCCAAGCACAGATCCCTGTGGAACTCCATGACTAAGCTTTGAGTTGAGAGAAAACTCATCATTTACATGAACAAACTGGAACCTATCAGATAAATAAGATCTAAACCACTGCAACGAAGTTCCATTAAGTCCAACATAGTGTTCTAATCTATCAAGTAGAATATTATGATCAATAGTATCAAAAGCTGCACTAAGGTCTAAAAGGACAAGTACAGAAACTAGTCCATTATCAGATGCAATGAGGAGGTCGTTAGTGACCTTCGCTAAGGCTGTTTCAATGCTATGATGAATTCTAAACCCAGATTGAAACTCCTCAAATAAACCATTTCCCTGCAGGTGGTCAAATAATTGCGTAGCAACAACTCTTTCTAAGATTTTTGAAATGAAAGGGAGATTAGAGATTGGTCTATAGTTAGCTAAAGCTCCTGGATCTAGCGTTGGCTTTTTGAGTAAGGGTTTAATTACAGCCGTTTTAAAAGCCTGCGGTACATGGCCTAAAGTTAATGAAGAATTGATTATATGAAGAATAAAGCTACCAATAAGTGGGAAGACTTCTTTAAATAACCTGGTAGGAATAGGGTCTAAAAGACAAGTTGAAGGTTTGGATGAGGAAACTATTTTGTCTAACTCACAAAGGTCGATTGGAGTAAACTCATCAAGACAGACATCAATAGAAGGAGTTGTAGTAGTTACAGTATTTAAGTTAACTGTGGGAAGAATCTGATTGATTTTATCTCTGATGGATGAAATTTTATTATTGAAAAAGTTCATAAAGTCCTGACTAGTAAGCTCTAAGGGGATGCTAGGATTGACAGAGTCCTGACTCTTTGTCAACCTGGCTACAGTACTGAAAAGAAACCTGGGATTATTCTTGTTCTCTTCTATTAATGCAGAGTAATAACTCGTTCTAGCTTTTCTAAGAGATTTTTTATAAATTAAAAGATGATTTCTCCAAGCTAAATAGATTTCATCTAAATTAGTAGAGCGCCATTTTCTTTCTAATTGACGAGTCTTCTGTTTTAAGCTACGAGTTTCTGTGTTGAACCAAGGAGTTAAAAATCTCTGATTAGACTTTTTCTTTTTTAAGGGGGCCACCAAGTCTAGAGCCTGATGCAGAGAAGCTGAAACACTATCCACCATGTTATCAAGTACAGAAGGAGCAAGCTGTCTATAGCTTATTTCCGTTGTGTTGACACATGGCATAGAGGAAACAATCTGCATAAATTTGGAAACAGCATCATCTGAGAGGCATCTACTGTGATAATATTTTTCTTTAGGAGCCAAATAGTCAGAAATAGTAAAATCAAAGGTTAACAGACAATGGTCTGACAGTACAGGGTTATGAGGAGACACTACAAGATTTTCTATTTCTATGCCATATGTCAGAACAAGGTCCAATGTATGGTGGAGGTAATGAGTAGAATTTCCTACTTTCTGAGAAAACCCAATCGAGTCTAATATTGAATTAAAAGCCACATTAAGGCAGTCACTATCTACATCCACATGTATATTAAAGTCCCCTACTATAATTATTCTATCAGATTTCAGCACTAAATCAGCTAAGAAATCAGGAAATTCGGATAAAAATTCTGAATAGGTTGATGGGGGACGATAAACTATGGCAAATAAAATTGGGTTTAACCTGGAATTGCTAAAGTGCCCAACACTGAGGACCAGGCCCTCAAAGGAATTATAACATGTTTTTTGCTTTACATTAACTAGTAATTTGGAATGGTAAATTGATGCTACTCCTCCTCCACGACCAGAACTTCTGGGATTTTGACAGTTTAAATAACCAGAGGGAGTTGATTCATTTAAACCAACATAATCCTCTTGTCCTAACCAAGTCTCTGTAAGAGAAATTAAATCAATCTGATGATCAATTAACAGATCATGGACTAACAGAGACTTGGGAGTTAGAGACCTAATATTTAATAAACCACATTTAATTTTTAAATTATGAGGAGGAACAGAGGCCAAATCATTCAATTTAGAGGCTTTATGTTTAATTTGAGTTTTACCAATATTTTGCTTTATCACTTTAGGATGCTTATACATTATATTTTTATTTACTTTGGAGGGAGCAGACAACGATTCTCTGATGGGGAAGACAGGGGCTAAGCTGAGGGGTGGCGGATGAAGAGGAGCTGCAGAGAGGCGTGTAAGACTGCGACTCTGCTTCCTGGTCCCAACTCTGAGTAGTCAGGGTTTTGGAAATTTGGATAAAAAAGATGCCAGATTGTTAGATAAATGAGAAGCACCATCCAAAGTGGGATGAATGCTGTCTCGTCTCATAAGACCAGGTTTTCCCCAAAAAGAGCTCCAATTGTCAATGTAGCCCACGTCATTTTTAGGACACCACACAGACAGCCAGCGGTTCAAGGATGACGAGCGACTAAACATGTCATCACTGGTCAGATTGGGGAGGGGCCCAGAGAATACTACAGTGGCAGACATCGTTTTTGCAAACTCACACACCGATTCTATATTAAGTTTCGTGACTTCCGACTGCCGGAGACGGATGTCATTAATGCCGGCATGAATAACAATTGTGGAATATTTACAGTTACTTTTAGCCAGCATTTTCAAATTTGACTCGATGTCGCCTGCTCTGGCCCCAGGAATGCATGTGACTATGGCCGATGGAGTCTCTAGGTTCACGTTTCTGACTACAGAGTCGCCAATGATCAGAGTTTTTTCCTCAGTGGGTGTGTCGCTGAGCGGGGAAAAACGATTAGAAACGTGAACAGGTTGGTGGTGAACCGGGGCTTTGCGACTAGGCTTCCTTCTCACCGTCACCCACCCAGTCTCCTCGCTGCAGAGGAGAGCCGGGGAACCGCTGACAGGGGGACCTAAGCTAGCTAGCTCCGCTGCAGCTAATGGGCGTCCGTCGAGATTAACTGGCGCAGACGGTGTTTCAATGCAGCGGAGCCGGGATTCCAAATCAGACAACCTCGCCTCGAGCGCCTCAAAAAGACAACATTTATTACATTTACCGTTATCACTAAAAGAGGCAGAGGTGTAGCTAAACATCTGACAGAGAGAGCACACCAGAGGAGGAGAGGAAAGAGAGGTAGTAGCCATAGCTAGTGGCTCGAGAGCTGGAGAGCAAACCACACAGGCAGACAGCAAAACAGGAAGTGACGATACGTTACCACAAGGAAGTGACGATCAACCTGGCTGACCACTTCTGGGGAGGGTAACGGTGGTCTTAACTTTCCCCCATTTTTGCACAATCTGTCTTACTTTGGATTGGTGGAGTCCAAACTCTTTACAGATGGTTTTGTAACCTTTTTCAGCCTGATGAGCATCAGCAATCCTTTTTTCTGAGGTCCTCAAAAATCTCCTTTGTTTGCGCCACGATACACTTCAAGAAACATGTGTTGACACGTTGATAGGTCTTTAATAAAAGATTCTCTAAGTAAATCCGGGTTCCCACTCACACCTGATTGTCATCCCATTGGTTGAAAATACCTGACTCTAAGGGTCTACTCTCATTAAGGGCCGACAAAAAATCTTCAGGACCTATAAAACCTCCTATACAACTGCTGTAACCTCTACAGGAGATCTAAAAGCTCCTTCTAAGACCAACTCTGTTGAAATACAAAAGACCACAAAAAGTCCTTTTGGCAATATGAGAACTTGGAGTTAATCTAATTAAGATGCGAAAGAAATTGTGAAGAAATGTCTTTAATAATCCAAAAGACCCCACCCCCCCCAAGTGGCATTTCCAGAAAGAACAAATATGAACAACCAAGAACCAGCAAACAGCAGTTATCAAAAACTGAACCCACCCACTCTCATTCCAGGCTGTCACAAGCTCTCAGATGGGCTACTACTGATGACCAAAATACTTACATACCTACAGCACAGACTTCAGTCTCAAAACTTCTCAAACTTCCTTAACTGCCTCAAGAACTGGTCCAACATATTTAAAAAGGTAAAACCTGTCTTTTAAAAATGTCAAACCTCAAAATATAAAAAAAAAAAATAAAAAATTGAGGACATAAAAAACCCTTATTAACGCAGCACTATGTTAATTTCTGGTATCTTTATAATAATAATAATGCATCAGATTTACAGTATATAGCACCTTTCATAAACACTAAAAGACGCTTTACAATGGATACATGATTCATTCACTCCACAGACAATGGTAGTGGAAAGCTACAACTGTAGTCACAGCTGACCTAGGGCAGACTGACAGAAACGTGGCTGCTAAACCGCATCGACAGCCTCTCCGACTATTACCGAACATTTATACACATTCATTCCCAGTGTCATGGACACTGGAGGCAAGGTGGGTAAAGTGTCTTGCCCAGGGACACAACGGTAGTGTTAAGGACTACGACTTTAGACCCAAAAGCAACATGGATGAGGCAGAAGGTAAATTTACAATAATGCTTGTGCAATGAATGGTGCAGCAATGATTTGCCACGAGGATCTGGCAATCCTGGGAGAAGCGAGCAGAACAGGGATGAGTATGATGAACAGATAAGGAGTAATGGTACTGCATGTTTTATGCTTACAGATCTGATCAGACCACCCATTCTGCCTCACTCCTGTACCCACTCAATCTCACTCCCACTTGCCTTCAGAGTCACCCACACTCACGTTCACCCATACATGCACTCTCACTCTGACCTACTTACGGTGGGGCAAAAAAGTATTTAGTCAGCCACCAACTGTGCAAGTTCTCCCAATTAAAAGATGAGAGGGGTCTCCAATTTTAATCATAGGTATACCTCAACTATGAGAGACAAAATGACAAAAAAAAAAAAATCCAGAAAATCACAATGAAGGATTTTTAATGAATTAATTGGTAAATTCCTCGGTAAAATAAGTATTTGGTCACCTACAAACAAGCAAGATTTCTGGCTCTCACAGACATGTAACTTCTTCTTTAAGAGGCTCCTCTGTCCTCCACTCGTTACCTGCATTAATGGCACCTGTTTGAACTCATTATCAGAATAAAAGACACCTGTCCACAACCTCAAACAGTCAGACTCCAAACTCCACTATGGCCAAGACCAAAGAGCTGTCAAAGGACACCAGAAACAAAATTGTAGACCTGCACCAGGCTGGGAAGAATGAATCTGCAATAGGTAAGCAGCTTGGTGTGAAGAAATCAACTGTGGGAGCAATTATTAAAAAATGGAAGGCATACAAGACCACTGATAATCTCCCTCGATCTGGGGCTCCACGCAAGATCTCACCCCGTGGGGTCAAAATGATCACGAGAACGGTGAGCAAAACTCCCAGAACCACACGGGGGGACCTAGTGAATGACCTGCAGAGAGCTGGGACCAAAGTAACAAAGGCTACCATCAGTAACACACTACGCCGCCAGGGACTCAAATCCTGCAGTGCCAGACGTGTCACCCTGCCTAAGCCAGTACACGTCCAGGCCCGTCTGAAGTTTGCTAGAGAGCATTTGGATGATTCAGAAGAGGATTGGGAGAATGTCATATGGTCAGATGAAACCAAAATAGAACTTTTTGGTAAAAACTCAACTTGTCGTGTTTGGAGGAGAAAGAACACCATACCTACTGTGAAGCATGGGGGTGGAAACATCATGCTTTGGGGCTGTTTTTCTGCAAAGGGACCAGGACGACTGATCCATGTAAAGGAAAGAATGAATGGAGCCATGTATCGTGAGATTTTGAGTGAAAACCTCCTTCCATCAGCAAGGGCATTGAAAATGAAACGTGGCTGGGTCTTTCAGCATGACAATGATCCCAAACACACCACCTGGGCAATGAAGGAGTGGCTTCGTAAGAAGCATTTCAAGGTCCTGGAGTGGCCTAGCCAGTCTCCAGATCTCAACCCCATAGAAAATCTTTGGAGGGAGTTGAAAGTCCGTGTTGCCCAGCGATAGCCCCAAAACATCACTGCTCTAGAGGAGATCTGCATGGAGGAATGGGCCAAAATACCAGCAACAGTGTGTGAAAACCTTGTGAAGACTTACAGAAAACGTTTGACCTCTGTCATTGCCAACAAAGGGTATATAACAAAGTATTGAGATGAACTTTTGTTATTGACCAAATACTTATTTTACCGAGGAATTTACCAATTAATTCATTAAAAATCCTTCATTGTGATTTTCTGGATTTTTTTTCTCATTTTGTCTCTCATAGTTGAGGTATACCTATGATGAAAATTGGAGACCTCTCTCATCTTTAAAATGGGAGAACTTGCACAATTGGTGGCTGACTAAATACTTTTTTGCCTCACTGTACATCCATTGATGCTCTCCTCCACACACTCACCCACCCTCATTCTCCCTTATTACCTAGGGCAACCGCGATGCAGATGCAGCAAGCATGAATGTGCACCAGCACTTGGCAGTGGCTGGGGAGACCGCTGGCGCAGTCCAGCAGCCACCCACCGCCGACCCATCCTAGGGCGGCCTCAGCCACAGAAGCAGACCCCCACCCCCAGCACCCACCCGAGCGACTGATCAGCAGACCACCACAGGTGCTCCGAGATGCTACCCAACACACAAAGCGCCACACAAAATTGACCCACCATCACCATCTCCACTCATCACTCCCTCACTCTCGCTTACTCTCTTGTTCAATCACTCTCTCACTCCCTTGCTTGTATCTATTCACTCAGCAGCACCCAGGGATTTTGACAACATGATGGGTCCCAGGCCGCCCGCCAGGCCCCCAGGCCCTCGGCAGAAGGAGGGCCTGGGGGCCATCTCCCTCCTGCACAAATCATGATAAGTGTGTGTCTATTGTATGATGTTATTGTGTGCAGGTGTGTGAACTACCATAGTGCAGTTAAAATTGGCAGGATGGTGGTTGGAGCACCACTAGCCACTACGATAGGCAGTGGGACCCCCATGCCACCAGCCCTCAGTGTCTAAAATGCAATTAAAATTGAGGTGAGGGCAGCCCCACTGTGCAGCAGACAGAGGTATCCCCTTCACTGACACACTGTGGCATACCCGCGCCTCAAAACCCTAAGTGTATCCAAGAAGATGTATTTTCCACCCAGAATCAGAGGAGGGGGGAGGCGGGAAATAAGACTGGGAGGGAGGCCGTCCAAAAGGGAGCGCCCCCCCCCCCTCCCCCAGAAGCCAGTTCGGAAACTGGTTCAGGAGGCTGCCCACTGCCCCAAAATCCCAACCCAGGGTGAGGTCCGCCAGGCCGAGCAGTCCAGGACACACTAGCATTGCGCCCCAGCACTCCCAGCACTACAAATATGATGGAGCAGCCACACCCACTCCCACTCATCTTGCACACACGAACATGCACAACAACAATAGTCACAATAGTGAACAATGGGCTGGACCCATACGGCGCTCCACATGCCAAGCAACACCCCCGAGTGCCCACCACAAGCCCACCAACCACCCACCCCAGACACACACCGACGGCAACACGGCCGCCAACCCACACCAACGGCGCCCCCCCCCCCCCCACTACCCACGAGCACCCACACACACCCGGCACCAAAGACACCAGGGGCAAAGCGCCCTGAACCGTGACACAATGGCAGGGCTGCAGGGACAAGCAGGCCCTGAACCGCCAACTCCCAGGCTACTAGATGGTCCGCGCCACACCCGCCACCTAACGAGATTCCCCCACCCACACACACATCCTCCACCCCGCACATCCACCCCAGGTAGCCGCACCCGTACACTCACACACCCCCACCCACCCTCATGTGCACACACACACAGCCAATCACAGAGTGCTTAGTTATTGGTGGATAAATTGCCCTGTAATTGGCTATTGAGACTGAGGTTATAGTCACCATAGTTGTAGTCTTTTCAGTGGTTGCGCCAAGAACAGAGCTGTTGCAGGCAATGGTCCACCCAGACTATGGAGTGGCATATTCATCAGGTCAAAGGTTGATGTACCATCAAAACAATTTTGGAAACATTATTTTAAAGTGAATATCTTACATAGTGTTGTTTTAAGATAATAAGATAATTACCACAGGAGACACATTAAATCCATTTAAGACTCATTCAGTTACAGAGGCAAAGGTCACACAAGGTCATTTTGACAATATCTGGAGCTCTTCAGAACCTCTAACATATGAAAGACTTCCCGTAAAGCTTAAAGAATTCTATAGAAGAATTCCAAAACCTTGATAAAGATCACGAGTAAAACCTTAAACATTTTAAGATATCTGAAACATCTTGAAAGCCAACTAAAAACTTATTCAGTTACCATTACAATACAGCTGTGGACAAAATTGTTGGTACCCCTCTGTTAATGAAAGAAAAACCCACAATGGTCACAGAAATAACTTGAATCTGACAAAAGTGGTAATAAATAAAATTCTATGAAAATTAACCAATGAAAATCAGACAATGCTTTTGAATTGTGGTTCAACTGAATTATTTTAAAAAACAAACTCATGAAACAGGCCTGGACAAAAATGATAGTACCCTTAACTAAATATTTTGTTGCACAACCTTTTGAGGCAATCACTACAATCAAACGATTTCTGTAACTGTCAATGAGACTTCTGCACCTCTCAGCAGGTATTTTGGCCCACTCCTCATGAGCAAACTGCTCCAGTTGTCTCAGGTTTGAAGGGTGCCTTCTCCAGATGGCATGTTTCAGCTCCTTCCACAGATGTTCAATAGGATTTAGATCAGGGCTCATAGAAGGCCACTTTAGAATAGTCCAATGTTTCACTCTTAGCCATTCTTGGGTGTTTTTAGCTGTGTGTTTTGGGTCATTATCCTGTTGCAAGACCCATGACCTGCGACTGAGACCAAGCTGTCTGACACTGGACAGCACATTTCTCTCTAGAATACCTTGATAGTCTTGAGATTTCATTGTACCCTGCACAGATTCAAGACACGCTGTGCCAGATGCAGCAAAGCAGCCCCAGAACATAACAGAACCTCCTCCATGTTTCACAGTAGGGACAGTGTTCTTTTCTTGGTATGCTTCATTTTTGCGTCTGTGAACATAGCACTGATGTGCCTTGCCAAAAAGTTCCATTTTTGTTTCGTCTGTCCATAGGACATTCTCCCAGAAGCTTTATGGCTTGTCAACATGCAGTTTGGCAAATTCCAGTCTGGCTTTTTTATGATTTGTTTTCAACAGTGGTGTCCTCCTTGGTCGTCTCCCATGAAGTCCACTTTGGCTCAAACAATGACGGATGGTCTGATCTGACACTGATGTACCTTGACCTTGGAGTTCACCATGAATGTATTTAGAGGTTGTTCTGGGCTGTTTTGTTACAATTCGTATTATCCGTCTCTTCCATTTTTCATCAAGTTTCCTTCTGCGGCCACGTCCAGGGAGGTTGTCTACAGTCCCGTGGATCTTAAATTTCTGAATAATATATGCAACTGTAGTCACAGGAACATCAAGCTGCTTGGAGATAGGTCTTATAGCCTTTACCTTTAACATGCTTGTCTATAATTTTCTTTCTAATCTCCTGAGACAACTCTCTCCTTTGCTTCCCCTGGTCCATGTTTTGTGTGGTACACACCATGTCAACAAACAGCACAGTGACTACTTGTCACCCTTTAAATAGGCCGACTGATTGATTACAACTTTGTAGACCTGTGATGTTAATTAGAGGACACATCTTGGTTGAACATGTCCCTATGGTCACATTATTTTCAATCTTTTCTAGGGGTACCATCATTTTTGTCCAGGCCTGTTTCATGAGTTTGTTTTTTTAAAATAATTCTGTTGACCCACAATTCAAAAGCATTGTCTGATTTTCATTGGTTAATTTTCATAGAATTTTTATTTATTACCACTTTTGTCAGATTCAAGTTATTTCTGTGACCATTGTGGGTTTTTCTTTCATTAACAGAGGGGTACCAACAATTTTGTCCACGTGTGTATGTTCAAATAAAATCTATATTTTTTTTTTGTTCAGCAAAGATTCATCCAGAAACTAATAAGAAGGGACAAAAAATATTTTAAGAACACCTGGAACATCCTGAAGATCTCAAAAACCAAAAGTGAAGATAAAAGTCATAAGTGAGCTGACCCTAACCTTAAACCCAACCCAAACCTTCAGTAAAAGTTTGAAATATTTTGAGCAACTAAAGATGCCCTTGTGGAGATGTGAGAATGACGAGGCAGAGTTCTCTCTCAAGTCAGGTTTATTCACATCACCATCGTCTCAAAGCAGTCAGAGAGCCACACAGGAAACTCTCGCCCTTAAATATCAGGACTCTTACAGTTCACACGTCACATGAATCACCTTGCATTATAAAGACAGTAACAATGCATCCTCTCTCCATGATATCACTTCCACTGTCTACAATGCATCCCTTCTTTAATCCTTTAATTAAACCCCCCACAGTCTCAGGCCTTGCATACCAAAGCTAAGATTCTTGCAGCTCCTGTAATCACCAAGGAAGCCTCTTACTTTGTTCTGACCTAAAATGTGAGTCACAAAACAGGTCCCGTATGTGTGTCCACCACACCAAGCCCCCCCAACATTTTAGAAAAAAAAACAGAACAAACAAGAAAATAACAACATGCATGCTGTGACAGTATCAATACACATCAGTCCACATGCTGTATAGGCTTCAGTCTCCTGCCGTATCTGCTGTAGCTGTCATGCTGGGGGGTTGCCGTCTGGGGGTGGAAACCTTTTGTCAGCACCTGTGGGTGTTCTGGGGAAACATTACTCTGTGAAGCCCCCCGCGGTGGTCTACCTTGCCGTGGGGCCCTCGCCAACAGCACCTGCTCATCTGCCACCACAAAAGCGGGTTTGAGTCTGTTTATGCCAACTTTCTCTTTCCTACCCCCCAAATCTAGCAAAAACTGCTTGTCCCCTGTTTCTAGCACTCTGAACGGTCCGTCATAAGGCGGTCGCAGCGGGGTTCGGTGTGCATCGTGTCTGACAAAAACAAACTCTGCGTTCTTCAAAGTTTTAGGCACAAAAACGCGCGGAAAACTGTGGTGCGCGGGGCCGGGCAGCGTGCTTGATTCTATATTACTTCGCAACAGCTGAGACGGGGAGGCGTCTGGCGCAGGGTTATCTGGGAGAAACTCCCCAGGCAGCTGGAGTGGCTGCGCAAACACGAGCTCCGCTGGGGAGGCTTCTAAGTCCTCTTTAGGCGCAGAACGCAACCCCAATAACACCCACGGTAACTTGTCTACCCAATTTGAATCCGTCAGTGACGCGCTGAGAGCTGCTTTCAATGACCTATGAAAACGCTTGCATAACCCGTTAGCCTGCGGATTGTACGCGGTTGTGCGGTGAATTGTGACACCCAGGCTGTGGGCCATTGTCGACCAAAGCTCAGACACAAATTGAGGGCCTCTGTCGGACGTAATGTCCGACGGAACGCCGAAACGCGCCACCCAAGCTGTTAAAAACACGCGCGCCACCTCCTCGGCCGTGGTTGATGCCAGCGGGACCACTTCAGGCCAGCGCGTGGTGCGGTCCACCATTGTCAGAAGGTGTGTGCACCCTTGTGTCGGTGGGAGGGGGCCCACGAGGTCCACATGAACGTGATCAAACCTCTTGGCCGGAATGTGAAACGGCTCCAAAGGAGCCTTCGTGTGCCTGTGTACTTTGGCTCGTTGACACGCCGTGCAGGCTGCTGCCCACTCTTTAACCTGTTTGCGAAGGCTCGGCCACACAAATTTCTCTCGTACCATTTTGACCGACACGCGCACTCCCGGGTTGCGCCAAAGAATGAATCGAGTCAAAAACGCGGCGGCGCCACGCGGCCGGTACTACTGGACGCGGTAGCCCGGTGGAGACATTGCAGATTAGGGGGGGCATACCGTCTTGCAGCACCCTGCTCTCCAGCCTTAACCCTGTTGGTCCAGACTGAAGCGCGCGCACATCCGCGTCACTAACCTGCTCCGCGGCCATGGCTGCGTAATCTACTCCTATGCTGACTGGGGCCGGCACAGCGCGCGAGAGGCAATCTGCCACTACATTCAGTTTGCCCGCCACATGCCGAATATCAGTGGTAAACTCTGATATCGCGGCCAGCTGTCTCTGTTGCCGGCCTGACCACGGTTCGGAAACCTTGGCCATTGCGAATGTTAGTGGTTTGTGGTCAACAAACGCGGTGAAAGAGCGTCCTTCTAGCCAGAACTGAAAGTGGCGGATGGCCAAATGGAGAGCCAGCAGCTCCCTGTCGAACGCGCTGTATTTACGTTCGCTATCGCGCAAGGTCCTGCTGAAAAATGCGAGGGGCTGCCAAACCCCACTACGTGCTGCTCTACGACCGCCCCTATGGCCACATCTGATGCATCAGTGGTGAGCGCTATGCGGGCCGTTGGGTCTGGGTGTGCCAACAACGCAGCCTTTGCCAAGGCTGCTTTCACCTCCGAGAACGCTTGGTCCCGCTCCGGGGACCACTCGACCTTATCCGCGGGTTTCTTTTTTTTGAGCGTGGCATACAGCGGCTGCATGAGTTGCGCCGCGTGGGGGAGAAAACGGTTATAAAAATTCACCATTCCCAAAAACTCCTGCAACGCCCTGATTGACTGCGGCCGGGGAAAGTCTGCCACCGCGTGCACTTTGTCAGGAAGCGGAACTGCTCCTTTGGGGGAGACGCGGTGTCCTAAAAATCGATCTGCGCCACCCCGAACTGACACTTCGCTGGGTTGATTATTAACCCGTGATCTCCCAACCTTCGGAAAACAGTGGCCAGGTGTTTTTCGTGTTCGTCTTCGGACGCGCTGGCTACTAAAATATCGTCCAAGTAGATGAACACGAAAGGGAGATCGCGAAGCACCGCGTCTATCATGCATGGGAACGTCTGAGCAGCCCCTTTAAGTCCGAATGGCATGCGTAAAAACTCAAATAGGCCAAACGGAGTTATTACCGCTGTTTTGGGTATGTCCTCAGCGTGCACTGGGACTTGGTGGTAACCGCGGACCAAGTCTATTTTAGAAAAAACGCGCGCCCCTGCCAAATGAACGGAAACATCTTGGATATGTGGGATTGGGTAGCGGTCGTGCGCTGTAGCGTTGTTTAACCTGCGGAAATCCCCACAAGGTCACCATGATCCGTCAGCTTTCGGGACCATGTGCAGCGGGGAAGCCCAAGGACTGTTTGAACGTCTGATAATGCCCAACCTCTCCAGGTTGGCGAACTCCTCGCGCGCTATGGCCATTTTAACTGCGTCCAAGCACTGAGCTTTTGCAAAAACGGGCGGTCCGGTAGTGGTAATAAAATGCTCCACCCCATGTTTAGTGACTGTTGCCGAAAATGTGGGGACCGTGAGCGCTGGGAACTGAGTGAGCAGTGTGTGGAACTTACCGCTGGCAGCTGTGACGTTGACTTGTGCTGTTGGCGGGGCCACTCGCGCTGTACAGGGGATAGAATCAAAAGACAGTGCATTAACCAGGCGCCTGTTAGCGAGATCAACCAACAAACCATGTGAGCACAAACAATCACAAACAATCACAAACAATCTGCTACAACAAAAGTCCACTCAAATGTACGGCCGTGTAGAGACAGAAGCAGAGTCTTCTCACCAAAGGTCTTAATCTCCGAGCCGTTCGCTGCTGTCACCCGGGGACCTCCGGAACCCGCTAGTCTGTCCATGTAGGAAGGTGTGATGAAACTCAACTGGGAGCCTGTGTCCACGAGGAAATGCCTCCCCGAGCGTGCGTCCGACAAGTAGAGCAGCTTGTTCTCCTCCCCGAGGGCCGCAGCTGCTACCGACCCCCGGTCTTGGCGTTTCCCGAACGCCCAAACTGGCACGGTGGTACACACTTGCGTGCCCTCTCTGCGAAACGGCGATGGTAGAAACAAAGGACGTCCGATCCGCGTTCCCTGGCCCCTGCCACCGCCGTCGTCGGTGAGTCTGGTACCGCTGCCTCTGGCCTCCTGTCGCCTCCGGTCGTTGCCCCGAGTTCCGCTGCAGCGGCCGTGGCTGCGCGCCGCTTGGTGGCGTTGACAATCCGCTGCGCCTCTCGGCCCAGCGCGCGGTAGTCCCGTAGGGCCAACAGTGGCGAACTGGCCAGGGTCGCTCTTGCTGCTGACGGTAGAGTCCTGAGGAAGAGGTGGGTGAAAATGAAGTGATCGCCGTCAGAGTCTTTCAACCTCAACAACTTCTCCATCAGGTTCACGGGCATGTCATTTTCCAACTCCATCAGCGCCAGGAGCCTCTCTGCTCGCTCCTCCGCTGAGGGGGTGAATTGCTGGATGAGTGCTGGATGAGTGCAGCCTTCAACGTGCCGTATTTGTCGCTGTCCGGCGGCTGGTCAATCAGGCTCTCCACATGCTGGGCCGTGTTGTTGTCCAGCTTTGCGACTACGTGGTACAATTTCGTGGCGTCTACCGATATTCCCCGGAGGTTGAACAGCACCTCAACCGCGTTGAACCAGGAGCGTGGATTGTTCTGCCAGAAGTCCGGTAGCTGGACTGTAGCGGCATTCGCTTGGCTGGGGGCTCCTGACGAGGCTGGCCTGGGGGAATTCTCCTCTTGCATGATACGTCTCGGGTCACCAGTGTGGAGATGTGAGAATGACGAGGCAGAGTTCTCTCTCAAGTCAGGTTTATTCACATCACCATCGTCTCAAAGCAGTCAGAGAGCCACACAGGAAACTCTTGCCTTTAAATATCAGGACTCTTACAGTTCACACGTCACATGAATCACCTTGCATTATAAAGACAGTAACAATGCATCCTCTCTCCATGATATCACTTCCACTGTCTACAATGCATCCCTTCTTTAATCCTTTAATTAAACCCCCCACAGTCTCAGGCCTTGCATACCAAAGCTAAGATTCTTGCAGCTCCTGTAATCACCAAGGAAGCCTCTTACTTTGTTCTGACCTAAAATGTGAGTCACAAAACAGGTCCCGTATGTGTGTCCACCACACCCTTCCAAATTTTGACAGGCAATCAAGTATGAATGACACCACAGGGCTACTAGCAGGTGCTGTAGCTGTAATTTGATGCTGAATAAGGGTAAAAATAAAATATATGGTATCACAATACTCAATCTATCATGAAACTGCAATACCTTTTTTCCTCCCCCTTGTCCTGTCAGGCAGCTAGGTAAGCAGAACAGAGATCTGTCACCCTTACTGTGCCAAAACAGATTTACTTTTTCAAAAGGAGCTTTATACAGTACCTAACTATGTACTGTATATTGTTATAAACTCCTCCTGTAATAACTTGTAATACTTTATTTAAATTATTTTACCCATGGAGGACCCGACAGGATGGGGAATAGGGAAAGGAAGTGTATGGAGGGGGAAAGAAAAGGGAGGGGAACAGACAAAAAGACAAACACACCAGCAACTAAAACAAACAGAAGACAAACTGCTTCTTCCACCAAAGATGTCTCAACACGAGTCTGGTTTCAGCACCTGTTAAAGGAGAGACACTTGTGTGTGTGAATCTGTGTGCGTATATATGAGAGCTAGCACAAAATAAGTATATGCATATGAGTAGTTTGTCAGGAAACATACGAAGTGGGAGGCCGGTTGCAGTAGCTCTCCCCTGGAACCCCAAGCAGGCAAGGCAGCACCGCCAACCCCCACAGGACACAAATGCCCGAGGTTAGCAAGCCCCAGGAAAGCCAGGCATCCGCCACGGGAGGGATGATCGAGGGTGGCCAGGCTGCCAGGCGGCCAGCACGGCTGGCCCACACCCCCAGGCCCACCAACCCCCCACCCCCTCAACGGGACCAGCACCAGTCCCCAGGACCCGGGCGCCAGGAGGCCAGCGACCCCACCCCCCGGGCCAGAGACCGGCCCGCCCCCCCCTGGCACCAACACACCATCACCACCTCCATTCATCACTCCCTCACTCTCACTTACTCTATTATTGAGTCCCGCTCTCACTCCCTTGGTTGCATCTATACATCCAGCAACACCCAGGGATTTTGACAACATGACACATCCCAGGCTCCCCACCGGGCCCCCAGGGCCCCAGCAGGAGAAGGATAGCAGGGGTGGGGGAAGACCCCCCCCCTCCTCTTGCACAAAACATGGTAGGTGTATATGTCGGTTGTATGATGTGATTGCGTGTATATGTGTGGACTATCATAGTGCAGTTAAAATTGGGGGGATGGTGGTTGGAGCACCACTAGCCACTGGGATAGGCAGCGGGGGCCCCATCCCCCCAAGCCCTCAGTGTCTAAAATGCAATTAAAATTGAGGTGAGGGCAGCCCCACCGTGCAGCAGAGGTATCCCCTTCACCAACACAATGCAGCACATCCCCGCCCCAAACCCATAAATGTATCCAAGAAGATGTATATTCCACCCAGAATCTGGGGGAGGGGGAGGGCGGGAAATGAGACGGCCTTGCTTTTGGACCGCCTCCCTCCCCCCAGAAGCCAGCTCGTAAATTGGCTCATGAGGCCACCCACTGCCCCCAAATTCCAACCCAGGGCGAGGGCCGTCAAGCCGAGCAGCCCAGGACACACCAGCATCACGCCCTGGTGCTCTCAGCACCACAAACATGATGGGGCAGCCATACCCATTCCCACTTATCTTGCACACACATACATGCACAACAACAATAGTCACAATAGTGAACAATGGGCCTGACCCACACGGCACCCTACATGCCAAACGACACCCACCAGCGCCCACGCAAGCCCACCGACCACCCACCCCAGATGCACACCAACAGCGGCAGGCCACCCTGCAGCCATAGCCACCCCGGAGCAGCCCGACGGCAACACGGCCACCAACTTGTGCCAACAGCACCCCCAATCACCCCGAGCACCCACACACATCTGCAGCCAATGACACCAGAGGGCAATGTGACAAAGCGCCCCGCCCCGTGACACAACAGCAGGGCAGCCGGGACAAGCAGGCCCCGAATCGCCAACCTCCATGCCACTAGATGGTCATTATGACAATATCTGGAGGTCTTTAGAACCTCTAAAATATGAAAGACTTCCCGTAAAGCTTAAAAAATTCTATAGAAGAGTTCCAAAACCTCGATAAAGATCACAAGTAAGACCTTAAACATTTTAAGATATTTGAAACATCTTTAAAGCCGACTAAAAACTTATTCAGTTACCACTACAATATGTTCAAATAAAATCTATATTTTTTTTTGTTCAACAAAGGCTCATTCAGAAACTAATAAGAAGGGACAAAAAAATATTTTAAGAACACCTGGAACATCCTGAAGATCTCAAAAAACAAAAGTGGAGACAAAAGTAATAAGTAAGCTGACCCTAACCTTAAACCCAACCCAAACCTTAAGTAAAAGTTTGAAATATTTTGAGCAACTAAAGATACACTTCCAAATTTTGTTAGGCAAGCAAGCATGAATGACACCACAGGGTTGCTAGCAGGTGCTGTAGCTGTAATTTGATGTCAAATAAGGGTAAAAATAAAATATATGGTATCACAATACTCAATCTATCATGAAACTGCAATACTTAAGGAATTGTAGTATCATAAGATCCTAGGGAGCATGCGCATGCAGCGACCGGCAGCTGGTGAAAAAAGTTCAACGTCTGTGTCTCTGTTTTTATGCACTTTAATGTGTTTTAACGAAATTCTCTGTGTCGTTTTTGTCCTTGAATGTTTGTGGACTATATAACGAAGAGCTCCCTGGTTCCATCAGTATGGATTTCCTCCTTATTTTTGCACTGTTGTTTCTTTCCTACCGGCTCTTTGTTTTGGAGGTAAGCGCAATCGTGATCATGCCGGGAAGAATACAATGTTCCAGAGACATGTTACTGCATTTAAACATGGATAATGCAGTATCTGTGTTTGAGTCTGTGCCGCAACTGCCGGACTTTATTTTAAGAGATTTTCATGGACACATTGATGAAAAGAGAGACAAGAGGAGGAAACGCGGAAAGCGTGGAGGCGTAAAATTAAATCTGAGGAGGCATCAGTTTAACCGCATTCCTCTTCCTTCCATTATTATGGGGAACGTACAATCCCTGAGAAATAAAGAGGATGAAATTCAAGGGAATGTACGATATCAGAAGGACTTCACGAACTGCTGTGTCATGGCTTACATGGAGACGTGGCTTACGGTGCATGACCCGGATGCCGACCTGTGGATTGACGGCTTTGGAGCCCCACTTCGCTCGGATCAGCAGGAAGAGGTAACGGGGAAACGTCAGGGGGGCGGTGTATGTTTATACATTAATAAACAGTACTGTACATCTGTCACGGTCAGAGAGCGCATCTGCACACCCAATGCGGAGCTTCTGTCCGTATCGCTACGCCCCTTTTATCTGCCCCGCGAGTTCACGCAACTTTTCATAACAACTGTGTACATTCATCTGAGGGCAGATGCTGACTCCGCCTCCAGTACTGTTTTCGATGTGGTACAGCGGTTGCAGTTGATTTCCCCAGAGGCTCCAAACTTTATTCTTGGGGATTTTAATCATGTTTCTTTAAAGAAGACACTTAAAAACTTTTATCAGTATGTCTCCTGCCCAACCAGGCGAAAAAAAGACATTGGACCTGTGCTATGGATCCATAGAGAGGGCCTATAAATCACTTTTCCTTCCTCCTTTAGAATCTTCAGATCACAACTGTGCACATTTGCTGCCCACATATAAAACTGCTCTCAGAAGAGGCAAGGCGAAGACCAGAGATGTGGAGAGAGGATTCAGTGCACTGCCTCCAGGAATGCTTTAACTGTACGGACTGGGAGGTTTTCACACTGTCCTGCGGGGATGATTTGGACTCTTTGGTGGACAGCACATGGCTTTCTGTAGAGATATGATCGTTCCACGTAAATGTGTCAAAATATATCCCAACAACAAGCCATGGGTTACAAAATCAGTTAAATCCTGCTTACAGAGGAAAGCACTTGCCTTTAAACAGTGGGTTGTTTCTGAGCTACAGGTTGCCACAAAAGAGCTGAAGTCCGAAATTTTAAGAGCAAAACAGAATTATAAAGCAGAGTTGGAAAGCAAGATGGCAACAAAGAAACTTGGTTCAGCCTGGGCCAGTATGAAAACTATTGCAGGCCTTCAGAGCACAGAACGCAGTAATCGTGTGTTTTTAGATGGTTTTAATTCAGACACAGAGCTGGCTGATGCTCTTAATTGTTTCTATGGTCGTTTTGATTCCTTTGATTTTAGCACAGAAACCCAAGATTTGAAACAGAAACTCAAAGACAATCAGCACTTTAATATTGAGGTGCAGGATATTAAAAGGGAGTTCTGTGCTGTAAAAGTGAACAAAAGTCAGGGCCCTGATAATATATGTGAGAGACTGGTAAAGTCCTGTGCACATGAATTGAGTCCTGTATTTCACTACATTTTCAATAAGTCCTTACAGACACAACATGTGCCTAAGATCTGGAAAGATGCCGTGGTTGTCCCCATTCCAAAATCCAGCTGTCCTAAAACGGTAAACGACTTTAGACCAGTTGCTTTGACTTCAATTTTAATGAAAATTTTTGAAAAACTGGTCAGATTTGAGGTCCTAAAGCAGACTGAACATGCATTGGATCCTCTACAGTTTGCGTATAGGCCTCACAGAGGAATGGGGGATGCCACTGTCACTCTGTTTAACATGCTTTTTAAACATCTGGATTTTAATGGGACACACGCCAGGCTTTTATTTGTGGACTTTTCTTCTGCCTTTAATACAATCTAACCTCATATTTTAGTTGAAAGGCTCCTGCAACAATTTGATTTGAGCAATAATCTGGTGGGTTGGATTCTGGATTTTTTAACCAACAGGAAACAGAGAGTAAGGGTCAATGGTACATTGTCTGACCTAAAGTGCTCTTCTACTGGCTCTCCTCAGGGGTGTGTGTTGTCACCACTATTCTTCATCCGGTACACAAACATGTGTCGGAGCAGACATGACAACAGACACATTATAAAGTCTGCTGATGATTCAGTTATTGTCAGTCTCCTCCAGGATGGTGAGAGTGGCCACGGCCCAGTAGCTGATGATTTTGTTCACTGGTGTGAGGATTCCTACCTGCAGCTGAATACGACAAAAACTAAAGATATGATTATTGACTTTAGGAGACTAAATTCGAAGACTAAATTTGAAGACTAAATTCGTAGACTAAATTCGAAGAGACGACGCCTCAGTGCCAAGTCAAAGAAGAATCCTAGTCACAGTCCCAAAGCTGAAAGCAAACAGCCCCGAGAGCACCTTGCAGTAGGACCTGCCCTTCGCATACTACAACTAAATGTTGAAGGCCTATCTGCAGCCAAGCGAAGCCTAATCGAAGTCCTCGCCTTCCAACACTCGACTGATGTAATCTGCCTCCAAGAGACTCATACTGGCACAGAGGAAGCTGGCCGCTACACCATCAATGGCTTTGACCCCCTGTGCTATGTTCCACATGCCAAACATGGACGTGCCACCTATGTGCGTTCTGACATAGTTGAAGTAAACCACCTCACAACAACACATTTCTCAGACACCATAATCATTGGTGGCTTCCATATTGTCAATGTGTACAAGCCCCCTAGTGCCAGCTGGGATCTGCAGGTCTTACCCACCCTACCCCACCCTGCCATCTATGTGGGGGACTTTAACAGCCATCACCCTGACTGGGGGTACCCAGCAGTGGATAGTGACGGGGAGGTACTTTCAGAATAGGCATCTAGAAATGATCTCGCTCTGATACACAACCCCAAACAAAGAGGAACCTTCCACTCTGCTAGGTGGAAGAAGGACTATTCTCCTGACCTGTGCTGGGTCAGCTCTTTGAATGGGACGCCATAACCTACACAGATCCTCATTCTTGATGATTTTCCACACAGCCAACACTGGCCCCTGCTTGTACACATTGGCCTACAACTTCCAGTCATAAACAGCCCAAGGAAGATGCGCTGGAACTTCCGCAAAGCCAACTGGAAGAAATTCAGTGAAACCCTGGATCAGAGTGCTGTTACCATCCCACTGCACATCATCACTGTAGATGAAGCATACAACCGCTTCTGCAGCGCAATCTTCAAGGCTGCTCACACTGCAATCCCACGAGGCTACCAACCCCTCTATGTCCCATGCCTGGACGGAGAAAGCGCTGCCCTCCTACAATCCTATCAAACATCAGGGGACCCAGAGATAGCAGACCATCTCATTGAATCGCTAAGTACAGCCCGGCGAAAGAAATGGGAGGAGACAGTTGCTGACCGGAGCTTTACCCACTCTAGCAGGAAATGTTGGAGCCTCATCCATCGCCTAGGAGCTGCACAGAAGCCCCCTAGCCAAAGCCGAGCATCTGTCACACCCAACCAAGTTGCATCCCACCTACTGACCATCGCCAAAGCACCCCAAGTGTCATATCCGGCTCTAGGGAGCCGGGCAATCAGAGCCAGGGACAAGCCAGTGAGTCGAGATGGTTTATTTTGGGTAAGGGATAAGGGATGAGGAGAGCACAGATACTCATGCAGAGGTACACTCACAGGTTGCACAGCGCAGAGGTAAGCAGCTCGTACCGGACGTGGGGGTAGCAAGACGTACATCCTCACAGCGGGATACAAACACAGGAATGCTGCAAGGGGAGTTGAGGCTGACACCAGACGAAGGGGCTTCAGCCTAGCAGTGCTTATGTCGCAGCCCCGAGTCATCGAGGCTGCTCCTATTTATCCTCATTGGCAGCGCCCCAGCTGATGAAGACTAATTGGCCCCAGCCGTCCATAATGCTGCCAGCTGGGGGCCAGCTGAGACGCTGCTCAATGGGAGGCAGGGATGAGGGAAAACATGGGCTCAGTGCCGAGACGGCATCTCAACCCATGGTGACAGAGCCCCTCCCTCAAGGTCGGGCTCCTGAACGACCAGGAACATCCCAGCCCCCCCCCCCCCACCTAGGGTGGGAGGAAGGGAGGCGGACCGGAGGGGAAGAAGCCAAGGGAAGGACAACACCAATGGGGCAATGTAGGGTAGCGGGAAAGAAAAACCCAAATACAATACTGACAACAGAACAATTAACCCAGGTACAGATGGGGAGAAGAACTGGGTCAGCACGCCGGTTACATACTACCCAGAGAGTACCAACCATGCGTGACCCAGAGCAAGAAAAAAAAAAAAAAAAGAACCACCAAAAAGGTACAGGGCAAAAAATGCTGAGTATGGTCAAATAAAGGGAAAACACAATACACAGCACCAATATAAGTACATACACACAGTCACCAAGAAAAGTGAGGGTGACTGGAACAAATGGACAATTACAGAGCATGGTGTTACGGAAAACAAGGCACATGACTCTATAATGAACCAACAGGGCATAAAAAAGAAATACTGAGTGCAGGCAAAGAAAAACCCACACACATGAATATATAAATACCCACAGTCACCTAAAGAAATGAAAGTGACTGGAATGAATGGGCAACTGCAGAGTATGGTCTGAAAGGGAACAAAACATAACTCTACAATGCAAAAACGAGACTAAAAACATGGTACAAAAAATAAAATGCTGGGTACGAGGGAAGGAAAACGCACAGCACTATAAATACACATCCACCAACAGGACAGACATTACACCCAAGTGACCTTAATAACGATAAAAGAAAAAGTGACACCCGAGGTGTATGGCAGGCAGAGTCCAAAAATAGCCGAGATGGCTCCGGAGATCTCCCCGCCCATTGTCCAGCTGGCGAATCAGGGGAAGAGAAATGTTCGGACGGCGAACTCTGGACCCAGATCCCAGGAATCCAGTCCAACGGCTGCCGAACCAGGCCGCCCAAAGGCAAACACAGACCAGTGGGGGGAAACCAGATCGCCGAACCGAAAGTTTTGCGGGTCGGGTCGTCGACCCGCATCACTCAACCACCAGGACCGTTGAGACGGACGAAGGGTCAGAGCGGATCCCGGTGGAAGAGGCTCAGGGGAGAGCCGATGACGAGGGCGGCGGGCCTCAGGGAAACGGCCACCTCCTCACCGGACCTGGACAACACTGGGGCAGCACCCACGTCGGACCCCGATCGGGCCTCAGGCGAACCCACGTTGGACCCCGATTGGGTCTCGGGCGAACCCACGTTGGACACTGCACCAGAACCGACCTCCAACGTTGAACCCGGACCCTCCAGCACCACGAGGAACAGCAACTCCTCGCCGGTGACCCTGGAAGAAGGCTCAGAAGAGAAAACAGAACCGGGATCAGGATCACCGGCAGCGCCAGAACCCGGCGAGACAAGCTCAGACGCAGCGGGCGGCTGCACCCTGCTCGTCTCCCCTGGAGATAGGCTGAAGTGCTCAAAGATAAAAAGAGAGAAAAGAAAGGAGAGCACTCGCCTGATCTCGGGTTCTGACGCCGTCCAGGACTGCGAAGATCCAGGATCCGTCGTCAGGAGGTCGTTGTCAGGCTCCCATCTAGCCGCGTCGGGCCCCGCAGCCAGCACGATGGTCAGCGCAGCTTGAGATCCCTCCAGCTCAGGTAACCCCGCCGACGACCCACTCGGCGTGAAGCCAGAAGAATCTCGTCCCGCTGGACCGAACCGCTCCTCCGTGGAGACCCAGGGACGCTCAGTCGTCAGCGTAGACTCCACGCAGCAGTCAGTCCCCCTCCTCCGTCCGCAATGTAGCTGCGGAACCACAGGCCCTCTCCATATCCCACCACGTTGACCCGGAGCCGGGGACCGCTCGGCGGAGAGAGACACAGAGGATGCGGGATTAGGAAAACAGGTTACAGCAGGTGGGGAGAGTTCAGGGAGCTGCGAACCCTGAACTTCTCCTCCAGGGATGTGACAGAGCAAATCATTAAGCAGGTGTGAAAAAACAATGACTTGCCTGCCCCCTGGAGGTTGAGTATCGCCTGCTGTAGTGGAATCTGCTTCTTCCTCTCCCCGCCCGGCGATAACGGAGGACCCCCCGGGAATTCGTCTGAGGATCGCTCGCGTTGTCTCCAGCAGAGAGCTCACCAGGCCGGGATTCCAGGCACACACAGCGGTCAGGAAGCGCGTCGAGGAGGAGGGGGAAACAGCCGGGGTGAGCCAGCCCGAATGTCCAGGAATGACAGCGGGGGAACGAGGCTCAGGGGACGAGGCTGTAGGATCTCCACACTGACGAGGCGAAGGGATGACAGCTGCGTGGGAGGAACGGTCCTGACGATGACCCAGAACTGGATCCGGACGAGGTTCGTGCAGAGGTGACTCGGCGATGTGATGACGACTACTCCCAGGGGACGAAGCGAGGGGGAAACCCAGGATTCGCCGCTCCAGATCGGAGATCGAGACGAGGAAGGCGTCGAGCACGGGAAAGCTTCGTAGCCCTGAAGTCCTCACCATCAATCTCACTGCCGCCGCCACATGCCTGAAGGTGGTGACAGGAAACACAGTAGAGCTCGCGACAGCCACTCGACCCCGGACATAACTGCTGTCAGCTGCGGCTCCTAGAAGGGAATCCCGAGTGACGTGGCGCAGGTCGGGGGAAGTCCTCTGGTTGGCGCGAACTCCCGGACTGGAATGGCGGCAGGAACGGGACTCCGAAGCGGGGAAAGACGTCGCCCACTTCGACTCCCTGCCGGGATTTCCATCCACCCCGTGGAGCTTCTCTCGCTGTGTACCTGCAACGTCTATCCTGGCACTGTCCTCCAGATGGTACAGAGAGTGAGGGTGACAGTCCAGGAGTTCCTCAGCACGGCCCGGATGCCAGCGTCTCGCGTTGGAGGCGTCGTGCAGGGTGAAGAATGTCCCGTCGACAGCCTCCGAGATGGACCTTAGCTCGTCGCCCTGGCGCCGGAAGTGACTCCTGGGAAACGGCATGCTAGCAGCGCTGACACCCGGACAGAAAGGTACATTTCCACAGCGACTCACGGCCGCCGGCAACTCTTCTGGCTGCGACATACTGTCATATCCGGCTCTAGGGAGCCGGGCAATCAGAGCCAGGGACAAGCCAGTGAGTCGAGATGGTTTATTTTGGGTAAGGGATAAGGGATGAGGAGAGCACAGATACTCATGCAGAGGTACACTCACAGGTTGCACAGCGCAGAGGTAAGCAGCTCGTACCGGACGTGGGGGTAGCAAGACGTACATCCTCACAGCGGGATACAAACACAGGAATGCTGCAAGGGGAGTTGAGGCTGACACCAGACGAAGGGGCTTCAGCCTAGCAGTGCTTATGTCGCAGCCCCGAGTCATCGAGGCTGCTCCTATTTATCCTCATTGGCAGCGCCCCAGCTGATGAAGACTAATTGGCCCCAGCCGTCCATAATGCTGCCAGCTGGGGGCCAGCTGAGACGCTGCTCAATGGGAGGCAGGGATGAGGGAAAACATGGGCTCAGTGCCGAGACGGCATCTCAACCCATGGTGACACCAAGACAAAGACACCAGAAGAGCAGTTACAACTGACCTAAAAAAACACCAAAAAATGCCCGTAGAGGAAACGAACCCTGAACCCTTCGAGGCTGCTGAACTGGAGAAAGTCCTACAGGGCCTGAAATGTGGAAAGGCAGCAGGATATGACATCTTCCCAGAATTCATGAAAAATCTTGGCTCCCGAGCCCTAACCTGGTTGACACAACTCTACACAAGGATCATACAAACAAACTCGATCCCAAAGAAATGGCGGACAGCAAAGGTCATTGCCATACCAAAACCTGGCAAAGACCACAAACGACCAGCAAGCTACCGCCCAATCTCCCTACTCAGCGTTTCTTATAAAATCATGGAGCGCCTAATACTGCAACGTATTTCCCCAGGAATAGAGGAAATTCTAAGTGTGGATCAAGCAGGTTTCTGCAAGGACCGCAGCACAGGAGAACAAGTACTGGCCCTAACCACCTTCATCGAAAATGGTTTCGAGAGCAGACTGAAGACAGGGGCTGTGTTTCTCGATCTTACAGTCGCCTATGATACGGTCTGGCACAAAGGCCTCCTCCTGAAACTTACAAAGGCGATCCCTGCCTGGGCATCAGAAATTATAAAAACCCTGCTGACCAACAGAAGGTTCAGAGTCCACCTCGGTCAGAACACAAGCGCATGGAGAATGCAGAAAAACGGACTCCCACAAGGCTCAGTTCTAGCTCCAACCCTGTTCAACTTCTACATAAACAACCTGCCCACTACAAAATCCCGCAAATTCATCTATGCAGATGACATCTGTTTGGCACTCCAAACACCAGACTTTGAGCCACTGGAACGGGTGCTCACGGAAGATCTTGCCAAACTGGACCAGTTCTGCAAAACCTGGCACCTAAAATCAAGCCCAGCAAAAACCATCTCCAGTGTATTCCATCTCCACAATGTAAAAGCTGCCAGAGAACTAAACATCCACCTGAGCGGACTTAAGCTTAAGCATGCCTCAAATCCAACCTACCTTGGAGTGACCCTTGACAGGACCCTATCCTACAAGGAACATTTAAAGGGGACGGCTGCTAAGGTGAAGGCACGAAACAACTTGCTCTGCAAGCTCGCTGGTGGAAAATGGGGGGCGGCAGCCTCCACCCTGCGCACCTCAGCGCTGGCCCTTTCATACTCTGTAGCAGAATATTGTGCCCCTGTCTGGTCCAGGTCATCCTACACACACCACGTAGACACCCAGCTCAACACAACCATGAGAACCATAACTGGGACAATCCGCTCAACACCACTCCCCTGGCTCCCTGTACTGTCAAACATAGCCCCCCCACACATCCAGCGAGCAGCACTAACTCAAAGGATGCTTCAAAAAGCCAAAGATTCTCCTCACTTACCAATCTATGCAGATATCTACACCCCACCCACTGCCCGACTTCCATCCAGACGGACGATTTGGAAAAACCCTCCCCCAGCTGACTTCACCATCCAGACAGCTTGGCAAGAGGAATGGGAGACCAAGGAGGTCCCAAACAAACACCTGGTGACAAACCCCAACCAACAGGTCCCGGGCACCAACCTCCCAAGGAGACAGTGGTCTGCACTCAATTGCTTCAGGACTGGACATGGCCCCTGCTTGGCCAGCCTTCAGAGATGGGGCAGTAGCCCTAGCCCACTGTGCGCATGTAGACAGGAGCAAACAATGGAACACATCATAGAGGTTTGCCCACTCCAAAGACTGGAAGGAGGATTACACACCCTCCATACAGCAAACCAGGAGGCAACTGCTTGGCTTGAGGACTTTGCATTCGCTAAATAAATAAACTTTAGGAGGAAAACTCCCAGGCACAAAGTCACTGTACTAAAAGGCCAGACCACTGAATGTGTACAATCCTACAAATATCTTGGGATGATTATTGATAGTAATTTAAACTTTGAAGAGAACTGTGAAAGGGTGTGCAAAATGGGCCAGCAACATTTGCATTGTTTAAGGAAACTTTCACGCTTCCAAATTGACCAAACCATAATGACAATGTTTTATTGGGCTTTTATTGAATCTGTTTTATCCTTTTCTTTAGTATCATGGTTTGGTCAGATAAAACTGAAACAGAGGAAATCCTTGGATCAGGTAGTTAGATGGTCCAGTCATTTTCTTGGTGAGTCACAGCTGAGCCTGACATCCCTGTACACCAGACAGGTACAGAGGATTGCTACCGCCATTTTAAATGATGACTCCCACCCTTTGCACTGCCACTTTCAGCTTCTTCCCTCCAGACGGAGGTTTGCTGTCCCAAAAACTAAAACCCAGCGCTACAAAAACAGCTTTGTTCCTGCTGCTGTCAAAGTGTTGAACAAGTTGTAACAATATATTGCACATAATTTAGTTACCTATTTATTAATTTCATTTTATATTTACTTATTTTTGTAGGTTTTTTATTTGGGTTCTAAATCTTTTATTGGGTTTTAGACTTTTGAGTTTTTAACCTCTTTAACTAGTCTTTAACTTTTTAATATGACCCTTCTCTCTTCTCTCTGTTTTTTCTCTCATCTCTTTGTCTTATATCCTGATTGATGGAGCCTTGAGTATTTTTATCATGTTTATAATCAGCTTCGTGTGTGCCTGTGTTTGTGTTTATGTTGAATGTAATCGTGGTTTGTAAATATGGATGTCACCTGACTGCAAAACAAATCTACCTACGGGTACAAATAAAGTAACCTGAACCTGAACCTGAATAAGAGGATTGCATCATGATCATGTATGTATCACGACTGTATCGTATCGTGAGGTCTCTGGCAATTCCTACCCTTAGAGAATGCAGTTCTAAAGTTACAGTTAGACCGAATCCTAACCCTAAAAGTCTGCGTTAATGATTACATGTGAATCTTGCAGGGCACATCCGCACCTTTAAGACATATTCAGTCTGTTTGCAACTATAGCATTAAAGAGACTAATGCTGTATATGATTTCAAAATCCATCAAAACCTTTTCAAAGGCATCCGAAGCCCTTAAAAATCCTGTCAACAAATGTTTTCAACCAGTATTATTAAATTATAAAACACTCTGTGGATGTCAACATGAAGCTTTATGTCCTGAGAGACATCCAACTTTTGTAAGCAGTTCTGGGAAAGAGATTTGCAAAAACTACAGAGTTCAGATTTTTCTGTGAATCTACAGCATTTCATCAGCCCTCACAGGAAAACAAAGGTTACAAAGAGGGCTTCTTCTGTTCTCTGCAGTATTTCTTAGGTTTGATTTGAACTCTCATCTACTGAATGGAGGGCATGTTGAGATTGGCTCTGGCAACACTCAGATGGGTGTGGGTTCAAATGGTCTGTGAGGGGGACACTGACATTTAAAAATATTGCTTGCAGGTTGTAGATTACTGAAATCTGCAGGAAGTCAAAGCCAAAAATGTTCCTGTCTGACAAATATCCAAGATGCGGATTTATCTTTATTTAGCAGATACATAGATACACTCCTCTGAAAAACAAAACCCACTTTAACTTTTAATTTCATAACAAAATCAATTTAATACTGTTGCATCGCTTTTCTGTAGTTTCTCCATGTTTATGTGTATGGACCAACAATGGTTAATAACTTTTTAAAATTCCAGTGTCCCGCCTGTGGGATGTTTCAAATTTTCGACTGCAACTCAGTAAAGAAAGAATTTGATTTATTTTGCATTTGCTATTTTATTTTGACATTTTTAGAAAAAAAATGGCTGGAAAGCTAATTAAACAAACAAAATAAAGGACACTGATATTGTATTGAGTTAGTGAGTCTGTAAGTTAGTGAGTGTAAAAAGCAGGTAATGTGGCTTTAGCAAGATGACTTAAAAGGGTCATTGACCCCACGTTTTCCACATTTTAACAGCTCACAGGTTTTTTGGTCAGATTTTCGTTATTTAATTACTGAAGCATCCTTGTAAATCCTGTTTTGCAGCCGTTCTCAGAATGTCTGGTTTCAGTGCATGTCTCTTTAAATCTCTCAGACCACATTCAACTCTGCCCTCTCACATACATCACTATTGCTAGCATTAGCTGGCTAGCTCGGATCTAGCCTGAGCAAACTAACATAAATTTCTCTCAAAGACTGAATTAAATAAATCATTGTGGGTGGGCAGGGGTGAGTGGTTTCAGTGGTCTATAGGATATGACCGGTCCTTGGAGTACAATGACCACAGAAACATTCATGAATGTGGCACAAAACTGCAAGCTTCAGCTAGCCATCTTTGGTCCCAATTAATGAGAATACTGCAACTAAATAGGCTAAAAAGCAAATGGTCCTAGAAAGACCTGGAGGTCATTGCTTGATGAAGCCAGCAGGATCACATCCTCTGCAAACAGCAGAGACGAGACCCTGTGGTCACCATACATGACACCCGCCGTTCCTTGGCTGCACCTAGAAATCCTGTCCATAAATATTATGAACAGGATCGGTGACAAAGGACAGCTCTGATAGAGTCCAACTCTCACTGGGAACGAGTTCGACTGAATGTTGGCAATACGAACCAAACTCTTGCAATGGTTGTATAGAGATTGGATACCCCATACTTCCAAAGCACATCCCACAAGAAACCAAGAGGGATGCAGTCGAATGCTTTTTTCAAGTCCACAAAACACATGTAGACTGGTAGGGCAAACTCCCACAAACCCTGGAGGATCCTTGAGAGGGTGAAGAGTCGGTCTGATCTGTCACGACCAGGGCAAAAACCACATTGCTCCTCCTGAATCCAAGGTTCAACCAATGGCTGGACTCTCCTTTCCAGTACCTTGGCATAGACCTTCCTGAGGAGGCTGAGGAGTGTGATCCCTCTAAAATTGGAACACACCCTCTGGTCCCCTATCTTAAAGAGAGAAACCACCACCCCAGTTTGCCATGCCAAAGGTACTGTCCCCAACTTCCACGCGATGTTGCAGAGGCGTGTCAACCAGGACAGCCCCACAACATCCAGAGCCTTGAGGTACTCATGGAGAATCTCATCCAGCCCCAGAGCCCGACAACCAAAGGGTTTCTTAACAACTTCAACAACTTCAGCCCCTGTGATGAGCGAGTCATCCCCCTCGTCCTCAAGCTCTGCTTCTGGTATGGAAGACATGTCAGTGGGATTGAGGAGATCCTCAAAGTATTCCTTCCACTATCTGACAATATCCCCAGTCGAAGTCAGCAGCACCCCATCTGCACCATACACAGTGTGAACAGGGAGCTGCTTCCTCCTTCTGAGTCACCAGACAGTTTGCCAGAATCTTTTCAAAGCCAACTGAAAGTTTTGTTCCATGGCCTCACCAAACCCCTCACACACCTGAGTTTTAGCCTCAGCAATTGGTCGAGCTGTACTCTGCTTGGCCTGCCGGTACAACTCAGCTACTTCATGAGCCCCACAAGCCAACAAGCTCGGTAGGACTCTTTCTTCAGCTTGATGGCCTCCCTCACCTCTGGCGTTCACCATTTGATTCAGAGGTTGCCACCATGAGAAGCACCAACAACCTTGCAGCCACAGCTACTGTACGAGTTGCCGCTTCAACAAAGGAGGTGGAGAATATGGTCTATTCAGATTCCATGTTTCCAATCTCCCTCAGAATGTGGTCGAAATCCTTCCAGAGGTGGGAGTTGAAGACCTCTCGGATGGGAGCATCAGCCCAGCCCCAGCACACTCTCATTAAACGTTTGGGTCTGCCAGATCTGAATGGCATCCTCCACCACCATTGGATCCAACTCACCACCAGGTGGTGATCATTGACAGCTCTGCACCTCTCTTCACCTGAGTGTCCAAGACAGAGCCGGCGGCACGCATGGACACAGCGGCCCCTCTTGGCATCAGCGAGTGTGAAAGTTTTGAGTGTTTTCCCAGACATACATTCTGTAAAACTTACAACCGGGAGGGGAGACCTTATTAAACATCAAGGTACTGCACGCCGCAAGAATCGCGGCGCTCGGTTGTGATTTGGACATTCTACGCCAGCATGGAATTCTGGCGGAGTCCCTGCTGGAAGCTACCCGAGAGAGGAGGAAGCGCAGACGGTGTGAATGCAAGCAAAAGCATGGAAAAAGGGCAGGGATCCATGCTAGGCTAAAGGCTAACCCCTCCAGACCAGCAGTACCGTCGCTCCTTCTCTCTAACGTCCGCTCCCTCGACAACAAGCTGGATGAGCTGCGTCTGCTGAGAGAAACCCGGAGAGAGTGGAGGGACTGCTGTGTGCTTGCGTTCACGGAGACATGGCTCCACGACAACATCCCTGACGAGGCCATTCAACTGGAAGATACAACATTGTTCCGGGCAGACAGAGAAATGGCGAGCTCCAGTAAGAGCCGGGGGGGGGGGGGGCTATGCATCTATGTTAACAAGAACTGGTCCGTTAACGCCACATTAGTATCTAAACACTGCTCTCCATTGGCGGAGTTCCTTATTGTAAATTGTCGGCCATATTATCTGCCGAGGGAATTCAGCAACATGTTTGTAGCGGCTGTTTACTTAGCACCGAGCGCTATCGCTAACGCTAACGCTAAGAAGGCACTCAGGGAACTGCACGATGCGATTAGTGAAATCCAAACTTCACATCCAGACAGTTTTGTGGTGGTTGCGGGGGATTTTAACCACACCAGCTTAAAGACTGTGCTCCCCAAGTTTAAACAATGTGTAGACTTTAAGACCAGAGGAGAAAATATGTTGGACTTAGTGTACACAAACACAGATGCATATAAGGCTATACCCCGCCCCCACCTCGGCCTTTCTGACCACATATCTGTGATGTTGGTGCCTGCCTACAAACCCTTATTGAAGCGCAGCAGGCCAGCAGTGAAACAAATCAGGATTTGGCCAGAGAGTGCAACCTCTGCACTGAAAGACTGTTTTCTGCACACAGACTGGGAGGTCTTCAAAATAGCAGCCTCCCAGGAAGACAAGACAGATGTGGAGGAGTATGCTGAAACGGCCACCAGCTACATCCCGAAGTGCACAGAGGATGTCACTACAGTGAAGACCATCACTATGCGGGGAAACCACAAGCCCTGGATGACCGCAGAGGTGAGTTCACTGCTTACAGCCAGAGATGCAGCCTTCAGAGCGAAGGACAGGATCGCCCTCCGCTCAGCCAGGTCTGCGCTCTCAAAGGGAATTAAGGTGGCGAAGCGCGCCTATGCGGAGAAAATCCAGGGACACCTCTGTGACACTAGGAACACCAAGCAGATGTGGCAGGAAGTTTGGACACTGACAGGCTATAAGTCTAGGCAGGGGGTTGATGATGACGACGCTTCGCTTCCAGACAGGTTCAACAACTTCTTTGCACGTTCTGAAGCATCAAACCTGACAATCAGAGGGAGGGCTGGCCCACCCCCACCATCGGTCGGACCAGCTTTTACCATCAACACAGCGGACACACGGAGGACCCTAACCAGAGTCAACCCATGCAAAGCTGCAGGTCCGGACAACATCCCGGGACGTGTGCTCCGAGACTGCACGAGCGAGTTGGCGGATGTCCTGACTGACATTTATAACATCTCCCTGAGTCAGGCCATTGTTCCCAGATGCTTCAAGACCTCTATCATTGTACCGGTGGCCAAGAAACCAGTTGTGTCCTGTTTGAATGACTATCGTCCTGTTGCACTGACACCAATTGTGATGAAGTGTTTTGAACGGCTTGTCAAACCACACATTACAGCCTGCCTCCCTGCATCACACGACCCGCTCCAGTTTGCATATCGTTCAAACCGCTCCACAGAGGATGCTATAGTCACCACCCTGCACTCTGTCATCACCCACCTGGACCAGAAAGACACCTACGCCAGACTCCTGTACATTGATTTCAGTTCAGCATTCAACACCATTATTCCCCAGAGACTGATGGAGAAATTACTCCTTCTTGGTCTGAACATAGCCACATGTCTCTGGATCCTGGATTTCCTGACTGAGAGACCCCAGTCTGTCCGGGTTGGAAACAACATCTCCAACTCTTTCACGCTGAGCACCGGATCCCCTCAAGGCTGCGTACTCAGTCCACTGTTGTTTACACTTCAAACACATGACTGTGTACCCAGACACGAGGGGAACCAGATTATTAAGTTTGCAGACGGCACCACGGTGGTGGGACTTATTCAGAGGGATGAGGAATCAATGTACAGGGAAGAAGTGAGAGACCTGGAGGGCTGGTGCAGGGAGAACAATCTGGTGCTCAACGTGGACAAAACGAAGGAGATGATTATCGACTTCCGGCGGTCACAGCCTGAACACGTCCCCCTCAGCATCAGTGGCCGTTTAGTGGAGAGAGTGGAGAACATCAAGTTCCTCGGAGTGCAGATCTCGCAGGACCTGACCTGGAGCAAGAATTCCTTGGGGATCAGGAAGCGGGCTCAGCAGAGACTGCACTTCTTGGGGAGACTCAAACAGGCCTCTCTCCCCATCTGCATCCTCAGGACCTTCTACAGAGGTGTGGTGGAGAGTGTTCTGACGTACTGCATTGCTACATGGTACTCCAGCTGCAGTATGTCAGACAAAAAAGCCCTGCAGAGGATAGTCAAGGGAGCTGAGAGGGTAATTGGAGTCTCCCTTCCCTCTGTCCAAGAACTTTTTCAGAACCGTTGTAGGAGCAGGGCACTGAACATTGTCAAGGACCGTTCTCACCCTCTGCATAAACACTTTGAACTTCTGCCATCTGGCAAACGATTCCGGAGCATCAGAGGCAGAACCACCAGACTGATCAACAGCTTCCTTCCACAAGCTGGTAGGATGCTGAACAGTTGACCCGGAATCTCTCATATTCACTACTGCACCTATGGACATTATGTGCATTATTTGTATATTATAGTTAGTTAATTTTTTCAAGTATGTCTCAGGGATGTGTGAACGGATGGGGGGGTGGGTGGGGGTGGGTGAAAATATGTGTGAGTGTGTCTTAAATCATGTTCTTCTACTTATATGGATGCCGAGAGAAACGCAATTTCATCTTGCCTGCACTACAGTTGTATGTACAGCAATATGACAATAAAGGTTGATTTGATTTGATTTTGATTTGATTTGATATGGTCGCAGCTCTGATGACACAATAACAAAATTGAGATGAGAGATGAGATGAGATTCAACTTTATTGTCATTACACATGTATGAATACAAGGTAACGAAACATGACTTGGCATTTGGGCACGCTCTGCAGAGCGCATCCAAGGCTGGGGCAGCCACTAGGCGCCAGTCATAGTGGTGATAAAGAAAGAAAAAGGGAAGGGATATGGAATGACACAGTAGGCGAGAGAAAAAAACATGTTTATCAAAATGGCGCTCAGTGAGTGAGCGAAATTTTGATTGCAGGAAAAAAAACCCTCAATGCACATTTAGCAGACAACAGAACCAAAAGTCAGAGAGGATCAGTGAATGAATGGATGTAATTCAGTATATGTGAATCAGTGTGTTCGTGTATGTTGAATGCAGGTGGGTGTTTATCAGTTACTGGAGGCAGCAAATCTCTCCCAGCCGAGATGTTATGTCTTAGTGTCTGAAACTCGGAAGCATGTCCTTGAGGCATGGCAGATGGAAATTTCCTGAGCCAGTCACTGTCCTTGAGAGTTCAGATTGCAGCACACCAGAATGTTTATGAAGAGAAGCACAATCTTCTGTTTTGTCTTAATCCAGGAGGAAAATAGTCAACAGGGCACCGAATTCAAGGTCTGATAACACAGATCACTCAGAGCATAGAATTTACAGCTCTTGCAATCCTGTGTTCATAATTTCCATACATAGGCTTTAAATCCATTCTTGGAGGGCACCAAAACGACTCCAGATGTTTCCCTTCTAAACATGGGAAGCATGTCCGGCAGAGTCCATCTCTCTACAGTGCATGCCAGATGGTAATTTCCATGTTAGTCTTGCCGTTAGTTAGTGCTCTCCCCCGTCTAGTCGAATTGTTGAAGAAGCAGCTACGCCGGGACCGCTTTGATTAGCTCTTCTAGTTAAATTTTTGATACACCAGGAAAACTCCAGAGCCAATCAGCAGAAAAATCCTGTGATCGTGCCAAACCAAATAGATGTTTCCACATCATCAGTCGAATCATGCAGCCACATGTGTTCCAATCCATGGGTCTCTCCATAGGGGCTCCCCCTGGCCCAAATTTATGTAAAAAGTTGTTAATTTTATTAAAGCCGCTCACCAAATCCATTTTTTTCATTTGGATCAAGATTCAGCCAGAAGAACAGCGACGCAGACAAGACAGCAAGCTGGGATTCTCAGTTAGGGAGGGTGGAGGAGGGTGAAAGAGGGAGCAGAAGAAAAAGCGACCGTTCTCTCTGAAGGGCAGGAAGAAAAAGAAAAATTGATCATTGATCTGTGGCCTAAGGTGTCCTGGTGCCAAGTGCACATCTGGACACCCTTATTCTTGAAAATGGTGTTTGTTATGGACAAATTTTGGTTAGCAAAGAAATCCAATAACTTCACACCCCTTCTGGTTTTGCTGCCATTGCCCATGAGTGTGTTAAAGTCCCCCAGTAGGATAATGGAGTCTCCAAGAGAAGCACTTTCCACCACACCAGTCAGAGACTCCAAAAAGGGTAGATACTCTGAAACATACCGGGGTGGTGGCCTAGTTGGTAGAGCATCCATCCCACAACCGGGAGGCTGGGGTTCAAATCCTGGCCAGATCATACCAAAGACCATATAAAAATGGTACTCTCCACCTTCTAGCTTGATGCTCAGCATAATGGAATGGGGAAAGGAAAGTTAATGCATGGAGCTACCAGAGGACTGACCCCCCCCCACTGCAGCTTTCAATACTCACAGTAGCTGTGTGGCCTAGGGTTAGTGAAACGGAGATAGACGCCACCCCATACACCACAGGGGTGGAAGGGATTAACGTAACTTAACTCTGAAACATCATTTGTTGCACAGGCACAAATGATGGTCAGGACCCGTTTCCCAACTTGAAGGCGCAGGCAAACAATCCTGCCATCCACTGAGGAGAACCCCAACACAGACTAGGCTAGATGGGGTGATACGAGAATACCCACCCCTGCTCACTGCCTTTTGTCTGGGACAACTCTAGAAAAGGCCAAGGTCCAACTCCTCTCCAGGAGACTGGTTCTAGAATATGAGCTGTGCATTGAGGTGAGCCTGACTATATCAAGCTGGTATCTCTCAACCTCGTGCACCAGCTCAAGCTCCTTCCCCACCAGAGAAGTGATGTTCCACATTCCAAAAGCAAGTTTAGTAAGCTGGATTTGACCACCAAGGTCTCTGCTTTCAACTGGCGCCCAATCCACATAGCACCAGACCCCATGAGTCCTCTTTTAGGTGGTGAGCCCACTGGAGGGTGGACCCATGTGGCTCATTAAGGCTCAGCCCGGCTTGGCCCCATGGGCAGAAACCCGCCCAGGTGCTTGCCATCAAGCCTCTCCCCCAGGCTTGGCTCCAGGGTGGGGACGCGGCAACCCCATACCAGGTGGGGTACACTGAATCTTTGACTGAACATTCATCATGAGTCTATTGGATTGCTCTTAGTCTGGCCCTTGACCCAGGACCTGTTTGTCTTGGGAGACCCTATCAGAGGCAAATTGCCCCAAGCAACATAGTTCCTGGGATCACAAAGGCTCCATGAGGGAGAGGTACATTTGCAACTTTTTTTTCTCCTTAAAGTGTGTTGTTTTCCCGAAAATTAGCTATCTTTTCTTGAAAGTTGGCATTTTAAAAAAATCATAAATATGTCAGGTTTTCAATTTACAATTCCTTTCTTAGTGAATTTGTGACTTGCATGTTGTCGCTGTGAGGCACAAACCTCATAACTCCAAAACAGAGAATTTTCAGGAAATGAGAAAAATCTTATATTTGCTAATTGATTTAGCAGTTATGAAATTGATTCACATGACTTTTGTAATGATTAAAATTGGATTGATATTATTAAAAAAAACAAAGATATAAAGGTTGACTAAACATGGAGATACAAGGTTTTCATCTGACAGTCACAGTATGGTAAAGTTGTGACTTTAACTGTAAATTTATGCTTTTTTTCCTCTTTAATATGAATTATGTTCATGGTAAATTTGTATTTTTCCTAATAAATTTCTGACTTCATAATAAATATATGAATCTTATGAATGCAATGGGGTAATTACTTAAGTTGACTTTTGTGGAGGCCATTTATAACTGAATCTGCCATCACCAAAGTGGCTAGTTATAGTGATCGAGCTGCTAAACTCTAAAGGCATATGACTAGTAGGCTGGTGCTAATGTCAAGCCTAGATTATGAGTTTGTCTTAGTGCTCTATGCTCAGTATTTAATATTTTGCATTTGTGATTGAGCTTCATGTAACACAGTCACTTATTAATTAGTAATAAGTAAAACTGCTATAGCAGAGATTTATGAAATCCTTTACAGATAAGGATTAAATTTCCATGGTCTGATTCTTATTTAGAACAGGAATATTCTGCAATTGTTAACAGGCTGTTGCTCTGAGCTTCTTTTAAAAAAATTCTCTCCTTTGGTTATTGAACAACTTAGTAAGACGTCATGGCACATTAAAAGTGCTCTGATCTCGTCCTGCTCAATAATGCATTCCAGAGTGGTAGAAGCGTCTCCAGGCTGCCGCTTGGTCCTGGCAGCTGTTTCTCTGCACACATTCCTGAAAATGAGGCTAACACACACTGCAGCCACTCTGTCTAATGTTTAAATTGCTTATCTTTAAAGGAGAGCCACAAACCACTGCTTTCAACACTTAGCTGCATCCCTGAATGATGTTACTGTTGATGTGCAGCCAGTCGGCCTGTTCTTTGTCTGTCTCACAGACTGAATGAAAGTTTCAGCAGGTCTTTGTTATTATTATAATCATTATTGTAGAGTGTATTCTGCTTCCAGCATTCACTGGATTTCTTAAGGCTTCTCACGGGCGGGTTTTACATTTACATTGGAACTTTCTGTTGAAAAGGTACAAAGACACAAACTAATTAAGCTCACAGGTTCTACCACATTTCCAAAAATAAATAGTTGTTCTCAATGGATTCACAGGCCTATGTTTTCAGTGTGGTGGGCTTGATATATTATCTAAAGACAGAGCAATACTGATTTTTTCAGATCAAGTTCAAGTGGTTGGACATGATTTTCGAAAGGTTTCCGGATACTAAACCACGTGCAAAGTGCATAGCACTTGGGTGTACGTAATAACAGATGAGCTGTTAAAGCTAGCTGGATGAGACTGTTATCCAGAGTAGGCTGTCATCTGAGGGCTGTTGTCACTGCTGTTTTCTCCTGGGCACAGTGGACTGCACTCATTGCTTTAGTTTATTTTTCATGTTATTGCACTTTTGTAAATTTAGCTTAGTTTAATGTTGATTTGAAAGGAACATTATATACTAATTAACATTAATACAAATGTAAGTATGCCAGATTTAGCAATACTGCTAATTTGCATCTGTAGGTGAGAGCTGAGTTGAAGGAGATTAAAGTGAGCAAGGCTGCAGGTCTGGACAGCGTCAGCTCAAGGCTTATCAACTCCTGTGCAGACCAGCTGTGTGGAATCATGGAGCACATCTTCAGCCTGAGCCTGAAGCTGGGGAGGATACCACAGCTGTGGAAAACATCCTGTGTGGTACCCGTACCGAAGATGCCGCATCCCAAGGACCTGAACAGTTACAGACCAGTGGCCCTCTCATCACACCTAATGAAGACCCTGGAGAGGCTGCTCCTCGCCCACTTCCGCCCCCTGGTTGGACCAGCAATGGACCCACTTCAGTTTGCCTACCAGCATGGCATCGGGGTGGAGGATGCAGTGATCTTCCTCCTACATCATTCCCTGTCACCCCTGGAGAAGCCTGGGAGCACTGTGAGGATCATGTTTTTTGATTTCTCCAGTGCTCTGAACACAGCCAGTGCTGTGTGTAGGGGCGGACCTGCGCCTGCCATTGTGGATCCTGGTCTACCTCACAAACCGACCACAGTTTGTGAGAGCCCAAGACTGTGTGTCTGACACCATCATCTGCATACGGAGGCCCCCCAGGGAACAGTTCTGGCTTCCTTCCTGTTCACCCTCTACACTGCTGACTTTTCACACAATACACCACACTGCCATCTGCAGAAGTTCTCTGATGACGCTGCGATCGTTGGCCTCATCTCTGATGGGGATGATGCAGAGAACAGAGGACTTATCCAGGACTTTGTGGATTGGTGCCTGTGGAACTGCCTCCAGATCAATACGAGTAAAACCAAGGAACTGGTGGTGGACTGCCGCAGGCGAGGACCCCCCCACACACACACAAACACCACTGGTAAAAATCCAGGGAACAGACATTGAGATGGTGACATCTTACAAGTACCTGGGTGTTCACCTGAACAATAAACTGGACTGGTCACACAACACCAACATGCTCTACAAGAAGGGGCAGCGTAGGCTGCACCTCCTGAGGAGACTCGGGTTTTTTGGTGTGCAAGGGACACTCCTGAAGACCTTCTAAGATTCGATGGTGGCATCAGCCATCATATTTGGAGTGGTCTGCTGGGGCAGCGGCATCATGGCAGCTGACAGGAAGAGATTGAACAGGCTGATCAAAAAAGCTAGATCTGTTCTGGGGCGACACCTCGACCCAGTGGAGGAGATAGGAGAGAGGAGGATGTTGGCTGAGCTGTCATCTCTGCTGGAGTCCGAGTCCCACCCCATGTGGGACACATTGAGGAGCTCATTTAGTGGTAGGTTGTGCAATCCTAAGTGCTTGAGGGAGAGGTTCCACAGGTCCTTCCTACCTACGGCTGTCAGACTTTATAATCTAACTGGTGCTGCTTGTAGAGGTTGTATTAAACGTACTAAACATCACAACTTTGCACAATAGAGATCGTCCCTTCCAATACACAAATAAGACAATTACAATTATAATTGAGGGTGGCAACAATACTGTTGATTCAAATGTGAAATATACTGTCTGGATACATATCTATAGTCTGCCGGGTAATTTAAACTCTTGCACTTTGGTGTACCGCAGGCGGCACACTGTGCGTCCTAGGAGGCACTGAAAAAGAAAAAAAGCTGAATTTCCGTTCTTCCACTACAGACACAGCCGCAAACAGAAAGCCAAAGGAGTGCTTTGATTGGTTTAGATGTGATTGACCTCTCATTCGACTAATAAGAGCCTTGAATTGGGTTTCTGAAACCTTGAAGAACCAATGACTGAAAACCTAGCAAGAAGGACCCGCCTACCAACGGCTGCGAATACAGTGAGCCAATTGAAGCACAGTAGTTCGAAAGCGTGCCTCCCTTGCAAAATCTGTTTTGTTTTAGCCACTGGGTGACACACACGCGTTCGCAAGTCTTTTTTTCTTACTACTGTTCTTATTTGTTTTGAAAAATCGTTCGCCAAAACTGCAATCATGGAAGCGCAAAACCGCAATAATGGAATTATGGTTTGACCGGGTCGCGTGACCAGAACCACGAGTCCGTAACAAGCAGACCAGCGTCACGTTCGTCTGACAATAAGGAAGAGACGTTCGCCAGCGGCACTGCTGTTGTGGACAGGTAAGTGTTATAAACTAAATTATTCTTTATTGTCACGCCGCGCCATTCATCAGTGGCGCCACCTGCTCACGCACCTGCTACTCGTCAGCGGCGAGGGATAAAAGCCGCCTCACCCTGAGCTTCGGCCTGAAGCCGTAGACTTCATTCCCCTTCCATGGGCTTCTACCACATTCTCTTCAGCATCCTCGTCACCGGTAAGAAAATCGCTTACCTCATCTCTCCAGTCTGCTCCCCTGTGCACAGGTGGATTCCTCGGCGGCGGACAATCCCGTCCCTCGTCTCTCCTTGCTGCTGCACCGAGCCCTGCAGGTGGCTGTCTCCCGGGCTTCCATCCTTGAAGCGCCAGTCATCTGTCCCAACAAGTAAGCTTCTCTCCCTCGCCTATTCTCCTCCTGTGTTGGTGTGCGCTCATCACCCTGTGTCTGATTTCTCCCATAGGGTTGCCGGCTGAACGGTCTCCTGCCTCTGGGTCCGAAGCAGACGCCACCACCAACACATTAACATTCCGCAGACACGCACCCAAACATCCCTGTTGTTAATAAACAGTTTGAACTACTCTGAGCCTGTGTGTGTGCATCTCCTGAGCCGAACGTTATGTCAGTACGGCTTCAGCAGAGCGGCTCGGCAGACGGCGGGCTCGCACACCGGTTTACCATCCTCGAGGCTCGGGTGGATCAGATTGTTTATCAGCAACAGGTGGTTCTTAATCAATTATTAGAATTAACTAACCGACTGAACCGCTTGGACCCCCAACAGCCGTTCCTCCCGACTTGCCAGGGTGGCGCGGCTCCTGCTGTTCCAGCGGCCGTCCAGCCGGCTCCAGTGGCACCGGTTCGGCTCACACCGATTCCGACCCCCGCCCGCTTTAGCGGTAAGCTTGGCGGAGCGCGGGGGTTCATTATGCAGTGTGAGTCCGTGTTCCACCGTGTGCCCGGAGATTTTCCCTCGGATCACAGTCGAATTGGTTACATAGGGAATCTTCTGGAGGGGCGTGCGTTAACTTGGACCTACGCCGTAATGGCGAGGCCCAGTTATGCCACCCTCACCTATGACCAATTCGTGAGGCGCTTTCTGGAGGTCTTTGACCATTCTCAAACCGAAACGGTCCAGGTCGATCGGCTTCTCGCTCTCCAGCAGGGAAGCCGGTCGGCAGCGGACCATTCGGTCGACTTCCGGGTAGCGGCGGAGGAATTGGGCTGGGAGGAACGCTCCCTCTGTGGCCTGTTCCTCCGCAGCCTCAATAGTGATCTGAGGGATGAACTGGCTGGTCGGGATATCCCTGGGACGCTAGCGGAGCTGACGTCCTTAGCGGTAAGTTTGGATAACAGGCTGCGCGAGTGCTCCTCGGGGCAGAGGTCTTCTTCTTCTCGCCCTCGTGGAGCCTCGCCGCACCTGTTCCAAGCTCGCCCCCTGGCGGCGCCGCCAGCATCGCGCCCCGAGGAGTCGGAGCCGATGGTGACGGGCTGGACTAAACTTTCCCCTGTGGAGAAACAACGCCGCCGTGAGTTGGGCCTCTGCATGTATTGCGGAGGCGACCAACACACCGTGGAGCGTTGTCCACGGAAAGCCAGTCGGTGGGGTCCGCGAGTCACTGTTGGAAGCCTCGCGGACGTCAATCGGTTAGGATCACTCACTCAATTGAAGCTGCCCATCCGTTTCTGCCATAACCCCACTGGGCACCTCACCCACGCACTGGTGGATTCGGGCGCAGAAGGCAGCTTCATTTCACAAAGCCTGGCAACCCGATTGGGCATCCGCTGCCAGGCACTCAACACTCCCATCTCCCTAGTCCACCTCTCCCGTGCCACCCTTGGGAGAGTGACACATCAAACTGTCCCCCTACCGGTCATCATCTCGGGAAACCACCGGGAGGAGATGACCTTTTACGTCCTTCCCAACTCTGTGTCGCCCGTCATCCTGGGGTATCCCTGGCTCCGCCTTCACAATCCGGCCCTGGATTGGAAATCAGCTGGGATATCGGCATGGAGTACGTTCTGTATGGGCACCTGCCTTCAGTCCGCTGCCTGCTCTCCGTCCGCTCCTCCCCCTGCGACGGACGCTGCACCCCCGGACCTGTCTCTGGTGCCCCCAGAATTTCACGACCTGGGTATGGTGTTCAGCAAAGCGAAAGCTATGTCTCTCCCCCCTCATCGGCCCTATGACTGCGCCATCAACCTCCGCCAGGGGGCTCCCTTACCTTCTGGTCGCCTTTACAGCCTGTCTGCGCCGGAGAAGGAGACGATGAACGCCTACCTGAAGGAGTCATTAAGTGCTGGGATTATCCGCCCATCATCGTCACCCGTGGGGGCAGGGTTCTTCTTCGTGGGAAAGAAGGATGGGTCCCTCCGCCCTTGTATCGACTACCGGGCCCTCAATAATATCACGGAGAAGGACCGTTACACCCTGCCTCTCATGGACACTGCTTTCCACTCCCTCCAGGGGGCGACCTGGTTCACCAAGCTGGACCTACGCAGCGCTTACCACCTCGTCCGGATCCGGGAGGGAGATGAGTGGAAAACGGCCTTCCGTACCCCGAACGGCCACTTTGAATACCTGGTGATGCCGTTCGGGTTGACCAACGCTCCTGCAGTCTTCCAGCGCCTCATTAATGACGTCCTCCGGGACTTCATTGGCCTTTTCGTGTTCGTCTACCTGGACGATATTCTCATCTTCTCCAAGTCCAGGGATGAGCACCAGGTCCACGTGAGGCGGGTCCTCCAAAGGCTGCTGGAGAATCGTCTGTACGTTAAGGCAGAAAAGTGTGAATTTTACGCCAGGAGTACGTCCTTCCTGGGGTTCATCATCGCCCACGATAAGGTGCTCCCCGACCCAGAGAAGGTAAAGGCGGTGGTGGAATGGCCCACACCTGCATCCCGGAAACAGGTGCAGCAATTTGTTGGCTTCGCCAATTTCTACCGCCGCTTTGTCCCCAACTTCAGTGCCATCGTTGGACCACTGACCCGCCTCACGTCCCCGAAGGTCCCGTTCCGGTGGACCGAAGAGGTCGCTGCCGCCTTTGAGGCGCTGAAGGCGGAATTCTCCTCCTCCCGGGTCCTTCGCCAGGTCGACCCCGCGCTGCAGTGCATCGTAGAGGTAGACGCTTCGGACACGGGAGTGGGAGCAGTGCTGTCCCAGCGGTCACTGGACGATGGCGCCAAACGACCGTGCGCCTTCTTCTCCCGGCGCTTGTCCCCGGCGGAGAGAAACTACGATGTGGGGGACAGAGAGCTCTTGGCCATCAAGCTCGCCCTGCAGGAGTGGCGCCACTGGTTAGAGGGGGCGAACCTGCCGTTTGTGGTCCTCACGGACCACAAGAACTTGGAATACTTACGATCTGCCAAGCGCCTGAACGCCCACCAGGCGCGCTGGTCCCTGTTCTTCGCCAGGTTCCAATTCTCCATCACCTTCAGGCCTGGCTCTAGGAACGTCCTGCCTGACGCCCTCTCCAGGCAGTTCGCCCCCGTGGAGTCGGAGGAGGCGCCCCACTCCATCCTGCCCAGGTCGTGCGTCGTGGGAGCCATCTCGTGGGACATCGAGAGCAAGATCCGGAAGGCACAGGAGGTGGAACCTGACCCTGGCGGCGGACCGAAGGGGAGGCTGTTCGTGCCATCCGCGGTCCGAGGAGAGGTCATCCACTGGCTCCACACCTCCAAGCTCACCTGTCACCCTGGCACCTCCCGGATGATAGATCTCCTCCAACGGTCCTTTTGGTGGCCAGGCCTGCGGAGGGATGCAGCCCGCTACGCCCGGGCTTGCCCAATCTGTGCCACCTGCAAGTCGGGAAATGCCCCTCCAGCGGGTCTGCTCCAGCCCCTGCCCGTCCCTGGCAGGCCTTGGTCGCACATCGCGCTGGATTTTGTCACCGGACTCCCTGTCTCCAACTCCTATGACACCATCCTGACCATCGTGGACCGCTTCTCCAAGGCCGTGCACTTCGTCCCCCTGCGAGGCCTCCCTACTGCCCTGGAGACGGCGGACCTCCTCGTCCAACACGTGGTCAGGCTGCATAGGATTCCGGTGGACGTGGTCTCGGACCGGGGCCCCCAGTTTTCATCTGAGGTTTGGAGGTCTTTCTGCAACGCCATCGGAGCCAAGGTGAGCCTCTCCTCCGGCCATCACCCCCAATCCAACGGGCAGTGTGAGAGGACCAACCAGGAGCTGGAGGCTGCGCTCCGCTGTGTGTCCAGATCCAAACCCACGTCCTGGAGCAACCATCTTGCCTGGGTTGAATATGCCCACAACACCGCTCGCTCTTCTGCTACAGGGATGTCCCCCTTCAAAGCGTCCCTGGGTTACGACCCCCCGCTGTTTCCGGAGCAGGAGAGTGAAGTAACTGTCCCGTCAGTTAGGGCCCATCTCAGGCAGTTCCGCTCCACCTGGGCTGCCGCGCGCCATGCGCTATTACGCACAGCGGAGCGCAACAGGACTGTGGCGGACCGGCGTAGAAGACCTGCCCCGGCGTACAGAGTTGGGCAGCTTGTTTACATTTCCACCCAGGACGTCACTCTAAAAAGCGAGAGGAGAAAGCTGGCACAGCGCTTCATGGGTCCCTATCCCATCACCCGGATCATCAACCCGGTGGCTGTGCGCGTGGCTATTCCCCCCTCCCTCCGCATTCATCCTACTTTCCAAGTGTCGAAGGTGAAACTGGCAGTCTCTGACCCCCTTTGCCCTCCTCCTGCAGCGCAACCCGCGCCCCGGATGATTGGTGGCCATCCGGCCTGGTCCGCCTCCTCCATCCTGGACTCCCGGCGCCGGGGTCGTGGGTTGCAATACTTGGTGGACTGGGAGGGCATGGGCCCGAGCATCGACAGTGGGTGCCCCCGTCGTTTGTGTTGGACCCATCGCTCATCGCGGACTTCCACCGAGCGCACCCAGATAAGCCATCGCCAGGAGGCGCTGCTAGAGGGGGGAGTACTGTCACGCCGCGCCATTCATCAGCGGCGCCACCTGCTCACGCACCTGCTACTCGTCAGCGGCGAGGGATAAAAGCCGCCTCGCCCTGAGCTTCGGCCTGAAGCCGTAGACTTCATTCCCCTTCCATGGGCTTCTACCACATTCTCTTCAGCATCCTCGTCACCGGTAAGAAAATCGCTTACCTCATCTCTCCAGTCTGCTCCCCTGTGCACAGGTGGATTCCTCGGCGGCGGACAATCCCGTCCCTCGTCTCTCCTCGCTGCTGCACCGAGCCCTGCAGGTGGCTGTCTCCCGGGCTTCCATCCTTGAAGCGCCAGTCATCTGTCCCAACAAGTAAGCTTCTCTCCCTCGCCTATTCTCCTCCTGTGTTGGTGTGCACTCATCACCCTGTGTCTGATTTCTCCCATAGGGTTGCCGGCTGAACGGTCTCCTGCCTCTGGGTCCGAAGCAGACGCCACCACCAACACATTAACATTCCGCAGACACGCACCCAAACATCCCTGTTGTTAATAAACAGTTTGAACTACTCTGAGCCTGTGTGTGTGCGTCTCCTGAGCCGAACGTTATGTCATTTATCCCTGAAAATTGTAATCAAAAATGACTTTTGACCGATCGGTAAATTACAACTGTGCGTAGTAGACCGCGGTGCACCGTGACCGCGGCGCACCGGGCGATGTCCATCCTCTGTAGCGGGGGGTGGGGTGGGGGTGGTGGGTGGGAGTTATCTTCTACATTACAGATATTTTAGTATAATTTTTAGTGCACTGTAGGTTATTTTTTCTTGTAAAAAAAGCCACACATTTTTTACGTGGCATGCTTCTTTGTGTGTGGGGGCTTGTTTGTTCATTCATTCATTCATGAATGAATAAACAACCTCCCCCCCCCCACACACACACAGCCCTGAGTGTCACCTTGCATTTGAGCCCAACATCAAGCTTCTATATTGAATCATTCAAAAGTTCCAGACGTTTTTCCAAACTGTGCCATTTGGCACAATTTGGCACAGTTCAAAAACGCCTGGGAACAACCTGTGAAGAAAGCTGTGTAATATATTAATTTTTTGTGGTATTGTTACAAAATTTTGACCTCAGCTGGATAACACTTGGTTCTACATTTCTGTTGCATTTTCCAGCCCGGATCTGACAGCTGTGTGTTATTTGCAAGCATTTGTATCAAAAAAAACACCCAGGAGAAATTTATTTTCTTCAAGTTCAGTATGTTTAGATGACTGTTACTCAGTGGCCGGAGCACTTAGAGAGATTATGACTGTTTTACCAAAAGATTCGATGTGTTTTCTTTTAAATGAGACCAACCCCATGAAGATGCTGCAAAGGGTTGAAGAACAGCTTTTGATTTACTTTGGGTACGTTATTTTTTGGCGTTTTTAGGGAAATTGACCAGAGTGCAAGGGGTTAACTAATTGTAATGCTGTTGATACCATCTAGCTGCAATGCTCCTGCACTGTGTACTATATAACTGTGTACATATGTATATTTATTTACCGTTTTGGCTAACCAGTTCTTATCTTCTTATCTTATTTACTATTGCTCTCAGTGCTGGTATCCCTTTGCTGCTGCAATCCTGGAATTTCCCCAATATGGGACTAATAAAGGCTTATCTTATCTTATCTTATTTTATCTTAGTCCCCTGGCGGGTCACAAAAACACACAGACAAACAATTATATACGAAAAGAACATCTGCAATAAACTGTACAAAGTGGATATACTAAAGTGCAAGAGTTAAGGTGCTACAAAACAAAACATTCAAATGTCACACGAGTGAAGTGCTGTGTATGCATACACACACCCACGCACCTCACGGCAACAACAAACAACAGCAACAAACAAGAGGCAGGGCATATGTGTGTGACGTATGGGCACATATATATACGCATGCCGCAGGGCAACCACTAGTTATGGGTACAGTTTTGATTGTTTAAAAGCCAATTTTTACAATGAGTCTTAAAAGTGTTTAGTGTGGTATGTTCACTGATTGCAGGTGGTATATTATTCCGGATCTTGGTGCCCCTCACTGATAGCAAAGATTGACCAAATGTGGTGCATCTGTGGGGGACCTCACAGTCTCCTCTAGTGATTGCTCTGGTGGTTGTGCCGGTGACAGTCCTTATTTTAACATATTCTCCCGCGGGGGGGGGAGGGGGTCCATAACCATTTAATATTTTATAAATTGAAAGGCAAATTTGAGACTTTTATAATTTTCAAAAGACAGAAAATTGTATTTCTTGTAAATGTGACAACAATGATAAGTGGGGTCTTTCTTATCAGAGATTTTTATGGCTTTTTTGTATAAAGATTCAGTGGGTTTGATTATTGTTACACCAGTGAGAGACCAGTTGGTAAAACAGTAATCGATGTGTGAGAAGATCAATGCATACAGAAACATTTTGGCTGCACTAACTGCCAGCGATGTTCTATTTTTTTTTTTTTAATTTCTCAGATTGATTTTGATTATGTTTGAGATTTATTTGATGTGTTTTTTAAAGGTTAATGTGGAATCTAAAATCAAGCCGAGGTACTTAAATTCCTTGACTGATTGCAGAGTTTCTAATATTTGATTATTGTTTGGTAAACATTAAGCAGTTTTTTTCGTGTTTAGTAGTGTTTTTTTTTTTAAACTTTGCTTATTGGTTAGTTTTTCAATATAATCCACATTTGAACCAAGTCACAACAGGTAATGCAGCATACTAAAATGTAAAATTTTGACATGTGACGATGTTACACTTTAAAAAGTATGCAGAAAACCGTGTTTAGTAGTGTTGTAAGAGTACAGGGTACTTCTTAAATAAATACCAGTTTCTTTTTGCAGAATCTGAGTGCATCCTCTGTTTTGTTGTGGCTTAATGCCAGATACAACCTCTGGCAGATGAGGGAGAAATTGGACTCACAGCATCGGCCGAACTCCAATGTAACATATTTATTAACAGAGTGCCAAAACAGCTTACAGCACGGGGCTGTCAAACACAAAATAATTCACTTCAATTCAACTTTATTTATATAGCGCCATTTCACAACAACAGTCATCTCATAGCACTATCAACTGTAGGGGGAACCCCCACAGTTGCAGAGAGACCCCAGCAATCAGGCGATCCCCTGTGAGCAAGCACTTGGCGACGGTGGAGAGGAAAAACTCCCTTTTAACAGGAAGAAACCTCCAGCAGAACCAGGCTCAGGGAGGGGCAGTCATCTGCTGCGACTGGCTGGGGGGGTGAGGGGACAGAGAAGATGAAAAGAACAGACATGTAGAGAGCAAACGATACACTGATAATGATAACACTTTCAAATAAACTGACGATGAGGGAGGAACGGAGAGAAATACTGCAATGATGCCACGGGGAGAAATGAAAACAGTGGGTATATATAGGGACACAGAAATTAACTAACTCAGGACAGATGGGTAACTAATTAGGGTCAAGTGAAAATGCATGTGAGTGGCTGGAGGAATGGTAGGATGATGGGAGAGACAAGATATCAATAACTGAACTAAGAAATTGAGGATAGCCAAACAAACTAATGATAACAGAGTTGTGCAAACATTTCAAAAATAATAGAAGGTGTGGACAATATGTCCAGCTCATAACAGTGCTCCCCCCCCCTTTAAGGGCGGATTCCAGATGCCCAAAAACAAAACAAAGAACACCCCAATCGGATGGGAGGAGGGGGACAAAGGCATGGCGGTGCAAAACAAGGACACAAACAACAGAAAAATGTCCATCAGGTGGTCGGCCAAAGTCCCAAGACCACCTCCAAGTGGAATATGACGCGTCTGGTAGCCTACCAAAGTTCAAACACCACCAGACCGGGGAGTGAGGTGGGTCAGGAGGCCTACCCAAGTCCATGGGCCACCTGACAGATAAACACGGTGCGTCGGGCGGCCTGCCACAGTCCATAAGCCACCTGACGGAAGAACACGATACTCTAGGGGTGTAAAGCTGAGGAGCCTTTTGCACAGAGAGCAACAACACAGAGGCTTTAAACTCAGGAGATAATGACATGACAACTTTACCCTCTGAAACTTTAACCTCTGGAGAAGACAACGAAGAGCCCTCAAACTTAGGGGGAGACAACATGGAAGATCTTGCATTCAGGAGATGATGACATAGAACCTTTATACTCAGAGGATGACAACATGGAATCTTTATACTCAGGAGGTGTCAACAAGGAACTTTTAACCTCAGGAGATAGCATGGAACCTACAACCTCAAGAGGTCATGATATGGACACTTTGAACTAGGGAGATAATGGAAACACAGAAACTTTACACTCCGGAGATAGCAACATAGGAATTATAAACTCAGAAGGTGCTAACACAGGAACTGTAAAGTCAAGTGGTGACCAAATGGTCACTTTAAACTCAGAAGGTAATGACAATACAGGGACTTGAATCTCAGAAGAAAACGACGACATGAGATTTCCTTGCGATAGAGATAACATAGAAGTCTTAAACTCAGGAGATAACATAGGCACCTTGTGCTCAAAAGAAAATAATATGGGAGTCATAAACTCGGGAGATGACATTGGGGGTCTTTGCTCTAGAGACCACAAAGGAACTGTTTGCTCTGAAAATAACCACATAAGAGCTTTTTGCTCTGAAAATAACATAGGAGCCTTTTGCTCTAAACACAAAATGGGAGCTGTTTGCTCTGAACACAACAACATGGGAGCCTTTTGCTCTGAACATGACAACATGGGAGCCTTTTGCTCTGAAGGTAACAACATGGGAGCCTTCCGTTCTGAAGATGAAGATGACATGAAAGCTTTCTGCTTTGAAGATAGTACCTGAGGGGCCTTCGGTGCAGGGACCAACAGCAGCTGAGAAGCAGTAACCCCAGGCAGTGAAAGTGGAGTGGACTGCTCTGATGGCCAGGGTGGAGCAGACTGCTCTATCCCTTGGACAAAGGGTGGAGGTCTCCTGATCTCTTGGACAATGGTTGGAGGTCTCCTGACCTCTTGGACAACGGGTGGAGTGGACTGCTCTGATGACGGTGATGATGGAGTGACTGCTCTGATGATAGAGCGTGGTCCTCCTGCGGCTCCATCCTCAACATGGCCACCTCGGATGATGGAGGGAAACAAGAGGTCAGTGAGGCGACACCATAGTCGTAAGCATTGGAGACTGGTGTGGAGTATTCTTGGGTCTCCCCATCAGGAGCAAAGCAAGTCTTTTCAAAAATAATGGTAGAACATAAATGAAAAAATTAAAAAGTACTTGCCTTAACTCCTGGTCTCCTGCTGCCGGGGTGATGACCTCAGGATGTATTGCAGGAGAGATTGCTGGTGAAGCTGGTACTGGAGCCAAGAGGTGCTGTGGAGCAGGTACTCGAACTGATGGGGCAGTGGGCGGGGGTACCCTTGCAGCAAATGTGGGAGCCGGCACTGCAGGCATGATGACGGGCGAAACAAGAGATGAGGCGGTAGGAAGCTCAGCAGCGGGCGCCAATGCCATGGAGGAGAGGAGGACAGCAGCAACAGAGGGAGAGGAAGAAGGACCTGAATGGACAGCTGATGAAGAAAAACTCTGGAATGAAGAGGAGGCTGCTGCTGTGATTCTCTGGAGTGGTGAAGGAGGAGCAGCTGGAGAAGTAAAGCTGAATTCCCGCTCCACTGCCGCTGATGTTGCCACTGTCGCTGGGGCTGCCAGGGGAAAACCAGGTGAAATGCTCCGTGTGGCGGCGGAGCATTGAGAGGAGCTGGGTCTCATCGAAGAATCCTTTCACCAGGGGCCCATGAATGCTAGCTTGCAGCCGAAAAGTTCTCTCCACTCCACCGGAGAGAGAACAGGCTTCTTGAAAGCTGATTCCGGTTAGGAGGAGACAGCTGGTAATGGAGGTAGTGGAGGGCACGCCAGTCTCTGAATCTGGGGGTGGGAGTGCAAACTCGGTGTAGCCGTCATCAGGTTCGCTACTCCACCCCAGCATTCCCAAGCGTCCTCCGAGAAAGAGCTGCTTCGAGCGGTGACTGTCAGATTCTCCACTGCAGCCACCACCTCTTGCTCATTGCAGCTTCACTTCCTCCTCCTCCTACCAGGTTTACTCGCTAAGTTTCATGTCTGGTGGAATCATTCTGTCCGATACAACCTCTGGCAGATGAGGGCAAAATTGGACTCACAGCACGGGCAGAACTCCAGTGAAACATATTTATTAACAGAGTGCTAAAACAGCTTATAGTACAGGGTTGTCAAACAAAATACACTGATAATGATAACACTTTCAAATAAACTGACAAATAAACTGACAATGAGGATGGACCAGAGGGAAATACTGCAATGATGCCACGGGGAGAAATGAAAACAGCGGGTATATATAGGGACACAGAAATTAACTAACTCAGGATAGCTGGGTAACTAATTGGGGTCAAATGAAAGCACGTGAGTGGCTGGAGGAATGGGAGGATGAATGGAGAGACTAGAAAACAAAAACTGAACTAAGAAACTAAAAGAGTTGTGCAAACATTTGAAAAATAGCAGAAGGCGTGGACAATATGTCCAGCTCATAACATTTAAAAGCTGGGTTATAACAAACTGGGTTTTTTTTCAGGATTTGTACCTGCACCCAAAGTGAGAATCATGCTCCTGCAACATGCAAGATCACCTAGGTTACTGTTGTAATCCCAGGTGGCTGGGCTCCAGCCTCATTCCTCAGACCCATGACCAAGCAAGCGTATCCTACGTGCCTCAAATGCTTCCACTCCTACATACAGGACAAAACTGCTTGGAAGCCCATCCTCGTCAAACACAGCAGAGGCTTGTTGAGAAGCAAAGTCTCTTGTCAAGTGATTTAGGCTCACAACCTTGAACTGTTGGTGACTACATGGCCTACTCACCTGTCAGAATATGTTTTCCTGTGATCAGGACACTTAATGCTGACAAGATTTATGTGGTATTAACACTTCCAGAAGTCATCCCGACAACATTTTAATGGAACAGTACCATTTTATAGTTCATCTATAAATTTGTAAACAGTTTCAAGAGTTTCCTAAAGCAGTTTTTCCATCTCTTACCAATCATTTGCTTAATAAACACGAGCTAAACGAGACACTAGCTTTAATATGGGCTTTACAACACTTAAGAGTCTATGTGAGTTCTGGTCTAGTGGTGTTTTTGTAGACCATAACCCCTTGACTGTTGTTAGATCCTTGTAGTGCCCAAACTAGCAACTTATTTTTTTTTATTACTTATTTTGTACCCGTAGGTAGATTTGTTTTGCAGTCTGGTGACAAGCCACCAGCTGCTGGTCGCTGCGTGCGCAAGCGCCCCTTATCCCTAACCTGCATGTTTTGGTAGGCATTTTTTCTCTAGTCTTACAGTTTAGATATTTATCACTATAATAGCTGGGACAATGTAGCAGCAGATGTATTGTCTCAAGCTCCCTGCCAATAAGTTCTACAGACATGGACATATTTGTTGGTACCCTTCCGTCCCCCCGCAAACCAAACAAACAAACAAAAACAAAACACAGCTGTCTCTGAAAAACTTGAAAATGATGAAAGCGTAATGGTATATCCTATTGTTTATATCATATATAATACAAATCAGACTTTGCTTTTGATGATTGTTTAATTATATAAAATATTCAGCTGAATCAAACTAAAATGGCATGGATGAAAAAGATGGCATCCTTAAATTTAATATTTTGTAGTACCACATTTTGCAGCAATCACGGCCAACGTGTGATCTCTGTACTTCACAATGAGACGCCTACATTTTCTCCAGTCTTTCAGCCTATTCAAAGGGAAAATATACTGTACTACTGTGTAGTTTGGTATCATTGTGCTCACCACACTGAACATAGACCAGAGAAAGAAAAGGAGAGAGCTGTCTGAGGAGTTGAGAATGTCATAATTGGGGCATGGTTAGGGACCATGCCCACACATTATGTTCATGTTAGTCTTTGCTTTTTTCACAGTATCATTATTATTCTGGTTATGATAATCATTATTAATATTAAGTGCCCCAGCGTTCCCTGATCATTGTCTGTCATGTCATGTTGTCTGTGTCTTGTCTGTTGTCTGTGACCTGTTGTCTGTCTTTTTGGTTATCTTTTGTATTTGGTTATATTCCATGATCTTGGTTTATTTTTTACTGTTTAGTATTATTGTCCTTGTGTCTTTAGTCATGTTGTGTCATCCTCTGTCTGTCATCATTTTAGTCTTGTGTGCATATTTGTTTGCCTAGTGTCCTCAGCTCCTCATGTTTCCATATCCATAGCCCATGTGTGCTCCTGTTCAGCCTCTGCTTACTCTCCCAGCTGTCCTGTGTTTTCTAATTATCACCCCCACCTTGAGCCCATCTGTCAATTCAATTCAATTCAATTCAACTTTATTTATATAGCATCATTTCACAACAACAGTCATCTCATCACACTTTAAACTGTAGGGGAAACCCCCGCAATTGCAGAAAGACCCCAGTAATCAGAAACATCCCCTGTGAGCAAGCACTTGGTGACGGTGGAGAGGAAAAACTCCCTTTTAACAGGAAGAAACCTCTAGCAGAACCAGGCTCAGGGAGGGGCAGTCATCTGCTGCGACTTGCTGGGGGTTGAGGGGATAGAGAAGAAGAAGAAAAGAACAGACATGTAGAGAGTAAACAGCACGATGGGGACTCAATCTATGGGAAAGAACAAACAGATGTTAATGACCAGCAAAAATATTTCATTGAGACTGAAGAGAGGAGTGAGGCCCAGTTCACTGCTGGAGGTCCCCCGGCTGTCTAAACCTATTAGAAGCATAATTAAGGGAGGGTTCAGAGACACATGATCCCTCCCTAATTATAGGCTATATCAAAAAGGAAGGTTTTAACCCGATTCTTAAAAACAGAGATTGAGTCTGACTCCCGAATCCAGATTGGCAGCTGGTTCCACAGGAGAGGAGCTTGATAACCGAAGGCTCTGCATCCCATTGTACTTTTGGAGATTCTAGGTATTACAAGTAATCCTGCATTTTGGAAGCATAGTGCTCTGTTAGGATAATAGGGCAGTATCAGATCTTTTAAATAAAAAGGACCTGATTCGACTCTGGCAACAAGTGACTAAACAGAAAGACCTTATGCATGCAAACAATTATCACAAATGCCATCAGGTGTGAATCACATGAGTGGGCTGGAGGAGAAAGTGATTTCAATCAGCTGTGAGTCATGAGGGGAGGAGACAGGGCTGACAGCTTGACAGGGGCACCACCCACAACCAGGGAAAAACCTGGAAGTGCCTCTGACAGCTGCAACCCCGGAGAGAGAGAGAGAGAGAGAGATTTTTGATTTTTAAAAGATCTTTAATAAACACATTTGTCCATCAGTCAATACAATTTCTATGTCATGCTATATTACACAGAAAATTAATCCCCCAAAAAACGCCCCCAAAAAAGCTGTCCATCATGAACTGAACAGAGGACATTCTCCAGGGACCAGAGGGTCCTGAAACCTTCCACATCCCCATTCCCCATAAAAAACTGAAAGTCCAGCCTGATTCTGGCTTTAAGTAGCCTCACAAATAAAATTTTGGCATCAACATCATTCTCAACATTCTCAAGTTTTCTTCTCCGGCTTACATAGATAGCCAACTTTGCCTGCCCTAAAACAAAGTTCAGTAGTTGACACTTCTGCTTAAAACGACGATTGTACATAAAACCACAAATGAAAACCTGCTTAGAGAAAACTTCCTTAAAAATATGAAAAAGTTTTGTGAGAAGTTCAAAGAGGCCACTCAGGCGCTGACATTCAATAAAACAATGAAAAACTGTCTCCCTAGAGGAACAAAAAACACACTGATCACTGACACTGCTGTTAATCACAGAAACAAAAGCATTGACTGCTATAATACCATGCAGGACCCTCCACTGTAAGTCTCCATGCCTCTTAGGGAGAGGGGCTTTGTAAAGAGCCCTCCAGGCAGGCCGATGCCCTTTTCCTAGTTTAAAATAGGCTCTCCAAGGAGTGTCCACACAGGTGTTCAATCGGTCCTTGTTGAGTGCCATCACCACCAGTCTGTAGAGTGCCTTACCACTGGCTCCTCCAAAGTCCACACCAGTGGGAGCACAGAATGCCAGTAAGGAGCAAGGAGTGACGTCAAAGTCCATATAGAGCGTGAGAGAGGGAAAGGGGTCAGTGCTTTCTGGCTGCAGCGTGCCATTGCTTAAGTCCAAGAGTAGGGAGTGCTCAAGTCCATGAAGCTCCTGTTTCCAGTGTGCAAGAAGACCATCGATGAAACGATTCGACCTGACACCAAGATGAGCTGCTAAAGCTGAGGCGTTGTTGAGGCCAGGACCAGCCAGTTCCACCACTTGCTTCAGAGTGAGAATGTTCCTGGAACACAGCCTATCAAGGAAGGTCCTTCCAACTCCCGGCAGGACACCAAGGCGACCACCAAAAACCAGCGGTTCCCTCAACAACCAGTAGAGGGAATCGCATGGCCCTCTTTGTTTTTTAAAAAGAGTCCACACTGAAAAGAGACTGCGGTAAAAACTGGGTAAAGACAGTGCATTAGAGTTCTTAAAATCCATTAAAAACACAGGGAGGTCTAGCCCAAGCCCAAGGACTCTCTGTAAAATAACACAGGCCAAAGGCCTCCATACCAGGTCCTGGGGGCCCGTCAGCAGTCTCTGTATGAAAGTCAGTCTAAAAGCAGCACCTCTACTAGCTAAATGAATCACTCCTTGCCCCCCCTCCTCTTTGGGAAGAAATAACAGGGCTTGAGGAACCCAGTGGAGTCCATCCCCCCAAAAAAAGTCCACCAAAACAGACTGAATTTTGGACAACAAACCAGCAGGGGGGTCCATGCACATGAGGCGGTGCCACAGGGATGAGGAAACAAGATTATTTAAAATGAGCACTCTTCCTCTAAAAGATATTCTTGGCATTAGCCACTTCCACTTGTTTAGTCTCCCGTTAATCTTCTCTATGACCCCATCCCAATTTTTTTGCTCAAACTGCTGATTTCCAATAAAGACACCAAGATACTTAAAACCTCCTTTTTTCCAAATCAACCCACCCGGCAGCGTAAGCTGATTTTCTAGTTTCTCCCCCACCATCAGAGCCTCGCTTTTTCCCCAGTTTATCTTTGCAGAGGAAAGTTGGCCAAAAAGATTGACACTCCTAACCAGAACGTCAATGTCACTCTGCTTGTTTAGCAGAATGACTACATCATCTGCATAGGCCGACAGCTTGAACGTGGTGTCACAGCCAGGAAAAGTAACTCCTGATAGATCCCTTCTCAGGCAGTGAAGCAAAGGCTCTATGGCGAGGGAGTACAGCATCCCTGAGAGAGGGCAGCCCTGCCGAACCCCCCTCTGGACTTTTAAAGGGGCAGACAGGCCCCCATTTATCTTCAGCACACTCTCAATGTCACTGTACAAGACCCGTATCCTGGCTATGAAGCCTGGGCTGAACCCAAAAGCTGTTAAAACTGTCCATAAATATTGGTGTTCAACCCGATCAAACGCCTTTTCCTGGTCAATTGAAATCAAACCAGTTTCTACCGCCAATGAACCAGAGACCTCCAAAATATCCCGAATTAAAGTGACGTTGTCACTAATCAGCCTGCCAGGCACACAGTAAGTCTGGTCTACATGAATGAGCTCGCTCATCACCTTTCTCAGTCTTCGGGCCAGAGCTTTTGAGAGAATCTTGTAGTCTGTGCAGAGCAGAGAGACTGGCCTCCAGTTCTTTAGGCTCTGGAGGTCCCCCTTTTTCGGCAACAGTGTGATGATGGCCCTCCTGCAGGTCGTGGGTAGGGTCCCCCTTTCCAAGCTATCTTGGAGAACCTCCAGCAGGTCTGGACCAAGCAGGGGCCAGAATTCCTTAAAAAAGTCCACAGAGAGACCATCTATGCCTGGTGATTTTCCATTCTGGAGGCTCATTAGCGCCGTATGCAGCTCAGACAGAGACAGTGGAGCATCCAAGCCGGCAACAAGGTCCTCTGAGAGCACTGGAAGACCATCAAGGAAAACCTGGCCCAGTGACGTGTCCTCCCTCCACTCTGCTCTAAACAATTCACTGTAAAAGCTAGCAGCGTGTTTCCTGATCTCTGCTGCTGTGGAGATTGTTCTCCCGTCATCGCCCAACAAGGAGTGAATGAGCTTTCTCTGTCCATTTTTCCCCTCCAGTCCAAAAAAGTACTGGGAGGGCGAGTCCATCAGAGCTACATCCATGTAGCGTGAGCGGACCAGAGCACCCTGTGCGGTGACCCCTAGCAAGCTAGCCAAGGCTGACCTTTTTGACTTGAGAGCCTCTAAGTGCTCCTGTTTTCCTGTAGAACTGAGTAACTCCTCTAGCTCTACCACCTCAGTCTCCAGAACTTTCAAGGATTGGGTCAAGCTACGAGTGACATTTTGAGTGTACTGTTGGCAGAATTGTTTTATCTGTGCCTTACCAAAATCCCACCACATTTGGAGAGAACTAAAAGAAGATTTTTGTTCCCTGTGTGACTTCCATACATCATGAAAAACTCCCTTAAAAAACACATCATTTAAAAGTGTATTATTAAAATGCCAAAAAGCACTCTTACACTTTACATTTTCAATGAAAACAGAACAAATCAGCAGGCAGTGATCAGTGAAACCAACAGGACAGATACAACTATTTTTAAAAACACTCATTTGGTGTTTAAAACCATAGAAACGGTCTAACCTAGCCATAGATAAGAGGTTATCTTTAGCATGGCTCCAGGTGTACTGCCTCTGGTCCCCATGATGTGATCTCCACACATCGGCCATTTCATGTGCCTTCACTAGTTCCCTCAGCCTATTGGCAGAAGCAGGGTGAGGTTCCTGATGGTTCCTGTCCAGTCTGTGGTTTAATGTACAGTTAAAATCACCCCCCAGAAATAAAAAACTATTTGGATTACAGGATCTAACCGTATCTGATAGCATATTAAAGACCCTGATCCTTTCTGCTCTCTGGGTTGGCACATACACGTTTATAAGAACCAAGTTTACGTTTTCAAACTGTACCTTTAGCAAGAGTACATGTCCTTTCACCACCTCTTCTACCTCATAAGAGACAGGCACACAACCCCTAGAGAAAAGTACAGCCACCCCTCCACTATTATTGGATTTGTGGCTAAAAAAAAAAGCAGCCATCCCACTCTTTTCTCCACTGGCACTCAATGTCTACAGTGCTGTGAGTCTCCTGGACCATCAGCACGTCAAGTGCCTTTAAATTAAAAAGCTTGTATAAAGAGGCCCTTTTTACATCATCCCTGGCCCCGTTTATATTAAGAGTGCCAATTCTAAGGTGGGGCATTAAAAAGGATAAAAATAAGGTACAGTAAAAAAACACACACATAGCATAAAAGGGAAGAAACAAACTAAGAGTCAACATGACTGTTAGTAATTTGTGATTTCAGTTTGACAACCAGTTTCTTTAAACGAAAAATTTCCTGATCAGTAAAAGTCTCATTCCCATCATTCAGTTTCATCAGCTTGCGAGCTGATGCCACAAATAACTCCAGATCTGGAAAGTAATTTTCCACTTTCACAGCTCTGCTCCCCTTGGTCACCTGGAGAAATTGCCTAATTTTGGTAAAACAATAGGAGCTTTGCTCCTCCTGCGTCTGCATCATTTCAGACTCAGCTCCACTTTCGTCAGAGACGCTCTCATCTAGTAAATCTAACTTCCCAACCCTACTAGATTTAGCAGAGCTCTGCAAGTTTTCAGCACTTTTTCTTTTTTGTGCAGCTTTAAAAGGATCCTCTTCAGCAAAACTACATTCCTGCATTTCTTCATGAACTGCAACGTTTGTCATGCAGTGTTTGCTCTGTGTGTCCCCTACAGCCTCAAACCGCTCCTCCCCCGCCTGCAAAGTCTGTTCATTCACGTTCCTTCGTTTAACTGCACTTTTACTTACACCCTCCACCTGTTTACCCCGGGCGACAGGCTCGTCACAATGATCAGAGCTGCCGCCAGACAGAAATTCCCCACCATCACTGTTTGGGGGGGCAACTACCGCACCCGCCGCGGCCACCCCAGCAGAGGCGGCCGCGGCCGCCCCAGCACAAGCGGACGCGGACGCGGACGCGGACGCCCCCGCAGAAGTAGAAGCGGACGCGGCCGCGGTCGCGGTCGTGGCCGCGACCGCCCCAGCAGAGGCGGGCGCCGCAGCGGCATCCGCCGCACCACATGTAGCACTACCCTCCGGACCACCAGAAACAGCGGCGTCACCTTTCTTACCGCCAGTGCTCTTTGTGTTCGCCTTTTCAGGACATGACCTAATAAGATGGCCTTCTGCGCCACACGCAAAACACTTCATGGTTTCAGATGTTGCAAACACCAAGTAGCTAAAGCCGTCAATCCTGAAATTAAAAGACGCGTTCAGTTCAGCAGAGCTGTCTTTCAACACCATGAAACACTGCCTCCTGTGACATACAACATGCTTCAGCAGGGGTGATTTACTACCCAGAGAGACCATTCTGATAGGGGACACAACCTGGCCAAAACGGGACAACTCTCTAATCAGCTGATCATTTTTAACGAAAGGAGGAGCGTTTGAGATGGTGATCCTCCTAGACGGGTTCGCCAGCGGTAAAACGGGAGTAAAAGTGTCACCTATGACCACTCCCTGTGCCACCACCTGATCAGCTTTTTCAGTCGAATCCAGAAAGATCACAATTGCGCTGTTCATCCTCGATGCTGATTTTATGCTGCCATGCCCAACCACCTGTCCTACAGCGAGGCTGGCCTCCTCCACAGAACAGGGAACTGTCGGGAGGATTCTCACACCATGACGCCGGGTTAAGCGCTCAAACTCCACACCACCATCAATCACCGGCATGATGCCGGCCGGGAAAAACCGGCAGCAGAAGCTACCGTTCCCCAACACACTCACTCCAACACTCACACCACAACACACCCACACTCAACCCACTATATTAAACACACACACCTCAAACACACAAGATAGAGAAAAAGTTAGAAAATACAAAGTTTAAAGTACTCACTCGACACCACTCCACACCCCTGCTCCCACAAACGCCCACGCATGCGCACGAGAGAGAGAGAGAGAGAGAGAGAGAGAGAGAGAGAGAAGGAACCGGCAAGATACAAATATAATGCGATAACAAATAAAGACTTAAGGAAAAATACAAGTAAACCCAAATATGTAAATAACAAAACAACAATGAACGTAAACAGGAAAATAAGTCATACTAAGAAACAATACAGAATATGTGAAAACCAACCAAGGATAAAATAACAGGAATTAGAACTCAAAAATACAACACTATACAAATATGGAAAAGAGACTGAGTGAGGCAGAATCCCCCATGCTCAGATCATGACATCTTGATCAAAAATAACTCCAAGGTTCCTTAGAGAACTACCTTTTGACTGTCACAGGTGCCAAAAGGCGCCTAACCCCCTTGTGGTCAAGAGTGGTAAGGATTTTTGTCAAGAAAATATTCAGATCAGATGTCGGAGATTTTCAAGGCTATAACTTGCAAGTGGGAAGAGATAATGGCTGACTGTCAATTAGAAAGATGTAGAATATGATCCAAAGTTTGACATAGGAGTAAATTTATGCATCTAATTTGCATAATGCTGTGCATAATGCCGTCGTCGTCGTCGGCCTCCGTCGGTCTATGATGACCATGGAAGAGAATCCTAAACGTCTACTCTGCTGGAACAGTACCGCCTGTGGCTGAACAGGCCGATGCGCGAATGGCAGTCCCTGTCACACAGGTCGCACTTGTGGGTGGTCTCCGTGCTGCTGGGTCTGTGGCGGTTCTTCCTGCGGGTCCTTTTTTCATCTGCAGCAGCAGTCAGTCTCTCTTCACCCGCCTTGAGCTGTCCGGTCAGGGTGCCTCTCCATTTGGAGCGGTCCGTTGCAAGGTCCTCCCAGTGCTCTGTGTTGATCTCCAGGGCCTTCATGTCTCTCTTGCAGACGTCTCTAAAACACAGCTGTGGGCGGCCAACGTCTCTCTTGCCAGTTGCCAGTTCTCCATAGAGGACGTCTTTGGGGATTCTGCCATCCTCCATATGGTGAACGTGGCCTAGCCAGCGGAGCCTGCGCTGTCTGAGTAGAGTGAACATGGAGGGAAGGCCGGCGCGGGACAGAACTTCTGTGTTGGGCACTTTGTCCTGCCAGGATATGTCCAGGATGTGGCGAATGCAGCGCAAGTGGAAGGAGTTCAGTCTCTTTTCCTGCCAGGCGTATGTTGTCCACGTCTCACTCCCATAGAGCAGTGTGCTGATGACGCAGGCGTTGTACACTGCCATCTTCGTCTTGACAGAGAGTTTGGGATTCTCCCACACTCGTGTGGTGAGGCGAGCGAGTGTGAAGGCTGATTTTCCAATCCTCTTGTTGATCTCTGTATCAAGGGAGAGGTTGTTGCTGATGGTGGACCCCAGGTACGTGAACTGATTCACGACCTCCAGCTCGTAGTCGTCAATGGTGATGGTTGGTGGTGCTTCCGTGCCTTGCGCCAAGACGTTAGTCTTCTTCAGGCTGATGGTAAGCCCGAAGTCCTTGCATGCCTGGGAGAAGCGGTCCATAAGGGTCTGAAGCTCCTGCTGTGTGTGGGTTGCGACTGCAGCATCGTCTGCGAACAGCATGTCTCTGATTAGAGCCTCGCGTACTTTGGTTCTGGCTTTCAGGCGGGCGAGGTTGAAAAGCCTGCCGTCAGATCTTGTGTGCAGGTAGATTCCCTCTGTTGCTGTGCTGAAGGCATGTCTCAGGAGCATAGCAAAGAAAATCCCAAAGAGGGTTGGTGCAAGTACACAGCCCTGTTTCACTCTGCTGCGTATGTTGAAAGGCTCTGAGACGTTGCCATCGTGCTGCACTATCCCCTGCATGTTGGTGTGAAACGATTCAATGAGGCTTTGCAACTTTGGTGGGCATCCTATCTTTGGCAGGATCTTGAAAAGGCCTTCTCTGCTGACCAGATCGAACGCTTTGGTGAGGTCGATGAAGGCGACGTACAGGGGCATGTTCTGTTCTTTGCATTTCTCCTGGAGTTGGCGGATGGAGAATATCATGTCTACCGTCGATCGCTCAGCGCGGAAGCCACACTGAGACTTGGGGTAGACACGTTCGGCAAGCTTCTGTAGACGAACGAGAACAACTCGTGCATAGACTATGCCAACAACGCTGAGGAGGGAGATGCCCCTGTAGTTGTTGCAGTCGCTTCTCTCCCCTTTGTTTTTGTAGAGGGTGATGATCTTGGCGTCCCTCATGTCCTGTGGTACAGCACCTTCCTTCCAACACTGGCAGAGGACGTCATGCAATGGCAGCAGTAGGGCGGTCTTGCAGTGCTTGATCAGGTTGGGGGGTATGCCGTCGTTGCCGGGTGCCTTGCCAGCGGCCAAGCTATCAATGGCCTTGCTGAGTTCGTCGATGGTCGGCTCGGCGTCAAGTTCGTCCATGGATGGCAGGCAGTCGATGGCATCAAGGGCTGACGGTGTCACGGTGTTCTGTCTGGAGTAGAGGTCGGAGTAGTGTTCGACCCATCTCTCCATCTGCTTGTTCTTTTCTGTGATCATCTCCCCAGTGGAGGATTTGAGGGGGGCCGTCTTGCTCTGAGCCGGACCAAGTGCTTTCTTGATGCCATCGTACATACCACGGATGTTCCCTGTTATGGCAGCGGTTTGAATGTCTTGGCTGAGCTGAGTCCAGTACTCGTTGGCACTGCGCCGAGCAGTCTGCTGAACTTTGCTTCTCGCAGCCCTGAGAATCTGGAGATTCTTCTTGTTTGGGTACTTCTTGTACTCAGCAAGTGCTGAGCGCTTGGCTTCAATGACGGGGGTCATCTCCGTCAACTTGGCATCAAACCAGTCTTGTGACTTCGAGGTCTTCCTCCCAAAGGTAGCCAAGGCTGTGCGGTGGATGGTGTTTCGCAGTTCTTCCCACTTCTGCTTTGCAGATTCTCCTTCTTGTGGTACACCAAGTTCCTTCTCAAAGGTGGAGGCAAACTGCTCAACAAGTTCTGGTTGAGCCATCTTGCTGGTGTCAATCCGTGCCTTTCCAGGTTGTCTAGCACGATGGAATTTCTTCAGCTGCAGCTTGACCTTGCAACACACCAATGAATGGTCTGTGTCGCAATCTGCACTCTGGAACGAACGGGTGATTAGCACGTTCTTCAGTGAGGTGCGCCTGGTCAGGATCAAGTCCAGCTGGTGCCAGTGGTTTGAGCGTGGATGTTGCCAGGAAACCTTGTGTTGGGGCTTGGTCTTGAAGAGCGAGTTTGTGATGCACAGATCGTGATATGTGCAGAACTCGAGCAGCCGCTGTCCGTTGTCATTCATTCTGCCCACGCCAAAAGGTCCAAGACAGGAGGGCCAAGAGTCGTGGTCAGCACCCACTCTGGCATTGAAGTCTCCAAGGAGAATGAGTTGTTCAGAGTTGGGGACGATCCTGACAGTTGTTGCGAGATTCTCGTAGAACTCGTCTTTTGCCTCTGGTGTGGCTGTCAGTGTTGGGGCATACACACTGACGAGGGTGACTGGGCCTTGAGTGGTGTTCAGGCGGAGGGTGAGGAGTCGTGCAGAGCCAGTGCTGCTCGGTTCCACCATCTTCAGCAAGGTGTTCTTCACTGCAAAGCCCACTCCGTGTTCCCTGTGTTCGTCACTGCCCTTTCCCTGCCAGTAGAACGTGTAGTCCTTCTCTCTCAGTGTGCCTGCGTCAGCCAACTGTGTTTCCTGGAGAGTGGCGATATCCACACCCAGTCTCTTCAGCTCATTATTGATGATGGCAGTCTTCCTGGTGTCGTTGATGTCCTTGAGGTTAGTAGCGAGTCCTGTCATCATAGTGCGGGCGTTCCAAGTTCCCAGTTTTAGAGTTGGTCTCTTTTGTTTTATTGTCTTGCCTGGTGCGAAAGTTCTCAGCCTGCTGTTCGGACTTCTCCTCATCCCCATGCACCCAATGAGGAAAGCAAGCTGTGGCGGGACATCACCTTATTGGCTGGGGGCTGCCCAGCTTGAGGCGGGCGGTAGCTGTCCAGTGAGATCCGATGATCCCTCCCACCGTCGGGAATAACCCCTGGCGCCGAGCTCTACACCAATTGAGCGGTGGCTTATAACCGGTTACTGTCATTCCCCGTGTTTTGTCTATGCCAAAGGCGAAGCTGGAGTGTCCTCTCCAGTGATCCGGTGTTCTACCTTCCAGCGTTGGGCGTTGGTAGGATTCAAGCCTGGGCAGGAAGATATGGAGGATAAGATGTTGCCCATGCAGCATGTCCCCCCTCTTCACGTCACTGATGAATCCAAAGGAACAGCAGGGCTGCTACAGTTTGGCACCAGCGCCGTTGCAGGAGCTGCCAGAACGATGTTGAGCACAACATAGAACTGCCTTAGGGGCTCCGACTCCGGATTTTTCCTCAGGGTTGACTCCCGAAGCCTTTCCCGTGACCGGGTATGCCGCAAGGCAGCGGAGGTTTGAAATCAGGGTTTACCTTCCCCTAGATGGGCTACCTTCCCAGGTTGACGAGCCACCATCTACCCGAAGCATCTGGTTTTAAGGCGCCAGAGATCCGCCCTCGCCCCTTCTCCTATTAGTAAAAGCAGTTCCGCTGGGCTTAGAGACTAAACCACACGGGCAGGCTAGGAGTTGGACTTAGTTGTCAGAGGCTTTTCGAGACGCACGCCATAAGGAGCATTTTATGAGCACTGGGAGCTTAACCCCAGTGCCGCTCCTGGCTATGACAACCTTGGAACCACGTAATGCCACAGCAGCTATATTAGAGATTTCCAAGGCTATAACTTGAAAGTGGGAAGAGATAATGATTACTGTCAATTAGAAAGATGTAGAATATGATCCAAAGTTTCAGACAGTAGTAAATTTACGCATCTAATTTTTATAATGCCACGTCAGCTATATGGAATTACATAACTGTCAGTCAAAAGTGGACTTTGGACATATTTACACAAAGAATGGTTTTGTTTTATTGTCACCGGTTTTGTTTTGTTTTTGTTTTTTGTTATCTTCTCTTCAAAGTATATGAACCAGAAAATCAGGAGAATGTACACAGCTGATAAAAAAAAACAATCAGACCTACCGCGCGTCACATCTTTTCATTCGTCCATTTTCGTCATCCACGGTCCTTATTTCGTCCTCTGCCAGGCAATTTTGCTTTCTCTCCCACATCCAGAAAGTCTCAGACTTAGACTTAGAGACTTAGACTTAACTTTATTAATCCCTTTGAGATGACTCCTCTGGGAAATTCATTCACATGAATCTCGTGATTTATCCCAACTCAATTTCAGTTACAAAACAATCCAGCAGTGACTGTTCTCTGCCATCACGTGCAACTCCATCGATGGCAGACAAAACTGGACACGGTGCAGACTGTGTTCTCCTGTCACAAAAGGTAAATATTTCCTTTCATAAGCTAAATAATCTCCTTTTTGAATCATAGTTGGCAAATTTGGGAGCAAATCCTCCATTTCAGTCCATCGACAGCAATCGGTAGCATCCATATTGGATTGTCTTCTTCTTCTTCTACTCTCGGTTTCTCAAAGAAGAAGACAAATTTTTTCTTTTGTGGTGTATTCCATGTCAGCCATGATTCCTCCAACATGTGTCTGCCACCTTGTGAACAGGCATAATCGGTACAAATCCTCAGTACAGCTGGGTAGTGTTTCTGCACTTCATGTCACTTGACAGGCGCAGTGCTGCGTTGTGCCACTAGGGGTACACGATCTGCCCATGAAATCTGCCCAGTTAAAAGGAACCCCGATTATATTGGCATGTTAGCTCTATATGCTTTATTTTTAGTTAGTAACCTAACTATAATATAATTTTTTTGAAAATAATTCCCAGTTTTATATATGTTTAAAAAGCTTTATTACGATGTAAATCGCCATCTTTGTTTACGTCGCAATGCATTCTGGGTAGTGACGTAGAATGGTTGCAGCCGTTTTTTCTGTCTTATACAAGCCAAGAAGCGAAGCTACGAACTACTGCCATTTGTCAGTGAAAATGCCACATTGCGCGGCTTTTGGATGTAATTTCCAATCAAAGGGAAATAAAGGGAACGGGGTAAGCCTCCATAGCTTTCCTAAAGAGGGAAGTTGAGGAAAAAGTGGGGGCGGCAGCGGCTCAGGAGGTAGAGTAGGTCATCTAATAACCCGATGGTTGGCGGTTCAAATCACGCTCTCCCCAGATATCCTGCCGTTGTGTTCCTGGGCAAGACACTTCACCCGCATTGCCTCCAGTGCCCATAACACTGGGTATGAATGTGTAAAAATGTTTAAATGCTCGGTGGTGGCCGGAGAGGCCGTTGGCACGGATTGGCTGCCACATTTCCGTCACTCTGAGTGTCTGTGATCACGCGCTACAGCGCACGCTTGATAAAGCTGACATATATATTAATCACGCTATGATAAAGCACGATATCGCTCAAAGCGCACACATGAGACATGTCTATGATCACGCGCTACAGCTCACGCTTGATAAAGCTGACATATATATTAATCACGCTATGATAAAGCACGATATCGCTCAAAGCGCACACATGAGACATGTCTATGATCACGCGCTACAGCTCACGCTTGATAAAGCTGACATATATATTAATCACGCTATGATAAAGCACGATATCGCTCAAAGCGCACACATGAGACATGTCTATGATCACGCGCTACAGCGCACGCTTGATAAAGCTGACATATATATTAATCACGCTATGATAAAGCATGATATCGCTCAAAGCGCACACATGAGACATGTCTATGATCACGCTTGATAAAGCTCACGCTTGATAAAGCTGACATATATTATATTTTTTTTTTCCCGGTTCCGGTTCCGCCGGACCGGCGGCGCCACACGAGTTGGCTGCCTTTTGCAACTGCCTTTTTCTTATCTTCTTTCTTCCTTCTACACCTTTCACTCTATATATATATATCACGGACACACAGATTGCCCCTAGGGTCTCCCGAGTTGGCAGACGGAGCCACTGTTTGCAGCGGGGGACGATACAGCAGGGAAGAGCTAGCTCCAACTGCCACCCGGTGCTAACGGAGAAGCTCGACATGCCGAGGAACTGTGGCGAAAACGACGCGGGTGCCGGGCTGGAGTTTAGGTGGCGTGCAAGAAATATAAGACAGAATAATAAAGAGCAATGGCAAGAACCAAGCAGACCGCCCGTAAATCTACTGGAGGAAAAAGCCCCCAGGAAGCAGCTAACCACCAAGGCTGCTCGAAAAAGCGCTCCGGCCACTGGCGGAGTGAAGAAGCCTCACCGTTACAGGCCCGGTGCCGTGGCTCTGAGAGAGATCCGTCGCTACCAGAAATCCACGGAGCTGCTCATCCGTAAGCTGCCCTTCCAGCGCCTGGTGAAGGAGATCGCTCAGGACTTCAAGACCGACCTGCGCTTCCAGAGCTCCGCCATCATGGCTCTGCAGGAGGCCAGCGAGGCCTACCTGGTGGGTCTCTTCGTGGACACCAACCTGTGCGCCATCCACGCCAAGTGGGTCACCATCATGCCCAAAGACATCCAGCTGGCCCGCCGCACCCGCGGAGAGAGAGCTTAGACTTTCTGCTGCACATTCACCAAACACAAAGCTCCGCACTGTGTCTCTCTCTCTCTCTCTCCCTCTCTCTCTCTCTCTCTCTCTATATATATATATATATATATATATATATATATATATATATATATATATTTATAGTAATATGTACATATGTATACTAGCTGTTCTTGTTTTTTTCTTGCCTTCTGATTGTTGCTCTGAGTGTTGCTATCCCTGTGCTGTTGCAATCCTGGAATTTCCCCATTGTGGGACTAATAAAGGCTTATCTTATCTTATCTTATATATATTAATCACGCTATGATAAAGCACTATATCGCTCAAAGCGCGCGCACGAGACATGTCTATGATCACGCGCTATAGCGCACGCCTGATAAAGCTGACATATATATTAATCATGCTATGATAAAGCACAATATCGCTCAAAGCACACGCATGAGACATAACATAGCCACCCGATGCTAGCGGAGGAACTCGACATACCGGGAACTGTAGCGAAAACGATGCGGGTGCCGGGCTGGAGTTTAGGCGGCGTGCAAGAAATATAAGACAGAATAATAAAGAGCGATGGCAAGAACCAAGCAGACCACCCGTAAAATCCACAGGAGGAAAAAGCCCCCCAGGAAGCAGCTAGCCACCAAGGCTGCTTGGAAAAGCGCTCCGGCCACCGGCGGAGTGAAGAAGCCTCACCATTACAGGCCCGTGGCTCTGAGAGAGATCCGTCGCTACCAGAAATCCACGGAGCTGCTCATCCGTAAGCTGCCTATCCAGTGCCTGGTGAGGGAGATCGCTCAGGACTTCAAGACTGACCTGCGCTTCCTGAGCTTCGCCGTCATGGCTCTGCAGGAGGCCAGCGAGGCCTACCTGGCGGGTCACCATCATGCCCAAAGACTTCCAGCTGGCCCGCCGCATCTGCGGAGAGAGAGCTTAGACTTTCTGCTGCACATTCACCAACCACAATGCTCCGCACTGTGTGTCTATATATATACATTTATAGTAATATGTACATATGTTTACTAGCTGTTCTTGTTTTTTCTTGCCTTCTGAGTGTTGCTCTGAGTGTTGCTATCCCTGTGCTGTTGCAATCCTGGAATTTCCCCATTGTGGGACTAATAAAGGCTTATCTTATCATAATGGGTTTGGGCAGGGGTGTCCAATCATGTGCCATGGAGGGCCAAGACCCTGCAGGCTTTACCTCTAAATAGTGTCTTCAACAGCAGATTCCACTGAACTTCTTCCACTGACTGCTGATCAGTGAGAACACCTGCTGAAGAGACTGGGTAGAAGAGAGAACCTGCAGGGTCTTGGCCCCCCATGACACATGATTGAAACCCCGGGGTTAGGATTTAATGGGATTTAACATTTTAACACAAACTGCTTTATGGTTCATAATTCTGTTGACAGACTTACACCAAACCAAAAGTGATTTCTCAAACTGCTGGATTGTTCTTAGACAGCTTTTCCAATCTGTTAGTATTTTATTAATTTGTGCCACATGGTGGTAACCTTCACATATAAAAAAGGGACATCTGCAAAAACTTCAGAGGTTTATTGTCAGTGCAATTCCCAGTGCAATATTACATGAATGCATGTATAGTACATTGTTGATGCAGAAATATATATTTCTACAGTACATGTATCTAGTAAATCAAGTATTTTCCATGTAACCTTGTGACTGCATTATTTTAATTGCTTTTAATCCTAGATCAAGTTTGTTTTGGCCTAAAATGCATCATAATTGTCAAATATATCTTATTATACCTAACTCAGTACTGTTTACTTTTTGAATATATATTTTGTGGCTAATATAGTTATTAACCTGGCGATCAAGTTGTGTCAGCTAATCATTTTTTGCTATGACACCACCTCAGACTCAGTGCTGCTGGCATGACATGATGTCTCAACAGTCTCTCCATGATTTTCACACAGATCAGAGCAGTTTGTTGCACAGGAAATAAACGTTTCTACAAACATTCTTAAGCTCTACAACCACTGATCGTTTGTGAAGCTGGGGTGACATCAGTGACAGGCTGTGTTGAACATCCAGACCGACCGTTTGAAGCGGTAATTTTCCCACAACAGAGCCATCTGAAACACACACACAGCATACATATTTTAGTACCTAACAGCGATAACTTGCAGACATTAGTGTAGTACGACGTACTTATAGCAAACTAGCATTAGCAACCATTAACTTACCGTCATATATGACCTAGTTTGTATCCTCACTTCTTCGGCTCTCCCAGAAGCTGCAGTACTATTCCAGAGTGTTTCGTCTAGCTGCCTGTACCCTTGTCTGGTGGTCGTTTTTGGCATTTACGGTGACAAAAAGCCACAGACCGAGGAGTCGCCTTGTACAGCTGCCATGTTATGTTTTGCTTGGGTCGTGTGTTTTACATCACGGGAGTGTGGCGCTGCCTTGCTGTAAAAAAAATCCCGCCCACCCCAGCTTAACCCAGCTTTACCCAGCTGCTATGGAAAGACAACCAAGGCCGAAATGAGTAATGGCAAATTGAGGCAAGTCGAGTCGAGTTAGGCCGACCGGGGCTAGTGGAAAAGGGCCTTTTGTCACCCTTTCTACAGTGCTGAAAAGAAACCTGGGATTATTCTTGTTCTCTTCTATTAACCCCTTGCACTCCGGTCAATTTCCCTAAAAACGCCAAAAAATAATGTGCCCAAAGTAAATCGAAAGCTGTTCTTCAACCCTTTGCAGCATCTTCATGGGGTTGGTCTCATTTAAAAGAAAACACTTTGAATTTTTTGGCAAAACAGTCATAATCTCTCTAAGTGCTCCGGCCATTGAGTTACAGTCATTTAAACATACTGAACTTGAAAAAAATAAATTTGGCCTGGGTGTTTTTTTGGATACAAATGCTTGTAAATAACACAGAGCTTCAGATCCGGGCTGGAAAATGGAACAGAAATGTAGAACCAAGTATTATCCAGCTGAGGTCAAAATTTTGTAACAATACCACAAAAAATGAATATATTACACAGCTTTTTCCTCAGGTAGTTCCCAGGCGTTTTTGAACTGTGCCAAATTGTGCCAAATGGCACAGTTTGGAAAAACGTCTGGAACTTTTGAATGATTCAATACAGAAGCTTCATCTTGGGCTCTAATGAAAGGTGACACTCAGGTCTGTGTGTGTGCATGTGTGTGTGTGTGGGGGGGTGCCCCCCCCTCGCTGCAGAGGATGGACATCGGCCATCGCTACATGACGGAATAGACTCATGTGGCGATGTGGCGACAGCGGCGCAGTCACCGCGGCTCCCCTCCCCCCCTTGCTACAGAAGAGTAGTGGGGGGGGGCGTTCACGGTCTGGATGTGGCGCACAACCTGTGTACCGCGGCGCATGAACTTCAGACTTCGTGCGCTGCACAGTTGTAATTTACCGATCGGTCAAAAGTCATTTTTGATTACAATTTTCAGGGATAAAGAATAATTTAGCTTATACCACCTTACCTCTTCACAGCAGTGTCCTGGCGAACTTCTCTTCCTCATTGTCAGACGAACGCGATGCTGGTCCGCTCGTGGTTCTGGTCTCGCGACCCGGTCAAAACATAATTCCATGATTGCGGTTTTGGCGAATGATTTACGACCTTCGTCGTAGGCCTCCGTCGGTCTATGGTGACCATGGAAGAGAATCCTAAACGTCTATTCTTCTCGAATAAAAAAAAAAAAGCACCGCCTGTGACTGAAGAGGCCGATGTGCGAATGGCTGTCCCTGTCACACAGGTAGCACTTGTGGGTGGTCTCCGTGCTGCTGGGTCTGTGACGGTTCTTCCTGCGGGTCCTTTTTTATCTGCTGCAGCAGTCTGTCTTCATCCAGCCTTACAAAAAACAGCTCGCGAACTTCTCTGCTTCAATTGGCTCACTGCATTCACAGCTTTGGTAGGCGGGTCCTTCTTGCTAGGTTTTCAGTCATTGGTTCTTCAAGGTTTCAGAAACCCAATTCAAGGCTCTTATTAGTCGAATGAGAGGCCAATCAGATGAACTAATCTGTTCGCGGCTGTGTCTGCAGTGGAAGAACGGAAATGCAGCTTTTATTTTCAGTGCGCACTTGGACGCAGCTCCATCATGCGTCCTAGAGCGCGCGAGGGCGCACGAGAGCGCCCTCGTGCGCTCTGGGACACAGAGACTTGCCCGCCCGCGGTACAATGGAGTGCAAGAGGTTAATGCGGAATAATAACTTGTTCTAGTTTTCCTACGAGATTTTTTTTTACAAATTAGAAGATGATTTCTCCAAGCTAAATATATTTAATCTAATTAAGTGGACCGCCATTTTCTTTCTAATTGACAAGTCTTGTTTTAAGCTACGAGTTTTTGTGTTGAACCAAGGAGTTAGAAATCTCAGATTAGACTTTTTCTTTTTTAAAGGGGCCACCATGTCTAAAGTCTGATGCAGAGAAGCCGTGACACTATCTACCATGCTATCAATTACAGAAGGACACATGGCATTGAGGAAACAATCTGCTTAAATTTGGTAACAGCATCATCTGAGAGGCATCTACTGTAGTAATATTTTTATTTAGGAGCCAAATAGTTAGAAATTGTAAAATCAAAAGTTATCAGATAATGGTCTGACAGTACAGGGTTATGAGGAGACACTACCAGATTTTCTATTTTTATGCCATATGTCAGAATAAGATCCAGTGTGTGGTGGAGATAATGAGTAGAATTTCCTACTTTCTTAGAAAACCCCATCAAGTCTAATATTGAATTCAATGCCATATTAAGGCAATCATTATCTACATCTACATGTATCTGATTTAAGCACTAAATCCACTAAGAATTCGGCAAATTCGGATAAAACTCTGAGTAGGCTGAGGGAGGACGATAAACTACAGCAAATAAAATTGGGTTTAACCTAAAATTGCTAAAATGCCCAATACTGAGGACCAGGCCCTCAAAGGAATTATAACATGTTTTTTGCTTTACAATAACTAGTAATTTAGAATGGTAAATTGTTGTTACTCCTCCTCCACGACCAGAACTTCTGGGATTTTGACAGTTTAAATAACCAGAGGAAGTTGAGTCTGTCATGTGGTGATCCTTGCGGATCACCAAGAGACACCACAGAGTTCACCAGAGAGTTTGGCTAAGATGTTATTTATTTACAGACGTGACAAAACACAACTATGAACCCCTTAGGGCAAATACACACATGAACGAGACTTGGGCTCGTAGGGCTAACGCAGCCGCTACGAGCTAAACTGTGACAAAGCTATAATGACGAACATGACATGAAGGTCTACGGCACTCTCAAGTAAGACGAGGCGCAGACCCAGGGCTTGGCAGGATGAAGACACACAAACAATCCTCACGTAACGTTGACCCAATGTCGACTGATACTCCTGCGTCTTACCGTCGTCAGTGCCGGGCTTAAAAGGGCGAAGCACTAACGACGGTAATGACAAACAGCTGACCGGCCCTTGACAGGCGGAAGCCCCACCGAGCACTTTCACAATAAGAGCCCGGTGAGGTCAGAATACAGCCCGCAGCTGTCAAGGCCGGCAGCGAGAAGAACTTAGCCCGAGCGCGATCAGAACCGGCGCTCGGGTCATAACAGTACCCTCCCTCCACGGGTGGACTCTGAACGCCCCAAGGAACCACCCTGCCGCCCCCCCCCGCCCCCCCAGGGTGGGAGGTTGGGGGACAGGTGCGGAGGGAGAGAAACCAACCCATGAACAAAATAGACCAAAAAAAAAACCATACAAGACAATGACAAGACTAACAAGAAAATGTACAAGGGAAAAAACAAAAACCAGAACTTCAGGGTCAGAAAAAATTAAATGCAAGAATACAGCATACTCACTCATACCAGACTAAACATGAAACAAGAAACAGAGCACTACTTGCTCATACCAGACTATACATGAAAAAACAAAAACAGAGCATTACTCCCTCATACCAGACTATACATGAAACACACAAAAAAAAAAACAGAGCATACCCGCTCAACCCAGACTATACATATGCCAACAAGGCTACTGCAAGGCATGAAATGCCAGAAACAAAATAACCAGGACAAGGGAAAAAAAAAGCACAAACACTGAGACAAACCCAGGGACCACTACCCCCCCCCCCCCCCCGGCAGTTTATGTTGACCGGTGGTCACAGGAGGAAGACCAGGCGGCTCACCAGAGTCCAAAGTCCCGCACGTCCGCTTCTCCGGTGGTCGAACTACGTAGCCCCATGGCACACATAACAGGTCGGGTGGCCGAATCGAGGCGCCGAACCGGCGAAACAGTCTCTCCGGCGGCCGACCCGTGTCCCTCAGCCACCAATCCAGGGCATCAACAACCCGCAGTGGCCTCCCTGACAAGAACAAAACTTGGGAGAACAGGGGCAAGCGAACAGGGACCCCCATGGCCCCCGGCGATGATGAATAGGGGCGGTGACTCAGAGGGAACCGATGAGAAGGGCGAGCCAGGAATCCGCTCCGCGAAGAAGGGTCTGCAGCTCCTCCTCTGCCTATGGACCACGCTCGCGCTGCATCACTGCTGGACCCAGATTGGGTCCCAGCTGCACCCACGTTGGGCCCCGATTGGGCCAGAACCGCACCCGGGGTGGACCCCGATCGAGTCTCCGGTGCACCCTAGTTGGACCCCGATTGGGTCGGATCCGCACCCGCGGTGGACCCCGATTGGGCCTCCGACACACCCACGTCGGACCCCGATTGGGCCAAAACCGCCTCGGCGGTGGACCCCGATTGGGCCCCCGGTGCACCCACGTTGGACCCCGATTGGGCCGAAACCGCTCCTGCGGTGGGACCCGATTCGGCCTCCGGTGCAGCTCCGCTGACGAACTCCACCCCCGAACCTGGGACCTCCAACTCGGTGACACCGACCTGTTCCACGTCGGTGACACTGAAACAAAGCTCGGAGACAGGAAAACCAGGATCAGCATCACCGGTAGCAACGGAACCCAGCGAGACGAGCTCGGACGCAGCAGACGGCTGCTCCTCACTCGCTTCCCCGAGAGGCAGGCAAAAATGCTCAACAGAGGACAGAGACAGAAGAGGGAGCACTTGCCTGCACTCGGGTTCCGTTGCCACCCAGGACTCCGACGATCCAGGTTCTGGGCGACTCTCGTCAGCTGGATCAGGCTCAGCTGCGTCGAGCTCCGCAGCTGGCACGATGTCATCTGCAGCCTGAGGTTCCTCCCACGCTGCTATCCACGCCGACAACCCGTATGGCGTAGGGGCAGGGAACCCTTGACCCACTGGCTCGAACCGCTCCGGCGAGGAGACCCGGGGACGCTTCTTCGTCGGCTCAGGCTCCGGGCCGCAGTCTGCTCCTCTCCTCCGTCCAAGACGTGGCTGCAGGGCCGGATGCAGGTTTTCCAGCACTGCAGGGGCCCTCTTCGTCCGACGACGCTGGCCTGGCGTCGCAGACCGCTCGACGGGGGAGAACACAGAGGCAGTGGGTTTAATAACTTCTTCCACAGCAGGTGGAGGGAGCTCGGGGGGCTGCGAACCCCGAACTCTGCCCCCAGGAGTCAGACAAGGCAGATCATTATTAAGATGTGACAAACAAACGAGCACTTGCCTTCCTCCTGGGGCAGAGATGGTTCCTGCTGTGGGGGACGTCGTTCCTCCTTCTCCCCGCTGGATGGTGACAGAGGGCCCCCTGGGAAAACGAGGTGGGGCTGCTCTCGGAGATTCGCTGACGGGATACGCCGGCAGCGAGTCCAGCCGGGGATTCCGCTGAGGGTTGCCCGCGCCGTTACGCCGACGTCCTCGTCAGCCCCCAGACGGCGCGTACTCCTGGACCTGCTCCGGGACGGGAACGGGACACCAACGCGGGGAGCGAGGATGCCTCCTCCTCTGCTTCCCACTCTCTTCCTCCTCCAGCCCACAAAGAACCTCGCGCTGAGCGGCGAGTTCCTCCCACCTCGATATTACCTCAGGATGATCGTCATAGTCGAGGGGAAGGTTGTCCAGATACTCCTCAGCGACGTTCAGATGCCAACGCATGTCACTGGAGGTGTCGTCGAATGTAGCGGCGAGGAGCGCCCCATCGCCGTATTCCAGCGCGCTTGCTAGCTCCTGGTCCAGGCGCCGACCGCGGCCCCTGGATGACGGCATTCTCCCAGACGTTGACACCCGAACGGGAAGAACAAACAGTCCAGTTATGGCACAAACTCCCGGTGAAACGGCGTCTCGATGCGACGCCTCCGTTTAGGCGACCAGGCAGGAGTATACTGTCATGTGGTGATCCTCGTGGATCACCAAGAGACGCCACAGAGTTCACCAGAGAGTTTGGTTAAGATGTTATTTATTTACAGACGTGACAAAACACAACTATGAACCCCTTAGGGCAAATACACACATGAACGAGACTTGGGCTCGTAGGGCTAACCCAGCCGCTACGAGCTAAACTGTGACAAAGCTATAATGACGAACCTGACATGAAGGTCTACGGCACTCTCAAGTAAGACGAGGTGCAGACCCAGGGCTTGGCAGGATGAAGACACACAAACAATCCTCACGTAACGTTGACCCAATGTCGACTGATACTCCTGCGTCTTACCGTCGTCAGTGCCGGGCTTAAAAGGGCGAAGAACTAACAACGGTAATGACAAACAGCTGACCGGCCCTTGACAGGCGGAAGCCCCACCGAGCACTTTCACAATAAGAGCCCGGTGAGGTCAGAATACAGCCCGCAGCTGTCAAGGCCGGCAGCGAGAAGAACTTAGCCCGAGCGCGATCAGAACCGGCGATCGGGTCATAACAGAGTCATTTAAACCAACATAATCCTCTTCCCCTAACCAAGTCTCTGTAAGGGATAGTAAATCAATCTGATGATCAATTAACAGATAAGATAAGATAAGATAAGCCTTTATTAGTCCCACAATGGGGAAATTCCAGGATTGCAACAGCACAGGGATAGCAACACTCAGAGCAACAATCAGAAGGCAAGAAAAAAACAAAAAACAAGAGCAGCTAATATACATATGTACATATTACTATAAATATATATATATATATACAGACACACAGTGCAGAGCATTGTAGCTTGATGGAATACATATATAAGTATATAAACACACAGTGCGGAGCATTGTAGCTAGATGGAATAAATATGTAGATATATAAAAACACACACAGTACGGAGCATTGCTGCTAGGTGGAATAAATATGTAAATATATAAACACACACAGTGCGGAGCATTGTAGCTAGATGGAATAAATATATAGATATATAAACACACCCAGTGCGGAGCTTTGCAGCTAGATGGAATAAATATGTAAATATATAAACACACACAGTGCAGAGCATTTTTTTTTTTTTTGGTTACTTATTTGTACCCGTAGGTAGATTTGGTTTGCAGTCTGGTGACAAGCCACCGGCTGCTGGTCACTGCGTGCGCGAGCGCCCTAAACCTACATGTTTTTGGTATGCGGGAGGAAACCGGAGAAATCCCGGAGTAAACCCACGCAACACGGGGAGAACATGCAAATTCCACACAGCTCACTGTTGGTCGGGGGCTGGGATCGAACCCACGATCTCATGATCCCCGCGATCCCCCGGCCAAGGGTAAAATTGTGCTGCCACAGTGCTAAACCACTGCGCCACTGTGCAGCCCCTAAGCCCCTAACCCCTAGCATTGTTGCTAGATGGGATGAAACAGCACAACCGTCTACTTAGTTATCCTACATGGTATGATTATGTACCCATACATATTCTCACCCTCCATAGCGACCGGTATTTTCATAGTTGTAGTTGTAGATCATGGACTAGCAGAGACTTGGGAGTTAGATACCTATTATTTAACAAGCCATATTTAATTTTTTAAATTATAAGGAGGAACAGAGGCCAAGTCATTAAATTTAGAGGTTTCATGTTTAACTTGAGTTTTACCAACGTTTTGTTTGATCACTTTGGGATGCTTATACAATATATTTTTATTTACTTTGGAGGGAGCAGACAATAATTCTCTGATGGGGAAGACAGGGGTTAAGTTCAGGGGTGGTGGATGAAGAGGAGCTGCAGAGAGGTGTGTAAGACTGCGACTCTGCTTCCTGGTCCCAACTCTGAGTTGTCAAGGTTTTGGAAATTTGGATAAAAATGATGCCAGATTGTCAGATAAAAGAGACACACCATCAAAAGTGGGATGGACGCCGTCTCATCTAGGAAGACCAGGTTTTCCCCAAAATGAGTTCCAATTGTCTATGTAGCCCACATTGCTTGCAGGACACCACACAGACAGCCAGCGGTTGAAGGATGACACGTGGCTAAACATGTCATCATTGGTCAGATTGGGGAGGGGCCCAGAGAATACTCCAACAGCACACCTCACCACCATCTCACTGTCCTCATACATGTCCTGCACCACCCTCACATACTTCTCTGCCACTCCTGACTTTCTCATATAGTACCACACCTCCTCTCTTGGCACCCTATCATATGCTTTCTCTAGATCTACAAAGACACTGTGTAACTCCTTCTGACCTTCTCTGTACTTCTCCGCCAATACTGTTAGAGCAAACATTGCATCTGTAGTTCTCTTTCTCGGCATGAGGTCATACTACTGTTCACTGATTGTCACCTCTTCTCTTCACCTGGCTTCAACAATTCTTTCCCATATCTTCATTGTGTGGCTGATCAACTTTATGCCTCTGTAGTTACTACAGCTCTGAGCATCACCTTTGTTCTTGAAAACTGGTAAACACTTCTCCACTCCTCAGGCATCCTCTCACTCTTCAAAATTGTGTTTAACAATTTTTAATGAACAAACAGCTATTATACCCTGAGATACTGCGGCATTTCCTTATGGATTGGATCTGGCATCTGTCAAAAATAGACTTGTTGCGTTTCATTAGCGAACCGAATTTGATGAGCCCAATTCGTTCCATAGTGGTCTGGACCAGGAGGAGATTAGAAAATTGGCGAGAATTGGAACTATTTGCTGTGAAGGCCATAACGTACTGCATCCGGAGTCAGTGTAAATCCAAGATCGATTAGCCCACTGAGCTCATCCTTCAACTCTGTGAACTGCTTTGCTTGATTGATAGAGACCCCTAGTATTGATTAAATCTTGTGGTAGTGCTTTTTTGGTATTGCAAAAAGTACTTTCTTTGTTTCCTTTGCGTTTTCTTGTCTGCAAACATGGGCGATCCATTTAATATATTGTTTAGAAATGAATGTTCAGATCTATTCTCCAGCCCTCTGGGAAAGCCTGGGAAAGCCTTGTCAATTTCACTGGACGCCACTTTCAGTACAAAGTTGAAATAATATTTGAAAAGGTAAGGCGATTCCTGACCTCCCTGCCGACATTCAGTGTCTACATTAAACTTAGTCTTCATCCCACTGATCGATGATGTTGTGTTCACATACAGTGCCCGAAGCATCACAAGGAGACGTGTTGCCCCACTATACATACCCAATACTTTGAAGAGGAAATCACAAGTAAAATGATATGTACTTCATGCCTTCCAGCTTAAGTTTATCAGTTCCATCACTTTTATTGTTCTTGAAACTTTTGAGAACCACCTCTACCTCATGTTTCTCAGAGAGTTCCTCAATACTTTCTACAGCAGTGTCACTCAGATATGGAAACTCTTCTGGATGGGTAAATTCCGGTTGTGTGGTTGTCTCTTTCAATTCAAAGTGTTTTTCAAAATGGCTTTTAAGTTCAGCTTTTAAAATAGCTGGAATTGAGGTGGTCTTAAGTATCTTAAAGTTCCTTGCCAACACAAACTCTTTTTCAGCGGTTCTCGCCTCAGCAGCATAATTGATGTTCTCAGCCAGCTCACTGTAATAATCATTCTTAAGTTGCTTTCATCTTAGCTTGATGGCTTTTTACAACTTCCTTGCCTCCTCCTGCTTCTAACATTTACGAAGGTCGCTTACCATATGCTGCAGCGTTGCATCCAACCATGGTTCTCTTTTCTTCTTTGGCTAGATTTTAGGACAAACAGTACATCTTCTGCACATCGTCTTACACTGGTAACAATGTTGTCATTTGATTTGTACATTTGAGACTTTGTTCGCATAAATTTGTGTTTAAAAAATAATTTCAGACATTTTTCTTGTAAATGTATTATTTTTTCTCATAATTTAGTACTTTTTTAAGCTCCTAAAGTTCTGTTCATTTTCAAATTAATTTCAAGCATTATGTGGTAATATTAAACGTTGTGGCTCCTCTACTCACCTCTGATTAGTGCTGAGAGACTGAAAAGCTCATGTGCTCATGACAAACCCTGAAAATATCATAGTGGACAGATAGTGTTTCTAATCAGCTGATGTTTTATGGTGGAGTATAAATTCCTCAGACTGTGAGAGAAAGGGAAATGTTTAATTCTGATATAAAACTGGAAGTTTCCTCTTTGTATTTAGAAACTTAGAAAAATTCAGTTGATTCTTTGTGTGAGGTTTAGATAAAGTGTTACTCAATCATTGCAGGTATCAGACAGAATAAAAGTAGCTCATGGTTTCTCAAACTACGTATCTGTGACACAAAAAAGTTTAACTCTGACCAACATTTTTATCAGTAAGCTGAAGTTGCACAATAATGTGATGTACTCAACAGTTTGTGTGATGTTAAATTGTTATATCTAATAATACTTTAAAATTTTAGCAATTGAAAATAAAATAAAAACTAAAGAGTTAACTCTGCATGAAGTCACACATTAAAACATCACCACTATAACTTTTCAAAGTTATAAAATACATCAATAAACCCAAGGTACTTCTTCTTTTGGCTGCTCCCTTTAAGGGCTGCCACAGTGGATCATCTGCCTCCATCTCACCCTGTCCCTTGAATCTTCCTCTGTAACACCAACCCTCTCCATGCCCTCCTTCACTACATCCATGAATCTTCCCTGTGGCCATCCTCTTTTCCTCCTGTCTGGCAGCTCCATCTTCAATGTCCTTTGTCCACTATATCCACTATCCATCCTCTACACATGTCCAAGTCATCTCAGTCTTGCCTCTTTTACTTTGTCTCCAGACCGCTCAACCTGAACTGTTCCTCTGATGTAATTTCCCGGTTTGGGATCAATAAAGTCTATCTATCTATCTATCTATCTATCTATCTATCTATCTATCTATCTATCTATCTATCTATCTATCTATCTATCTATCTATCTATCTATCTATCTATCTATCTATCTATCTATCCTGTCCCTCCTTGTCAGTCCCACACTGTAAGATCCAGTTAGTTAACCTTACTTGGAAAAAACATGCAAACTGGATGCACTTGAAATAATAAGTACTCTGGAATAGGCACTGTGTGTTCAGTAACTAATGCTTACGAAGTAAAATATACATATACCTGAATTACTGTAACTAAAAGAAACCAGTACAAAGTACTAGGCAATTTTCTTAATGTGTACTCTTTGTTAAGTATAGACTACTCAGAAGTACCAGTTCACAATACTAAGTTGCATCGTGTACACTTTACTCTCGTATGTATTTCAAATAACACAATTATATACAATAAGATAGGCTAACTAAAGTGGCATTTCCTGCAACTCAGATTTTCTACTTTTTAGTTGAGCAGTCAGATTTACTTTATAAAACCATGCAATCTGGATGCATGTAAAATAATAAGTACACTGGAATAGGTACTGTGTTCTAGTAACTAATGCTTACATAAACGCATGCAAACTGCCCTCAAAGGTATCTCTTAATGCAACAGTAAATAAATGACTTTTTCTAGCTTCAAAAAAATAACATTCAGTAAAACATTAAATTTGGCAATCAGTAATCCAATATGTAGTGGAGGTCTACTTTGTAAGGAATATCTAAAACAGTGGTCCCCAACCTTTTTTGAGCCACGGACTGGTTTAATGTCAGGCAATATTTTCAGGGACCGGCCTTTAAGGTGTGGCGGATAAATACAACAAAAGAAAATGATGCGAACGGCATAAAAACTGTGGTATTTTCTAAATATAATAATAAACATGAACGTCCTCTTAACATCTCGACAGCAACAACATGAGTAACATCCTCTCTGCCCACAACACTCTCTGGTCGCTATGGTAACGTTTAAACATGCCTTCAAAATAAGATACACCACAAACACAAATATAAAGTGCATGAAAAATACAACTCACCACAACGCTGGCCCTGAGCTTGTTTCTCTGCAACAAGATGGTCCCATCTAGGGGTAATGGGAGACAATGACACCCAAAGTGTGTTGCTTATCGCTGATCCAAGATGGCGCCGCGGATGGCAGCCACTGGCTTCTGCTCTCTGATGTTTTTGATAATTTTGTGTTTTTTTGGACTTCTGCTCTTCCGTCCGAGTCACCTATTCAAGGGAGGAACTACTTTCACTCAGACTATCTCCCAATGCAACTTCTCCGCCAGTTTCTGCTGCTGATCTGAAGTTTTTTCAGTCGATCTTAGCTGTGGGAACAGCGGCTATTGGCACTGGCCGGAAACGAAGGTGGCGTGGTAAACGTGCCGGTGCGCTAGTCAGGCTGAAGAAACGAGGATATCGCACGCCGCTCCCATCGATCCATCTGACCAATATCCGCTCTTTGGCGAACAAAATGGACGAACTGCTGCTCCTGACTCACAAAAACCTGGATTTTAGCAGATCTGGCGCCCTGTGTTTCACGGAGTCCTGGCTGAGTGAACACATCCTGGACAGCGCGGTTTGCCTGGACGGATTTCAACAGTTTTGCGCTGATCGCAGCCGAGAATTCTCTGGAAAGACTAAAGGTGGTGGAATCTGCTTCTACATAAACGAAGGTTGGTGTACTGATGTCACAGTGTTGAAGAAGTTTTGTAGCCCTAACCTAGAGTCACTGTTCATAAACTGTAAACCCTTTTATTCACCGCGAGAGTTCTCCTCGTTTATTCTTGTTGGAATTTATATCCCGCCTGTTGCTTGTACAGCGGAGGCCCTGCAGCACCTCGCTGACCAGATAGCAGACGTGGAGGAAAAACATCCAGACTCTCTGCTTATCATTCTGGGTGATTTCAATAGAGCTAATCTCACAAATGAACTTCCTAAATACAGACAGCATATTAAATGTCCCACCAGGGACACAAATACACTTGACCACTGTTACACAGTTTTAAGAAACGCCTATCATGCCGTCCTCCGTGGAGCTCTGAGTTTTTCTGACCACTGTCTGCTCCATCTTATTCCAACATACAGACAGAAACTAAAAACTTCCAAGTCTGTTGTAAGGACTGTGAAGAAATGGACTGAGGAATCAAAGCTGGAGTTACAAGCCTGCTTTGACTGCACAGACTGGAGTGTTTTTGAAGATCCATTAACCTAAATGAACTCACTGACACTGTGACATCATACATCAGTTTTTGTGAGGACATGTGTGTGCAGACCAAGACCTTCTGCACATACAACAACAATAAACCCTGGTTCACTCCTAAACTGAAGCAGCTACGTCAGACCAAGGAGGAGGCCTACAGGACTGGTGACTGGACTCTGTACAAGCAGGCCAGAAACATGCTGACGAAGGAGACCAGGCTTGCTAAAAGGAGCTACAGTGAGAAGTTACAACAAAACTTCTCAGCCAACAACTCTGCTTCTGTTTGGAGAGGCCTGCAGAATATCACCAACTACAGGAGACCATCCCCCCACCCTGTGGAAAACCTCCAGCTGGCTAACGACCTAAACAGCTTTTACTGTAGGTTTGAAAAGAACCTACAGTTCTCACCTCCCACCCACACAAAAGGATTATCTGCAGCCCCAGGAACTCCATCCCTCCTCCACTCTGACCTCCCACCAGCACTAACGATCTGTGAAGAGGAGGTGCGCTGGGTCTTTCAGAGACAAAAGATCAAGAAAGCTGCAGGACCTGATGGTGTGTCTCCGTCCTGCCTGAGAGTCTGCTCCAACGAGTTGGCCCCCATCTTCACCCGGATCTTTAATAGATCACTGGAGCTGTGTGAAGTGCCTTCCTGCTTCAAACGCTCCATCATCATTCCAGTTCCCAAGAAACCCTCTGTTACAGGATTAAACGACTACAGACCTGTTGCCTTGACCTCTGTGGTCATGAAATCCTTGGAGAGATTGGTGCTGAACCACCTGAAGGTCGTCACAGGGCCCCTGATGGACCCACTGCAGTTTGCCTACTGGTCAAACAGGTCAGTGGATGATGCAGTGAATATGGGACTACACTACATCCTGCAACACCTCGACTCCCCAGGGACGTACGCCAGGATCCTGTTTGTCGACTTCAGCTCAGCGTTCAATACCATCATCCCAGGCATTCTTCATCAGAAACTCCTCCAGCTCAAGGTGCTCCCCTCCACCTGCCAGTGGATCTCCAGCTTTCTGACTGACAAGTGGCAACAGGTGAAGGTAGGGAGATTTACATCCAGCTCCCGAAAAATTAGTACTGGCGCCCCCCCAAGGATGTGTCCTTTCCCCACTGCTCTTCTCCCTCTACTCCAATGACTGCACCTCAGAGGACCCTTCGGTGAAGCTCCTGAAGTTTGCGGACAACACCACAGTCATCGGTTTGATCCGGCATGGTGATGAGTCTGCATACAGGCGGGAGGTGGAGCAGCTGATCCTCTGGTGCGGCCAGAACCATCTTGAACTTAACCCAGCCAAAACGGTGGAGATGACTGTGGATTTCAGGCGACACCCTCCTTCTTTCCCCCCACTCACCATCCTCAACAGCACAGTGTCCACTGTGGACTCCTTCAAGTTTCTGGGTACCACAATCTCCCGGAACCTGAAGTGGTCCTCCCATATAGACACTGTCCGGAAAAAGGCCCAGCAGAGGTTGTTTTTTCTGCGTCAGCTCAAGAAGTTTGATTTGCCTCAGGAGCTGCTGGTTGTCTTCTACACCACCATCATCCAATCTGTCCTCTGCTTTTCCATCACTGTCTTGTTTGGATCTGCCACTAAACAGGACAAGACCAGACTGCAGCGGATCATTAAGTCTGCGGAGAGGATCATTGGTACCGACCTACCCTCCATTGAGAACTTATATCGGTCCATAACCAGGAAACGGGCGGGAAACATCTGTGCTGACCCGTCACACCCCGGCCACAAACTGTTTGAACTTCTATCTTCTGGTCGTCGTTACAGATCACTGAAGGTCAAAACCACCTGTCACAGGAACAGTTTCTTTCCTCAAGCCATCACTCTGATGAACTCCTAACATTCACCTAGTCCTACCTGTTGCTGTACTCATGACTTTTCATCCATTCTTACATTGCACATAACTCTCACACTGCTTTTTACTTCATTCACATTATATCACTGAATCTGAGTTCACACTGAAATACTGTGTGACTGTATATTTTTTCATATATTTCTGCAAAGTGTGGATAGTCTGAGTAAATAAGCTGCATATATTCCTGTATATATTTGCATCCTTTTATAGAAACGTGGACAGACTGTAATTTACTGTACATACTCTGTTGTCATTGAATCCTTATTTAAATCTTATTTTAATCCTCCCCCTGAACAACGAGAGCAAGTTTTTAGCCAAAGTCAAATTCCTTGTATGTGTTGTGCATACTTGGCCAATAAAGCTGATTCTGATTCTGATTCTTATGTCCAGTCTACTTCGTAGTTTTGTTTCGGTTGCTGTCACTGCAGGATCAATTCTTCACCAATAGTGAATGGCTTTTTAGCCTTAGCAATACAATTAGCCACCAAGTATGATGCTTTCAGTGCACTCGCATTTGTTACTGTGGTGGCCCTCATTAATTGCTTCTGTCCTTGTTCACGCTTTTTTCTTTCAAAATACTCCAAAGGCTTGTCTTTTAATGCAGGGTGCTTGGTCTCCAAGTGGCGAAGCAGTTTTGAAGGCTTCATTGCCTCATTAGAGAGCCGGTCGCCGCATATTATGCAGAGTGGCCTTGGCGCGAAGAAACCCCTGTCAAGATAAATTCGTATTTTAAGTAGGACTCCTGGTATTGTCTGTTAAATGCAGCTTTCTTTTTCTTGGAAGTCGTAGGCTCTTCTTCTGTCTCCTCACTGGGCCTTTTCCCCTTTGCAAAGAAACTTTCCAAAAACGTTTGTTTTTTAATCCTTTTGCTAGCTCTTGGTTTAGCAACGGCGATTTTTGAAGTGACTATATGGTCTGGAGCCGGTCTCCTAGTATCACAATATGTGGGCGGGAAGCGCCTACAATTCGATTCTTTTTTATTCAATAGTAGAAAATACACACAGTACACACAAATTACAAATATGCTAATAATACAAGTAAATACCTCCTAATTTGACTTCCGGTTATGGCTGCCACGTAGGACGGACGTGTCTCGCTCTGCTCTGCTCCTGGAGAAAAAAAATCGGCAAATAACTCTCTCATTTGGGACAGAACGTATCCCAGCGTTTGGGCGAGGATATGTCGGCGAAGCCTAAGGCTGGAAAACCAGGTAAAGGAAAAAGCGAGCCGCCGAAACAGTCCAAATTAACGGACTTTCAGGTCTGTGACGCAGCAAATAAAACTCCATATATGGCGGAGGAGGCTGGCAACGGTGCGATGTCTGCGGGGTGAGGCGCAGATGCGCTGATGGCTGCCATGAGTTCAATGAGAGCGGACTTTTCCTCTAGATTTGATGGGATTATGACAGCGTTGGAAGGAATAAGAAAGGAATTGGGTGACTGTGTAGAACGAACGGCGCAGATGGAGCTCCGTCTCGCTAGTGCTGAAGATGACGTCACCCGTCTTCAATTAAAGGTGCGCACTTTGGAAAAAAAAAAAAAATCTCTGGAAGATAATATTTTGGATTTGGAATCTCGGTCGAGACAGAATAACTTGAGGCTGGTGGGTCTTCCAGAGGAATCAGAAGGTCGGGACGTATGTTCCTTTCTGGAAAAGTGGATTCCGGAGGTGCTGGGCAGCGAGGAGTTGCAATCAGCAGTGGTTCTGGAAAAAGCACATCGTATTGGCCCACGGAGAGATAAGGGACCGCCGAGGACCTTAATTATGAAGTTTCTTAGCAACAGAGACAGGATGAAGATCTTCAACGCTGCACGAGCTAAAGGAGAGATTAAACACCAGGACCAGCAGGTGCGGTTCTACCCAGATTTGGCCACAGGAATCCAGCAATTGAGGAAGCAGTTTGATCCCATACGTAAGGAGCTGCGCAACCTTGGGATTCGTCATGGTGTAATCTATCCTGCGAGACTGCTGACCACGTATGAGGGCAGAACCCACATCTTCAAGACCCCAGAGGAGGCGCAGGAGTTCATCAAGAAGATCAAAGAAGAAGAAGAGACTGGTGGGAGCTAAGCATGAACAAAATATAAGGTAGAATAATTAAGCATTTGCACAGGCATCTGACTGACTTGAAGTAAATAGTAAGTTTACAAAATATAGATTGTATTATATATTAAAAAAACAAAACAAAAACAAAACAAACAAAAAAAAACTATGATGTACAAAGTTGTTAAAAATTTTGGAGTTAAGTTGGAAAACTACAGATGAGAGTTAATGTTACGTCATTAAGCAGTAGAGTTAGGGTGATTGGGAGGATGAAGAAGGAGTGGCTTAGGCTGTTCCCCGTGGGTGTGGAACGGTCGATGGCTATATCGGGAGACAGAATTTTTCTTTTGATTTTGGGGGGTTTGCCACAAGTGTGGGAAGGGGAAATTTGTTTGTGTGTAGTTTGTAGGATGAATGTTCAACCACTCATGTTTTTGCTTCTCTGTATGAGCATGTTTACACTGCAAGGTAATCCCAAACTCTCTATTGATCATAAACCAAAGTGTTAATCTTAATTTAACTTCATGGAATTGCAGAGGTCTACAAAATTTAAAAAAAACTTAAACAAGTTATGAATAAAATAAAAGACATGGGTTCAAAAATTGTGTTTTTACAAGAAACTCATCTAATAGAGGAGGATGTTAAAAGAATTAGGAGTAGATGGCAAGGAAGTGTATTCACCTCTTCATTTTCATCCCGAGCCAGGGGAGTTATGACTCTCATACATAAATCAGTTCCTTTTCAAGTGAAAAATGAAATTGGAGACAAATTTGGAAGATATGTAATCATTCAAGGTTCTTTGCTATTAGAAAATATAAATCTTGTGAACTTATATGGTCCCAATATAGATGATCAGAAGTTCTTTGCTAATTTATTTCTCATCTTATCATCACTTACAGGGCAACATATAATAGCAGGGGATTTTAATTGTACATTGAATCCAGGTATAGATAGATCAACAGGACTGGATTGTACGCACATTGGATGTAGGATGACTATTAATCATTTTATGAAAGAATTGAGATTGTTAGATATATGGAGAGAAATGAAACCACAAGTTAAAGCCTATTCTTGTTATTCCAGTACCTACAAGACATTCTCACGTATTGATTATTTTTTGATTTCCACAGAATTAAGGTCCAAGATTCAAAACTGCTTTTATGATAACATCGTGATCTCTGATCATGCACCCTGTTGTCTAATATATGTAGATAAAAAATTGACAAAGGAATCAGGTAGATGGCAATTTCAGCATAAATGGCTTCAGGATGAGGAATTTGTCAAGTATACAGAAAAACAGATAGACGAGTTCTTTGACATCAATACTACACAAACATCAGCATGTGTAAAGTGGGAGGCTTTCAAAGCTTTTATTAGGGGACATATTATTAGTTATACAGGATCAAAATCTAAGAAGACTCGAGAGGAGAGAGCTAAATTGGAACATAAAATAAAAAGTCTTCAGGAAAAAGTGTATGCAGGAAGTGACCCAAGGTTGGAGAATGAATTACTGATTTTGAGAGCTGAATACGACAAAAAATCAGCGAATAGAGCTGCCTCGAGTCTTCTAAGATTGAAACAATCTTTTTATGAACAAGGTGAAAAATCAGGAAAATTATTAGCATGGCAGATTAAACAATTAGAAATTAAAACACCAATTACCAGTATTATAAGTAACGGACAGGTAGTTATAGATCCTTTAGAAATTAATAGAGCCTTTAGAGATTACTATGAAAAATTATATGATACCAAAAATGAACCTGATTTAACAAAACTAAATGGGTTTTTGAACGAACTATCTATACCGTGTATTCCAAATGAAAACAGGGAGATATTGGAGTCTAAAATTAGTCAAGAAGAAGTTGGGCTAGCCATTGATAATATGAAATCAGGAAAAAGTGCAGGACCAGATGGTCTTCCAGTTGACCTTTATAAAAAATTTAAGAATAAATTAATAAAACCTTTTTTGGAAATGGTTTTAGAAGCATTTCAAAATAATAATTTACCATCATACATAAATAATGCCTTAATTATACTGCTGCCAAAACCAGGTAAGCCCTCTAATAAATGTGAAAATATGAGACCAATAAGCCTATTAAACGCCGACCTTAAGATAATCTGTAAAATTTTAGCAAGACGAATACAAGAAATTTTACCAAATATTATTAATCAAGATCAGAATGGCTTTATAAAGGGTAGACAAGGCTTCCATAATGTAAGAAGACTATTTAATATTATTTATTTTAATAAAGAAGCACCGGATACAGCTCTCCTATCATTGGACGCCGAAAAGGCCTTTGATAGAGTTGAATGGCCCTTTCTTTTTGAAGTCCTACAAAGGTTTGGACTTGGAAATAACTTCATAAAATGGGTTCAAATAATATACAATAATGCTACAGCAGAAATCCTAACAAATAACAATATTTCAAAACCAATAAAAATCAATAGAGGATGTCGACAAGGCTGTCCACTTTCACCTTTACTGTTTACTATGGCAATTGAACCTTTAGCGATAGCGATACGTTTACATTCACAAATATATGGAATTAAAGTTGGACCAACAGAACATAAAATCTCCCTGTACGCCGATGATATAATTTTGTTTATGTCGAATCTAAAAAAATCAATTCCAACCTTGTTGAATTTAATAAAGAATTTTGGGGAAATATCAGGATATAAAATAAATAAAACTAAATCTTCAATATTAATGCTAAATGAGACCCAGAGAAATTACCCAGCCCCTGAGGTAAATCAATTCAATGTTGTAAATCAGTTTAAATATTTAGGAATCCAAATTGTGCCTAAGCTAGAATCAGTCGCCAGTGTCAACTATGAAGCCTTAATGTCAGATATCAATGAGTTAACTCAGAGATGGATGTCACTACCAATGTCGATGATCGGGAGAATCAATATACTTAAAAGTAATATTTTACCTAAAATACTTTATTTATTTCAATACATTCCCTTATCACCACCTTTAGATCTATTCTCAAGAATAAAAAAAAAGTTAGTGGAATTTATATGGAACAACAGGAGGGCTAGATTACGTTTGTCTTTATTATATTTACCATTTGATCGTGGAGGTCTGAAATGTCCAAATTTTATGTTGTATTATTGGTCGGCACAACTGAGGTCTATGACATATTATTTTTCATCAAATGATCTCCCTCACTGAACTGAAATGGAATCATACAATTTACCTTTACCTCTTCCCATATTCATATACTCAGATTCGGCAAAAAAATTACAAAAACAAGTTAAAAATCCATTTGTAAAGCATATGATCAAAATATGGTGTGAAGCTAAAAACTATTTAAAAGAACCACAGTTATTGTCACAATTTAGTCCAATATGGGGTAATCAATATTTTAAACCAGGGAGAGCGGACGCTGTATTTAAAGTATGGAATTTAAAAGGGATACAAAAGATTCAGGATTTATATTTGCCATGTGCAGATAACATAATGTCTTTTGAAGAGCTGAGGATCAAATTTAATCTCAATAGAACACATTTTTTTAAATATCTTCAACTTAGAAACTTTATTCGATCAAATCAAAATAAAGCTCTCACTCGACCTATTTATTCATCCTTGGAAAAAATGATGATGAAAGATAGTAAAAGAAAGGGTATTATTTCAGAGTTTTATAACTCATTGACACTATCTTCAAGTGAAAATTCACTGAAAAGATTAAACTACTGGAAAGAAGATCTGCAAATTGAAATTTCAGAGGAACAATGGGAATTGGCTTGTACAGAAGCTCAAACCAAATCAATAAATGCACGCCTTAAATTGATACATTTCAAATGGTTAATGCGGATGTATGTTACACCGGAGGAGTTAAATAGATATAACAAAAATATACCAGATACATGCACAAAATGCATGGAAAGTAAAGGAACCCTATTTCATTGTTTATGGGAATGTAGATTAATAAGAATGTTTTGGGAAGAGGTGAGGGTAACAATTGAAAAAATAATCTCAAAACAAATCATATTGAATCCTAAACTGTTTTTGTTGGGTCTGTACCCAGAAAAGCATAATTTTAATAAAAGTGAAAGAACATTCATAGACTTCAGTTTGCTTAATGCCAAAAAATGTATTGCACTATCATGGAAAAAGACTCATAGACCAGATGTGACTCAGTGGTTAAGACAGATGTAAACAAACCTTCCATTAGAAAGAATAACATATATACTGAAATCAAAGGAAATTGTGTTTGAGAATATATGGAGACCTTTTATTGATTATGTAAAAAATTTAAACATAACTCTTGAAGAAGAAGGTGAATGATGTGTGTGGACCTTGTAAATTCCAAACTGGTGAACATAATATGTATACTTATGTATTGGATTGTCTAGACTAAACAGAGGAGCATTGTTGAAGACTTGATTTTGTTGGTGGTTGTTGGTGTTTTTAGTGCATTTTTTTTTTTTTTTTGTAGTACTTTAGTGTTAGGGTTTGATTGTTTGTATCATGTTTGTTAAAAAAAAAAAAGGGTTCAATAAAGATATTGTGGGAAAAAAAAATACCTCCTAATTTGGTTATTTGGTTAAAAAAATATTAAAAAATGCACATATTTATTTATTTTCCATCAGGCGTGACAGGGAGCCCTTTGGGTCCCTCGCTCCCTGACAGCTCGGCACTCGGGCACTCCGCAGCTCGGGTGTTTCACACACATCCACATCCACATCCACACTTCATTCATTCCCATTAACATGTTTTGGGGTTTTGTTCAATAAAATGCACGAAACCACTCCTGCACGTGGGTTTCTCATTCACTAATTCCCGGCCTTGAATGTTAGTGGTAACATATCACGTCACCGAGACAAGCATCTTGACATGCGTCAAGAGTGAGCCATAGACGGATGGGAGAGAATCCGGTAATTTTTCAAAATAAAACATCACTCAGACTCAGATAATAAATAAAACGGAAGTAATGTAAGTTATTTATTCTTTCTGTGTAGCCCGGTACCAAATGACCCACGGACTGGTACCGGTCCGCGGCCCAGGGGTTGGGGACCTCTGATCTAAAACACCAAAAATGTCTGCCAACTCACTGTAATTGTTACATATATACAGTGAAGTATAGATATAAAGTAAAAATATATGTGTAACACTCAACCACTACCACTTCATAGTTAGAGAAGTTTATTTCTCAAACCTTCAATTTTAAAACCAAAGCTTTAAAATATTTGCATCTGTTACAATGTGATAACTGTCAGTAATGTGGGCAATAGCAAAAACAACAAGAGCTCTGCACACGGTACATTATACGCCCATCAATATCCATTAGTGATGACGCATAGCTAGCACGCCAACACCTGGAAAATTGATTATAAAGTCACGATTCAATATAGTGTAGAGCTGTCATAAAACTAATAGCAACAGTGGATATAAAAAAGTCTACACACCCCTTTTCAAATGCCAGATTTTTGCAATGTGAAAAAACAAGACCAAGATAGACCATTTAAAAAACTTTTTCCACCATTAATGTGACCTATAACCTGTACAACCCAATTGAAAACCAAACTAAAATCTTTTATGGGAAAAATAAAAAACTTACAATAACCGGATGCACACCCTCTTATAACTGCAGATGTGGCTGTGTTCAGAATTAACCAAACACATTCAAACTCATGTTAAATGGGAGTCAGCACACACCTGCCACCATTTAATGTGTCCTCTGATTAATTCCAAATAAAGTTTGGCTGGTCTAGTAGGCTTTTCCTGACATTTTTGTAGTCACATCTTACAGCACAAGCCATAGTCCGCTGAGAACTTCCAAAGCATGAGAGGGATCTCATTGTTTAAAGGTATCAGTCAGGAGAAGCGTACAAAAGAATTTCCAAGGCATTAAATATATCATGGAACATAATGAAGACAGTTATCATCAAGTGGAGAAAATATGGCACAACAGTGACATTACCAAGAACTGGATGTCCCTCTAAAATTGATGAAAAGATGACAAGAAAACTGGTCAGGGAGGCTGCCAAGAGTCCGATGGCAACATTGAAGGAGCTGCAGGAATTTCTGGCAAGTACTGGCTGTTTAGTACATGTGACAACAATCTCCCGTCTTCTTCATACAGTATGTCTGGGCTATGGGGTAGGATGGCAAGACGGAAGCCTTATCTTATGAAGAAAAACATCCAAGCCCAGATATATTTTGCAAAAACACATCTGAAATCTCCCAAACGCATGTGGGAAAATGTGTTATGGTCCGATGAAACCAAGATTGAACTTTTTGGCCATAATTCCAAAAGGTATATTTGGTGAAAACACAACACTGCTCATCATCAAAAGAACACCATACCTACAGTGAAGCATGGTGGTGGCAGCATCATGCTTTGGGGCGGTTTCTCTTCAGCTGGAACTGGGGCCTTAGTCAAGGTAGAGGGAATTACGTCAAATACAGACTTTAACACAATGTCCATTACAACAGCCAAATTACATTGAATGCATGTTAAAGAGTATAGATTTGGAAATTATTAACAGCACCTTCATTTGAAAACTCCCTACGGTCAACAACCACTCGGAGAGGAAAAAAAAATATTCTGTTGCTCTGTATTGTCTATTGGAGTCTGTGTTTTGCTAAAAAAAATTACAGACAATATTCCCTCTCTTTCTATGCCTAACTCCTACCTGTTTATCTGCTGCACGTTGGTCTTGACACACACACTTGTCTCTGCAGACACACATCTTTCATTTACGGCGAGACGGTGTCCGTCAAGACTGAAGATTCACAGCTTTAAAGCTCATTGACCAGATGTAGTAATGATTTTACCTCTAAAGATGTGTAAAATGTTCAAACACTGGCTGTAGTGTTGGATTTGCTGATTTTGTTTGTGGTTTTACAGAGTTTCTCCTCCCGCAGGCTCCCGCGGTGGGGTGCTTTTGGGGCAGGCGGACGTTTTTCAACACAAACCCAGCACTTCGTACACACGGTCAGGATGGAGACGTGGCGAGACATCCACCGGCAGGCTGGGGGAGACGGAGGAAGGGACGGTGTTGGAAACCTTGTGGGTTTACAGTTACAGTGAGTGTTTATTTTAAAATCACACCCTGTTTGCTGATGTGTTCCATTAATACTCACTGTAAACACAGACGGGAACGCGATGCAGCAATGCATTTGGTTGTTTAGACTGAGCGTTTGAGCACCAGTCAGAGACAAATTGATCTGTGAAATTGCCAGAAATTGACGAGGATTGGCCAAAATTGCGGGAAAGTTGCAGTGAATGGATAAAATTGCAAGGTTTCACAATAGTTGCGTTGACTGGCTGATTTCGTGTGAAGTGATGCGATCGCAACATCACAAAATCCTGGAGGGACTGACTTTTTGTATCCACTGTATGTAATTGCAAGGAGTTTCAGCAAAGCAAATGATCTACAATTCAAAGTGGAACAAATTTAGAGAAAATATCAAAAGTCAGTTAACCTCCTACAATATGCACATCTTCACATCATGTTACAAATGCTGTGTGTGAAGTGAAAATGTCCTAGCTTGAAGACTTTGGGAGGAGTTTGCCAGACAAACCATGTAATCTGTATTGAAATTGCATTAAAAAAGGACAAAGTTGTTAAACGTAATTTTGACAAAACTGATCCAAAATCCTTGTAATATGCACATCTTCAATAGATGTACAAATACTGTGTGGAATAAAAAAAAAAAGTTCTAGCTTAAAAACTGTGGGAAGAGATTGCCGGACAAATACTATGGTGTGGCAGGTGGACAAACATCATTATACCATAATACGTCCCGTCTCTAACAGACAAGTGTCAATTATCAGCTGTTCTTTTTCTGCATGGCCAGCCTGTTGGACATGACAGATCCACTAAGCTGGCCACGTCCCCCGCCCAGAGATCCAAGTGTGGGAGAGCATGAAAGCCCCCTCATCCCTGTTGATGGTGTCCTTGGACCACTTTTTGAGCTCTATAGCCTCCTTGATCCAGTATTTGTGTCTGTTGTTCTCTGATCTGATGATTGTTTTTATTGTCCCAGTTGTTACGAGGGGGCTTTCATGCTCTCCCACACCTGGGACTATCTTCTCCAGAGAACATCGGTGGGAGGGCAGCGTATCCCACTTCAGCAATCAGCTGAAACTTCAGAGGAGGGCTGCAGATGACAGCTGAAACATCCATCCATCCATCCATCCATCCATCTTCTATCGCTTAATCCTTCTTGGGTCGCGGAGGGGCTGGAGCCTACCCCAGCATCTTTGGGCAAGAGGCAGAGTACATCCTGGACAGATCGCCAGTCCATCGCGGGGCCCAGCTGAAACATGTCAAGGTAAAAAAATAACACATTTTGCTTACAGTTACATTTACAGAAATGGTTAACCCTTTAACTGCCCAGATTAAATGGATGGGTCACGTGCCCCCAGTGGCACAGCGCAGCAACTGCAGATGTCAACTTATTGACGTCCCCCGGCTATACTGAGAATTTGTACTAATCTGTATTGATCTGACAGTTTAGAAGGTGACAGACACATGCCGAAGGAATCATGGCTGACATGGAATATAGCAAAGAAGGAGAAATCCTCACTATTCTTCTTCCTTTTTCCACTTTGAGCTCACACACCAATGTGGATGCCGCCGTGTTTGGTCATCACAACAGCGATGATGATGGAAACTGCATGAAATGGGAAAAATAGCCGCATAATACAAACAAAATTCATGTGGGATAATCATAAGAGTTTGTAGATGTGGTACACGGGTGTAAATTACTAAGTAAACGTGTTACATCGAGGTCGATGTAACAAAAAACTGAGCTCCCTGTACCAAGATGGCGGCGCCCACGGGTGGCATGGATTCCCACAGGAATAATGCACCAAACAGAAAAAATAGCCACGTAATACAAAAAAATTCACGTGGGGTAATCATAAGAGCTTGTAGATGTGGTACACGGTGTAAATGGCTGAGCAAACACACAGACATCGGCTACGATGGACAAAAACAGACCCATCACATGGGCGGGCGAGCGAGCCCCCCTCCCGGTAACAGGTAAAAGAGAAATATGTTTTGTTTGACATTTTATTGATTTTCTGGTTCATATACTTTGATAAAATTAGATAAAAACATACCCCTGTAGACAAATCGGCGTAAAAAAACCCCTGCACCATTCTTTATATAAATGTGTCCAAAGTCCACTTTTGACTGAGTTATGTAATTTATATAGCTGCAGCGACATTATGCAAATTAGATGTATAAATTTATTCCTAACTGAAACTTTGGATCATATTCTACATCTTTCTAATTGACAGTAAGCCATTATCTCTTGTAACTTTTAAGTTATAGCCTTGGAAATCTGACCTACTTTATTGACAAAATTTTTTACCACTCTTGACTACTGGGGGGGGGCTTTGAGTTGCCTTGCGTTTCCCCAGGTGCCATATGGCGAATTTGGCAGTTAAAGGGTTAAATTAATTACAAAAGAAGTTAAAAGGAACTTAATCACACTATGGACCTCTTGCACAATGTAGAGTGATGTACTTCCACATTCCAGTCCTCTTGTAGCTCCAGCTCCGCTTCCATTATATTTGCCCATTCATTGGTGCTTTCTTGTCAATAAATCAATTTTATCACTTTCATTTATCATTGTACATATTGGAAATAGTGTGCGGTAATAGTAACATCAACAACTGAGGGATTCTGCATACACAAAGTAATATTAAAAGAAGTCAGGTAACAACTAGGAGTCAGACATATGGTTCAGTGAGTTTCACAGGTCTATTACAGCCCATGCAGTGGTATTTGGAATGGCAGAGACAAACAATATGATAGCTGTGCTATGCTAACCTAACTGGGTGAACTATTAAACAGACCAGAATGTTACAAAAACAATCACATTGTGAAACACAAACTTTATTGTGATGATCAGGCGAGCGTGCTCCCCCTCCCCTCCTGTTCCTGTTTTCCTGGCTTCGGAGTAATTATCATACCTGCGTGATTCGCTGCACCTGCTGCCCTCCGGTGCCTCAGCGTATTTAAGGTCCAGTGTGTGGCTACAGCGCCGCTGGACCGTTGGGTATTGCTGCCCAAACAAACTCACTAGTTATTGCTCTTTTGGTTGACCTGTGTTTTTTCACTCCCGTGTCTTCTCCCTCTCCTCAGGTTTGCTGCCACCTCAGCGGTGTGTACTCTGGGGCTGATCACGCTCGCTTGACCCAAAGACATCAGACGTCCACCCAGGTCACCCGTCTTCCCCCTGTCAATCCCTTGTCCCATGCAAGAGTTCCCTGCTGGGCTCCTCTGCTCATTGTAGTAAGAGTGTTCTCCTTTTCTTATCCTCCTCTTGTGGAGGTTCTGCCTCTAGTCATCTCTCTCTGTTCTCTTCCCCAGGCTGCGTGCGTTCCAGCGGGCACCTGTTTTGTGTTTAAATTTAAGTGTGTTTTCGTTTGTGCTTTTCTTTAGTTGTGCACTTTATTTAGGTTTGTGTATTTAGGTTTGCTTTTCATTAAAGTGGTGAAACTTTTACCATCTGAGTCTGTGTTCATTTGGTGTGGTAGCTCAGCATTTGAGCCTCTCCCTTGGATTGAATCATGACATTGATAAAGGAAAAAATAATCTGCCCGCACACTATTTCCGATATGTACAATGATAAGGGAAAGGGAGAAAATTGGTTTATTGACGAGAAAGCACCAGGGAACTGGCAAATATAAAGGAAGCTGAACTAGAGCTGCGGGAGGACCTGAAGTATATCACTCTACATCAAGGGTGTCCAATCATGTGCCATGGAGGGACAAAACCCTGCACGTTTTCTCTTCTACCCAGTCTCTTCAGCAGGTGTTTTCACTGATCAGCAATCAGCGGTAAGAAGTTCAGTGAAATCTGCTGTTGAAGACACTGGTTGGAGGTAAAGCCTGCAGGGTCTTGGCCCTCCACGGCACATGACTGGACACCCCTGCTCTACATTGTGCAAGAGGTCCATGAAGCTTTCATTTTTGTGGGTATGATAACTTCCGGGCAGCGCGGTGGTGGAGTGGTTAGCACTGCGGCAGCACAGTAACTCACCCTGGGCCAGGGGATCCTGGGTTCGATTCCAGCCCCTGACCAACAGTGATCTGTGTGGAGTTGGCATGTTCTCCCCATATTTGTGTGGGTTTACGCCGGGATTTCTCCGGTTTCCTCCCACGTGCCAAAAACATGCAAGCTAGGTTAATTGGCATCAAACTGGGGATTCTAAATTGTCCTTAGTTATGAATGTGAGAGTGAATGGTTGTCTGTCTCTCTGTGTTGGCCCTGTGATGGACTGGCAATCTGTCCAGGGTGTACCCTGCCTCTCGCCCAAAGATGCTGGGATAGGCTCCAGCCTCCACCCCCCCACCCACCCCCGCAACCCGAAAAGGATTAAGCGGAAGAAGATGGATGGATGGATGATAACTTTCCTCACTGTTCTTGACACGAGATCCTCGACTTGTAAGCAAATAGGTCAGCACACGTGTTTGTCTGTAGCCCTGGGCATGAGACAGTCCACTGGCTTCGACTGCACATGTGCAGATATGGTTGCCAGTGTTGCCAGATCTCGTGAAAGAAACAAGCAGCCAACTCCATGGAAACATGTTCAAAAAAGCCCAACAGGCAACCTACCACACTCTGTAAAAGAGAAGCTGCTTGATAACAGTATAGATACAGTATATAGATTTACTTTTTTTTTTGCAGTAAATTGACTGTAAACACAGTCAGCGTTGAGTAATTGAATTTTATAAACTCTAATTAAAGGAAAATACATATGCATTCTGCATAAGCAACAGCAAATTTATAGTAAACACAGTTAAAATAAAAACTTTGAATAAATTAAATTTTTCACTAAACACAATTACAGTTTAGTGATATAGGATGATGGGAGTTGTCTGCAAGTCTAAACAAAAACTAAATATTGCTCTGTTATTATACAACAGCCAACAACTTTAATTATGTGGAAAATTATCTTTTAAATTGACAAACATCATATGTGTAACTCCTGGCAAAATTTGATTCGGATCAAAAGATAATTTTGCTCTTGCCATTCATTTCAATGGAGAATTTTTTTTCGATAGGCTGCATGTCCACCAAATGCATTTTTTGTTGCCGGATTGCCCTGAACCTCTTACAGTGCATTTCACTCACAGCTCAGCACTTCTGCTTTTCCCATTGAGACTTTCTATTTATTTTTTAATAGCAGTCTCTAAATAATGATGGACAGGAAACGTGTGCTGGCATTGGTAGCACAGTCATTCATGAGAGGCTCAGAGTAGAACCGCTGCTCCACATGAAAGGAGCCTGTTGAGGTGGTTTGGATATCAGATCAGGATGCCTCTTGGACGCCTCCCACTTGAGGTGTTTTGGGCAAATCCCACTGTGAGGAGACCCCGGGGCAGACCCAGGACACGCTGGAGATACTATGTCTCCCAGCTGCTCTGGGAATGCCTTCGTATCTTTTCTGAAGAGCTAGAGCAGGTGACTGGGGAGAGGGAAGTGTTACGTCTGAGAATGATGAGGAGTCGAGGTGCTGTTTTGTAGTTTTATTAACACGAACTCAGGAACATACAGAAGTCACTCTTACTAGCACAAAAGCCCACAGTGAAGAGACAGAGTCTCTTCTGCTGCGTCCTTTTATACTCCTGTGACGCCACCACCGGAAAGACGGGGCGTCACCTCCCACTGCACCCGAGGCACAGCCATGTTGATACACCCCAACTATATTACAATATTCCTATCTAACATCCCTCCCCCCCGAAGAAAATCGCAATCACACCAATCAGGTCCTCCCCATTTTGATAACCCGAGACACTGTCTAAACACATAAACAATAATATAAATATCCAACATTATCCATACACACCACACTGGCCCAGTGGACATCTCCACTATTTTCTCAATACAGTCAATAAACACAAAAGGGCCACTCACAAAACAAAATTAATCCCGATATAAAATATACCCTACAGACATTTACAAACAATAAGCACACTAACCTAATGGCGGTGCCAAATCCCCCACCCCAGCACTCCCACCCCACAACAAAGGGACATCAAAACAAACAGTGCTGAGGCACATTTACATTACACTCACTCCACTATTCACTCTACTCACATACACACACACAGGGGCACAATGCATCAAATTAACAGTTTCACTCTTCTCTTACTCTCTTTTCCAAGATCCAAAATGGTAGTAATAACAACAATAAGAGGAATGACACGACTATAATTTCACACACTGCTAGCCCCTTATTAACAGTCCTACTAAGGAACTGCTGGAAGCTCCCCTCTGGAACGTCCGTCCCGTGGCCCGCTACCAGGGCGTCTCCATTTTCTTCTCACTGGAGATGGGCTGCACTGGCGTTCCCTCTCTCCCAAATGCCGCAGCTCGTTTGGGTGCTGTCTGGATCCAACCGTCAGCTCAAGGTAACCGTCATCATGAGTCCTCACTACCTGCAGTTGACCCTGGTCATCCCGCTGTTCTCTTGTTTTGCGGACCCCTCCAAGTCGAGACTCGATCCTAGGGTGCACACCCAGGGGAGTACTCACTGGCTTCTGTGGTCCTCGGTGTTGTGACCTGGTTTCTGTACGGTGCCTCAGGGTCCCACCAATCCAGCCATAGCTCTGTCCCTGGTTTTTATTTTGGGCATGCCTAGGGCTCATGCCACGTGGTCTCGCCCCGATTGCATTCATTTTATGTGTTGAATCGGCCGCTGACGGGGCCGGCTCTACAGTAGTACTTGGTTGGCCACCGTAGCCACACTGCGCCTGCTCACTGGTTCCGTCTGCCCCTACGGGAATCCGAATGTGCCATTCGGGTCCCTCGTTCAGGGTACCACGAACACTGGCACCGGACACTCGCAGTAGTGACGTTCCACAGTGCTGGTTGTGTGCCCCCCCCCCCACTCGGTCCAAGCATGTTCAAGTCCCACACTTAACAATCTTTTCCCACGTAGAAGGGTCATTCCCACAGCCCGCCACCAGACCACTCCTCTCCGACGCTCCAGGCAATGGAGAACCGGAGCCCATAGAATAAGTAACAGCCCATCAGGTTTATTCCCTTCGTGGGACACCATGAACTCAGTGATATCCACTGAAGTCGACTTACACCTTGCTGAGAGCCATACCGAGCCCACAGTGTCCAGGGGGTTGTTGCCGTAGCCATAACAGGCAATGTCCATCCTACTCACTCTGTAGTGTGGGAAAAATGTCTTCACCGTCATCCAATTCAAAATCAGCAGGACCGGCACTCCATCCAACACGATGTTGCACAAAACGTGCCCGTCAGTGCTGGGCGAAACCATATAGACCACTGTGGGTTTCTTCTTCATCGAAGCCCCTTTTCCTGGCCCCCGGTCTTCCTGTTCAAAATTCAGGCCGACTCTGGCGAAGTGGTGGAACAGACCGCACTTTCCACAATGCTTCCCCTTTGCTGCCATCGTCTGGATCAAAGGCCAGTGCCTTCCACTGTTTCTCGTTCCTAGGCAGGGTTTCTGTGTCACAGAGATTCCTTGTAATCTTTTCCGCTGCCTTGTGTTGTTGTGCTAGCTCCATGGTGGCTAGTAGCGTTAGCTCACCAGCATGAGTCAGGAGATGGACCCTCGCGGAGGCATATGACACGGGCTCCGCTAGCTGGTCACGTATCATCTCCTCCTCCAAGGCTCCGAATCTGTACTCACCCGCCAGCTGCCGAAGATCCGCCACAAATTGCTGCACTGATTCCCCCGGTCACTGATGTTGCTGTCTGAACTGAATGCACCTTATGATGGTGTTTTCAGGGGTGTGAAAATAACCCGTCATGAGCCTCACCATATTGTCGAATGTGTCACCTCCTCCCAATGTGCTCAGGATCCTCTGGCCCTCCATTCCTAAGTTGTGGACCAGAATTGCCCTTGCATGCAACTTGTCAAGGTCGCCGAGGTCAAGAGCTATGAGGTAGTTCTTGAAGGCCGCGTACCACCTGGCCCAGGGAACAGGCGGCTCACCCGGAGCCTCCAGGAATGGCTAGAAAGTAGTAGCTGCCCGCTCCATGCCGTATATCCTCGTTGTCAAATGTTACGTCTGAGAATGATGAGGAGTCGAGGTGCTATTTTGTAGTTTTATTAACATGAACTCAGGGACATACAGGAGTCACTCCTACTAGCACAAGAGCCTGCAGTGAAGAGTCTCTTCCGCTGCATCCTTTTATACTCCCGTGACACCACCACCGGAAAGACAGGGCGTCACCTCCCACTACACCTGAGGCACAGCCATGTTGGTACACCCCAGCTATATACAATATTCCAATCTAACAGGAAGTCTTGGCTTCTCTGCTTGAACTGTTGCCCCTGTAACCCAGACATCCGGAAAAGCAGTAGAAGATGGATGGATGGATGGATGGAAAAGAAAACAAGAGTCTGGGTACATGACATCAACCGGTCGATAATTTCTTGGATGCAGAGTAACTACAGAAAGTCCATCTGTCCTTCTCTGGTGAGTAAATAGTCAATGATCAAAATTTCATTTATTTTTACATCTATTTTCGTAAATCAGTTCAATTCAATTCAATTTTATTTATATAGCGCCAAATCACAACATAGGCCATCTCAAGGCACTTTACAAAAAAGAGTTGGTTGAGGCCACGCTCTCAAATCAGCTGAGTATGCTCAGTACACGGTTTCCTATACTCATAAATGACTGGGGGTATGTGATCATATTTCATATCAGAGCTATTTCAATTTTTTGCAGTCATCAACTCTAGAAATTCACAGAGTATCCATATTATCTACCGCAACAAACTTGTAAGAAAGAGATATGACTGTGACAAAGGCACAAACACTCACCTGGCATGCTGACAGATGTGGATACATTCCTCCAAGCGTTTGTTTTCAAATTTTGATCATGATATCCTTTTAGTGTCAGCTGAAAGAGTACCGGGTCATTTGATGCAGCAAAGTTCAGGCTCTACCCCACCATCCTACCATTCTCTCTTTCCTGTACCGGCAACCTATGTCCCACCCTTCCTTAATTCTGATTGGCTGCTTAGAAAGGTTTGACATTGACGGGCGCAGCTGTACTCTAAAAAGTTGAACTTTTTTCAGCCCTCACCGCCCTGAGTGCCACGACAAAAAGCAATCATCGCTTACAGCATTTTATTGCCAAGGGCTCTCAGCACTGTAAACACTGGACTACTTAGAGAACGAATAGAAAATATTCACCCACAGCAGAAAAAAACACGTTTGGTGGCCAGGCAGCCATAAGGTTTTTTTTTTAACACAGCCATAAGGCCCCATATGCAGAAATAGAGGTAGCATGACTTAGGCTGGGAGCTGGGAGCTGTCGTGCTGAGTTCTGCTCTCTTGCCGATAATTGCATCCCATCGTCGCAGACACGCGCAAATGGGCAGGACTGGCGTGCGACCGTGTGGGACATCGCGCATCTAAGGGAGTGATGCTGTAATACCACCAACTATAAAATATAGCCCGAAGGCCAGGCAGGTAAATGGGCTTTAAATTATGTTTATTTTCCAGACATTTTAGTGTTTCAAAGGGGGTTAGAAATCACAGTGATCCAAGTCTACATAATAACAGAATAAAATGACTATCATTGGGCAGCACGGTGGTGCAGTGGTTAGCACTGTGCCTTACAGCTAGAAGGTTCCTGGTTCAAATCCCCAGGCTGGCAGGGCTTGGAACCTTTCTGTGTGGAGTTTGCATGTTCTCCCTGTGCTGCGTGGGTTTACTCCGGGGGCTCCGGTTTCCTCCCACAATCCAAAGACATACATGTTAGGTTAATTGGCTGTTCTAAATTGTCCCTAGATATATTTCCTATAGGCCCTTAGAATAGAGGGTTAGTACTAGTGAAAGCGCTTTGAGTGGTCTTTGTGACTAGAAAAGCGCTATATAAGTGCAGGTTAGTTAGTAATCGTGATTTTTTTTTTCCAGAGTCTTTGAGATTTTTGGATTCTTTAGTACATCCATGTGTTTCAAGTTTGAGGGTCAGTTTATTATGAATACCTCAAGCTGGTGCAAACTTATTTTTGAGCATAATTTATTTACATGTTATTATTATATATGCATTATTTTTTGATCATTTATTTTCAGTTAATGTTGTAATGATGTTCTAGTTACAATTTTGATGATGACAGAAATTGTTTTTCATGTATTGTTCATTGCTGAGTCAGCTTTCCAATAAAATGTGTTAATTCCAGCTGGTATCTGAGTGTGGAATTATTCAACTAGATGAACTTCTTTGTAAGGGGGATTCGTCTTGGTGTGTGTGTGTGTGTGTGTGTGTGTTGGATGAGACTTTAAATTTATTATCATATTTTTTCTCATTATCAGCCACTTAGGTTTGTAAAAATTCTAGCATTGTGGCAACCTAGTAAGAGGTTCCCTAGTAAGATAACAGGGAGGTGTTAAGGATGAGTGGGTTGATTGCGATTGGATGAGAAGATCATCTTTTGTGTGTGAGAAGATTCTAGAAGAATGTCATGGTATTTAAGAGAAGAGCTTCTACTTGAATGTCATTCTTACTATGCTTGAGAATGTGAGAGTGTGTAATAAAGTGTCTGAAACAAATCTGCCTCTTCATTTACACGTTCCACACTGGTGACCCAAGACGTATCATGGAACACGGTTCAAGATCCCCGGAGCCGACCTCGACGGGAACCTCCAGCCACGCATGTGCGGTCGCAGTCAAGCTACCGGATTTCTGGCAGAACAATCCGTGCTCTTGGTTCCACCTCGTCGAGGTGCAGTTCGCCCTCTGGGGAATAACGGCAGATGACACCAAGTTCCACTATGTGGTCGCAGCGCTCGACGCCCGCACAGCTGAGCACGTAGCGAGCCTGCTCGATCAGCCACCAACTGGCAACAAGTACGAGGCGCTAAAGGCTGCGCTCATCCAGCACTTCACTCTCTCGGATGGTGAGAGAGCAGAGAGGCTCCTGCCGCGGACCGAGTTGGGAGATGGGTCGGCAATAGACCTTATGGAGAAGATGCTGACGTTGAGGGGCACGGACGACGACCACTTTCTTTTTACCTACCTCTTCCTCCGGAAAATTCCGACAGCGGCGAGAGCGGCCCTGGCCAATTCGCCGTTGCTGGCCGAGCAGGACTTTCGTGCGCTAGCCCGGGAGGCAGACCGGATCATCATCGCCACCAGGGCGTTCACGACCATCGTGGCAGCGACGGAGCTCAGCGAGACGACCAGAGGAGGCGAGGAGCCACCGACGGCAGCAGCAGCGGGGGCCAAGGAGCGCGAGGGAGACACACTTTGTTTCTACCACCGCCGCTTCGGAGAGAAGGCACACAGATGTACACCACCTTGCCAGTTCAAGCGCTCGGGAAACGCCAAGACCGGGGGTCGGTAGCAGCCGCGACCCTCGGGGAGGAGAACAAGCTGCTCTACCTGACGGACGCATGCTCGGGAAGGCATTTCCTCGTGGACACCGGCGCCCAGAAGAGTTTCATCCAACCGACCTACGCTGACCGGCTGGCAGGATCTAGCGGCCCCGAGATGGCGGCAGCGAACGGCTCGGAGATTAAGACCTTTGGTGAGAAGACTCTACTCTTGTCTCTACACGGCTGTACATATGAGTGGACTTTTGTCATAGCAGCATTGGATTATCATATACTGGGGGCTGATTTTCTGTGTGCACATAGTTTACTGGTTGATCTTGCTAACAGGCGCCTAGTTAATGTACTGTCTTTCGACTCTCTCCCCTGTATAGCTCGAGTGACCCGGCCGACAGCACAAGCCAACGTCACAGCAGCAGGCGGTAAGTTCCACACACTGCTCACCCAGTTCCCAGCACTCACAGTCCCGACGTTTTCGGCAGCCATCGCTAAACAAGGGGTGGAGCATTTTATCACCACCACCGGCCCGCCTGTTTTTGCACGACCTCGGCGCTTGGACGCAGCTAAACTGGCCATAGTGTGCGAGGAGTCTGCCAATCTGGAAAGGTTGGGCATCATCAGGCGCTCAAACAGCCCATGGGCATCCCCGCTACACATGGTCCCTAGAGCTGAGGGCTCGTGGCGACCGTGCGGGGATTTCCGCAGGTTGAACAACGCCACAGCACACGATCGCTACCCAATTCCCCACATACAGGATTTTTCCGTTCACCTCGCCGGGGCGCACATTTTTTCCAAGATAGATCTGGTTCGCGTTTACCACCAAGTCCCAGTGCGCGCTGAGGACATACCCAAAACAGCGGTAATAACTCCGTTCGGTTTATTCGAGTTTTTGCGCATGCCATTCGGGTTGAAAGGAGCGGCACAGACGTTCCAGCGCATGATGGATGCAGTGCTGCGCGATCTCTCGTTCGTGTTCGTCTACCTGGACGATATCCTGGTAGCCAGCGCGTCCGAAGACGAACAAGAAACCTACCTCATGACAGTTTTCCGGAGGTTGGAAGTGCATGGGTTAATAATCAACCCAGCAAAATGTCAGTACGGAGTGACGGATATTGATTTTTTGGGGCACCGCCTCTCTCCCGAAGGAGCGATCCCGCTGCCTGACAAGGTGCGTGCAGTGGCGGATTTTCCCCGTCCGCAAACGGTCAGGGTGCTACAAGAATTTTTGGGAATGGTAAACTTTTATAACCGTTTCCTTCCCCGCGCAGCACAGCTCATGCAACCATTGTACGCCGCGCTCAAAAAACAGAAACCCTCGGATAGGGTCGAATGGACCCCGGAGCGAGAGCGGGCGTTCTCGGAAGTCAAAGCAGCCCTGGCAAACGCTGCATTGCTGGCACATCCAGACCCAACGGCCCACATAGCGCTCACCACTGACGCTTCAGATGTGGCCATAGGGGCGGTCGTGGAGCAGCGCGTAGCCGGGGCTTGGCAGCCGCTCGCCTTTTTCAGCAGGACTTTGCGCGACAGTGAACGTAAATACAGCGCGTTTGACAGGGAGTTGCTGGCTCTCCCCCTGGCCATTCGCCACTTCCAGTTCTGGCTGGAAGGGCGCAGTTTCACCGCGTTCGTTGACCACAAGCCGCTAACATTCGCGATGGCCAAGGTTTCAGAACCGTGGTCGGGCCGGCAGCAGAGACAGCTGGCCGCGATCTCAGAGTTTACTGCCGATATTCAGCATGTGTCGGGTAAACTGAATGTAGGCAGACTGCCTCTCGCACGCCGTGGTGGCCCCGGTCTGCGTGGGGATAGATTATGAAGCCATGGCCGTGGAGCAGGTTAGTGACGCGGACGTGCGCGCGCTCCAGTCTGGACCAACAGGGTTAAGGCTGGAGAGCAGGGTGCTGCAAGACGGCATGCCCCCCCAATCTGCGATGTCTCCACAGGTTGCCCGCGTCCCATGGTCCCGGCCGCGTGGCGCCGCCGCGTGTTTGACTCGATTCATTCTTTGGCGCACCCAGGAGTGCGCGCGTCGGTCAAAATGGTAGGGGAGAAATTCGTGTGGCCGAGCCTTCGCAAACAAGTGAAAGAGTGGGCGGCAGCCTGCGTGGCGTGCCAACGAGCCAAAGTACATAGACACACGAAGGCTCCTTTGGAGCCGTTTCGTATTCCGGCTAAGAGGTTCGACCATGTTCACGTGGACCTCGTGGGCCCCCTCCCGCCATCACAGGGGTGCACGCACCTCCTGACAATGGTGGGCCGCACCACGCGCTGGCCGGAAGCGGTTCCGCTGGCGGCAACCACGTCCGAGGAGGTGGTGCGCGCTTTTTTAACAGCAAGGGTAGCGCGTTTTGGAGTCCCGTCGGACATTACGTCCGACAGAGGCCCTCAATTTGTTTCCGAACTCTGGTCAGCGAAGGCCCGCAGCCTGGGTATTACAATTCACCGCACAACTGTGTACAACCCACAGGCTAATGGGTTATGCGAACGTTTTCATAGATCATTGAAAGCGGCTCTCAGGGCTTCATTGACAGATGCAAATTGGGTAGACAGGCTACCGTGGGTTTTATTGGGGTTGCGCTGTGCGCCTAAAGAGGATCTGGAAACTTCCCCGGCAGAACTCGTTTTTGCACAACCACTCCGGCTGCCCGGGGAGTTTCTGCCAGATAATCCCGCACCGGGCAGCTGCCTGTCTCAGCTTTTGCAGCGTAGCGCAGACACAGGCACGCTGCCGGGCCCTGCCCACCACAGTTTTCCGCACGTTTTTGTGCCTAAAACTTTGAAGAACGCGGAGTTCGTTTTTGTCAGACACAACGCCCACCACCCTCCACTGCGCCCACCCTATGATGGACCGTTCAGAGTGCTGGAAACAGGGGATAAGCATTTTTTGCTAGACTTGGGGGGTAGGAGGGAAAAAATTGGCATAGACAGACTCAAACCTGCTTTTGTTGTGGCGTACGAGCAAGTGCTGTTGGCGAGGGCCCCTCGGTGTGGAAGACCCCCACGGGGAGCTCCCCAGAGAGACGATTCCTCAGAGCACCCACACGGACAGACAGAAAAGTTTTCCCCCCAAACAACAGCCCCCCAAAGGCAGGGCAGCACCGCGGAGGCGGCGACTTCTGGTTACAGCAGATACGGGAGAAGACTGAAGCCCAAGCATCATGTGGACTGATGTTAATGGTTCTATCACAGCATGTGGACTGTTATCCTTTTGTCCTATCTAAATTGCTGGGGGTGGTGGTGTGGCAACCTGGGGAGAGCCTAATTGTATACCATCTTAGACAGGAACAAAGAGCGGAGGTTCCCTAGTAAGATAACAGGGAGGTGTTAAGGATGAGTGGGTTGATTGTGATTGGACGAAAAGATCATCTTTTGTGTGTGAGAAGATTCTAGAAGAATGTCATGGTATTTAAGAGAAGAGCTTCTACTTGAATGTCATTCTTACTATGCTTGAGAATGTGAGAGTGTGTAATAAAGCGTCTGAAACAAATCTGCCACTTCATTTACACACTCCACAGCATATTATTATTACCTGTCAGTTTAATTTTCATGGAAGATGCCCAAGAGCTTCACTTTTAACCATGAACCTACAAGATACGGTATGCATTCATGCATTTATTTATTAATTGAACTGATGACATTTTTTACATTTTGCAGATGTAGCAGAACAGAGACTGTGTGCAGCTGTACACAGTCAGGAGAACTTTTATAAAGACTTAACACACAAACATGAGACAACTGATATTTAATAAGCACTATAAAGTAAAACGGTTGGAATTATCATCAAAACTTACAATAGCTCAACCATAGTGTGGTCTGACAAAAAAAGTCAGCCTTCAGATCACTGCTAAAAAAAATCTGAGACAGTATCCAGTGTAGTACTTTTAGACATGTACTTTTAGAGGAAGTAAAGTCAAACATGCCAAGGAAAGACCTCCCCCCTACACACACACACAAAAAAAAACTTACCTGAATTTGCCCTGGTGTAAAATTCTGTTGCAATCAGAAAGAAGTTATGATGATTGAAGCTAATAGATGTAGCAAATTTCTTCAATCATACTCTGTGCATTTCCTGACAACTACTCCTGCTGGAAAATGCCTCCATCCTACAAGTCACCTTCTGTTGGTCCAATCAATAAACATTTTTTGCAGGAGAGTCAGGGCAGGACTGTTGAGATGACCGACCTTTGTGGCAGATGCATTTTCCTGCATTTTTTTTTCCTCAGAAATTGCATATATTTTTGTCTCCACAGTGTAAAGACTGAAATGCATTTAATTTCTCCATTTATTAGTATCATTCCTCTAACTGTAAGAATTATTTTATGCTCGGACAAGATTTGCATTGTAGCTAGCTTATTTCTGTGTTGGACTGATAGTGCTACATGTGTTTTCTTCACAGTGTGTTGCTGAAATGTAACAAACTGGTAAAACCCTTTCACTTCTAGTTTTCCATAATTTTTTTGTGTCAGTATTTCAAAGTGCAGGTGTAGCTTTAAATAGGCTTGTGTGTTTTATGTCATCTTTCTCCCTTCATATCCAACACTACCCTTTGTCAATGTCATGTGTCTTTGTTATGCACTTTCCTTCAGAATTTCAGATATTAATACAAAAATAAATCCATATCAATTCTTCTGTCACACCCACAATTCTTTCTACATTAACTCAAGTGGTTAGGCCACACTAAACATGTAGTATTATAGCTATAAAATCTCCTGGGGGCCCAAAGACCAAGACCATGCCTGCTTATATTTGTCATAAAATATGATTAAAATCATTTTCATATTGCTAGAGATCAAAGCCTTCAGAGTTTTTGTTTAAAGGTTCTGTATTGTAGCCTGCTGACAAACATTTGCTTTGCAATTGACTTGACCTCCTATTATTATTGTAATGCCTAAAAGACAACAGTCATGCACTTCTTATTCCATTTAGCCATATTCATTTTTGCAGAAATAAAATACAAAAAGTAAAAAATAGCCAATGTACATAATTAATTAATCAAAAAAGGTTAATTTAAGATAAGATAAGATAAGATAAGATAAGATAAGATAAGCCTTTATTAGTCCCACAACGGGGAAATTCCAGGATTGCAACAGCACAGGGATAGCAACACTCAGAGCAACAATCAGAAGGCAAGAAAAAAAAAAAAACAAGCAAGCAAGAGCAGCTAATATACATATGTACGTATTACTATAAAATATATATATATATACACACACACACAGACACACAGTGCAGAGCATTGTAGCTGGATGGAATAAATATATGAATATATGAACACACAGTGCAGAGCATTGTAGCTAGATGGAATAAATATGTAAATATATAAACACCCACAGTACGGAGCATTGCAGCTAGGTGGAATAAATATGCAAGTATATAAACACACACAGTGCGGAGCAATGTAGCTAGATGGAATAATATGTAGATATATAAATATATAAACACACCCAGTGCTGAGCATTGTAGCTAGATGGAATAAATATGTAAATATATAAACACACACAGTGCAGAGCATTGTTGCTAGATGGAATGAAACAGCATAACCGTCTACTTAGTTATCCTACATGGTATGATTATGTGCCCATACATATTCTCACCCTCCATAGCGACCGGTATGTTCCTAGTTGTATGCCGGAGAGGACCATTGTGTAAGTCTATTGCATCTTTTGCATTCAAAAAACTATTAGTTTGTTACGTCTTTTTGCTATCTCTGCGAGCAGCCCTGCTTAGGTTGTACAGTCTGACAGCCGTTGGTAGGAAGGACCTACGAAACCTCTCGGTTGTGCACCTGGGATGATGTAGTCTGCTGCTAAATGAGCTCCTCAGTGCATTCAGTATGTCCTGCATAGGGTGGAACTCGGACTCCAGCAGAGATGACAGTTTAGCCACTGTCCTTCTCTCTCCTATCTCCTCCATCGGATCAAGGCGCTGCCCCAGGACAGAGCTAGCTTTCTTAATCAGTTTGTTCAGTCTCTTCCTATCGGCTGCAGTAATGCCACTGCCCCAGCAGACCACTCCAAAAGTGATGGCTGATGCCACCACCGTGTCATAGAATGACTTCAGCAGCGCCCCTTGTACACCAAAAGACCTGAGTCTCCTCAGCAGGAACAGCCTGCGCTGTCCCTTCTTGTAGAGTGCATCAGTATTGTGTGACCAGTCTAGTTTATTGTTCAGATGAATACCCAGGTACTTATAGGATGTCACCATCTCGATGTCTGTTCCCTGTATATTTACTGGTACTGTGAGGGGCTGCCCATGCCTGCGGCAGTCCACCACCAGCTCCTTAGTTTTCCTCGCGTTGATCTGGAGGCAGTTCCGATGGCACCAGTCCACGAAGTCCTGGATAAGCCCTCTGTACTCAGCTTCATCTCCATTGGAGATGAGACCAACGATCGCAGAGTCATCAGAGAACTTCTGTAGATGGCAGTGTGTTGTGTTGTGTGAGAAGTCCGCAGTATAAAGAGTGAACAGGAAGGGAGCCAGCACCGTTCCCTGGGGGGCCCCCGTGCTACTGATGATCGTGTCGGACACACAGTCCCGGGTTCTCACAAACTGAGGCCGGTTCGTGAGGTAGTCCAGGATCCATGATGACAGGTGCTGGTCCACCCCTGCGCGCAGCAGCTTGTCCTTCAGGATCATCGGTTGGATGGTGTTGAAAGCACTGGAGAAGTCAAAGAACATGATCCTCACCATATTCCCGGGCTTCTCCAGGTGGGACAGAGAACGGTGAAGGAGGAAGATCACTGCATCCTCCACCCCAATGCCATGCTGGTAGGCGAACTGGAGTGGATCCATCGCTGGTTCCACCAGGGGGCGGAGGTGAGCAAGGAGCAGTCTCTCCAGGGTCTTCATCAAGTGGGACGTCAAGGCCACCGGTCTGAAGCTGTTCAGGTCTTTGGGGTGGGAAGTTTTTGGTACAGGTACCACACAAGATGTTTTCCACAGCTGTGGTACCCTCCCCAGTTTCAGGCTCATGTTGAAGATATACGTCACAATCCCACACAGCTGGTCTGCACAGGACTTGAGGAGCTTTGCGCTGATGCCGTCCGGTCCCGGCGCCTTCCTCGCCTTGATCTTCCTCAGCTCCGTCCTCACCTGGGTCCTGGTCAGGGTCAGGATGGGGGGCTGTGTGTTGGGAGTGGGGGGGTGTTGGTGGAGTGGGGAGTGGGCAGCAGGACTTGATTTCTTTAGAGGCAGCAGTGGTTGTTGTGCAGTCAGGGGGGAGGGCGGTTGGTCAAATCTATTGAAAAACAGATTCAGGTTGTTCGCCCACTCCCTGCCCCCTGTGGCCTGGGGGGAGGTATTCTGGAGCCCCGAGATGGTTTTGAGGTTTCTCCAGACCCCGCTGATGTCGCTCTGTTGCAGCTTGTCCTCCATCTTCTTCCTGAAGCTGTCCTTGCCTTCTCTGATCTTTCTCCTCAGCTCCCTCTGTACGGACTTCAGCATCTCCCTGTTCCCTGACCTGAAGATCCTCTTCTTCTCTCTCAGAAGTGTTTTTATCTCAGGGTTGATCCAGGGTTTGTTGTTTGAGTGACGCCGTATGGTCTTGGTGGGAACGGATTTGTCCACACAGAAGCTGAGGTAGCCCGTGAAGGTGTGAATGAGGCCATCGATGTCCTCACCATGTGGATCGCAGAGCTGCTTCCAGGCGGTGGCTTCAAAACAGCCCTTTAGGGTGTCCATTGTCTCCTCAGACCATAACTCCACAGTGTGCATGGCCGGAGGTTGTCTGTGCACTAGGGGTTTGTACACCGGCCGGAGATGAACCAAGTTGTGATCCGATCTCCCGAGTGGGGGGAGTTGTGATGAGGTGTACGCCTCCTTAGTGTTTGCGTAGAATAAATCCAGTGTTTTATTGTCTCTAGTGTGGCATGTGACATACTGGGTGAACGTGGGTAGAATGGGAGACAGTGAAACATGGTTGAAATCGCCTGAGATGAGGAGAAGAGCATCTGGGTGTTCTGTCTGCAGCCTGCTGGTTACTGAATGGATGACGTCACGTGCTGTCCCAGCGTTCGCCGTCGGATTTGCATAAACAACAATGCAGATCACGTGTGAGTGTTCTCTCGGGAGATATGTAGGCCTCATGCTAACAGCTAGCAACTCAATGTCTTTGCTGCAGTGTCGTTGTTTAACAGTGATATGTCCCGGTCTGCACCAGTTGTTGTTAACATACATTATCACTCCACCGCCCCTAGCCTTGCCACTGTCTGGTGTTCGGTCAGCTCGTATCATGTGAAAACCCTCCAGCTCAATGTTAGCATCTGCTGCTAGTTCAGTTAGCCACGTCTCAGTAAACAAAAGGAGAGAGCACTCCCGGTATGTGCTATCATAACGGGAGATAGCCGCTAGCTCATCTAACTTTCCCAGTATCGACCGTACATTTCCCATGACAACAGATGGAAGGGAGGGTCTGTACCTTATATTTTTTGTCCTCCGCCTTACTCCAGCCCGGCAGCCGCGGCGTTTTCGCCTCAGTTCTCTCGGTATGTCGAGTTTTTCCAATGGGACCGGGTGGTGGTTGAATGCTAGCAGCTGTTCTCTGCTGTATCGTATCCTGCTATAAACAGTGGCTCCGTCCACCGGCTCAGGAGACATTTAGGACGATCTGTGTGTCCGTGATATAAGTGGGGTGAAAAAAAAAGACGGATCAAAAGAGAGAGGAAGGGAAAAAGACTCGGAATCGAGCCGCTGTTGCAAAAGGCAGCCTACTCGTGTGGCGCCGAGAAAAAAAAAAAAATAAAAAAAAAAAAAAATAAATAAATATAAATATATAAAAAATAAATATATAATTTATTACAAATATAATATGCCTTTCTATATGTTTAATGACTTTGTTCTGATGACAAAATAGGATAATTTAAGTATAGCCTATTTATAAACTGACTTTCCTTTTATTGAAATGTTACATCATTTGACAGAATTAATTTGCAGTTGCCAGAAACGGTACCCACTACTATCTTTGCAGTGGAAAGACTGAAATGGATAAAACTTGCTACAGTTAAGAGTATTCTTGCCCTGACTCTCCTGCGAAAAATGTTTTATGTTTGGACCAAGAGAAGGTGACCTTTGGGATGGAGGCATTTTCTGGCAGGATTAATTTGCAGTTGCCAGAAATGGTACCTACTGCTATCTTCACAGTGGAAAGACTGAAATGCACAACATTTGCTACAATTAACAGTATTCTTGCCCTGACTTTCCTGCAAAAAATGTTTTATGTTTGGACCAAGAGAAGGTGACCTTTGAGATGGAGGCATTTTCCGGCAGGAGTAGTTGCCAGGAAATGCACAGAGTGTGATTGAAGAAATTTACTGCATTTATTTCCCTCATGGATCGCCACCTTATTGTGGTGGGGTTTTTTCATGCCCTAGTGATCCCAGGAGCTATGTTGTCTGTGGCAATTTGCCTCTGGTAGGGTCACCCAAGACAAACTGGTCCTGGGTGAAGGACCAGACTGGGGCTATAGGCACCAAATGATCATTTGGTGCATAAGCACCAAATGATGGTCAGGACCCGTTTCCCAACCCGAAGGCGCAGGGAAACAACCCTTTCATCCACTGGGGAAAACTCCAATATAGAGGCAGCAAGGTGGGGGGATACAAGAATACCCACCCCTGCTCATCGCCTCTCGCCCGGGGCAACTCCAGAGCAGGCCAAGCTCCAGCCCCTCTCCAGGAGACTTGTTCCAGAACCGGAGCTGTGTGTTGAGGTGAGGCCGACTATATCTAGCCGATATCTCTCAACCTCATACACCAGCTCAGGCTCCTTCCCCACCAGAGAGGTGACATTCCACGTCCCAAAAGCCAGTTTAGGAAATTTGGGATCAGACCACCAAGGTCTCCGCCTTTAACCGCCACCTGATCCACATAGCACCGGACCCCCATGATCCCTCCTGTAGGTGTTGAGCCCACTGGAGGGCAGACCCATGTAACTCCTTTGGGCTGAGCCCGGCCGGATCCCATGGGCGGAAACACGGCCACCAGGTGCTAGCCATCGAGCCCCTCCCCCAGGCCTGGCTCCAGGGTGGGGCCCTGGTAACCCCATACCGGGCGGGGTACACTGAATCCTTGTTCTAGTATTTCTCATGAGAGTCTGTTGGATCGTTCTTAGTCTGACCTTTCACCCAGGACCAGTTTGTCTTGGGTGACCCTATCAGAGGCAAATTGCCCCGGACAACATAGCTCTGCTTACACATTTGAGCAATTTGTGGTCGCTTTCACTCGCGCCTTTGAGCATACCGAGAGTCAAGGGAACATAATGAGCCGCCTTTTGTCACTCCATCAGGGCACTCGGTTGGCGGCCGAGTACTTGGTGGAATTCTGGGTCAAAGCGGCGGAGTCGGGGTGGAACGACATTGCCCTACGCAGCGCATTCCTCTTCGGCTTAAACGCCCACCTCTGAGACGACCTGGCGGTTTAGGCCATTCCCGACACTCTGGATGGTCAAATAGATCAGGCCGTGGGTTTGGATAATCGCCACCGTGAATGCTTGAAGGAGCGATAGTCCTCCTCTCACCCGTTCGCCGCGCGGGTGCCTGCTGTGATGACTGACACAGGTGGCACTGGTTCTCCTTCCGAGCCGATGGAGCTCAGTCGGTTCCAGCTGACCGATGACAAGCGTCGGCGGAGGAGGAGGGCTGGCGCGTGCATGTACGTATTGTGGTTCTCTGAAGCACAATCTGGACGAGTGCCACCTGTGGCCAAAAGACGCGGCCCGTCAGTAACCATGGGGGGGGGGGTCGTCTGGTGGGCGGGACCAAACTTACTCCACTGGCAATTTCTCTATTTCGGCCCTTGTGCAATTGTCGGGGGCCGAGAGGAGGACTATGGCGCTTGTGGATTCGGGGGCGGAGGGGAATTTTACCATGTCTCAGCTCGTGTGGGACATGGGTATTCCCACTCTTAAATTACCCAATCATTTGAGAATCACCACCATATCTGGCGGAGAGGTTGCGGTAATCACCGAACGCATGGCGCCAATTGCCATCCTTCTTTCCGGGAACCATCTTCTCCGATGGTCCTGGGCATTTAGTGGCTCCGGAGGCACAACCCCATTAAAAACTGGGGGCAAAACTCCATAACCTCCTGGAGCCCGTTCTGTTTGGCACATTGTTTGAGTTCAGCTGAGTGGTCGCCATCTCTCCCCATCTCCTCCCCTCCGCCCGAGCCAACGGACCTCAGCCTCTTCCGCCTGGCTTACTATGATTTGGGAAAGGTCTCCAGCAAGTCGAGAGCGCTGTCACTTCCACCTCATCGCTCTTATGACTGTGCTGTGGACCTCATCCCGGGGGTGAAGCTGTCGTCTAACCGGCTCTACAACATTTCTGGCCCAGAGAGGGAGGCGATGAAGAGGCACATAAAGGACTCGCTTAACGCTGGCCTTATTCGGCCATCTTCGGCTCCACTCCGAGCTGGGTTCTTCTTTGTTAGTAAGAAAGATGGCTCATTGTGCCTCAGGACAAATATCCTCTGTCCTTGATCAATTCTGCATTCGAGCTCCTTCAGTGCTCACGGGTATTTACTCAAATTACACTTACGTAACGCATACCATCTCATCTGCATTTGCAAGGGGGATTAGTGGAAGATGGCGTTTAGGACACATCAGGGGCAGTTTGAATATCTGGTCATGCCATTTGGGCTTACCAACGCCCCCGCCGTCTTCCAGCGGCTCATAAATAATGTCCTTTGCGATATGCTCTCTCAGTTCGTATTTGTCTATTTGGATGATATTCTCCCGCTCACCAGAGGAACATGAAGTCCATATGAGAGCCGTGTTACAGCGGCTCTTGGAGAACCAGCTCTATGTTAAGGCCGAGAAGTGTGAGTTCTCCACCACTTCTACCACCTTCTTGGGCTTCATAGTGGCTGAAGGGAGACTGATTGCTGACCCGGCCAAGGTGAAGGCAGTGCTTGATTGGCCAAGTCCCCACTCCCGTAGGGAGCACCAGCACTTCCTCGGGTTTGCAAATTTTTACCACAGGTTCATCTGGAACTGTAATTTCCCAGTTTGGGATCAATAAAGTGCATCTATCTATCCATCTATCTATCTATCTATAGTGGGATAGCACTGCCTCTCAAGCAGCTGACCTCCGTTAAGGTCCCCTTCCGGTGGACTGAGACAGCTGAACAGGCTTTTACTAAATTAAAAGGCCTGTTCACAGAAACACCTATCTTGGCTCAGGCCGACTAGCATCTCCAGTTTGTCCTTGAGGTGGACGCTTCTGATTCGGGGGTGGGCGATCTTCTCTCACAGCACTCGTCCTCTGACCAGAAGCTCCACCCGTGTGCGTTTTTTTCTCGGCGGCTCACGTCAGCCGAGAGAAATTATGACGTAGCGGACAGAGAGCTCCTCGCCATAAAGTTGGCATTGGAGGAGTGGAGACATTGGCTAGAAGGGGCTAATCACCCCATTGTCGTGTGGACTGATCACAAGAGCTTGGAGTACTTGCGATCAGCCCGCCGACTTAATGCCAGGCAGGCTCGTTGGGCCTTATTCTTCCAAATGTTCAACTTCACCATCACTTATTGGCCTGGTTCTCGGAACACCAAACCGGATGCGTTATCAAGCCAGTTTGATTCCGAGCAGGTAGCGCCCCTACCCCGTCCTCAGCCTATTCTCTGCCCCCCCCCCCCGTGTCCTCGGAGCCCTTACCTGGGATATTGAGCGGAAGGTCCGCCAGGCCCAGTCCCGGGAGCCTGTACCAGCAGGGTGCCCCCGGAACCGCCTGTACATCCCTGCCAACCTCGGCAGTGACGTAATCCACTGGGGTCACACCAGCCATTTTGGCTGCCATCCTGGGATCACCCGCACCTCCAACCTGATTCGGTGGGTGTTTTGGTGGCCCATGCTGTGGTGGGACGTGTAGGAGTATGTGTGGGCCTGTCAAATCTGTGTCCGGGACAAGTCTGACTCCTCCCCTCCTGCTGGACTCCTCCACCCTCTGCCCATCCCTGGCCGTCCTTGGTCCACACATTGCTTTGGACTTCATAACCGGACTTCCTCCCTCCCACGGGAGGTCGGTCATCCTAACTATCGTTGACCGCTTCTTGAAAGTTGTTCATCTCGTTGCCCTTCCTAAGCTCCCCTTGGCTATGGAGACTGCAGACCTCCTCACCGTCCACGTCATCCGTCTCCATGGCATCCCTCTTGACATCATGTCTGACCGGGGTTCCGAATTTACGTCCTAGGTTTGGAGGGCCTTCTGCCGGACACTTGGGACCACCATCAGCCTCTCCTCTGGTCATCATCCTCAGTTTAACGGGCAGGCCGAGTGTGCCAACCAGTCCTTGGAAGCCACTCTGTGGGGCGTAGCAGCTGAAAATCCCTCTTTGTGGAGCACGCATCTGACCTGGCTGGAGTACGCTTTGAATTCTGCCATCTCTACAGCCACGGGGCTTACCCCCTTTGAAGCCTCGTTGGGGTGCACCCCGCCTTTGCTATCCATGGCCGAGAGGGAGGTCGTGGTGCTATCTGTGGGGGCCCATGCTTGGCGCTGTCGACGCATCTGGAGGTCTACCCGTGCCGCCCTCACCAGCTCCTCTGAGCGCAACTGTCTAATGGCTGACAGGAAGTGTGTGCCTGCTCCTAAGTACAACGTAGGTCTGCAGGTCTGGCTGGCAGCGGACCAGATTCCACTGAAGACGGATTCGAAGAAGCTGTCCCCCCGCTTCCTGGGACCCTATACTGTCTCCGGGGTGGTTAATAACGTCATGTTCCGCTTGAAGCTCCCACGGACCCTGAGGATGAATCCGACTTTCCTCGTCTCCCATATCAAGCCCTTCTCCGTCACCCCCCCCCCCCCCCGAAGCCACCTCCTCCTCCCCGGATGATCGATGGTCACGCTGCCTACTCTGTACGGTGCATTTTGGATGTTTGCCGTCGGGGCTGCAGTCTACAATACCTGGTCCATCGGGAGGGCTACGGCCTTGAGGAATGCTCTTGGATCTCCAGATCACATGTTCTTGACAAAGAGATGTTCCGGGCCTACCATCAAGCCCATCCCGACAAACCCAAGGGACCTCCAGGAGGCGCTCCTTGAGGGGAGGGCACTGTCATGGTTGTGAGCGCACGCCTCCTCCTTCCCGTTGTTTCCTTCCTCAGGTCATCAACACACCTGGGTGAGGAGACACATCTGCTGCCTTTCATCAGCCAGCGTTTAAAAGGAGCATCTCTTCAGTGCGCCGACGCTGGCTCGTCTGAGTATACTGCTGTAGCAGAGTCCTGTTATAGCAAGCGTTATTCTCTGAAGGTGTAGTTTCCATACTCACCTGTCTCTTTTCTCCTTTCCAGGTTGCTGCCACCGTGCGGGTGCGTCTCCGGGGACTGTGTGCGCTCACTGCCCCATCATCTCCCCTCAGCTGCAACCATTCTCCACCCAGTCAGACACCACTGACTCCACCAACTTCACCCTGCTGGTTTGTCTCTTTCCCCGCTCGGGGTCCTGCTGGTTCTCCCTATTATGTGGCAATTTGGTTCAACCATTTTCCCTGTCTCCATTTCTCCACTCACAGCTCTCGTTCTCTCTCCACAGGCTGCTTCCTCTGGCGAGTGACATTATCCATAAGCTGTGCTTTACTTTGATATTTAATAAACTCCCCAAACGTGTGTTTGTGTTCTTGATTGTCCTTCTGTTGCTGCATCGTGTGTATGGGCTGTCTATAGTTGGTAATCATGACACTGACCTTGGATGATGTAAATATATATTAGAATCCATGTACTCCAATAATTGTGTAGCAACAGTTTTTTGCCTAAAATTTTGGAGAAAATTGGTAATATTAGAACACTTTTAGAACATATTCAGTCTGCTTTATCCTGCCATGAGAGCTCTTATTGTGGGAAAAATCTGAAAAAAATCAACACGATATTGCAAGTAATTTCCTCATTTTGGAGTGAGAAGAGGGTTTGTGAAGTGAGGGAGAGGGAAAAAGAGTGAGACTCATTCCAGAAGAGTGAGAGTTGCCCAGCACTGCATAAATCTGTTGATGTTTATCTTACCTTTATGATTATGGATTTAATATGATGTGCAGTGATCTAAATACAATGTCCATTATCCACAGTCCAAATGTCTGCTGTGACAGACATTTGGTCTGTCACAGCCCTCAGTCCCTCAAATTCCTTTTGGAGATCAAAGTCCAATTTTGAATAATCTTTATCCAGGTAGCAAGTAAATATGTTTTAACTTCAGTGGCTCACAGTCTCAGCTGTCTGATGGAAAGTGTTATCACGTCTTCAGTCTGGAATGACTGTATCTGGCAATCAGTTGGTTTAATTCTTGCTGGGTCACAAACTGTCCAGATGCCTGTGTCATGAATGCCCCTCTGGGGCAGACAGATGAGACCCAGGTGCTGGACTGTGAGCTTGTGAAATTTATTAAAAAAAACAGCAAACATAAAGTGTAACAGGGTGTTTAAATAATAAAATAATAATGAGGGAAAAAACTTTCGAGAATAGTGAGCCAGAGCAGAGCAGGGTGACGAAGAGAGGCAGAGAATCAATTTGATTAGACGAGGCAGCCATAATGAAAATAAAAATCAACTTCCCTTAAATAGGGATCAAAGCCATTACAAAACAAGTGACAGGTGTGGGTTCACATGAACAGGAAAAAGGGAACTGTAACCGAATTTTATCTCAACACCTTTAAGGTCCTGGAGTAAATAATCAGACAGATCTGTAAGCTGAATAGCCTTTTTATTGCTGTCAGCAACAAGAGGAACGGAGAGCAGGAAAAAAGTCAGCTCTGCTCTCCCCTCAGAGAGAGCCACAGATTTTTTATAGCCTTCAGTGTTACCTCTGAAATGTTGATAACAGACAAAGTGGAGAGCAGGAGGAGAGAGAGAGAGAGAGAGAGAGAGAGAGAGAGAGAGAGAGAGAGAGAGAGAGAGAGATTTGATTTGATTTTTAAAAGATCTTTAATAAACACACTTGTCCATCAGTCAATACAATTTCTATATCATGCTATGTTACACAGAAAATTAATCCCCCAAAAAACGCCCCCAAAAAAGCTGTCCATCATGAACTGAACAGAGGACATTCTCCAGGGACCAGAGGGTCCTGAAACCTTCCACATCCCCATTCCCCATAAAAAACTGAAAGTCCAGCCTGATTCTGGCTTTAAGTAGCCTCACAAATAAAATTTTGACATCAACATCATTCTCAACATTTTCAAGTTTTCTTCTCCGGCTTACATAGATAGCCAACTTTGCCTGTCCTAAAACAAAGTTCAGTAGTTGACACTTCTGCTTAAAACGACGATTGTACATAAAACCACAAATGAAAACCTGCTTAGAGAAAACTTCCTTAAAAATATGAAAAAGTTTTGTGAGAAGTTCAAAGAGGCCACTCAGGCGCTGACATTCAATAAAACAATGAAAAACAGTCTCCCTAGAGGAACAAAAAACACACTGATCACTGACACTGCTGTTAATCACAGAAACAAAAGCATTGACAGCTATAATACCATGCAGGACCCTCCACTGTAAGTCTCCATGTCTCTTAGGGAGAGGGGCTTTGTAAAGAGCCCTCCAGGCAGGCCCATGCCCTTTTCCTAGTTTAAAATAGGCTCTTCAAGGAGTGTCCACACAGGTGTTCAATCGGTCCTTGTTGAGTGCCATCACCACCAGTCTGTAGAGTGCCTTACCACTGGCTCCTCCAAAGTCCACACCAGTGGGAGCACAGAATGCCAGTAAGGAGCAAGGAGCGACGTCAAAGTCCATATAGAGCGTGAGAGAGGGAAAGGGGTCAGTGCTTTCTGGCTGCAGCGTGCCATTGCTAAAGTCCAAGAGTAGGGAGTGCTCAAGTCCATGAAGCTCCTGTTTCCAGTGTGCAAGAAGACCATCGATGAAACGAATCGACCTGACACCAAGATGAGCTGCTAAAGCTGAGGCGTTGTTGAGGCCAGGACCAGCCAGTTCCACCACTTGCTTCAGAGTGAGAATGTTCCTGGAACACAGCCTATCAAGGAAGGTCCTTCCAACTCCCGGCAGGACACCAAGGCGACCACCAAAAACCAGCGGCTCCCTCAACAACCAGTAGAGGGAATCGCATGGCCCTCTTTGTTTTTTAAAAAGAGTCCACACTGAAAAGAGACTGCGGTAAAAACTGGGTAAAGAGAGTGCATTAGAGTTCTTAAAATCCATTAAAAATACAGGGAGGTCTAGCCCAAGCCCAAGGACTCTCTGTAAAATAACACAGGCCAAAGGCCTCCATACCAGGTCCTGGGGGCCCGTCAGCAGTCTCTGTATGAAAGTCAGTCTAAAAGCAGCACCTCTACTAGCTAAATGAATCACTCCTTGCCCCCCCTCCTCTTTGGGAAGAAATAACAGGGCTTGAGGAACCCAGTGGAGTCCACCCCCCCCAAAAAAGTCCACCAAAACAGACTGAATTTTGGACAACAAACCAGCAGGGGGGTCCATGCACATGAGGCGGTGCCACAGGGATGAGGAAACAAGATTATTTAAAATGAGCACTCTTCCTCTAAAAGATATTCTTGGCATTAGCCACTTCCACTTGTTTAGTCTCCCGTTAATCTTCTCTATGACCCCATCCCAATTTTTTTGCTCAAACTGCTGATTTCCAATAAAGACGCCAAGATACTTAAAACCTCCTTTTTTCCAAATCAACCCACCCGGCAGCGTAAGCTGATTTTCTAGTTTCTCCCCCACCATCAGAGCCTCGCTTTTTCCCCAGTTTATCTTTGCAGAGGAAAGTTGGCCAAAAAGATTGACACTCCTAACCAGAACGTCAATGTCACTCAGCTTGTTTAGCAGAATGACTACATCATCTGCATAGGCCGACAGCTTGAACGTGGTGTCACAACCAGGAAAAGTAACTCCTGATAGATCCCTTCTCAGGCAGTGAAGCAAAGGCTCTATGGTGAGGGAGTACAGCATCCCTGAGAGAGGGCAGCCCTGCCGAACCCCCCTCTGGACTTTTAAAGGGGCAGACAGGCCCCCATTTATCTTCAGCACACTCTCAATGTCACTGTACAAGACCCGTATCCTGGCTATGAAGCCTGGGCTGAACCCAAAAGCTGTTAAAACTGTCCATAAATATTGGTGTTCAACCCGATCAAACGCCTTTTCCTGGTCAATTGAAATCAAACCAGTTTCTACCGCCAATGAACCAGAGACCTCCAAAATATCCCGAATTAAAGTGACGTTGTCACTAATCAGCCTGCCAGGCACACAGTAAGTCTGGTCTACATGAATGAGCTCGCTCATCACCTTTCTCAATCTTCGGGCCAGAGCTTTTGAGAGAATCTTGTAGTCTGTGCAGAGCAGAGAGACTGGCCTCCAGTTCTTTAGGCTCTGGAGGTCCCCCTTTTTCGGCAACAGTGTGATGATGGCCCTCCTGCAGGTCGTGGGTAGGGTCCCCCTTTCCAAGCTATCTTGGAGAACCTCCAGCAGGTCTGGACCAAGCAGGGGCCAGAATTCCTTAAAAAAGTCCACAGAGAGACCATCTATGCCTGGTGATTTTCCATTCTGGAGGCTCATTAGCGCCGTATGCAGCTCAGACAGAGACAGTGGAGCATCCAAGCCGGCAACAAGGTCCTCTGAGAGCACTGGAAGACCATCAAGGAAAACCTGGCCCAGTGACGTGTCCTCCCTCCACTCTGCTCTAAACAATTCACTGTAAAAGCTAGCAGCGTGTTTCCTGATCTCTGCTGCTGTGGAGATTGTTCTCCCGTCATCGCCCAACAAGGAGTGAATGAGCTTTCTCTGTCCATTTTTCCCCTCCAGTCCAAAAAAGTACTGGGAGGGCGAGTCCATCAGAGCTACATCCATGTAGCGTGAGCGGACCAGAGCACCCTGTGCGGTGACCCCTAGCAAGCTAGCCAAGGCTGACCTTTTTGACTTGAGAGCCTCTAAGTGCTCCTGTTTTCCTGTAGAACTGAGCAACTCCTCTAGTTCTACCACCTCAGTCTCCAGAACTTTCAAGGATTGGGTCAAGCTACGAGTGACATTTTGAGTGTACTGTTGGCAGAGTTGTTTTATCTGGGCCTTACCAAAATCCCACCACAATTGGAGAGAACTAAAAGAGGGTTTTTGTTCCCTGTGTGACTTCCAAACATCATGAAAAACCTCTTTAAAAAACACATCATTTAAAAGTGTATTGTTAAAATGCCAAAAAGCACTCTTACACTTTACATTTTCAATAAACACAGAACAAAACAGCAGGCAGTGATCAGTGAAACCAACAGGACAGATACAACTATTTTTAAAAACACTCATTTGATGTTTAAAACCATAAAAACGGTCTAACCTAGCCATAGATAAAAGGTTATCTTTGACATGGCTCCAGGTGTACTGCCTCTGGTCCCCATGATGTGATCTCCACACATCGGCCATTTCATGTGTTTTCACCAGTTCTCTCAGCCTATTGGCAGAAGCAGGGTGAGGCTCCTGATGGTTCCTGTCTAGTCTGTGGTTTAATGTACAGTTAAAATCACCCCCCAGAAATAAAAAACTATTTGGATCACAGGACTTAACCGTATCCGAAAGCACGTCAAAGACCCTGATCCTCTCTGCTCTCTGTGTTGGCACATACACGTTTATAAAAACGAAGTTCACGTTTTCAAACTGTACCTTTAATAAGAGGAAATGACCTCTCACCACCTCTTCTACCTCATAAGAGACAGGCACACAACCCCTAGAGAAAAGTACAGCCACCCCCCCACTGCTACTGGATTTGTGGCTAAAAAAAATGCAGCCATCCCACTCTTTTCTCCAATGGCTCTCAATGTCCACAGTGCTGTGAGTCTCCTGGACCATCAGCACGTCAAGTTTCTTTAAATTAAAAAGCTTGTATAAAGAGGCCCTTTTTACATCATCCCTGGCCCCATTAATATTGAGAGTGCCAATTCTAAGGTGGGGCATTAAAAAGGATAAAAATAGGGTACAGTAAAAAAACACACACATAGCATAAAAGGGAAGAAACAAACTAAGAGTCAACATGACTGTTAGTAATTTGTGATTTCAGTTTGACAACCAGTTTCTTTAAACGAAAAATTTCCTGATCAGTAAAAGTCTCATTCCCATCATTCAGTTTCATCAGCTTGTGAGCTGATGCCACAAATAACTCCAGATCTGGAAAGTAATTTTCCACTTTCACAGCTCTGCTCCCCTTGGTCACCTGGAGAAATTGCCTAATTTTGGAAAAACAATAGGAGCTTTGCTCCTCCTGCGTCTGCGTCTGCATCATTTCAGACTCAGCTCCACTTTCGTCAGAGATGCTCTCATCTAGTAAATCTAACTTCCCAACCCTACTAGATTTAGCAGAGCTCTGTAAGTTTTCAGCACTTTTTCTTTTTTGTGCAGCTTTAAAAGGATCCTCTTCAGCAAAACTACATTCCTGCATTTCTTCATGAACTGCAACGTTTGTCATGCAGTGTTTGCTCTGTGTGTCCCCTACAGCCTCAAACCGCTCCTCCCCCGCCTGCAAAGTCTGTTCATTCACGTTCCTTCGTTTAACTGCACTTTTACTTACACCCTCCACCTGTTTACCCCGGGCGACAGGCTCGTCACAATGATCAGAGCTGCCGCCAGACAGAAATTCCCCACCATCACTGTTTGGGGGGGCAACTACCGCGCCCGCCGCGGCCACCCCAGCAGAGGCGGCCGCGGCCGCCCCAGCACAAGCGGACGCGGACGCGGACGCCCCCGCAGAAGTAGAAGCGGACGCGGTCGCGGACTGCGGCCGTGACTGCCCCAGCAGAAGCGGGCGCCGCAGCGGCATCCCCCGCACCACATGTAGCGCTACCCTCCGGACCACCAGAAACAGCGGCGTCACCTTTCTTACCGCCAGTGCTCTTTGTGTTCGCCTTTTCAGGACATGACCTAATAAGATGGCCTTCTGCGCCACACGCAAAACACTTCATGGTTTCAGATGTTGCAAACACCAAGTAGCTAAAGCCGTCAATCCTGAAATTAAAAGACGCGTTCAGTTCAGCAGAGCTGTCTTTCAACACCATGAAACACTGCCTCCTATGACATACAACATGCTTCAGCAGGGGTGATTTACTACCCAGAGAGACCATTCTGATAGGGGACACAACCTGGCCAAAACGGGACAACTCTCTAATCAGCTGATCATTTTTAACGAAAGGAGGAGCGTTTGAGATGGTGATCCTCCTAGACGGGTTCGCCAGCGGTAAAACGGGAGTAAAAGTGTCACCTATGACCACTCCCTGTGCCACCACCTGATCAGCTTTCTCAGTCGAATCCAGAAAGATCACAATTGCGCTGTTCATCCTCGATGCTGATTTTATGCTGCCATGCCCAACCACCTGTCCTACAGCGAGGCTGGCCTCCTCCACAGAACAGGGAACTGTTGGGAGGATTCTCACACCATGACGCCGGGTTAAGCGCTCAAACTCCACACCACCATCAATCACCGGCATGATGCCGGCCGGGAAAAACCGGCAGCAGAAGCTACCGTTCCCCAACACACCCACTCCAACACTCACACCCCAGCACACACACACTCAACCCACTATATTAAACACACACACCTCAAACACACAAGATAGAGAAAAAGTTAGAAAATACAAAGTTTAAAGTACTCACTCGACACCACTCCACACCCCTGCTCCCACAAACGCCCACGCATGCGCACGAGAGAGAGAGAGAGAGAGAGAGAGAGAGAGAGAGAGAGAGAGAGAGAGAGAGAGAGAGAGAGAGAGAGTATGAAGACCTTAACAGGTCAGTGTGACATAAAACTTCATCCTGGAACAAAAAAAAAAAAAAGATATGTCATACAGCTTGTTAACATAGCTTAGGCCATCCCTTAATCTTACACGATATCTGTGAAGCCCAATAAACACTATGCAGCTTATACCCTAATAAGGTTACAATAGGCAGTATATAAAAACAGTTCATATATAGATATAAGAACAATTCATATATTGAGGCACACTTATAAAACATATGATCCCTAGTTACTGAACAGATTAAAGCATAAACAGTAGATTAATACATAGACAGTAAATTTCCACCACAGAACACTGAATGGTAATTGAGATCAATTAAGAGATGAGGGAGGAGAGGCTGGACTGACAGCTTGACAGGCGACGCCCCACACAGAGCACAAACCAGGAAATGTCACCTGACAGCTGTCAGCCCACAGAAGAAATAAGCATAATCAAATACAGACTAATAAACTGTTACCAATGGACATGACATATAAGAAACAAACATGATCAAATACAGACTAATAAATCATTACCAATGAACATGACACAAACTGAAGCTTAAACAGAAAAATAGGAAGCAGAGCACACACACACACACATATATATGTATATATACTCACTCTCGTGTCTGAGTATATATACTGTATATATACACTCAGTCTGAGTATATATACTGTATATATAAATTCAATTCAATTCAACTTTATTTATATAGCGCCATTTCACAACACCAGTCATCTCATAGCACTATCAACTGTAGGGGGGAACCCCCACAGTTGCAGAAAGACCCCAGCAATCAGGCGATCCCCTGTGAGCAAGCACTTGATGGAGAGGAAAAACTCAGAACTCAAAACTCTGTATATACACTCAGACTGAGTGTATATACAGTATATATATATACACTCAGTCTCGTGACTCTTTCCTTGTATATGATGAAGACCCTGGAGAGACTGCTCCTTGCTCACCTCCACCCCCTGGTGGAACCAGCGATAGATCCACTCCAGTTCGCCTACCAGCATGGCATTGGGGTGGAGGATGCAGTGATCTTCCTCCTTCACCGTTCCCTGTCCCACCTGGAGAAGCCCGGGAACGCGGTGAGGATCATGTTCTTTGACTTCTCCAGTGCTTTCAACACCATTCAACCGATGATCCTGAAGGACAAGCTGCTGTGCGCAGGGGTGGACCAGCACCTGTCATCATGGATCCTGGACTACCTCACTAATCGGCCACAGTTTGTGAGAACCCGGGATTGTGTGTCCGACACGATCAACGGTAGCACGGGGGCCCCCCAGGGAACAGTTTTGGCTCCCTTCCTGTTCACCCTTTATACTGCGGACTTCTCACACAACACACTGCCATCTACAGAAGTTCTCTGATGACTCTGCGATCGTCGGCCTCATCTCCAACAGAGATGAAGCTGAGTACAGAGGACTTATCCAGGACTTCGTGGACTGGTGCCATCGGAACTACCTCCAGATCAACGCGAGGAAAACTAAGGAGCTGGTGGTGGACTGCCGCAGGCGAGGACAACCCCTCACAGCACCAGTAAACATACAGGGAACAGACATTGAGATGGTGACATCCTACAAGTACCTGGGTGTTCATCTGAACAATAAACTAGACTGGTCACACAATACCGACGCACTCTACAAGAAGGGACAGCGCAGGCTGTTCCTATTGAGGAGGCTCAGGTCTTTTGGTGTACAAGGGGTGCTGCTGAAGACATTCTACGACACAGTGGTGGCATCAGCCATCACTTTTGGAGTGGTCTGCTGGGGCAGTGGCATTACAGCAGCCGACAGGAAGAGAATGAACAAACTAATCAAGAAAGCTAGCTCTGTCCTGGGGCAACGCCTTGACCCAGTGGAGGCGATAGGAGAGAGAAGGATGGTGGCTAAACTGTCATCTCTGCTGGAGTCCGAGTCCCACCCTATGCAGGACATACTGAACGCACTGAGGAGCTCATTTAGCAGTAGACTACATCATCCTAGGTGCGCGACCGAGAGGTTTCGCAGGTCCTTCCTACCTACGGCTGTCAGACTTTATAACCTAAGCAGAGCTGCTCGCAGAGATAGCAAAAAAAACGTGATGACCTAATGGTATTGAATGCAAAAGACGCAACAGACTTACACAAATGGTCCCCTCCAGTATACAACTAGGACAATATCAGTCGCTATGGAGGGTGACAATATGTATGGGCACATATTCATACCATGTAGGGTAACTACATAGACGGTTATGCTGTTTATTCCATCTAGCTACAATGCTCCACACTGTGTATATATATTTATGTGTACATATGTATATTCACTGCTCTTATTTTCTTATCTTCTTTATTATTGCTCTGAGTGTTGCTATCCCTGTGCTGTTGCAATCCTGGAATTTCCCCATTGTGGGACTAATAAAGGCTTATCTTATCTTACACACACACACACACATTTTAAATATATATATATATATATATATATATATATATACTGTATATATATACACTGTTCAACAAAATAAAGGGAACACTTTGAAAACACATCAGATTTTAATGGGAAAAAATAAGCTGGATATCGAAATTGTGGCAGGGTAGTCCAGCTTACTCAGATTAAAGGAACACTTTTTAATCTGAGCAAGCTGGACTAGCCTGCCACAATTTTGATATCCAGCTTATTTTTTCGACATTAAAATCTGATGTGTTTTCAAAGTGTTCCCTTTATTTTTTTTGAGCAGTATACATATATATACAAGGAAAGAGTCACGAGATTGAGTCCTGCAGAATATCCAGACTCAGTTCGTGACATAGCCCCCTCCCAAAGGGGTGGACCCAGACACCCAAGGTAACACCAAAAGAAAAAGAAAAAAGCCTGTCCCCCCAGCAGGCACAACAACAACCCACCCAGGGTGGGGGGAACAGGCTAGGAGGGAACAAAACAAAAAGGCCCGCTCGGGATCCACACCAGTCAAAAACAATGACTTAGGCCCCCCGGACCAAGGAGCTAAAAAATTCAGGGGGGCGACCAAAGTCCCACGCCAGGCGGATGGCGAGGTGGAACAAGTCGGGTGGCCTGCCGGAGAATATGGGCCACCCAACCCAACGGCTCAGTCCGTCAGGCGGTCGACCAGAGTTTCTCAGCCATCTGAATAGAAGGCGTGGCCCGGGAGGTGGCTCCCCCACTGGGAGACCTAATGACGGAAAGGAGAACCTAGGCGGGCAAACCATGACAATGTCTGGCAGGGATGGAGGGGAAACCACAATGTCGTCTGGCAGAGGAGGAGGGGGGATCACGACGGTGTCTGGCGAGGCAAGGGGAGCCACAACGCTTTTGCATTGGCCAGTAGCACTCTCGGCGTTCCCGACTGGGACATTATTGCACCTGCGGTGGCTCCAGATAGGAGCGAAGCTGCACCCGCAGTGGCTCCGGGCTGGAGCAATGCTGCACCCATGGTGGCTCTGGGCTGGAGCAACGCTGCACCCTCAGTGGACTTGGGCTGGAGCGAGGCTGCACCCCCGGTGGGCCCGGACTGGGCCAATGCTGCACCCTTGGTGGCCCCTGGGCTGGGGCATAACGCCCAAAGTGGGCCCGTACTGGAGTGCAGCACCCAATTTGTATTAAGGCTGGGGTGCAGCACCCATGACAGTCCCCGACTGGGACACAGCACTTATGGAGACTCGAACTGAAGAGGAGGAGCCCAGACGACTGCCTTGGGCAGAGGGGGAGCTACACCCATGGAGGTCCAGGGCTGGGACAGAGCACCCGTGACAACCTTCACAGTGAGAAGAAAAGAGGGAGGTCTGTACTGCTGAGGAGGGCTTCTGCTTCGGTGTCAAAGAAGTGGCTGTCAGAGAGGCGGGGAAATTTCTCCGGTGATCCGGAGTGGGATGACGCTGTTGCCGTCGGAGAGTTGATGGAGCAGGAGTGGGCGCTGGAGACTGGTGAGGAGTTGAAATGACAGAGACCCGGGAGTTCACAGAGTATCCATATTATCTCCCACAATAAACTTGTAAGAAAGAAATATGACTGTGACAAAGGCACAAACACTCACCTGGCATGCCGACAGATGTGGATACATTCCTCCAAGTGTTTGTTTTCAAACTTTGATCATGATATCCTTTTAGTGTCAGCTGAAAGAGTACCGGGTCATTTGATGCAGCAAAGTTCAGGCTCTACCCCACCATCCTACCATTCTCTTTTTCCTGTACCAGCAACCTATGTCCCACCCTTCCTTAATTCTGATTGGCTGCTTAGAAAGGTTTGACATTGACGAGCGCAGCTGTACTCTAAAAAGTTGAACTTTTTTCAGCCCTCACCGCCCTGAGTGCCACGACAAAAAGCAATCATCGCTTACAGCATTTTATTGCCAAGGGCTTTCAGCGCTGTAAACACTGGACTACTTAGAGAACGAATAGAAAATAGTCGCCCACAGCAGAAAAAAACACGTTTGGTGGCCAGGCAGCCGTGAGGTTTTTTGTTTTTTACACAGCCATAAGGCCCCATATGTGGAAATAGAGGTGGCATGACTTAAGCTGGGAGCTGTTGTGCCGAGTTGCTGCTCTCTTGCCAATAATTGCATCCCATCGTCGCAGACACGCGGAAATGGGCAGGACTGGCGCGCGACCATGTCTGACATCGCGCATCTAAGGGAGTGACGCTGAAATACCACCAACTCTAAAATATAGCCCGAAGGCCAGACAGGTAAATGGGCTTTAAATTGTGTTTATTTGCCAGACATTTTAGTGTTTCATAGGGGGTTAGAAATCACAGTGATCCAAGTCTACATAATAACAGAATAAAATGACTATCGTGATTTTTTTCCCCAGATTCTTTGAGACTCTTGGATTCTTTAGTACATCCACGTGTTTCAAGTTTGAGGGTCAGTTCATTATGAATATCTCAAGCTGGTGCAAACTTATTTTTGAGCATAATTTATTTACATACTATTATTACATATGCATTATCTTCTGATCATTTATTTTCAGTTAATGTTGTAATGATGTTCTAGTTACAATTTTGATGATGACAGAATTGTTTTTCATGTATTTTTCATTGCTGGGTCAGCTTTCCAATAAAAATGTGTTAATTCCAGCTGGTGTCTGAGTGTGGATTTATTCAATTAGATGAACTCCTTTGTAAAGGGGATTCATCTTGGTGTGTGTGTGTGTGTGTGTGTGTGTGTGTGTGTGTGTGTGTGTGTGTGTGTGTGTGTGTGTGTTGGATGAGACTTTAAATTTATTATCATACTTTTCTCATTATCACCCACTTAGGTTTGTAAAAATTCTAGCATATTATTATTACCTGTCAGTTTTCATGTAAGATGCCCAATAGCTTCACTTTTAACCATGAACCTAAAAGATACAGTATGTATTCATGCATTTATTTATGTATTAATTGAACTGATGACATTTTTTACATTTTGCAGATGTAACAGAACGGAGACTGTGTACAGCTGTACACAGTCAGGAGAACTTTATTATAAAGACTTAACACACAAACATGAGACAACTGATATTTAATAAGCACTATAAAGTAAAAAGGTTGGAATTATCATCAAAACTTACAATAGCTCAACCATAGTGTGATCTGACAAAATAAAAGTCAGCCTTCAGATCACTGCTAAAAAAAATCTGAGACAGTATTCAGTGTAGTACTTTTAGACATGTACTTTTAGAGGAAGTAAAGTCAAACATGCCAAGGAAAGACCCCCCCCCCCCCGCTGGAGCAATGCTACACCCTCAGCGGACTTGGGCTGGAGCGAGGCTGCACCCTTGGTGGGCCCGGACTGGGCCAATGCTGCACCCTCAGTGGCCCCTGGGCTGGGGCATAACGCCCATAGCGGGCCCGTACTGGAGCGCAGCACCCAATTTGTATTAAGGCTGGGGTGCAGCACCCATGACAGTCCCCGACTGGGACACAGCACTCATAGAGACTCGAACTGAGGAGGAGGAGCCCAGACGACTGCCTCGGGCAGAGGGGGAGCTACACCCATGGAGGTCCAGAGCTGGGACAGAGCACCCATGACAACCTTCACAGCGGGGGAAGCTGGACCCTTGGTGACCTTGGGTGGCGAACCTGGACCCACAGAGACCTCCAGCATTGCTGGAATATTCCCGGTGATCCTGGACGAAAGCTCAGACAATACACAAAGAGAAGCAGAATCAAGGTCACCGGCAGTGGCGGAACCCGGCGAGGTGAGCTCAGGCACAGTGGGTGGCTGTACCCGGGTCTCCTCAGCAAGAGCCAGGCAAGATCTCTCCAACACTGATACAAGAAAAACAAAAGAAAGCACTTGCTTGAGCTCAAACTCCACCACTGTCCAGGACTCCGTCAATCCAGACGATGACGTCTCGGGCCCGGTCCTTTGGAGGTCCAGTACCTTCTCTAATTCTGCTGCGGTGGCCTCTGCAGCAGGTGCAATGGTCATTGCAGTCCTGGTGCCCCCAGGCAAAGTGTCCCATGCTGGTGGTTCATTCAGCATGGCAGCAGGGGGTCAGCTCACCGCTGGCACTGGAATTGGGCCTCCAGGGCCACAGGCTCCTCCCACGTCCAGTGGATCAATCCCGGGTTCAGCAGACACTCAGGGGTCGAAGGAGAAGACGTAGAGAGGGCTGGTGAGCAATTAATAGCTGCAGCAGGTGGCGACAGCTCAGGGGACTCCGAATCCTGAGCCTCTCCACCGGGAATCAGGCAAGGTATACCATTATTAATTGAGGAAGAAACAAATGACACTTGCCTGTTTTCCCAGTGTCTGATTTTGCCTGCTGCAGTGGGTGGAAAGTCGTCCCTCTCCATGGCCATGGTGATCATGGGCCCCTCTGAGGATTGTGGAAGAGCCGCCCCTGAAGTCGCGGAGGCGGACGTTGCCGGGGAATCAAGGGAGGACCTCTCAGCAGCGGGAGAGAACACCGAAGTTGAGCAGGGAACAGCAGCTACAGGCCCGGGAAAAGCTGCTGATTCAGCTGGAGAAGAGAGGAGGGAGGTCTGTACTGCTGAGGAGGGCTTCTGCTTCGGTGTCAAAGAAGTGGCTGTCAGAGAGGTGGGGAAATTCCTCCAGTGATCTGGAGTGGGACGACGCTGTTGTCGTCGGGGAGTTGATGGAGCAGGAGTGGGCGCTGGAGACTGGTGAGGAGTTGAAATGACGGAGACCCGGGAGCGCGTCCCCTTCGGTGCGAGCCCAGGCTTCTCTGGGGATTTCCTCACCTTCCTGCTGTACTCCCGTTGCAGCGCCGTCATCCGAGAGATCCTCTTCATACCCTCAGTGTGTTCCAACAGCTGAGGGCACCGGTGAACAGCTGCCTCCGCGAGCCCCAGATACCACAATGCGTCCTTAGGAGCGAAGCTGCTGCGCGCTGTGGAGATTAGCTCGTCTATCTCGATTAGGGTTTGGCACCACTCCCATCCCAAGCACATTGGGTATCCGCGTCCACCTGCTAAGTCTATAATGAGCTCCAATGACGGGTGAGGGAAAAAAGAAACAAAAAAATCCACACACTCACAGCAGCTGGGTCTCCAACTGACGGCTGCCTACTGTCATGAATGCCCCTCCGAAGCAGAGAGATGAAACCCAGGTGCTGGACTGTGAGCTTGTGAAATTTATTTACAAAACAACAAACATAAAAGTGCAACAAGGTGTTCAAATAATAAAATAATAACAAGGGAAAACTTACGAGAATAGTGCGCCAGAGCAGAGCAGGTCTCTGGCAGAGACGAAGAGATTTAGAGAATCAACGAATTAGACGAGGCAGCCGTAATGAAAATAAGAAACAACTTCCTTTAAATAGGGATCAAAACCATTACAAAACAAGTGACAGGTGTGGGTTCACATGAGCAGGCAAAAGGGAACACTGACTGGTAATTGAGACCAACTAGGAGAGATGAGGGAGGAGTGGCTGGACTGACAGTTTGAAGGCGACGCCCCACGCAGAGCACAAACCAGGAAATGTCGCCTGACAGCTGTCAACCCACAGAAGAAATAAACATGATCAAATACAGACTAATAAATCGTTACCAATGAACATGACACAAATTAAAGCTTAAACAGAAAAATAGGAAGCGGAGCTGGAACTCAAAAGCACAAAATAAAGTAAATATACTGTATATATACAGTATAAATACAAGGAAAGAGCCACGAGACTGAGTCTGGCAGAAAATCCAGACTCAGTTCATGACAGCATGCCTGCGCTTGAAATCCAGCCGTGGGTGTTGAGATGAGTATTTCCACTTTACATCCAGCATTGGCTGCTCAGATAGTGTAGATCCACTAACACGATGTTGTTAGCATAGCATGGCACTAGCTTTATCAGAGCTGAAGACTGCCATAAGTTTCAACCGGTACTTTAGTTTGCAACCCACCAATATGGTCTTGTTGGGGCTGCTCCTCCTCGTCTTCCCGAGGGGCCCTCCATCACCATCCATAGGGGAAAGGGAAGAACCAAGTCCGCTGCAGCAGTCACCATTGTGACCCGGAAAAGCAGGCAAGTGTCTTTTCAATCTAAATCCCTGTGTGATGAATTACCTTGTCTGATTCCTGGGGGTGGAGCTCAGTTTTCACAGTCCCCTGAGCTCCCACCACTTGCTGCAGCTATTAAGACTGAACCTGCTACCTCTGTGTTTCCTCCCCTTCTCTCCGAGCATTCCCCGGTGCCAGGAGTAGACTGTCAGACTGAGGAGGAGGCTGTGGCACTGGAGAGCCTGGTTCCAGTCCCGCAGCCACGTCATGGGCAGAGAAGGAGGGCTGACTGTCATTAGGAGCCTGCACCGATGATTAAGCATCCCCAGGTCTCCATGGAGCAGCAGTCAGCTCCAGCCGCCACGCCGAGTGGGCCATCAGTGTAGGTTTCAGCGCCTGGGGACTATCGGACTGTGAGGACCGTCATGCCAGCTGCGGAGGCCACTGCAGTCGAGTGTGAACCGAGGATGGACCGCCTAACCGTCGAGCGTGGATCATCGGAGTCCTGGACGGCGGCAGAGCTTGAGATCAGGCAAATGCTCTATTTTGTCTTCCTATTTTCTGTCTTGGAGCATTCTTGTGTGTCTGTTGGGGAGAAGGGCCGGCTGCAGCCGGCCGCTGCATCTGAACTCGTCTCGCTGGGCTCTGCCGCTGCCGGTGATCCTGACCTCTGTTGTCCCTCTGTTTCCGAGCCTTCTCTCAGGGTCACCGGAGATGAGTCAGCTCCGGTCGTGTTCACCGAGGCTCCGGGTTTGCTTCGGGAGGTCATCCCAGGTGCTGCTCTGGCCCAACTGGGGTCCACCGCGGGTGCTGCGCTGGCCCAATTAGGGTCCACCGAGGGTGCTGCGCTGGCCCGGTCCGGATCCACCGAGGGTGCTGCGCTGGCCCGGTTTGAGGTCGGTGAGGGAACTGCAGATCCCCTACCGCCTGACACCAGACTGGTTCCCTGTTCCCCCTGTTCCCCCCGTTTCCCTCATCTTCTTCTCCTCTGGATGTCGCTGGGGTCTCTTCTATTCGGGTTGGCTTCCCCTTGCTGTGCCTCTCCATAGGGAAGCCGCCTCCAAGCGCCCCCCTCCGGTCCTGGTGGTCTAAGGACATGGGTCGGCCGCCTGAAAGACTGTTTTGCTGGTTCTGCATCCTGGGTCGGCCGCCGGACGGACTGCGTCGCTGGTGGGGTGACCTGGGTCGGCCGCCTGAGGTACTGTTTCCCTGGTTCTGGGACTTGGGCAGGCCACCCAAACTGGGTTTGGGTTTTTTTTGTCTTTTCTCCTGATGTGGAGTTGGGATGCCGGGAGGCCACCTGAACTGCCTTTTTTTTTTTCTTCTCTCTAACTGCCGCTATCCCTATACTTGTGTTTTCATGGTGGCTTTTTCTGTCGTTCTTGTATATTGTGAAAGAGTTGTTTTTCCTCCCTTGAGTTTGAGTTGCTGTATGCATTGATATTTTTGTGCTCATCCTTCCGCTGCACTCGAACAGGTTCTAAGTTGAAGCGTACATGTATTTTTGTTTTCACTTGTTTACCTGTTTTTTTCTGTTTCATTATGCATGTTGTAGGCGAGTTTTAGCCGCGCTATTCTTCGCTGTTTGTTCTTTGTGGGGTTTTTTTTCTCTGTATTTTTGCTGGTCGACATTTGTGCTTGTTTACTTTCTAGTTTCTCTCCCTCCTAGCCTGTTTCCTCCTCCGCCCACCCGAGGTCGATCTCATTAGCTTTCTGGTTTTGGGGGGGGGGGTCCCTGGGTGTCACTATGGGTGCCTGGAATGCGCCCTTTGAACGGGGGGTACTGTAGTGATCCGAGCGCTGAACTCATCCGCGCTCGGGTTACTCAGTATTTTTCCTTTCTCTCCCAGATTGTTTTGGTTTGATTATTGTTGTTCTCCCAGGACTTTTATTGTGACAGCGCCACAGCTGAACTTCCGGCTATCAAAGCTGAGCCTGCGCTGTCACAGCTGATCTTGATTTCGGTAATTACATTCCCCCCTTCCTGTTTGGTTCTGTTACTTTTGTTATCAGTATTTAAGGAAACAGTTGAGGCTCACTCCTCACTCCTCGCTGTGACCTACATCTGTGTACCAGGACTGGAGTCCCAAACCCCGGCTTCAGTCTTGCCTCTGTGTTTGTTCCGTCTTCGCTCCACCACGTTTAAGTGTGTATTCTTTAGCGTCATGTTCCGCCCTCGCTATGCTCTTACAATTGATGTCAGAGTTCTTTATTTTGTATTCTAGTTTAATGCATGTGTTTTGCCCCATGTGGCTCTTTACTTTGTTCCTTCATCCTTTGTTTAATAAAACAAGCAAACTCTCTGTTGGCATCTGGCGCCACATTAATGCCCTGAAAGGGGCATTCATGACACAAATAAGTTATAGGGATAGACGAATGAACTGAAAACATTAACTGACTGAGAGAGCAGGTGGAAAAAACCAGGAGGTCATATTAAATTTAAAGCACACAATTACCATCTAAGGAACCAAATGAATGAAACCAAAGAAACTGAAACTCCCTGGGTATTACTGAATGTATAGATACAACCAAGGGAGTGAGAGGGGGGCTGAATATAAACGTAAGTGAGAGTGGTGATGAATGCAGGTGGTAATGGTGGTGGGTTTTGTGTGGCGCTTTGCATGTCCAGTGGCATCTTGGGGCGCCTGCGGTGGTCTGCTGATTGGTCGCTCAGGTGGACGCCGGGGGTGGGGGTCTGCTTCTCTGGCCTGCGCTGGTGGTCTCCCTGGTCACTGCCGGGCACTGGTGCGTGTTCAGGCTCGCTGCATCAGCTTTGCAGCCGCCTTATGAAACAAGGGTGAATGAGGGGTGGGTTTGGGTGGGTGTGGGGGTGGGAGAGAGTGGGTAGGTCTGGGTCGGTCTGGGTGAGTGAGAGGGAGTTAGTGCATGTGGGTGCGCGTTGGAGCATGTGGGTGTGAAGGTGTGGGGAGGGGTGTGTCTGTAAATCGGGAGGTGCTGGATTAATTGCCTCTCGGCAATGTGGGCCCCCCCGGGCGGGGGGACTTCTTTGGGCGGGGGGGTCCCCGGGGTGTGCGACAGTGGCACTGGGGTGGGCCCGCTGTGGGGATGCTTGGGGGGGCTCGCGCCAGGGGGGGCGGGCCGGTCTACACCCCGTGGGTGGAGCCGCTGGCCTCCTGGTGCCTGGGGGCGGGCATTGGCCCCGCTGGGGGGGGGGGGGGGCTCACTGCACCAGCCGCCGAGCAGCCGGGCCTCCCTTGATTGTCCCTCCGGGGGGCGGATGCCTGGCTTTCCTGGGGCTTGCTGACCTCGGACGTTTGTGCCCTGTGGGGGTTGGTGGTGGTGCTGCCTTGCCTGCTCGGGGTTCCCGGGAGAAGAGCTGCTGCGACCAGCCCTCCACTTCGTATGTTTTCTGACAAACCACTCACATGCACATACACTTATTTTGTGCACGTTCTCATTTATATGCACGCAGACATACATGCACAAGTGTCTCTCCTTTAACAGGTGCGGAAACCAGACTCGTGTTGAGGGATCTTTGGTGGAAGAAGCAGTTTGTCTTTTGTTTGTTTTAGTTGTTGGTTTCTTTGTTTTTTTGTCTGTTTCCCTCCCTTTTCTTCCCCCCTCCACATACTTCCTTTCCCTCTTCCCCATCCTGTTGGGTCTTCCATGTGTAAAATAATTAAAATAAAGTATTAAAAAAAGGGAAAAAAAAGAAACTGATTATCAAGGAATAATTCAACAAAAATAAACAAAAAAAATAATAAAGAGCAAAAAAAAAAATTCAGATTGAGAGAATTGTTCATTAATCTAAAAAACAGATTTGAGAAGCAAAAATACAAATTAAAAAAATCTAAGTTAAAGATGAAAAATTGAAATGATCTGATAATCTAAGATAAAACACAACAGGAAGGCATAAATAATCCAAGGGGTTTGCATTTGTAAATTAGGGGAATGGATTAATATATTGAGGGAAAATATAAGTAAACCCAAAGGATTTAGATTTATAATGAGGAAATGGAATTTATAATCTGAGGAACCAAACAAATCAAGACTAAAATAGTGAAATACACAGAGAAAACAGTTTTAGAGATAATTTGTCCACCACAAACAACAGCTCTGGAACAATCTGAAGCAGTTTAGATTCACACTTCATATATGAAGATAGTCCACCTGTGCAGAACTCTGACTTGACCTGAGAAACTCAGTTAGTCTGCTGCACTGTTTATTTTATCAGTTCTGTCTTGGTTAAACTGACGTGTTCTGTCCAGTTATCTTTCTGCTGAAGGATCACGTTTACCAGCAGAACCTGATTCAGTCACGGACTCTCTGTGGTCTACAAACACATGTAATAAACAAACTTTCTCAATATTTAAATTCTTCCTCTCTGCTGCCTGGTGCACCTGAGGTATAGCTAATTACATAATTGGATTGGCTGCAGTGAGTGACTGAATCCTGTTAACCTATTTCCTCTGCCTTACAGCGGGCAGCTGACTCCACCCTTCAGACCATCCAACTGTAGTGAGCTTCAAGGCTGAAAGTCTACACCTGTAGCCTAACCAGGGATTATGGGTATTATGAGCCATTAGCCCTTTGATTCTCCAAATTCCTTAAAGCCTCAGTGCATAATCCATTCCCAAAGAGAAAAGTAATCCTCTACAGCAGTGCAAACATGCAGCTGTTTCTGAGTAGATGACTTATGTAGTTGTGGGCGGCCTCTTTGAGGTTTTCTGAACTCATCCAATGTCACGCCTCAGCAGTAAATTTTGACTAATATTGCAAAAGCAACACAGCAAAAAGTGTTCCTGAAAATATTCAAGGACATTTTAAATAAGCTTTTTAGTTGCTGAATCTGCTATTTTTTTAACATCGACCACTGGTACTTTGAACATAAAAAGAACTGTGCTGCTCAACTCCCAAATGGAATGTGATTTAAATTAACAATGAATCGGAAGTGGAGAAGCTATTCAAGATGTGTATATGCAAATTGGGGCGGGGGGGGGGTGTCTGTCACTGACTGCACTTTTTCACCATTTTAACAACTTACACGTCTTAATAAAATGTTTGTGACATATTTTGTTCACATTTTCTTTAATTTTTTTAAAAATTATTTAAGCAAATTTGTTTTGTATTTTTCATGGCTTTCTTGAAATGCTCTGATTTAAAACCTACCACTTTAAGAAACATCCTTCACCTATTCAACTCTACCCTCCCTCTTATGTCAGTTAGCCATTAGCTGACTAGCTTCTAGCCTCTTTCCAGCTTGGATGAGTGGCGCTGGCTCACTGATCCACAGTTGACTGTCTGTCTCATGTCACTCCGGCCCATCTCCCAATAATTTTGCCATGATTCCACAACAAATCACTAGCACCCTGTGCCAGGTGGCCCCCAGATCATTACAACTGACTGGCCTGGGACCTGAGGCTGCTAGCTGAGCCAGCTGCCGAGCCATAGGATCTCAAAGGGTAGTGTCTTGCTCTGCGGGATTCCACTCCCACAGCCAGCTGGGGGACACCTTGTCACAAGGCAGCTCCCATACACTGCCCATGACAGCAGAGCGGAGTCACGTGGAACCCCGGAGGATGGTGGGGGAGCTGACCGTGAAAGCCAGCAGCCTCCAGCCAGCCAACTCGGGTCCCGGTGTATGTAGGTAGTTGCCGTGACTGGCACACCAGTGCTGGCGATTTGCTGTGGAATTACAGCGAAATTATTGGGAGATGGGCCGAAGTGACGTGAGGTATATTGGGACTGTGGACTGGTGAACGAGGTGGTAACAGGGATGGCTGTTAGGGTAACTAAATCTGAAGAAAATAACAATATAAGCTTGTTTTTGGACACATGATTAACACAGCTGGGCACACTGATCAAGTCTGAGGACAGGGAGTATATAGTCAGTTTAGTGTCATAAATGTGTCATAAATATTTTGAACTCCTATTCAGTTGATTCCAGGGTTTATAGTTCCAAATAGAGCTTTCTAATCCTGGAACATAAATTTGAGAAATTCAGGTTTGTGTATGTGGAGGAAATATTTACCTCCACCAAGGAGTTAATGTAATCAGGGCAGTTTGCCTGTTAGCAGGATTATACATAAACTAAAGAGATTTTGATGAAATTTTCATCAGAGGTGGCTGTTGGGCTACGGATGAACTTATTAGATTTTTGAGGTGAACCATGAGCACATACCTTTGCCAAAGCCTTATCTCACAATGTATGGTCAGACGGATAGAGAGATGGAGGGAGGGAGGGACAGAGCCTTTGGTTGAGGTATGCACTCTCTGTGTGCCTGCTAGTTGTATTTGCAATGAAAATTTGTGAAGTGACAAAGACATTTTAAAATAGAAGTCCTTTTATGAACATCTGTGTATAAAATCTTATTTGAATACATTCAAACTTAACCCCATTCATTATTTCTTGTTTGGTTTATTCAAGATTAAAAGATTTTATTTGCAATACTACTATACGTACAGGACATACAGGAGAATTGAAATGGTGTTTCTCTCTCTTTTCAGTGGTGTGTGCAATATACAAAAAAGAAAAAGGAATAAGGCTGGAAAAACAACAACAGCAGTCTATATACAGTAATGCTACCCGTTGTAGTGATATTTAATAAAATATAATGTAATAAGGTACAGGAATTATTTATTTTATTTAACCCTTTGCACTCCGGTCAATTTCCCTAAAAACGCCAAAAAATAATATGCCCAAAGTAAATTGAAAGCTGTTCAACCCTTTGCAGCATCTTCATGGGGTTGGTCTCATTTAAAAGAAAACACTTTGAATTTTTTGGCAAAACAGTCATAATCTCTCTAAGTGCTCCGGCCACTGAGTTACAGTCATCTAAACATAGTGAACTTGAAGAAAATAAATTTGGCCTGGGTGTTTTTTTGGATACAAATGCTTGCAAATAACACACAGCTTCAGATCCGGGCTGGAATATGCAACAGAAATGTAGAACCAAGTGTTATCCAGCTGAGGTCAAAATTTTGTAACAATACCACAAAAACTGAATATATTACCCAGCTTTTTCCTCAGGTAGTTCCCAGGCGTTTTTGAACTGTGCCAAATTGTGCCAAATGGCACAGTTTGGAAAAACGTCTGTAACTTTTGAATGATTCAATATAGAAGCTTGATCTTGGGCTCTAATGAAAGGTGACACTCAGGGCTGTGTGTGTGCGTGTGTGTATGTGTGTGGGGGGTTCCCCCCCCCTCGCTACAGAGGACGGACATCGGCCATCGCTACATGACGGAATAGTCATGTGGCGACAGCGGCGCAGTCACCGCGGCTTCCCGCCCCCCCCCCCCCGCTACAGAAGAGTAGCGGGGGGAGGGGTGGCATTCACGGTCTGGACGCGGCGCACGACCCGTGTACCGTGGCGCACGAACTTCGGACTTCATGCGCCGCACAGTTGTAATTTACCGATGGGTCAAAAGTCATTTTTGATTACAATTTTCAGGGATAAAGAATAATTTAGCTTATAACACCTCTTCACAGCAGTGTCCTGGCGAACTTCTCTTCCTCATTGTCAGACAAACGCGACGCTGGTCCGCTCGTGGTTCTGGTCTCGCGACCCGGTCAAAACATAATTCCATGATTGCGGTTTTGGCGAATGATTTACGACCTTCGTCGTTGGTCTCCGTCGGTCTATGATGACCATGGAAGAGAATCCTAAATGTCTATTCTGCTCGAATAAAAAAAAAAAAAAAAAAAGCACCGCCTGTGACTGAAGAGGTCGATGCGCGAATGGCTGTCCCTGTCACACAGGTAGCACTTGTGGGTGGTCTCCATGCTGCTGGGTCTGTGACGGTTCTTCCTGCTGGTCCTTTTTTATCTGCTGCAGCAGTCTGTCTTCACCCAGCCTTACAAAAAACAACTTGCGAACTTCTCTGCTTCAATTGGCTCGCTGCATTCACAGCTTTAGTAGGCGGGTCCTTCTTGCTAGGTTTTCAGTCACTGGTTGTTCAAGGTTTCAGAAACCCAATTCAAGGCTCTTATTAGTCGAATGAGAGATCAATCAGATAAACTAATCTGTTCGCGGCTGTGTCTGTAGTGGAAGAACTTTTTTTTTTTTTTTTTCAGTGCGCGCTTGGACGCAGCTCCATCATGCGTCCTAGAGCGCACGAGGGCGCATGAGAGCGCCCTCGTGCGCTCTGGGACGCAGAGACTTGCCCGCCCGCGGTACAACGGAGTGCAAGAGGTTAAAAGAACTGATTGCATTTTGTGATTTGTATCTGAACGATTTTAAAATTTTTTCTGTATTGGCCCCCGTGTGGCCATGGATAAGTGTAAAGGTTGGCAAATGGTCACTTATATCATTTATCAATAATCCACTTTCTATTTTCTTATCGATAATATTAACAAACAGGTTGTCAATAAGTGTAGCAGTGTGGACTGTGATTCTTCTGGGATGTGTTATTGTGAGATATCGATTCATGCTGTACATAGAATTCATGAACTCTGTAATTACATTTTGTTGATATGGATTTAGTAAATCAATATTGAAATCTCCACAAATTACTACCATTTTCTTACTAGTAATATTATTGTACAGCTCGATTAATTTATCTCTGAATGTCTCAATGCAAGTTCCCGACGTTCTATATATACAACTTATAATTAGATTTTTTGTTATATCTTGGTCAATCTCAACAGTAACACATTCCAAAATCCCTGGTAGTGCAAAGGACATTCCATTTACAAGTTTACACCTATACAGGTCATCAATATACAGTGCAACACCACCACCCTTTTTTGAGATCTGTTAATATGAAACATCTGATATCCCTCTATTGCCATCAGGGGAGCCTGCTCTTCATTAAGCCAAGTTTCAGAGACTGCGATAGCTGTAAATTTTCTGTCTAGCTGTTTTAAATAGTCCTGAATCTGTGGAAAGTTTTTGTTAAGACTTCTGCTGTTGAAGTGTATTATTGATAGTTTACCATCTAGTTGCACTTGACTTTTGAATTGCTTTTCGGTGTAATATTCACAATGATTATGAATATTATTGAAAAAGTGGTTATCAGGATCAATATCATTTTCCATCTCTTGTAGTTTATGTTCAGCATGATGGCATATTTTCAGAGTTTGAGTTTCCTCACTCTGTGTCAAATGACTTCCTCCAACTGGAGATAATTGATGTCTACTCAAGTCAGTCATAAGTTTTTTGTTTGTTTTATTTTTTTTAAAGTACATTGACATGGTATGTCAAAAGAACTATTCTTGCCGTGTGTGTGGATATGGATTTTTATAGTCTCTTAATTTTCTTAATCAGTGTTCATCTGTATTTATTTAAGTCAGTAACATCCCTGATTATTATACTCTTTGCTTCCTCAGGTGTTCCATTTAGTTTGATCCAAACTCTACAATTTCTTGTCCATGTTGCCTGTATCTTATTTTGTCTTTTCAGCATCCGTGCTTGCCGTGCTATTTCAGCATTAGTTTTTGTTAGATGTTCATTTAGGTAAACTTCTGTTCCCCGTAGTTTTCTGGCCTGCCTCAGTATGTCATTCTTTACCCTTCTGTTCACAAAGCGCATCACAATTGATTTCTTTGTTTTATTATCTTTTCTGGGTAAAGCATGACAGGCTGAAATTGCATTTGCTTCGACCTTTATATCTCTACTATCAAGGAACTGAAGCACCTGGTTTTCCAGGGAGACTGATTCACTCAGGGGAGCATCCTCTCCTCTCAATCCTGCTGTAGCATGAGCATATGATTGATATTTAATGTCTAGTCCACTTATAATTAGATCATCCATACGAGAACATTGTTCAAGATCCTCGACGCGTCGCTCCAAGTCTGCAATTTTTTTGTCTTTTTCCTTAATTGTTAATTTTAATTCTCGGACATCTTCCATTAGCTCTATTATTTTGGCCTGCTGACTAGCCACTTTGGTCAGTTCTTCTGACAAGAAGTTCAGAGATTTTTTGATCTCTTCCATTTCCTCCTTCTTTGGTGGCATTTTTACTGACCTGTGAATAGTAAAACAATCTCTGCTGGTGTCGCCGGTATCCAATCCGACTGACCTCGAATACAGCTGGGCCTCAGCTAGCCCCCTCCGCTGCTAGTCCCGCTGCTTACCGCCGCCGTAACCGAGCTCCTGTCCAGCCGGGGCACCGGAAGCTCCTCCACCGAGTCCCGCCGCCCACCGCCGCTGCAGCCAAGCTCCGATCCTGCTTCTGTCCAGCTGGGGTCCCAGTAGACCCTCCGCTGAGCCCCGCCGCCTACCGCCGTCTGCCTCAGTAGTTCCTCCGCCGAGCCCCGCCGATGCAACTGGGCTCCGACTCCGGCTGGGGCCCCGGTGGTCCTCCACTGGTCCCCGTCTCCCACCACCGCTGCAGTTGAGCTCTGATCCGGCTCCCGTCCAACTGCTGCCTCAGCTTGTTCCTCCAGCGAGCCTCAATCACCGTGGACAGAGTCGCTTCTCCGTGTCAGTGCTAGGTGCTACGACTAGCTATGGCATTAGCTATAGCGTTAGCCTAGCAAACGCTTCGGGTTAAGCGTAGCAGCGAACCACGAGGAGAAACGTCAATTAGTTCACTCACGAATGAGAGCAGTCCCAAAAGTCCAGTTCTCACAGCGAGTGCAAAACAACTCTTAAAAACAGAGATCGAGTCTGACCCCCGAATCCAGACCGGCTGAACCACAACTAAAAAAATTGATTTAAGCTGCAAGACTGAGACCACTCACTCCGCCATCTTGAAAAAAGATCATCAAGTGCTGTCCCTTTTACATCCTGAGAGAATTTAAATCTGTCCTGCTAGTCGCTGTGTATGTCCCACCCACCGCCAAAGGCGAGAGGAGTAAAGCACTAAAAGAACTCTATCAGGCTATAAGCAAGACACAAACAGCACATCCAGATGGATTCCTCATCCCAGCAGGGGACTTCATCCATCCAGGTTTAAAGGTCCTCCTACCAAATCTACACCAACATGTGAACTTTCCAACAAGGGGAGACAATTTGCTGGATCTGGTGTACACAACTCACAAGACAGCGCACAGAGCCTCTCCACTTCCCCACCAGGGTGTCTCTGGTCACATCACCATCTTGCTAAGACTGGCATACAAACCCAGAGTGAAACCCATCAGACCAACAAAAAAGCAGGTACGTGTGTGGCCAGAGGGGGCCTTGGATGCTCTGAAAGACTGCTTCAGTACTACAGACTGGGACACTTTCAAGCATGCAGTCATGCACAATGGACACACAAACACAGAGGAGTACACTGAGGTTGTTGTAGCATACATAGCTAAATGCATTGATGTTGTCACTCACTGCAAAACCATCACTGTTCGTGCTAACCAAAAGCCTGTAGACAGCAGAGGTCCACAGGCTCTTCAGGGCTCGGAATGCAGCCTTCAGGGCCGGCGACACTGCAGGACTAGCAACAGCTAGGCCCAACCTGTCCCGTGGCATCACGGCTGCACAGTGGCGCAGTGGTTTAGCACTGTGGCAGCACAGTTTTACCCTCGGCCGGGGGATCGCGGGGATCATGAGATCGTGGGTTCGATCCCAGCCCCCGACCAACAGTGAGCTGTGTGGAGTTTGCATGTTCTCCCCGTGTTGCGTGGGTTTACTCCGGGATTTCTCCGGTTTCCTCCCGCATACCAAAAAAAAACAAAAAAAAACATGTAGGTTTAGGGCGCTCGCGCATGCAGTGACCAGCAGCCGGTGGCTTGTCACCAGACTGCAAACCAAATCTACCTACGGGTACAAATAAGTAACAAAAAAAAAAAAAAAAAAAAAAAAAAAAGCAAAATGACAGTGCAGCAAGAAAATATCCGAACACTTCAGCAACACCAGAGATGCATGTTCTCTCTGGTGTGGCATACAGACCCTCACCAACTACAAACCTCCACCTCAGACCTGTGCGACTGACATCACACTGCTGAACAACTTAAATGACTTCTTTGGCTGCTTTGAAACACAAAACAGCACATCAGCACAGAAGACCACTCTGCCTCCAGATGAGCAGGCCATAAATCTGGATCCAGCTAGCATGAAGAGGACCCTTTCCAGGATCAACCCACGCAAGGCAGCTGGACCAGACAACATACTAGGTCGAATTCTGAAGGACTGTGTGGAGGAGCTCAAGAATGTCCTGGCCGACATCTTCAACATCTTCCTAAGTCAAGCTGTTGTCCCAACATGTTTCAAAACTGATACCATAATACCAGTCCCAAAGAAGCCCGTCCCATCCAGCTACAGCAATTACCGGCATGGTGTCTGCAGGTTTTAACAAGTGCAATTTTAGACTTTTTTAGACCTTTTTTAGACCATCATGGATTAAATTTACGACCTTCACGAAGTATTAAAAAAAGAAAGAACAAACCCAGATTGCGGTCAATTGACGTTTATTGTCAATGAAACGAACATACGTATATACACCCATTATTTTCATTATTTTACATGCTTCTAAGCTCTGCACTTTTGGTGGCAATTTCGTCCTCCAGAACCTTAAGCTGGGAGAGTTTATCTTTAGCAGCCCTCCTCAGAGCATTTGATTTTGAGAGGAGCTGTGCCATTTTGCTCCCAGCCTTGCCCACTGCTTGCTCTGCCAACTCATCTGTATCTTTGCCCAGGCTCTCAATGACTGTATGCAGACTGTCCCTCTTGACTTTCAGGTCTTGTAACTGCTCCTTCGCGTGTGCCCTTTTCTTCCCTTGTGTCTCTGCCTCCTTCCTCTTCCTCTCTTCGTCCAAATGCACACGGTACCGTGACCTGGCAGCCATGACAGATTTCATTAAGTCAGGTGTAAGTGGAACCCTGGTAACGCCCCCATGTATTGCAACGTAGTCGCAAACAAGCCTGTGTGCAAACCTTTGAGATACAATCTTTCTTGACGAACTCTGCTACTCCAAATCGGATGATATAGGCGGTCTTGTCTCTCCCGCACTGGAATGTTTTGGCTACTGTCGAGTCGGGAAACATTGCTTGAAACAGTTCCCCGATGTCGTCATTAGCTCTGTATGACTGGTGTTTAGCCACGGTGTTAAGCGCCCACAGAACTTCTGCCTTCATCGTTTCAGTCGAGCCCATTAGATCGCGAATATCATTTGTATTATTTCTTGACGTGCTGCTTGCAACCGAACAGAACTGAGCAATTCCATGAGAGTTGCGTGCTGCATTTGCTGATTTCTGGTGTTTGCTAGCTTTGATGTGTGACTCCAGTGCCCTGACGCCCAGGGTCCCGAGTTTAAGTGTTCTTTTGCACAATGTGCAGTACGCCTCAGTGTCGTCGTTGGGAACGCGTTTGAGCCAGTCTGCAAAGTCATCTCTTGAGAGCCAACTGTCATTAAATTTACATTTGCCCATCTTTTTAGTTTTGTCCTGCTAGCTTTCTCTCCTGCCATTCGCACATTACTTCACAACTATTCCCGCCTTGCTCGCGCACACAGCTCATTCAGACCAGAGCCAAAATGCTTGCTCCAGCATCCTGTGACGACAGTACATTTCCGTTTCACATCTGTAGTTTTATTGTGCGTTCCACTAACAGCAACATTTCATGTAGAACAGGGGTCGGGAACCTTTTTGGCTGAGAGAGCCATGAACACCACATATTTTTAAATGTAATTCCGTGAGAGCCATACAATATGTTTAAAACTAAAAATACAAGTAAATGTGTGCATTTTATGTAATTTCAACACTTTTAAAGTACAATAAGTCTCTAAATTCTTTTTAATAACATTGTTATGCTGTTGCTAATCAATGATGAGTATTTCTTACCATTAATGCGACTTCTGGTGCTCAATATTGGCTGAGCCTGGATACCCGGATGTGCAGCGGCTTTTGGGATATTCAAATTCAAACGTTTATTTCAAACTCAGGGTTCATATTAAATGCAGAACTGAAACGAGTAGAAAATAAATAAATAAATGCTTAAATTCAGCGTGCCGTCTCGTGTGATCTGAGCTCGTAATAGCCGATGTTTCTAAAACTATGCGATCTGGATCAATATTGGCTGAGCCTGGAGCACCCAAATGTGCAGCGGCTTCCGGGATATTCAAATTTAAATTCAAACGTTTATTTCAAACTCAGGGTTCATATTAAATGCAGAACTGAAACGAGTAGAAAATAAATAAATAAATGCTTAAATTCAGCGTGCCGTCTCGTGTGATCTGAGCTCGTAATGGCCGATGATTCTAAAACTATGCGATCTGGATCAATATTGGCTGAGCCTGGAGCACCCAAATGTGCAGCGGCTTCCGGGATATTCAAATTTAAATTCAAACGTTTATTTCAAACTCAGGGTTCATATTAAATGCAGAACTGAAACGAGTAGAAAATAAATAAATAAATGCTTAAATTCAGCGTGCCATCTCGTGTGATCTGAGCTCGTAATGGCTGATGATTCTAAAACTATGCGATCTGGATCAATATTGGCTGAGCCTGGAGTACCCGGATGTGTAGCGGCTTCCGGGATATTCAAATTTAAATTCAAACGTTTATTTCAAACTCAGGGTTCATATTAAATGCAGAACTGAAACGAGTAGAAAATAAATAAATAAATGCTTAAATTCAGCGGGCCGTCTCGTGTGATCTGAGCTCGTAATGGCTCGTAATGGATCTGAGCTCGTAATGGCCGTGTGGAAAAGACATAAGAACAATACTTTAAAAAAAACATTAATCCTTTATCGATATTTTGCATTGAAACGTAGGTCTTAAATTACTCAAACTCAATTTTAGACTCACAGTGCAAAATATCCCTGTATTTTAGACTTTTTTAGGCCTAAAATTGAAAATGTGTAATTTTAGACTTTTTTAGACTTTTTTTAGACATCGCGGGCACCCTGTACCGGACCGTAGCACTGATCCCCATCATAATGAAGTGCTTCAAGAAGCTGGTCATGCAGAACATCAAGTTCATCCTCCCTCCCTCTCATGACCCATCTCAGTTTGCATACAGGTCAAACAGATCCACAGAAGATGTCATCTCTGCTGCTCTCCACGCAACCCTCACCCACCTGGACTCAAAGAACTCCTATGTGCAAATTCTGTTCTTGGACTTCATAACCCAACCCAACACAACACAACACAATCTGTCAAGTGGTGGCCCTCGCGGGCCACCATAAGACGCCAAATGTCGCCAGTGAGGTTTGCATGATGTTTTATTATGAACAGAAGATAACACAAAGTAACAGAAAGTAATGAGCCACGATGGGCTAAAACACACTACACTAGATACAGAGACCGTAAGGCTGATCAAGCTCACTTACGATTCAGGATAAGGACGAGGGATGATCGTAGACGTGAAATCATTTAAGGAATATTGACGTCTGAGATGAGGAACGCTCGCTCAGCGTCTGATGAGGGAATAATCGACGAGACTGCTGCATTGTACTGCTCTTCAGCGCCTGCTTAAATGCCGGGCTGCTGATGAGCCGTAAATGCAGCACAGCTGTTAGGTTTTGACAGCAGGAAGCTCCTCCGAGCGCTGTCACAATAAGATAATAAGATAACCCTGCTGTCAAACCTGGCGGAGATGAAGCATGGCCCGAGCGCAGACGACATCGGTGCTCAGACCATGACAGTGCCTCCCCCTCAAGGGCGGGCTCCAAACACCCAATGACACCCAAGTCCCACCCCCACTCCGCCCAGGGTGGGCAGATGGGGGAACAGGCCTGGAGGGAGAGGACCAGCCATAGACCAAAAATCATGATGAACACAGAAGCACAGAGACAACCAGAAAAAAACAAAACAAAACAAAAAAAACCCCTCCCAAATACATGAAATACACTGAACACAGGGCACGATAACAGAAAATACAACATTCCCCAAATGTGAAACCCATGATTAAGGCAGACTCCAAATGAAACAATTACAGGGCACGATAACAGAAAATACAATATTCCCAAAAGCAAAAACTATGGTTAAGGCAGACTACAAATGAAACAATTACAGGGCACGATAACAGAAAATACAATATTCCCAAAAGCACAAAAGCACACAAGACAGCCGAGACAGAAAAAAAACCCACATTAACACGGGCAAAACATAGAGCAAGATTATCACCCCGCATGACCTTTAATCCAGACAGTTCGGACAAATGGTGACAGGCGGAGACCAAAACCCACAGGGACAGTTCCGGTGGTCTCCCTGCGTCCCAAGGCCAGCAGGTGGATACGGGGAACAGTAAATGATCGGGCGGCCTACCCCAGTCCCAGGCCCGAAAAGTCCAATCCTCCAGAGGCAGAACCAAGTCGCCCAGCAGGAAACAGAGTGGGTGGCCAGCCCAAGGCGCCGAACTGGCGAAACAGTTCCTCGGGTGGCCGACCCGCGTCCCTCAGCCACCAGAACTGTGGGAGGATGGCCTGCGGCGGCCTTCCTGGTGGAGGAAAAACATGGGAGAGCCGGGCCAAGCGTAGAGGACCACCAACGGCCCCCGGCGATGAAGAGCAGGGGCGGTGACTCGGATGAGGGGAATGATGGAGATGACGAGCCCGCACCATGTCAGGCGGCGAAGGTTCTGCAGCTCCTCCACCGTCCTGAACCCATACCGATGCTGCAGACGAGGCTGCACCCGCGATGGACCCCCACTGGGTCACAGCTGCTCCCACGTCGGACCCCGACTGGGTCGGCGCAGCACTGGCGACGACCTCCGACCCCGAACCTGGAACCTCCAGCACAGCGACCACGACTGGCTCCGCACCGGTGACTCTGCAGCAAGTCTCGGAAGACAAGAAAGAACCGGGATCAGAATCACCAGTAGCAACAGAACCCGGCGAGACGGGCTCGGATGCAGCGGACGGCTGCACCCTGCTCGTCTCCCCGAGAGATAGGCAAAAATGCTCCAGAATAGAAAGAAGGAAGATAAGGTATAGCACTTGCCTGATCTCGGGTTCTGTCGCCGTCCAGGACTTCGTCGATCCGAGTTCAAGGTGGAGAAGTTCGTCCTCAGGCTCCCACTCAGCTACGGTGGGTTCCACAGCCGGCACGATGGTCACTGCAGTCTGTGGATCCTCCAGTGCTGATGTCCACGCCGATAACCAGCACGGCATGGGGGCAGGGGACCCACAACCCGCTGGCTCAAACCGTTCCAGCGTGGAGACCCGGGGACGCTTTGTCGTCGCAGGCTCCAGACTGCAGTCCGCTCTTCTCCTCTGCCCACGACGTGGCTGCGGGGCTGGAACCAGGCTCTCCAGATCCGCAGGCCCCCTCCTCATCCGGCGATGTAGGCCTAGCGTCGTGGACCACTCAGCGGAGGGAGATACAGAGGCAGCAGGTGTAGTAATTAGAGTTACAGCAGGTGATGGGAGCTCGGGGGACTGCGAACCCCGAACTCTGCCCCCAGGAGTCAGACAAGGCAAATCACAACTATGATGAAAAGAAGGAACTTGCACTTGCCTGTTTCCTGGAGGGAGGATGGTGCCTGCTGCAGGGGACATTGTTCCTCCCTTTCCCCGCCGGATGGTGACAGAGGGCCCCCTGGAAGGATGAGGAGGACTGACGGGGCTCGCCGAAGCAGAACTCTTGGCACACACAGCAGCCGGGGAAGGCGTCGAGGAGAAGGGGATGACAGCCGAGACAAACCGGGCACGGAGCGCTGATGGAACAGCAGGGGAAGATGACCTGGGGGGAGAGGCTGCGGGAATTCCCTCCTGGCTAGACGCTGAAGAGACAGCTGACAGGGTGGTGGAGTCCTTCTGGCGGCCTGGAACAGGATCCAGACGGGGTTCTTGCTGAGGTTTATCTTGGCCGTGGCACTGACATCTTCGACGATCCCCGGATGGCGCGAACTCCTGGGCTGGATCGAGGACAGAACGGGATCGCAAAGCGGGGAGCGGGGATGCCTTCTCCTCTGCTTCCTACCGTAGTCCTCCTCTACCATACGGAGAATCTCGTGCTGTGCGGCGATGTCGTCCCTCCTCGCGCCGACTTCAGGGTGGTCGGCGTAGCGGGAAAGATGATTCAGGACATCCTCAGCACAGTCCAGGTACCAGCGTACATCGCTGTGATAGTCGAGGAGGGAGGCGGCGATGAGCGTTTCATCTACGAATTCCAAAGCGTCCGTCAGACTCCGAGCGCGGCCCCTCCACGATGGCATTCTCTCAGCACGCAGTACCCAGACAGGATGGAGCAAATGTCCACTTAATGCAAACTCACCGGGAACGGCGTCTCGGTGTGGCGCCTCCGTTTAGGTACCCTGGCAGCAGTCTACTGTCAAGCGGTGGCCCTCATGGGCCACCATAAGACACCAAAAGTCGCCAGTGAGGTTTGCATGATGTTTTATTATGAACAGAAGATAACACAAAGTAACAGAAAGTAATGAACCACAATGGGCTAAAACACACTACACTAGATACAGAGACCGTAAGGCTGATCAAGCTCACTTACGATTCAGGATAAGGAGGAGGGATGATCGTAGACGTGGAATCATTTAAGGAATATTGACGTCTGAGATGAGGAACGCTCGCTCAGTGTCTGATGAGGGAATAATCGACAAGACTGCTGCATTGTACTGCTCTTCAGCGCCTGCTTAAATGCCGGGCTGCTGATGAGCCGTAAATGCAGCACAGCTGTTAGGTTTTGACAGCAGGAAGCTCCTCCAAGCGCTGTCACAATAAGAGCTCGGGGAGCCAGAAGGTAACCCTGCTGTCAAACCTGGCGGAGATGAAGCATGGCCCGAGCGCGGACGACATCAGTGCTCAGACCATGACACAATCATCCTTCATCACCTAATACAAAAACTCAGACACTTGGGACTAAAAACCTTTCTCTGTAACTGGTTGCTGGACTTTCTCACAGGGAGGCCACAGAATGTATGGGTTGGCAGCAACACCTCCAAGACCATCACACTAAGCACAGGGGCCCCACAAGGGTGCGTGCTCAGCCCGCCACTCTTCGCTCTGCTGACCCATGACTGTGTACCAGCCTACATCACCAACCACATCATCCAGTTTGCGGATGACACGACGGTGGTGGGGCTCATCACCAACAATAAGGAGGACAACTACAGAAATGAGGTGAGCCAACTGTTCCAGTGGTGTAAAAACAATAATCTCTTCCTGAACGTGGGAAAAACCAAGGAGATTGTGATTGACTTCAGGAGGGGACACACACAGAATCTCCCTATTGTGGCGCATATGTTGGTTACATATTCCCCACAAATGTGTTGCTGTATGTTTATTGTGTGCTTCACTTCTCATGGAACAAAGAGGACTGAGACTCTGGGATTCAGCAGAGGAGTGTGAGATTCGGCCTTTGTGTCTGGGAGGCGACCGGGGAAGATTTCCGGGCCACAGAGACTAGAGGACAATGGCGTGAGATCAAAGGGGTTACTTTGTGGTTGAGATTAAGTACCATGTGACTGTATGTTTGATTAAACACCATGTGACTGCTGTTTCGTGCCCGGGGTATAAAACCCCTGATGTGAGATGAAAACTTCCTCTTGATTTGCTTTGAGACTTGTTGGAGATGTGCTCTATGAATAAAGCTGAATCTGAGGAACAAACTCAGCCTCATCCTTGAACACATTCTCCACACTGGTGACCTTACGACTCAGAATAAGCAGAAATCATTTTCCCGAGCGGGGCTCGGCAGAAGCCAGCCTGATGGCTGCCTCCACACTCCGGCTGCCTGATTTCTGGCAGCATAGCCCGCGCTCCTGGTTTAGCACGGTCGAGGCGCAGTTCAACCTCCGGAGAATCTAGAAGGACGACACAAAATTCTACCATGTTGTGGCGAAGCTGGACAGCCACACAGTTCAGAGGGTGGAAGATCTGGTCAACCACCCACCGGACAGTGACAAATACGACGCCTTGAAAGCTGCGCTTATCAGTCATTTCACCCCCTCCATGCAACAGCGAGCAGAGGGGCTCCTGGCGTTGACGGAGTCGGAGAACGACAGACCCGTAGACCTGATGGTCAAAATGCTGAGGCTGAAAGACAAAGAGGACTGCAAATTTATCTTCGCCCACCTTTTCCTCTGGACCCTGCCGCCAGCGGTGAGAGTTACCCTGGCAGATTCACCCCGGTTGGCCAAGTGAGACTACCACGGGCTGAGCAAGGAGGCGCAGCGACTCGCCGACGCCCACAAGCGGAGCACAGTTGCGGCTGCAGCAGCGGAGCTAGGAGCGATGCCCGGAGACGGCATGGGGCCAGTGGTTGCAGCACCAGATGCGCCGACGACGGCAGCAGTCAGCACCAAGCGACACGGAGGGGGCGACGTCATGTGCTTCTATCATCGCCGTTTTGCAGAGAGGGCACACAAGTGCCTCCTGCCGTGCCACTTCAAGCGTTCGGGAAACACCAAGACCGAGGGTCGGTAGCAGCTGCGGCCCTCGGGGAAGAGAACAAGCTGCTTTACCTGACGGATGCACGTTCGGGGAAACGATTCCTCGTGGACACAGGCTCCCAGATGAGCTTCATCATGCTTTCCTACGTGGACCGGCTGATGCCGTCCAAAGTTCCCCGGGTGTCAGTGTCAGCAGCGAACGGCTCAGCTATTAAGACCTTCGGTGAGAGGACTCTGCTTCTGTCTTTGCAGGGTCGTTCATTTGAGTGGACTTTTGTGGTAGCTGCAGTCAGTTTCAACATGTTAGGGGCTGATTTCCTGTGCTCACATGGTTTATTGGTTGATCTTTTCACTCTATTCCCTGCACAGCACGAGTGGCACCGCCAACTGCACAAGCCAACGTCACTACTGCGGGTGGTAAGTTCCACGCAATCCTGACTCAGTTTCCAGCACTAACAGTCCCAACGTTTTTGGTGACAGTGGCCAAACATGGGGTGGAGCATTATATCACTACCACCGGGCCACCCGTTTTTGCAAAAGCTCGGCGCCTGGACTCAGCTAAACTGACCATAGCGTGCGAGGAGTTTGCCAACCTAGAAAAACTGGGCATCATCAGACGTTCGAAAAGCCCCTGGGCTTCACCATTGCACATGGTCCCAAAGACTGATGGCTCGTGGCGACCTTGCGGTGATTTCCGCAGGTTGAATAACGCCACCACACACGACCGCTACCCGATCCCACACATTCAAGATTTTTCGGTTCATTTGGCGGGAGCGCGCATTTTTTCTAAAATAAATTTAGTGCACGGCTACCATCAGGTTCCAGTGCGCGCCCAGGACATACCCAAAACAGCGGTAATAACTCCTTTCTGGCTTTTTGAGTTTTTGCGCATGCCTTTTGGACTCAAGGGGGCCGCGCAGACGTTCCACCGCATGATGGACGCGGTGCTGCACGACCTCCCTTTCGTGCTCGTCTACTTGGATGACATTTTAGTAGCCAGCACGTCCGAAGACGAACACCAAAACCACCTCACGGCAGTTTTCCAGAGGCTGGCAGAGCACGGGTTAATAATTAACCCAGCAAAGTGCCAGTTTGGGGTAGCGCAGATTGATTTTTTGGGGCATCGCGTTTCGCCAGAAGGTGCAGTCCCTCTCCCCGATAAAGTGCGCACAATAACAAATTTTCCCCAACCTCAAACGGTCAAAGCGTTACAGGAGTTTTTGGGAATGGTTAATTTTTATAACCGTTTCCTCCCAAGTGTAGCACGACTCATGCAACCATTGTACGCGGCACTAAAAAAGCAAAAACCAACAAATAAAATTGAATGGTCTCCTGAGCGGGAGCGCGCATTCTCTCAAGTCAAAACAGTGCTGGCAAACGCAGCTTTGTTGGCACACCCAGTTCCAACAGCCCGCATGGCCCTCACCACTGACGCATCCGATTTAGTGGTAGGGGCGGTCGTTGAACAGTTGGTAGTGGGGACCTGGCAACCGCTCGCATTTTTCAGCAAAACCTTGCTCGATAGCGAGCGAAAATACAGCGCGTTCGACAGGGAGTTGTTGGCCCTACACTTAGCCATCCGCCATTTCCAGTTCTGGCTGGAAGGGTGCCGTTTCACCGCGTTCATGGACCACAAACTGCTGACTTTGGCGATGGCCAAGATTTCTGAACCTTGGTCGGGCCGGCAGCAAAGACAGCTGGCCGCGATATCAGAGTTCACCACCGATATCCAGCATGTCGCAGGTAAACATAATGTAGTGGCAGACTGCCTCTCGCGTGCTTTGCCGGCGCCAGACCACGTGAGGGCAGACTCTGCAGCCATGGCCGCGGGCCAGGGTAGCGACGCGGGAGCGTGCGCGGCCCAGGTCCGCGTGGGGTTAGATTATGCAGCCATGGCCGCGGAGCAGGTTAGCGATGCGGACGTGCGCACGCTCCAGTCTGGACCAACAGGGTTAAGGCTGGAGCACAGGGTGCTGCAAATGGGTATGCCTCCCCTAATCTGCAATGTCTCCACGGGACGGCCGCGCCCCGTGGTACCAGCTGCGTGGCGCCGCCGCATTTTTGACTCGATCCATTCTCTGGCACACCCGGGGGTGCGCGCATCGGTCAAAATGGTGGGGGAGAAATTTGTTTGGCCGGGGTTGCGCAGACAGGTCAAAGAATGGGCGACAGCCTGCGTAGCGTGTCAGCGAGCCAAAATACACAAGCACACTAGAGCTCCATTGGAGCCTTTTCACATTCCTGCTAAGCGCTTTGATCATGTGCATGTCAACTTAGTAGGCCCCCTTCCGTCGTCACAGGGGTACACACATCTTTTGACGATGGTGGATCGCACCACGCGTTGCCCGAAAGCGGTCCCTCTGGCGTCAACCACAGCGGAGGAAGTGTCGCGCGCGTTTTTAACAGCTTGGGTAGCGCGTTTTGGAGTTCCGTCGGACATAACGTCAGACAGGGGTCCTCAATTTGTTTCCGAACTCTGGTCGTCGATGGCCCACAGCCTAGGGGTAAAGATCCACTGCACCACCGCGTACAACCCCCAGGCTAAAGGTTTATGTGAGCGTTTTCACAGGTCATTGAAAGCGGCCCTCAGAGCGTCACTTATGGATACAAATTGGGTTGACAAGTTACCATGGGTCTTATTGGGGTTGCGTTCTGCACCTAAGGAGGATTTGCAAGCCTCTCCAGCGGAATTAGTTTTTGCACAGCCTCTCCGTTTGCCAGGGGAATTTCTCCCCGATAATCCTGCCCCAAATTGCCCCCCCCCGCTCAGCTGTTGCAGAGTGGCACAAGATCAAACGCGCTTCCTGGCCCGGTTCATCACAGTTTCCCATGCGTTTTTGTGCCGAAGGCTTTAAAAAATGCGGAGTTTGTTTTTGTGAGACATGATGCTTGTCGCCCCAGCCTGCGTCCGCCTTACGATGGGCCGTACAAGGTGCTGGAAACAGGAGAGAAGCATTTTTTGCTAGATTTGGGAGGCAGAAAAGAATTGATTTGTATTAACAGACTCAAACCCGCTTTTGTGTTGGCGGATGAGGAGGTGCAGTTGGCGAGAGCCCCCCGTCGCAGTAGACCCCCTAGAGGGCATTCTACAGGACTCCCGCAGAGATCGACTAACGGTTCTAATCCACAGGTGCAGACAGCAGCAAAGCCGGCTTTCAGCAGATACGGCAGGAGACTGAGGGTTAAGCAACTGGTGGATTGATGTGTAGTAATGTTATGATGTCATGTGTCTCTGGTTATTTTTGTCCCATTTAGACGTTTGGGGGGGGGGGGTCTTGTAGCGCATATGTTGGTTACATATTCCCCACAAATGTGTTGCTGTATGTTTATTGTGTGCTTCACGTCTCATGGAACAAAGAGGACTGAGACTCTGGGATTCAGCAGAGGAGTGTGAGATTCGGCCTATGTGTCTGGGAGACGACCGGGGAAGATTTCCGGGCCACAGAGACTAGAGGACAATGGCGTGAGATCAAAGGGGTTACTTTGTGGTTGAGATTAAGTACCATGTGACTGTATGTTTGATTAAACACCATGTGACTGCTGTTTCGTGCCCGGGGTATAAAACCCCTGATGTGAGATGAAAACTTCCTCTTGATTTGCTTTGAGACTTGTTGGAAATGTGCTCTATGAATAAAGCTGAATCTGAGAAACAAACTCAGCCTCATCCTTGAACACATTCTCCACACTATGATCAACGATGGAGCAGCTTTGGAAAGGGTGAGCAGCACCAAGTTTCTGGGGGTGCACATCTCGAATTACCTCTCCTGGGTCAAAAACACCACATCACTGGCCAAAAAGCTCAAACTGACCTCTCTTTCCTCCGCAAACTGAGGAGACCACGAGTCCCACCCCCATCATGTGCTCATTCTACCGGGAAACCACTGAGAGCATCCTCACCAGCTGCATCACGGTGTGGTACAGAAGCTGTATCGCCTCCTGCCAGAAGATTCTACAATGCACAGTGAAAGCAGCCAGCAAGATGATCGGTGCCCCTCTGCCCCCGTCTCGGACATCTACCTTACCCGCCTCACCCACCATCCCTCACAGATTAGATTAGATTAGATTCAACTTTATTGTCATTACACATGTATGAATACAAGGTAACGAAACACAGTTTAGCATCCAATCAGAAGTGCAAAGGACAGCAGTGCAGTATATACGGTAATTAACAGTATGTGCAATTTAAGCAAATATATGCAAATATATGCAGCAGTGCAGAAAGTTAAAAGTACTGTTATGTGCAAATAATGTGCAATAAGTTAGATGTAGTTATGTAGTTATGCAGTTATGTACAGGTGAGGATGGTAAAAGATGATTGTAAGAGAGTCAGCGGGGAACTAAGTTCAATAACGTGACAGCTGTTGGAAAGAAACTGTTCCTAAACCTGGCTTCTGAAACGTCTTCTGGAGGGGAGAAGCTGGAACAGTCCATGAGCAGGATGGTTGGAGTCCCTAAGAATGCTGCGTGCCCGGCGCAGACATCTTTTCCTGTAGACGTCCTCTATAGCTGGAAGTGGAGTCCCTGTGATGCGTTGGGCGGTTTTCACCACCCGCTGCAGCGCCTTGCAGTCAGCTACAGAGCAGCTCCCATACCAGAGTGTGATACAGTTGGTCAGGGTGCTCTCTATCACGCAGCGGTAGAAGTTGCCCAGGATGTCAGTTGACAGATGGTTCTTCTTCAATGTCCTCAAGAAGAAGAGGTGCTGATGGGCCTTCTTGATCAGGCTGGTGGTGTTAACTGACCAGGACAGGTCCTCCGAGATGTGGGTCCCCAGGAATTTGAAGCTGGGGACACGTTCAACAGCTATGCCATTGATATGGACCCCTCTTCAACCCCCTGCCCTTGGGGAAAAGGTATGGGAGCCTCCGGGCCCGCTCTAGAAGACTGCTAAATAGCTTTATTCATCAGGCCATCAGGACCCTGAACTCTGTCCACCCCCACCCCATCCCCCGGACCGTAACACACTCACCTGCACAATAACTACCTCAGCTGTTGGGACAGAAAGACTAGCACACCAACAATAATACATGTGCTGCTGTATGTCTCTGCACCTTATTGCAACCATTTGCACAAACGCCATATCTGCTGCTGTCTGCTATTGCAATATTGATCATGTGTGTCATGTTCGGGGTCATCACCCCGAGCATAACTTGTGGCTGTTGGGTTTAATTATTGATTATTAATTCCAGCTGATGGATTGAGCCTTGCTCTCCATCAGTCCCACAGCCATGCCTCCTCCTCACCAGGCGTCCACCAGGATATGGTTCACCACATACACACACACACTCATGCACGCACGCACACATACACACACACTCACATTCACACTCACGCACGCACACACACATTGTTCAATCAGTCACGCACCAGGTGGCCACACAGCTGTGTCCATTTTCCCTTATTCTGGGTTTGTGTATTTATAGGGTAGATTGTGACCAGCTGTTGTGGCAACTTTGCAATGTCAACTCCAGACATCCTGGCTCGCTTCTGTGGGTTCATCCTTGGACTAAATCGAGTTGTTTCTCCAGAGCCTTTCTGCTGTAACGCAATTGTAAGTCCCTGTGCCTTTTTCTTCGCTCCTGCCTGTTTGGAGTGCGTTAGGCAATTTTTGAACCAGCCAAGTTTGTAGCTGGGTGTCTCACCCTTTACCTGTGACTGTATTTGGGCTCTCCACACTTTCACCCATTGTAAAACACGTTACTTACTCTGCGTTTTGGGCTCGCTGCCATTTCATATGTTCGCTGCGCAGTTTACGCAGTGAACATGACAATGTGCAGTCCAATCTGTCACTGTCTGCACCTACACTACCGCATCAAACTTGCAACTACAAATATTACGGCTTTTCTGTATATAAGACTGCTGAGTTTTATTGTTTAGCTTTATTTGCACTGAGATGTCTGGGTTTTATCTTTTGTTGCTATTTGCACTATGGGTAGCATTGCTGTATGTACTGTCATCACTACGTGTTATATACACTGAGTATGTTTAACGCAGATCAACAGCAAGCCAAACTCGTTTTTCACGAGCCACAAAACTGAGCGTCCTGCTCACTTTATTCAGTCTCCTTAAGACAGCTTACAGTACCTTACAACTGTAGCTCGAAGCTTGTTGAAAAGCCCGAGTGAAACTAGAAATAAAAACAGAAAAAATACATTCATTAAAATAAACTAGCGGGCCCCTGGGGTAAGACTAATTCCTGGAAACATAATACACTCAATACATAAAACAAGCTAGCGGGCCCTGGGATAGGACTAATTGCTGAAAACAAATCACACTAAAAACGATCTCAAGTTCACATTTAACAACTTATAAAACCAACATAACATTCATTTTTTTACAGCCATTGCTTTCGGAGGTGTAAAAAAGGGGTTTAACACACAGGAGGAACGTTTCAGATATTCGCGGGCAGGTTAAGCACTTCTGCCTTTTTCTTTCTCCCTTACCAAAGTCCTTTCCTTCTACCCATAAATCCTAGCGGCAACTGGCTGCACTTTCAATATAAAATACATGGATCACTACTAACTGTACAGAAATTACTTTTAACACACAATGACTATTTTTAACGGGAATTACTACAAATGAATTATTACAAAAGGACTACGATATTTTAATATGAACTTATGAACTATTTTTTCTAACTCTGTAAAACACACACTACTGAGGGCAGAACACTGTACATAGACTGCTTTTGTAGTTTTTCCAGCCTTATTCCTTTTTTATATTGTGCACACCACTGAAGAGAGAAACGGCATTTCAGTTCTCCTGTATGTCCTGTACGTATAGTAGTACTTGTATTGTACTGTGTACCTTATGAAAAATATAATAAAGGGACCTCGAAAGCGGAGCGGAGGTTCACTTCATTTATTTGTAGAAACTCAAGTCCTTATGCGCATGCGCGCATGATACATTCACTGACCATTTTGTATCACTACATCTCCCCCTTTTAAACCAATGTTTCCCAGCTGTTTACACAAGTCATGAATTATATCTTTTCAAGCTGATACTACTTATTTTCTTACTGCTGGTTTTACTTAACTCAGGTAGGGGGTACTATTGTCACATTAACTTAAGACTAAACATAAATCTTCAAAATAAACTATGAATGTACACCTTCTGCATCTCATTGTTCATCTCATTCTTGTCCCCTCTTTTTTTTTTTTCACAATACTGCAACATTCAAACACATAACACATAAGAACTTAACTGAGAGGCAGGATGGACTACCTGATCCTCTCTGTTGTGGTATGGAGGTTTATTCTGCTCCGTGTATACACACAACACTATACTACAAATTCAGTCTTTTGACTGGCTTGACCGCTCTGCCCACTCTGGTGCGTATGCCCGGATCTGGGGTGGTCGATGGTGAAGGCACAACTCTCAAATGAGAGCGGTTTCTTCTGAGATAGCCTTTCGAAGTGTCAACGACGTAGGACCTCGGTGTCCCAGCTGATCCGGAAACTACTCCAGTGCGTGGTTCGTTCTTGATCCAGACTCTCTGGCCTGGCTGGAGCGGTTTCTTCTCCTGTGCTCTGTGCTGTGTGTTATATCCCTCAGCCTGTTTTCTTTTAAGCTCTTCGTCTTTCCTCTCAAAAGCTCTCAAGTCCGGCCAAGCTGGTGTGAGGGTGCTTGGACACACTGGAAGAGGTGTCTGGATGTTACGCCCCATTAGGAGCTGTGCGGGGGATGCCCCATGAGCGAGAGGGGTCGCTGTGTATGCCATCAGCGCTTTGTGAGGGTCCTCATTCTTCTGCAACAGGGCCTTCACGGTTCTAACAGCACGTTCTGCTTCTCCGTTGCTTTGGGGGTAACGGGGGCTACTGGTGAGATGCTGGAATTTGTAATCTGCAGCAAACTCTGCAAACTCTGCTGCTGCAAACTGTGGGCCGTTGTCGGTGATGAGTGTGTCAGGCACTCCATGACGGCTGAAGATGGCTTTCATTTTAAGAATCACAGCTGACGCTAGAGTGCTTGCGACGTTAGCAACCTCAATGAATCGGGAGTAGTAGTCAATGACCACCAAGTAATGACCTTTCTTCCATTCAAACAGGTCGGCGGCTAGCTTTTGCCATGGGCGTGATGGCAAGGGTGTGGTCAGGAGAGGTTCTGGTGCATTGTGACATTCCTTAGCACAAACTTCACACTGGCGTACCTTTTCTTTTATCTGACGTGTCAGACCTGGCCACCATACTGCTTCATGAGCCCTCGCCATACACTTCACCATTCCCTGGTGGCCCTGATGAAGCGTTTCCAAAATGTTTGGTTGCATGCTTGCTGGAATCACTATTCTTTCGCCTTTCATCAGGAGACCATCAGCCATCAACAAGTCATTTTGGTACTGCCAATAGGACTTCAGCTGCGGAACTGAACTCAGTCTGTCCCAACCTGTGCGGATCAGAGAAGACAGCTGCACACATACTGGATCCTCTTCCTGAGCTCGCCTAATCTGCATCAGTTTCTCTTGCGATGCAGGCAGTTGCTGAATGACTTCGTTGATGTGAGCTGTCACGTCACTCTGGAGCACGAGATCCTCCTCTGTTGTTGCACCTTGAAGGGGAGCTCTTGAAAGAGCATCTGCTGCTATGAGATTTTTTCCCGGAACATGCACAATGGTGTATGTGAACCGCAGGAGTCTCAATCTGAATCGCAACACACGAGGGGGAATGTCATCAAGTGCTCTTGAGCTGAGGAGACTTATCAAGGGTTTGTGGTCTGTTCTAACCTCAAAGTGCAGGCCCAGGAGGTAAGTTTGGAACCGTTCACACGCCCACGTGATGGCTAGGGCCCCTTTTTCAATTTGGGCGTATCTACGCTCAGTTTCTGTCATACTGCGGGAAATAAAGGCCACTGGCCTCCACTCTCCTGAAGGCTGAAGTTGTGACAAAACAGCCCCCAGTCCGTAGGAGGATGCATCTGCTGACACCCTAGTCAGTCTGTCAGTGCAGTATGGGGCAAGTACAGCCGATGAGCTGAGCTCTTCTTTCACCTTTGCGAAGGCTGTCTGTTGAGCTGGCCCCCATGTCCACATGTTATCAGCTTTCAGAAGGTCCCTGATCGGTCCTGTGATCTCTGCAATGTTTGGGGAAAACTTTCCCAAGTAATTCGCCATCCCCATGAATCTTTTGACGTCTGCCACGTCCTTGGGTGGTGGCATGGCTGCAATGGCCCTGATCTTGTCGGGATCTGGCTGTATTCCCTCTCCGCTGACGATATGCCCCAGGAATTTCACCTCAGTCACTGCAAACTTGCACTTGTCGTTCAGGGTGAGGCCTCGCTGCTGTAGGCGTTGCAGCACTCGATGCAGCCTTTCATCATGTTCCTGTGGTATGGCTCCAAACACCAAGATGTCATCTGCATGACAGACCGTTCCTTCCAGGCCATCCAGCATTTGTGTCAAGCGCTTCTGGAAATGCTCTGGTGCTGAGGATATTCCAAAAGGAAGTCGGTTGAAACAAAAACGTCCGAATGGCGTGATGAAGGTGGTGAGTGGGGACGATTCCTTATGCAAAGGGATTTGCCAAAAACCTGCAGTGGCATCTAGCTTTGAAAAAATTCTAGCTCCAGCTAGTTTAGCGAGTGTCTCATCGACTGCAGGGATGATGTGTCTTTCTCTGCACACGTTGTCATTTAGGTGGGTGAGGTCGACACATATACGGATTTTTCCGTTTGGCTTTGGTACTACAACCATTCCGGAGCACCACTCAGTTGCATCTTCGATGGGTGAAATAACTCCCATTGCCTCCATCCTATTCAGTTCCTCTTGAACTTTCCCTCTTAATGGCAGAGGCAAGCGGCGTGGCACCGCTAGGGCAAATGGAGGGGCATTCTCTTTCAATTTAATCCTATATTCACCCTCTAGCTTCCCTAAACCAGTAAACACTCTGGGATATTGCTTCACATAAGCATTCTCTGTCGCAATGGCATCTACTTGACTAAGCAAGCTGAGGTCTTGTATGGCTGGCAAGCCAAGTAGTGGAGTAGCTAACCCTGGGACAACATACAGCTGCTGCTTCACAACAGAGCCCTTGTAGCTCATGTCGGCGGTGAAGCATCCCTGTACTGCGATAGGAACATTGCTTGATCCACACAGTTTTTTGCTTGGAGGTGAAAGTTTCCCGTGTAGATTTTCAGAGTACATGTGTTTTGGGATGGCTGTCACTGCAGCGCCGGTGTCGAGCTTGAACACTACCTGCTGGCCATTTACTCCAATCGACTTCTTCCACGCTACATTAGGTGGAGGTGCCGTAGTCATTGTGCCCAAAAACAAAGTCTCCAAACTTTCACTCATGTCCTTCTGCTGAAGTTCCTCCACTCTCATTTTTGTTTTACACAAAGCAGCAAAATGCCCCTTTTTATGACATTTTTTGCAGTCTGCATTGCGAGCAGGACATTCTTTAAATGAATTTCCATGTGCTTTTCCACACCTGCCACATCTGTCGTTTGCATTTGTCTGACTTGGTCTGTGATTTGTTTTGTTTCCTTGTTGACTCGATTTTTGTTTTTGCTTGAACCTAACTGCATCCATATTAGCTCCTTCAACACCATCCGTGCTAGTCTGTCTCAGTGTGGTTTGTTGCTTTTTAATTTCCCCATTTTGGCGAATTTTCGTCATTGCTTTCATTAGAGTTAGCTTTGAGTCGAGCTGTAACTTCTCTGAAAGCGTGTGGTCTTTAATACCCACGACTAAGCGATCTCTTATCATCTCCTCTTTGAGGATTCCATACTGACAATACTCAGCTAGCTTGTGGACGCCTCGGCTGATTCACCAGGCTCCTGGCAGCGTTTGTTAAACTTGGCCCTCTCATATATCACGTTATGTTCACAGATGAAATGTTTTTCAAAAGCGTCTCTTACTTTCTCGTAGTCTTTCTTGTCCGCTTCCGCCAGTGCTAAAGTGTTAAGCACATCATCTGCCGAGTCTCCCATAGTGTATATTAGCGAGTTCACTTGATACTCTTGGCTCTTCTGCTCGAGTCCGGCAGCCATACGGAATCTTTCAAAACGTCTGATCCAATTTGGCCAACTAGCGACATCCCTGAAGTCAAATGCCTCGGGCGGACTTATTGAAAATAACGTATCCATTACCTTCCGACGTCTTCGTCATGTTATCGCTAGCTTGGAATGCTCGCTAGTTCAGCTCGTGAACTTGAAAACTTTTTTTCCTCTGTACAGCCCAACTGGAAGGAAACTTCGCTTACATGCTTTTTAAAGCTTCTGTCTTCATATTAGAGACGGGTCGCCGACTTCTGACACCATGTATTGTACTGTGTACCTTATGAAAAATATAATAAAGGGACCTCGAGAGCGGAGCGGAGGTTCACTTCATTTATTTGTAGAAACTCAACTCCTTATGCGCATGCGCGCATGATACATTCACTGACCATTCTGTATCACTACAGTACTGACAAATCAAATCTTTGAGTCTTGAATCTATGTATTACAGCCGTGGACAAAATTGTTGATACCCCTCTGTTAATGAAAGAAAACTCCACAGTGGTCACAGAAATAACTTGAATCTGACAAAAGTGGTAATAAAGAAAAATTCTATGAAAATTAACCAATGAAAATCAGACAATGTTTTTGAATTGTGGTTCAACAGAATTACTTTAAAAAAACAAACTCATGAAACAGGCCTGGACAAAAATGATGGTACCCCTAGAAAAGATTGAAAATAATGTGACCATAGGGACATGTTCAACCAGATGTGTCCTCTAATTAACATCACAGGTGTCTACAAACTTGTAATCAGTCAGTCGGCCTGTTTAAAGGGTGACAAGTAGTCACTGTGCTGTTTGGTGTTAAATTGTGTCCCACACTAAACATGAACCAGAGGAAGCAAAGGAGAGAGTTGTCTCAGGAGACTAGAAAGAAAATTATAGACAAGCATGTTAAAGGAAAAGGCTATAAAACCATCTCCAAGCAGCTTGATGTTCCTGTGACTACACTTGCACATATTATTCAGAAATTTAAGCCACGGGACTGTAGCCAACCTCCCTGGATGTGGCCACAGGAGGAGACGGATAGTACGAATGGTAACAAAAGAGCCCCGAACAACCTCTAAACACATTTCACCCCCATCACTGACCGTACATAGGCTTGAGTTATCTTTTCTGTCTAGTCTATTAGATCATACTGCTTATTCTATTTCATTTTTTTCTAATTTTAATTAAATTTTTAAAAAAAATAGCTTTTCCTTTAAAATTCCATGGCACAGAACACTAAGGGAGAGAGAAATGGCGTTTCAGTTTTTCTGTATGTCCTGTACATGCAGTGACTTGACAATAAAAAAAATCTTTCAATCTTTGAATCATGAATCTAGAAGGCGCAAAATGTGAATTTCACGCAACTGTATATGATACATTCAATTGTGGAGCCAGCCTCTTGTGGATAGATGAGCTGTAATATTTGGCATGTCTGTGTTGGTTTCATTTTTCAACCTTGATTTTTCATCCAAACCAATGACATAACACGTGTCATCAAAACTATATAAAAAGTATAAAAGTTAAAGTCAGAAAATGGTGAAAACATTATTTAGTAAGTTGATCATTTTACTCTTGATGAGCTGTACACTGCAGAGTTTATGTTAACTTCACAGGTTACCTCCCATCTGTGTACTGTACATGTGTGTTTGCAGAGGTTTCACTGTTTACGTACGTGCTGCTCTGTATTTATTTGTGTGTGCAGACGGTGGCAGGTGCTGTGGATTCCCATCAGAGGGGGGCTGGGGTGGTGCTTAATGGGTGGGGGTGGGGGGTAAAATCCACTGTGGTTTGAGGTCTCCCAGCGTGGACCACCGTCGGTTTGCTCTGCGGCCTCGGGCAGCTCAGCTGGTGGCTCTGAAGGCACTCTCAGTCATCAGACTTGACATGTTAATGACTGGCTGTTTACTGTGGGTTCTGATTTAGTCAAGATGGGATTAACTTGAGAAAATGTTCCATATACTTAATGGTGATTTAACACAAGATGCCATCCAGAAGCTGAACTTTTACATTTTTAGGATTTCTTGTGCACCACACTAACCCACCTGTTCACCCATGTGCACAGCTTGTCAGGCTAATGAAATTCAGACTTAAAGCAGCACTATGTAACTTTATTGTTCTGGGGTTTGTTTCCCAAAAGGATCAATGTTAAGTAAGGTAGCAACTTCCGTGGTATGAACTATGCAGCTGTGACTCAAGTGTTTCCCAAAACCAACAATCAAAGCACAACAGTGGTACTTACATAATCCGATGGATCGCTGAACAGCACAGATGTTTCCCAAAAGCATCGTTCCAGCGAAGGTTCACAAACGCTGTCGTAAAGTTATATCATTACAATAAAAGTACAGGAGCTGCATAGGGCCATAGTAGCTGGAGAAAACAGTAAATGCTGACAGAGGACACAGCTGACCATATAATTAGTGGTGTGCAATATGTGGGGGAGTTTACAATTTGAGGGCAATTTTAGCTTCAGTAATTGAAAAAAAAAATTACCCAGCCCATCAAAGTTACACTTTTTATAAGACATGTTAGCAGTTGTGTGATACATCTTAAGTAGCTCTTTTACCAAAAAATATAGTTTAAAATATTTGACTTTTATATTAAAACTAGTCTCTTTAATACTGAATACACATTCATTTTCACATAAAACTTTACATAGTAATTTAAACAACTTTTGAAACCCTATCCACCTGTTATTTTTTGTAATTTCAGTATTTATATTAAAATCTTTGCTCAAATACACTGTGCATGCAATGACTAGAAAGACAACAGATTAAATCCTTGTGAGCTAACACAACCAATTATGATTGTTTTAATTAAAACGATAAATAAAAATTATGTTGTAGTAGGGTTGAAATTAGAGTAACAGTACGTTTTACTGCTTGAGATGAGTTAAAAAAGCACACAAAGAATGCCCTGAGACTGAGTGAATCATGTATAGTAATCTGTCTGTCATGAAGCGTTCGTCTCATGAGTGCAAGTAGGACACCAAACACTCTTTGTGAGTTTGCACATTTATTAACATAAGACCAGACAAGAACATCAACATATAAAAACTAAATAAAGTAGTGCAAAGCGTAACAAACAAATACAGACATGGTAGACACTGGAGGAGAGCGGGGCTCAACGTCCAGGGGGACATGAAGCCAGAGAACGCTTGGCCAGGGGCGGAATCCAGCCGGAGCTCTCCCGAAGGCTGCGGGGGCTCACAGCTGGAAATAAGGGAAAACGTACCTGGATGGAGCTCTCCAACTCTCCTCCACAGTGGGACCCAAAACACTCAAACAATCACCCCTGAGGACGGGTACACATGGTAGAAGGACATGACTGCCCACAGAGGTTGTCATGTCCCTTGAGTACAAAACATAATTAAAGACAGGTGTGGATACATGAGTGGAGAAACTAACAGAATGGGTGACAGGTGTGCAGCTCCGACCAGTTTGACAGCCGGAAGCTGCACAGCGCTGTCAAAATAAAACATAACAGGAAACCACAACACAACCCCAACATGAGAGCATAACTACAAATACACAATGAAACAGACAGAAAAAGACTGAACAAAAACTAGAGACTGGGCACGGCACCCACCTGTGCCTCAGGATCATGACAGAGCCCCTTCCTCAAGGGGTGGACCCAGACACCACAGGGTGACATCACAAAACAACCCCCCCCCACACACACACACACAGAAGACCCCCCCCCCCCCAAAAAAAAAAAAAAAAAAAAAAAACGTAACACAAACATGACACTATGACCATGACAACATGAGCATAAATTAAAGCAAGGCATGGCCAGATTCAAAACCAGATAAAAAGGCAAACATAAATAAACCAAATCTAACCATAACTAGGACACAAAAATACTAATAAATAAGACAATAAAGATTTAAACCAAGACCAAGATATGACATAACGTTCGGCTCAGGAGACGCACACACACAGGCTCAGAGTAGTTCAAACTGTTTATTAACAACAGGGATGTTTGGGTGCGTGTCTGCGGAATGTTAATGTGTTGGTGGTGGCGTCTGCTTCGGACCCAGAGGCAGGAGACCGTTCAGCCGGCAACCCTATGGGAGAAATCAGACACAGGGTGATGAGCACACACCAACACGGGAGGAGAATAGGCGAGGGAGAGAAGCTTACTTGTTTGGGCAGATGACTGGCGCTTCAAGGATGGAAGCCCGGGAGACAGCCACCTGCAGGGCTCGGTGCAGCAGCGAGGAGAGACGAGGGACGGGATTGTCCGCCGCCGAGGAATCCACCTGTGCACAGGGGAGCAGACTGGAGAGATGAGGTAAGTGAACTTCTTACCGGAGATGAGGATGCTGAAGAGAATGTGGTAGAAGTCCATACAAAGGGAATGAAGTCTACGGCTTCAGGCCGACGCTCAGGGCGAGGCGGCTTTTATCCTTCGCCGCTGACGAGTAGCAGGTGCGTGAGCAGGTGGCGCCGCTGATGAATGGCGCGGCGTGACAGTACTCCCCCCTCTAGCAGCGCCTCCTGGCGATGGCTTATCCGGGTGCGCTCGGTGGAAGTCCGCGATGAGCGATGGGTCCAACACAAACGACGGGGGCACCCACTGTCGATGCTCGGGCCCATAGCCCTCCCAGTCCACCAAGTATTGCAACCCACGACCCCGGCGCCGGGAGTCCAGGATGGAGGAGGCGGACCAGGCCGGATGGCCACCAATCATCCGGGGCGCGGGTTGCGCTGCAGGAGGAGGGCAAAGGGGGTCAGTAACCGCCAGTTTCACCTTCGACACGTGGAAAGTAGGATGAATGCGGAGGGAGGGGGGAATAGCCACGCGCACAGCCACCGGGTTGATGATCCGGGTGATGGGGTAGGGACCCATGAAGCGCTGTGCCAGCTTTCTCCTCTCGCCTTTTAGAGTGACGTCCTGGGTGGAAATGTAAACAAGCTGCCCAACTCTGTACGCCGGGGCAGGTCTCCTACGCCGGTCCGCCACAGTCCTGTTGCGCTCCGCTGTGCGCAATAGCGCATGGCGCGCGGCAGCCCAGGTGGAGCGGAACTGCCTGAGATGGGCCCTAACTGACGGGACAGTTACCTCACTCTCCTGCTCCGGAAACAGCGGGGGGTCGTAACCCAGGGACGCTTTGAAGGGGGACATCCCTGTAGCAGAAGAGCGAGCGGTGTTGTGGGCATATTCAACCCAGGCAAGATGGTTGCTCCAGGACGCGGGTTTGGATCTGGACACACAGCGGAGCGCAGCCTCCAGCTCCTGGTTGGTCCTCTCACACTGCCCGTTGGATTGGGGGTGATGGCCAGAGGAGAGGCTCACCTTGGCTCCGATGGCGTTGCAGAAAGACCTCCAAACCTCAGATGAAAACTGGGGGCCCCGGTCCGAGACCACGTCCACCGGAATCCCATGCAGCCTGACCACGTGTTGGACGAGGAGGTCCGCCGTCTCCAGGGCAGTAGGGAGGCCTCGCAGGGGGACGAAGTGCACGGCCTTGGAGAAGCGGTCCACGATGGTCAGGATGGTGTCATAGGAGTTGGAGATGGGGAGTCCGGTGACGAAATCCAGAGCGATGTGCGACCAGGGCCTGCCAGGGACGGGCAGGGGCTGGAGCAGACCCGCTGGAGGGGCATTTCCCGACTTGCAGGTGGCACAGATTGGGCAAGCCCGGGCATAGCGGGCTGCATCCCTCCGCAGGCCTGGCCACCAAAAGGACCGTTGGAGGAGATCTATCATCCGGGAGGTGCCAGGGTGACAGGTGAGCTTGGAGGTGTGGAGCCAGTGGATGACCTCTCCTCGGACCGCGGATGGCACGAACAGCCTCCCCTTCGGTCCGCCGCCAGGGTCAGGTTCCACCTCCTGTGCCTTCCGGATCTTGCTCTCAATGTCCCACGAGATGGCTCCCACGACGCACGACCTGGGCAGGATGGAGTGGGGCGCCTCCTCCGACTCCACGGGGGCGAACTGCCTGGAGAGGGCGTCAGGCAGGACGTTCTTAGAGCCAGGCCTGAAGGTGATGGAAAATTGGAACCTGGCGAAGAACAGGGACCAGCGCGCCTGGCGGGCGTTCAGGCGCTTGGCAGACCGTAAGTATTCCAGGTTCTTGTGGTCCGTGAGGACCACAAACGGCAGGCTTGCCCCCTCCAACCAGTGGCGCCACTCCTGCAGGGCGAGCTTGATGGCCAAGAGCTCTCTGTCCCCCACATCGTAGTTCCTCTCCGCCGGGGACAAGCGCCGGGAGAAGAAGGCGCACGGTCGCTTGGCGCCATCGTCCGGTGACCGCTGGGACAGCACTGCTCCCACTCCCGTGTCCGAGGCGTCTACCTCTACAATGCACTGCAGCGCGGGGTCGACCTGGCGAAGGACCCGGGAGGAGGAGAATTCCGCCTTCAGCGCCTCAAAGGCGGCAGCGACCTCTTCGGTCCACCGGAACGGGACCTTCGGGGACGTGAGGCGGGTCAGTGGTCCCACGATGGCACTGAAGTTGGGGACAAAGCGGCGGTAGAAATTGGCGAAGCCAACAAATTGCTGCACCTGTTTCCGAGATGCAGGTGTGGGCCATTCCACCACCGCCTTTACCTTCTCTGGGTCGGGGAGCACCTTATCGTGGGCGATGATGAACCCCAGGAAGGATGTACTCCTGGCGTAAAATTCACACTTTTCCGCCTTAACGTACAGACGATTCTCCAGCAGCCTTTGGAGGACCCGCCTCACGTGGACCTGGTGCTCATCCCTGGACTTGGAGAAGATGAGAATATCGTCCAGGTAGACGAACACGAAAAGGCCAATGAAGTCCCGGAGGACGTCATTAATGAGGCGCTGGGAGACTGCAGGAGCGTTGGTCAACCCGAACGGCATCACCAGATATTCAAAGTGGCCGTTCGGGGTACGGAAGGCCGTTTTCCACTCATCTCCCTCCCGGATCCGGACGAGGTGGTAAGCGCTGCGTAGGTCCAGCTTGGTGAACCAGGTCGCCCCCTGGAGGGAGTGGAAAGCAGTGTCCATGAGAGGCAGGGTGTAACGGTCCCTCTCCGTGATATTGTTGAGGGCCCGGTAGTCGATACAAGGGCGGAGGGACCCATCCTTTTTCCCCACGAAGAAGAACCCTGCCCCCACGGGTGACAATGATGGGCGGATAATCCCAGCACTTAATGACTCCTTCAGGTAGGCGTTCATCGTCTCCTTCTCCGGCGCAGACAGGCTGTAAAGGCGACCAGAAGGTAAGGGAGCCCCCTGGCGGAGGTTGATGGCACAGTCATAGGGCCGATGAGGGGGAAGAGACATAGCTTTCGCTTTGCTGAACACCATACCCAGGTCGTGAAATTCTGGGGGCACCAGAGACAGGTCCGGGGGTGCAGCGTCCGTAGCAGGGGGAGGAGCGGACGGAGAGCAGGCAGCGGACTGAAGGCAGGTGCCCATACAGAACGTACTCCATGCCGAGATCCCAGCTGATCTCCAATCCAGGACCGGATTGTGAAGGCGGAGCCAGGGATACCCCAGGATGACGGGCGACACAGAGTTGGGAAGGACGTAAAAGGTCATTTCCTCCCGGTGGTTTCCCGAGATGATGACCGGTAGGGGAACAGTTTGATGTGTCACTCTCCCGAGGGTGGCACGGGAGAGGTGGATCAGGGAGATGGGAGTGTTGAGTGCCTGGCAGCGGATGCCCAATCGGGTTGCCAGGCTTTGTGAAATGAAGCTGCCTTCTGCGCCCGAATCCACCAGTGCGTGGGTGAGGTGCCCAGTAGAGTTATGGCAGAAACGGATGGGCAGCTTCAATTGAGTAAGTGATCCTAACCGATTGACATCCGCAAGGCTTCCAACAGTGACTCGCGGACCCCACCGACTGGCTTTCCGTGGACAACGCTCCACGGTGTGTTGGTCGCCTCCGCAATACATGCAGAGGCCCAACTCACGGCGGCGTTGTTTCTCCACAGGGGAAAGTTTAGTCCAGGCCGTCACCATCGGCTCCGACTCCTCGGGGCGCGATACTGGCGGCGCCGCCAGGGGGCGAGCTTGGAACAGGTGCGGCGAGGCTCCACGAGGGCGAGAAGAAGAAGACCTCCGCCCCGAGGAGCGCTCGCGCAGCCTGTTATCCAAACTTATCGCTAAGGATGTCAGCTCCGCTAGCGTCCCAGGGATATCCCGACCAGCCAGTTCATCCCTCAGATCACTATTGAGGCTGCGGAGGAACAGGCCACAGAGGGAGCGTTCCTCCCAGCCCAATTCCTCCGCCGCTACCCGGAAGTCGACCGAGTGGTCCGCTGCCGACCGGCTTCCCTGCTGGAGAGCGAGAAGCCGATCGACCTGGACCGTTTCGGTTTGTGAGTGGTCAAAGACCTCCAGAAAGCGCCTCACGAATTGGTCATAGGTGAGGGTGGCATAACTGGGCCTCGCCATTACGGCGTAGGTCCAGGTTAACGCACGCCCCTCCAGAAGATTCCCTATGTAACCAATTCGGCTGTGATCCGAGGGAAAATCTCCGGGCACACGGTGGAACACGGACTCACACTGCATAATAAACTCCCGCGCTCCGCCGAGCTTACCGCTAAAGCGGGCGGGGGTCGGAATCGGCGTGAGCCGAACCGGTGCCACTGGAGCCGGCTGGACGGCCGCTGGAACAGCAGGAGCCGCGCCACCCTGGTGAGTCGGGAGGAACGGCTGTTGGGGGTCCAAGCGGTTCAATCGGTTAGTTAGTTCTAATAATTGATTAAGAACCACCTGTTGCTGATAAACAATCTGATCCACCCGAGCCTCGAGGATGGTAAACCGGTGTGCGAGCCCGCCGTCCGCCGAGCCGCTCTGCTGAAGCCGTACTGACATAACGTTCGGCTCAGGAGACGCACACACACAGGCTCAGAGTAGTTCAAACTGTTTATTAACAACAGGGATGTTTGGGTGCGTGTCTGCGGAATGTTAATGTGTTGGTGGTGGCGTCTGCTTCGGACCCAGAGGCAGGAGACCGTTCAGCCGGCAACCCTATGGGAGAAATCAGACACAGGGTGATGAGCACACACCAACACGGGAGGAGAATAGGTGAGGGAGAGAAGCTTACTTGTTTGGGCAGATGACTGGCGCTTCAAGGATGGAAGCCCGGGAGACAGCCACCTGCAGGGCTCGGTGCAGCAGCGAGGAGAGACGAGGGACGGGATTGTCCGCCGCCGAGGAATCCACCTGTGCACAGGGGAGCAGACTGGAGAGATGAGGTAAGTGAACTTCTTACCGGAGATGAGGATGCTGAAGAGAATGTGGTAGAAGTCCATACAAAGGGAATGAAGTCTACGGCTTCAGGCCGACGCTCAGGGCGAGGCGGCTTTTATCCTTCGCCGCTGACGAGTAGCAGGTGCGTGAGCAGGTGGCGCCGCTGATGAATGGCGCGGCGTGACAAGATATAATCAAACCAAGGGTGTATGTTCAAAATGTAACAAAAAGAAAATAAAGGCAGTCTAAAATGAAACATGACAAAGGCTCCAAACTTGAGATAATAATTCAAAATAAATTAGTAAATAAATTTCTTCAAATAATTATGAAAAGAAAAAAAACCCCAAAAAGAACAGCAAAACAATTAACAGCAAAAGCCAACAGACAAAACCAAAAAGCACATAGTCTTAGCAGGAACTCAACTTCTCAAAGGCAAGGAGAAAATAAGAACCAAGCATATTCAGAAAAAGAACCCAGAGAAAACATTGCATCAAAAGGAAAACATAACATGAAATGACCAGAAAAACAACTCACCCCGGCGGGGAGGAGGGGGAACCCAGGCACGGAGGGACCAAAACAAAAACACACAACCCAAAAACAAAGGGCACCAAAAGAAAACACTCATGACCCACACACTGTCCCACAGGTGGTCTCCAGGAACTCAAGCCAGACCGATTCCCAACCAGGGCAGTTCGGGGGGCCTTCCAGAGTCTGAAGACCACCAGCGTCTAAGCTAGAACATGTCGGGTGGCCTCCCCGTGTTCCAGAACCACCCGATCAAGAGGGGCAGCCCATCAGGTGGCCTCCCAGCATCCCTAAGCCAATGAACCGTGGGAGCTAGGAGGCGGCATCCACCAGAGAAGGGCGGCTGATCAGCGGGAACCTCCCATGGTGCACCTACGGTGGCCCAGGGCTGAGGCGATGCACCCGCGGTGGTCCAGGGCTGGGGTGTAGCTGCACCTGCGGTGGCCCCTGGGCTGGAACACAACACCCTCAATGAACCCCAGCTGGGGCACAGCACCCACGACAGACTCAGACTAGGGCACATCATCCTCGATGGCCCCAGATTGGGGCGTAGCACCCACAAAAGCCTCGGATGGAGGGGGAGCAGCACCCATGGAAGCCTCGGAGGGAGGTGGAGCAGCATCCATGGAGACTTCAGGAGGAGACTCAAACAACACACAGACAACCACCGGGTCAGAGTCACCGGCAGCAGTGGAGCCCGGCAAGGAGAGCCCAGGCACAGCTGACGGCTGCACCTGGACCTCTCCACCAAGAGCTAGGCAAGATCTCTCGCGGACAGAGAAAGTGAAAACAAAAAAGGGCACTTGCCTGAGCTTGAGCTCCACCGCCATCCAGGAGTCCGGCGATCCTGGCTGGGACGTCTCGGCTCTCCCCTCCTGGGTGTCCACACCCGGCATGGCCAGCTAGGATGGGGGGGGGGGTGTCTCGGTCCTCTCCATCTGGACGTCCACTCCGGACATGACCACCTCAGATGGGAAGGAAAGAAAGAACACTGGGACAAAGTTTCCAGCAGTGGTGGGGCTCAGCGAGGAGAATCTGGAAGCACAGGACACCTGAAGCCGGTTCTCCTCACCATAAGCCAGGACTCCGGCGACTCTGCTGCAACGACCCCAGCAGCAGGCGTGATGGTAGATGCAGCCAGACGACCTCCAGGCTTGGTGACCCCCGCTGGTGGGACTCTCAGTGGGATGGCTGCTGCTGGAGGTGACCTCTCCTCCCATCCCAGGACATGGCCACAGGGCAGGAACAGGAACTTCTAGGACTGCTGGTCCATCCCAGGAGCAATGGGCTCTCGGAGGCCACAAACAAACACAGGGGAGAGGAAGGTGAGGGTGAGTCAACAGCAGCAGGTGGTGAGAACTCAGCCAGAATTGGCTGCTGTAGCTGAGCCTTATCACTGGCAATAAGGCAAGGTATATCATTATGAGAGGGAAAAGAATGACAACCCACCTGCCTTATTTCCTGGTGACCAATGGTTCCGTTTGCTGTGGTGGGAACAGATTAGGCTCCTCTGCCCACCACTGGCATTGCCTGGGAAGGAGGCGGAGGCTTGGGTCTATGACAACGAAGGCGGGAAGCCAGAGCTCGGGGCTGGGGAGGAGCCGATAGTGCCGAAGTCTGAGAATGCCCTCTTGCTGGCACGGACCTCAATTCATGGCCGGAGCTCCTCCCGCGATACTCTCGCTGCAGGTCCTCCAACAGAAAAACCCTCTCCCTTCCTTCGGTGTGTATCACAAGCCATGGGTAATGCTACACAGCTGCCTCTGCCAGACATAAATTTCTCAAAGGGTCTTTTGGGGTGTTTACATGAGTGGAGTTGATGTGTGTGTCTCTTAATTTATCAACAAAAGTCACCGTAAAGACTGTCCTCAACAGTTTCCTAATATTTTTCATAAAGAGGGGATAAACGGTTTTGTACTACCTGCAGCGCTGTGTTGGAACATAAAGTCGATGATTGATAAACACTTGAAAAAGAAAACGCAGAGAGACTGGCTGAAACTCGTGAACAGAGAGGGAGAGTTGGAGCTGCTGAGACGGTAAGTAAAATATCATTTGTTTGTTTTAACATTTGTGTCGTAAATTAATAATTCATCCAGCATCATGGTGTTTTCTTTTACAAACTATGAATACAAGAATTAACTGTTGGTTAATCGCTGTGAATAAATGCAGAATAAAGGTATATTTTATGAGATTATGGACTTCTAGCACTTAAGTGAGAGATTTGAAGATAATAAAAATCACAATAAAAGGAAAATGGCAGAATTAATTAAGGCTGCAGTACGAGCTATTTTTACTCAGTTGAACTAAATTGAAATGAACAAATCTTCCCAGGAAATGAATTGAAACCCTTTTCAAAAATTGAAAGTTAATTTGTAGTTAAAATACAAACAAAAATAAAAGAAACTAAATTATTAAACCCTACTGTGGTGTGGGGATTTAAAAATATGATTAATTTTACTTTGAATTAATTTGACCTTTTCATCGCTCCCTTCTGATCTGTGAAGCCTGGGTTTCCAATCTAAGATCCATCCTGCACTGAGATATTCTGAAGGGAAGAGGTTGTCAGTGGAGGAGCCATCCCTGCTTCCTTGTGGATTTCAGCACAGAAGACCTCAAATTTTTCAGGGGTCTTAGTTTTCAAATTCAAGATTCAAGAAGGTGCTGCCATAATTTTCTCCATACTCTAACATGCATTCAATGCAGTTTAGTTGCTGTAATGACTAATTCTTTTATTTCTTTTTTTAATTTAAGTTCTCAGCAAGAATACAATGTTGGCTATTTTTTGACTTTACTGAGCATTTAATTCTACATAAATCCCTGTTTAACAGGAAATTTTTGGCAATCCTGTGCTTTTCTTGTGGTGTTACATAGAACAGCATCACTGTAAACTATGGGAAAAGCAGCTACTTTAAATTTTGTACTTCCTCATCTAACTTTCATTGTAAAAAAAAAAAACTCTAAAAATGTCACAACTTTTGGGAAAAGCTCCCACAAATTCAGGCTTTTTGGGCCACAACAATCACAAAAACAGCCAACAAAATCTTGGAGGGACTGAAAAACAGTAAGATTATGTCTACATGCTTCATGCATTGAATTTGTTTGCTGACTCTGGGTTGTTAACTTGACACTACACACCCTTTGCATTAAAGAAAGCACTTGTGAGCACTTTATGAAATCTTAAGTTAAATAATAAAAAGTGCCTTGTTGTAACTGACTTTGGGTCAGTTCTTTATGTGATAATTTATGTACTAACAAAGTTAGAGTATTCTAGGTAGAATTTGCAGCATTAGGTCTCTGAAGATTTTTTTTCCTGGCAAGTAAAATAGCTATTAAAATGGCAATTTCCCAGATCAGATTGGATTGAATCGAATCAGAATTCAATTGATTCAGAATCTCAAGAATTGGAATAGAATCGATTCTGGAAATTAGGGATCATTCCCAGCCCTATTGCCTAACCCCACCCCTTGGCCCTTGAAATCAAAGGCCAAGGGATAGGGGTTGAAAATTACCGCTATGAATTGGGACACACCTTCAGGGCTGCACCACGTCATTAGGAATTGCTGATGGATTTAATCTAAATCTACAGTCTACAATCTGTTTTCAACAGGAAAAAAAAGATGAAAAAGAAAACTAACTTAAGGAGAAAACTGTCTCAAATTTACATGAACAATTCTAATCAGTAGAAAAGTCAGAAATTTACTAGAAAGAAAGCTATAAGTTCACAGAGGGAAAGTTTGACCCCTGGCGGGCCATTTTTGGCCAGTAGGCCATATGTTTGACACCCCTGGACCAGCACATTAAAAATACATAATTAGAAGTTTTACTTCCATGAAATAGTTGCAAATCACAGATACCATAAATAATCACAGATAAACAAAGGTTCACCTCAGAAGAAGCTTTATTTGCTCTTTACAGCAATATAAAGTTTAGTCACTTTTTCTCTCAGCCATATAAAAACTTAAATTTGCACAACTAACGGGAGCTTTTTGCTCTAAAAATAATCATATTTAACCGCAGAGGAAGGAGCTAATGTAGGGGGAGAGAGCAGAGGGTATTCTCACTGCTGGAACAACGGCGGATCAGGGGCAGTTATCCCCATAATCTGAGTGCTGAGAGCAGCTGTTCTGTTCATCACTGTTTCTCCAGACTGGCTATAAAATGAACTGAACCATGGAACAGACCGTCCGCGCCTTCACCTGTACCCAGCACAGACTCTGTCTGCATCTTCTCCTGCATACCAGGCTGCTGTTGGCAACAGTGAACCAAAGAGAATACACTATGTGTGTGCAGATAGTACTTATGGGAGTTGTAGTTTCGTAGTCTCTCACTGCAATAGGCTTTTTAATTTAGATGTCACGTGAGAAAACTACATCCACCAAAGTGGCTTGTGGGAGTGGCTGTCTTACCCGCCGCCAGTGAAATCCACCTGCCAATGGCGGGTTGGCGGATGTTCATATCAAGCCTTGGGTATAATGTGCATTTATCATAATACATTGTTGTCTAAAGTATGGCACACACACACACACACACACGCACACACACACACACACACACACACACACACACACATCCACCCCCCTGCCCCCCCCCACACAAAGCCATGATTGACCTCTTTACATTCAGTTTGCATAACTTTTCAACACAACATAAAAAATGTTAAAATCAGGGATACACAGATATAAAGATTTAATATTGGTATCGGCTGATATTCAGCGTATTGACTGATCAGCTGTTGGAAAACAAGGCAGTGGCCGATACTGTCCTGATGTATCCCAGTTGTGTGGCATTGATTTTACCCTGAAACAGACCTTAAGAAGAAGAGCTTAAAGATGCAAAATCAGAAAATATCCATGACTGAACCATTTTAATGTATTTCAGTTCAGTTATTTTTCATAATACATATTTCTTCATTTCCTGGAAATAAAAATGAAATAAATGAAAACAAAATTAAAGAAACTGATAGAAAAATTCCATATTATCTACATTATTATTGATATTAATAATGTATTATTATATTTGAGAAGTATCATACCTTTCATATGCCATGTTTAATGTTTATATGTGCATTCCATGTGAAATAAGTTCATATATTCTTGGCATGTTTCTGTGAGCAATTTCAGTGAGTTCAGACTGAAGATCAGTACAAGATCAGTACATGCGTAAGGAATGATCTAAGCCACTCTTATAATCTCTTTGACATGTCCTGTTTTGGGTCACAGAAATGCACAGGAACTCCTCAGGCTGTATAGATCAGTGGTAGAGATTAGGTATATAGAGATTCTGTTAGTTTTATGGACCTCATGTGCATGTCTCCACGACCCCATGTCTCCAGAGTGTCTGTGACGTTTCCCCGGTTAAGCTGTCCCGTTCTGTCCCTTCCCTTATCCTCATCCTCCCTCTCCTTTCTAATACCTATATACAGTATATCAGACCTAAAGAAATGAATCCTTGAGAGATTCTAGGTGTGTCTGAATGCCATGCTTTGTAATCTCTCCGTCAAGATGGCCATTTGAGGTTAAATAAATGTACATAAATCTAACTTTCCACCTGATTTTTTGACTTTGAATAATTTAAGCTCAAAATTATTCTAACATTTTGGTGCTCCGAACAGCGGATCCACATATCTCCGTCTTTCCGGCGCCTCTGCTTGATTTCAGCAAGTGCACAGCTGATAAAAAGACCTTCCCAGGCTGAATGAGGGAAAAAAAGGCTCAGTGTTACTGTAGTGAAGGCATTTTAAACCGGGTTGCTGGAACTGACTGGGTGACGGATCTGAGAATCCTACAGGTGGCTTGGATGTAAGTACATTTGTTGTTGTTGTTTATGGATAAAAGATAGTGAGATTACCTGGACTGATTGAACACCGTGGATGCTGATTGGTTGCATTATTACGGCTTGATTGCTGGGTCATTCCTGCCCACGGTGAGTGATATCACAATAATCCCTTGGGAGGAACAAGATTTTTCTCTGCAAATGGTGAGCGTTATCGCAAGACCCGGGGAGGATCCCAGGGTCAGCTGTTCTCTGCACCCTGTCATTGAGGTGGAGGTGCTGGAAGTTGCATGCAAAGAAAAAAGGGAAAGATTCGTGCTCTTTTAACCATGGACATTTTAATTTATTATTATTTAATGACGCCGGAAGCAGGGCCGCCGTATCACCAGCAACTATCTCATGTTTTTGTGTTTCTGTTTATTCCTGTATATAGTGTCTCTCTTATTAACCAGGGCTCTGTAGGAATACTCGGACTAAGACTGGACCAACTTTTTTCTCTATTTTAGCCCGGTCTTTCTCTAGTTTTCTTTTCTTTTCTCTTCCTCGGGCAATGGAGATCAACAGAGGTGGGGGCGGACGCATTGTTTACACACGCGAACAGCTGATTGCGCTGAGGAGGCTGGGGCCTGGAGCGCTGCGGCCGGCAGTGAAACCTCCCATCCCGGTTGAGCTGAAGAGGAGACACCGCGGGTGAAAGGCTGGAGCAAAGGTGAGGAGGAGGAAGCATAAGCCAGCTGTACTGATGGTCATCACCAGAAACGTGCAATCGCTGGGAAATAAAAAGGAAGAGCTTACAGCGCTGGTCAGGACGCAAAAGGAGCATCGTGAGTGTAGTATCATGTGTTTTACGGAGACATGGTTACACTCACAGATCCTGGATGTAAACATTGCAATGCCTGGCTTCAAGATTATACGGGGGGACAGAGACATGAAAAGCAGCAGGAAAAAGAGAGGAGGAGGACTGGCACTTCTTGTTAATGAGCGGTGGTGTCATCCTGGAAATATTTATGTGAAGGAAAAGTGCTGCAGCCCGGACATTGAACTGCTGGCTGTGAGTATGAGACCTTATTATATGCTGCGAGAAATGAAGTGTGCCTTAGTTATTATCGTTTATGTCCCTCCGTCAGTTGACGCAGCGGTGGCCTGTGACATCATCAGCTCCACTGCGGCCACATTATCGGAGAAGCACCCAGATGCATTCATGGCCATCACAGGTGACTTTAATCATGTCTCAGTGGGAAAAACACTACCAAACTTTCACCAGTTTGTTGACTGTCCCACCAGAGAAAACAAAACACTGGATTTACTGTATACCAATGTTAGTGATGCATATAGTGCCACAGCTCTACCCCCATTGGCAAATCAGATCACTGCATGGTCATGTTAACACCCATGTACGTTCCCCTTGTGCAAAGGCAGCCTGCTCATACACAGACTGTGAGGAGGTGGATACAGGAGGCTGCTGATGCACTTCAGGACTGTTTCGAGACGACAGATTGGAGCATACTCTGTGAACCACGTGGGGTGGACATAGACAATATGACTGACTGCATCACAGAATACATTAGATTCTGTGAAGACATGACCATGGCAGCTCAGACTGTACTCTGCTTCTCCAACAACAGACCATGGGTCACCAGTGACCTGAAAGCACTTCTGAGCGAAAAGAAGAGAGCTTTTAGGGCTGGAGACAAGGAGAAGCTGAGGGGAGTGCAGCATGAGCTGGGAGAGATGCTGAGGAGGTGCAAGGACAATTATAGGAGGAAATTGGAAGATAAACTCAGGCAAAACAATGCTAAAGATGTATGGGAGGGAATGAAGAAAATAACTGGGTGCAAGGGGAGAGTCCGACAGCCATCTGGAAGCCAGGAGAGAGCTGAGGAACTGAATCAGTTTTTTTAATAGGTTCAACTCACAGTCTGTCACCCCAGCAACACAACCAGACCCCCACACACCCCTCCCCAACCACCCTCCTGTGCAGAACCTCTCTCCATCTTCCCCCTCCTCCTCCTTCTCCTCAGAGGGCACCATGACCCTCCCTCACTTCACGGTGATTACAGACCAGGTAGAGAAACAGCTGGAGAGACTCCGTCAGTGGAAGGTGGCGGGCTCTGATGGCATCGCTGCCACGACCCTGAGGACCTGTGCCAACCAACTAGCTCCGGTACTGAAACACCTGTACAACCTGAGCCTGAGTCTGGAGAGAGTACCAGTGCTGTGGAAGACATCCTACCTAGTTCCTGTCCCCAAGAAGTCATCTCCATTGGACCTGAACAACTATCGACCAGTTGCCCTCACATGTCATGTGATAAAGGTCCTGGAGATACTAGTCTTAGCCCACCTGAGGCTGCAGGTGAAGACATGGCTGGACCCTCTGCAGTTTGCATATCAGCCCCATTTAGTAGTTGAAGATGCTGTCCTCTACCTGCTGCAATGAGCACATCTGCACCTGGATTGTGGAGGAGACACTGTGAGGATCCCTTTTTTCATTTCTCCAGTGCCTTTAACACCATTCAGCCACTGCTGCTGGGTGAGAAGCTGTGGGTGATGGGGGTTGACAGCTCTGTGATCTCCTGGATTACCGACTACCTGACAGGAAGACCACAGTTTGTCCGGCTGGGCAATGTCTTGTCTGGAGTGGTGACTTGTGATACGGGAGCTCCACAGGGGACTGTGCTCTCTCCTTTTCTCTTTGCCTTATACACCACTGACTTTCAGTACAACACAGTCATGCCACCTGCAGAAATTCTCTGATCACTCAGTTGCTGTGGGGTGTATAAGAGGAGGAGAGGAGGGGGAGTACAGGACACTGGTAGACAGATTTGTGGAGTGGACAGAGCAGAATCACCTGAGGTTGAATGTCAGCAAGACCAGAGAGATGGTGATTGACTTCAGGAAGAGGAAGATGCCTTTTCAGGGATTGCAGATTGGTGGGGAGGATGTGGGCGTGGTTGAGGACAACAAATATATGGGTGTCAGGATCAGCAGCAAGTTTGATTGGAGATCTAACACTGATGCTGTGCACAAGAAGGGGATGAGCAGACTCTACTTCCTGAGGAAGCTGAGATCCTTCAATGTGTGCAGCAGGATGCTGGAGCTTTTCTACCAGATCATTGTCGCCAGCGCCATCTTCTTTGCTGCTGTCTGTTGTGGGTAGCAGTATCAGGGCCAGAGACACCAACAGACTTGACAAGATTATCAAGAGGGCTGGCTCTGTAATTGGTGTCAGACCGGAGACCTTTGAGACAGTGGTGGAGAGGAGAACACTAAATAAACTGCGATCCATCATGGACAATCCTGATCACCCCCTCCACCACACACTAGACAGACAGCAAAGCACTTTCTCCAGTAGACTACTACAGCTTCGCTGTCGAACGGCCAGGTACAGGAAATCTTTCCTGCCACATGCAGTTTCACTGTACAATAACTCACTATGATGTTGTATTCTGGTCATAACAATGCTGCCACACTGCACCTTACAGACTAACTGGTACCTCACATTTCACTCTGCTTCTGATAGTCCTTCTTTGTGCAATGGGATGATTCATGTGTTTATGTGGGGTCATCATATATTAAGCTATGATGTATATAGGTTTTTATAGTCGTGTTAGTTTTTACTTTCCATGGGTAATCCCTTTGTCTGTCATGTGTGTGTTTCTGTTGTTTGGTTGTCTACTGTCATGCTGCTGTTACACTGTAATTTCCCAGTTTGGGATCTATCTATCTATCTATCTATCTATCTATCTATCTATCTATCTATCTATCTATCTATCTATCTATCTATCTATCTATCTATCTATCTATCTATCTTGTCTAAATAATTAGACTCTTGATGTCCAGTGGAGGAGGGACGTGATCCCAGAAAAGTAGATTTTCACGGAAGATTCGTGCCCTTACCGTGTCTGCTTATCGCCCAAGGGATTTCCCCCACTACGGTGAGCTATTGCAAGATACCAGGGGAAGAGGTCTTACTGGGGCTTTCGACACACAGTGGAGGGGTTATGTGACCGTTGAAATACTGGTAGATTTTATTTTGAGAATTTGTTGAAGTGCTGGATAAAAGTTACTGCAGTCTGGTTTGTTTTGTCTCTGTATAATCTGCTCCGGTGTGAAAAAGTGAGAGTTCTCTGCGGAGGCGGAAAGAATGGGTTGTAAGATTGTTGTTTGTGATTTTTTCTGTTATTTGTGGAGCATAAAAGAGTTGGTTAATTGCTTATTACCCTTTTGGGAAATGATTAAAAATGTGGATGTTTGCAATTTATGCTTTTGGGTGAGAAATTCTATTGTTTCTCATTGCGGTAGAGAAAAAAGTTGACATGAGAACATTGGGTTGCCACATTTGTTTTTTTCAAGTATTTGGGGTTGCCATTTCAAGCTTGTTTTAAGGCTATAGTTCTGTTACTCTACGTACACAGCTGCCCGACAGTAACCTTGGAGAGATAACAGAATTGCACTGCATGTGTGTGTGTGTTGTATGTGTGGGCCCTTGTGTTTAACAGTGAGTGAGTGAGAAGAAGAGAAAAGAGGAGTGAGAAGAAAAACAAAAATCTATGTATGGGTATTTTTTTGCAAAGTTTTGGGGTTTTACTTTTTTTCAGTCTAACTTTGTAGATTTTGACTCTAATGTTGCGTACATGATAAACCATTTACATATTTTTAAAGCCAATATTTTCATTTCCTCCAGTTTTTCTTGGGAAAATGAAAAACATTGAGCTATTTTTTCAATTTTTTGATGTATCACTGACTTTTATTGACTCAGTTGCCTTATTTCTCTGACTGAAGCGTAACAGTGAACTTTACAGGACACAGGACTACCGATTTTCCCGCTGTCACCAAAACAAACAGCCTCTGGGAGCCAACTTCGCCACTGTCCGTGCCTCCCTCGTTGAGACTGTAAAGAACTGAGGTCCACACGAATAGTGGTTTCAACAAAGTTCTCTTTTAAAACTAGGAGCGGGAAACATTAACAGGCGGCAACATCAACACATCGCCATTTTCATACATATTCCTCGGTGAAGGTCAACTCTGACCTGTGACGTCACCACTGTCTTAAAGACACACCACATATAAATATCACATTATATGACATCTCCCCCTTTTTTAGTTTTTTTTTTTTCAGAACAAAACAATTTTCAATTCAAACATTTTTTCCATTTCCATTTCACCCTTCCCCACAGCCCATGGCTTAATTATTGAACCACATATAACCACACTTATCACAGTGAACACGTGAATTTCTCTCTTTTTTCATTCATTTTTTTTTTCTCTCTACAAATCTAGTCTTTGCACAGGTTGAATCATTCTACCAGACCGGGTAAACAACAGTCATTGCTTTGGGTCTGGCGGTTTGACACTGGATTCTGGTAAAATAGTGTCAGCGGCAGCTGCAGTTTCAGGCTGCTGCTCAACAATCTCTGGCTGCAGGTCAGTTGGAGCTGAAGAGGGTATCTCTCTGGCTGTTTCAGGATCATGTTGCAAGTGACAGCGGTTGCGTCGTAAAGTTGCTCCCTGGGGTGTTTCAATAAGAAAGGAGCGAGGTGTGCTGCTTTCTCCTGTGACAACAGCGGGTGTTTTCCAGGATTTCTGATGGTCCAGCTTTGTGAGGACTGAATCTCCTGGCTTTAATGAAGATAGGGGTTTAGCTCCATGGCGCTGATTAAAGTAGAATGCTTGTTTCTGTTTCTCCATTGCATCCTTATTCCTGACGACTTCCAGATCAGGCCATCGGGGCTGAAGATTCACTTCCAGTGTAGGAAGAGTTGTTTTGATCTTTCGACCCATAAGTAGCTCTGCAGGACTCACGCCTGTGGTGGTGCAGGGCGTTGATCGAAAGCACATGAGGGCGAGCAAAGGATCTTGCTGCTTTAAGATTCTTTTTGCTGTTTGAACTCCCCTCTCTGCATGTCCGTTTCCTTGGGGGTTGTGTGGACTTGAGGTGATGTGCAAAAAGTCAAACTCCCTTGCAAACTTTTTAAATTCTTGGCATGAGAATTGAGGCCCATTGTCAGATACAACCACATCTGGACAACCAAACCTCGCGAACACTGCCTTCAGCTTTAAGATCATCTGAGAAGCAGTGGTTACTGGCAGCTGAAGTATCTCGAGGAACCGAGAGAAATAGTCTGACACAACAAGGTAAGTGTGCTTGTTATGCTCACACAGGTCAACAGCAAGTCTCTTCCAGGGTCGATCAGGTAGAGGGGTTGACAAGAGAGGCTCTTTTCGCTGAGCTGGTCTCATCTCACGACACACCTGACAGGACTGGACTTTGCGTTTGATTTCAGATGAGATGCCAGGCCACCACACAGATGTGCAGGCCCGCTCTCTGCATTTTGTCAAACCTTGATGTCCATCATGTATTCGATCCAAGATGTTTGCTCTGAGCACATCCGGAATCAACATGCGGCTTCCTCTGGTGATAATTCCATCACATTCAGACAGTTCATTTTTAATGGGAAAATAGTCTCTGATAGCTGCTGGGACATTGCCTATGTATTCTGGCCATCCTGACTTGATGTACCGCAACACCAACTGTAGGTTACAGTCAGCTGCTGTAGCGGTCTTTATAGTGTCTATTTTATGTGTAGTAGCTGGCAAGTTATCAATAACTGCTGCTATGTAGCACGCTACATCAGAGTAAGTATCAGTCTCGTTTTCTACGCACTGTAGTGGACTTCTTGAGAGTGTATCAGCTACTACCAAGGTCTTTCCCGGAGCATATTCGGCTGTCGGTTTGAACCTCATAAGTCTCATAAGTAGCCTTTGGCACCGTATTGGCACATTGTCCAGGTCCTTTTTGTTCATGAGAGGCAACAAGGGTTTGTGATCTGTGACCAACTTAAAATCTTCCAGACCACAGAGGTACTTCTCAAATCTCTCACATACCCAGACACTCGCCAAACACTCCTTCTCTATCTGTGCATATCTAGTCTCGGCCTCTGACAGACGACGTGAGCAGTATGCCACAGGTTTCCAGTTTCCATCGTGCAGTTGCAGTAGTACTCCACCTATACCATAGCTGCTGGCATCGGCTGATACGGCAGTAGGTCGATTCACATCATAGAATTTCAGAACTGGAGAAGTAGACAGAATGTCTTTGATGCGTTGAAATGCCTCCTGCTGAGAATGGTCCCACATCCACACTGACTTGGATTTCAACAGTTCATATAGTGGCTGGCCCACTGTTGACAGATTTGGGATATATTTCCCTAGGTAGTTAAACATGCCCAGGACACGCTTGAGGTCATGCACGTTCTGTGGTTGAGGGAGCTCACGGATTGCCTTGACTTTATCAGGGTCGGGTCTCACGCCTGATTTGTCAATTTCTTGGCCCAAGAAGTGAAGCTTGTTTTGTCTAAACTTACATTTTTCTCTGTTCAGTTTAAGTCCAGCTGACTCGATCCTTTCCAGTACCTTGCTGAGACGCTGGTCGTGCTGTTCAGGAGTGTCGCCGTACACCAGTATGTCATCCATGTAGATAGCCACGCCTTCCAGGCTGTTGAGGGTTTCTGTCATTTTGCGCTGAAAAATTTCAGGAGCGCTTGTGATCCCAAATGGAAGACGTTTGAATGCATATCTCCCAAAGGGTGTGATAAAGGTTGTAAATTTACTGCTTTCTGGATGGAGAGGAATCTGCCAAAACCCGGAGGCAGCATCCAATGATGTGAATGTGGTTGCTCCACTAAGTTTTGCAGTGATTTCCTCTGCAGTAGGAAGAACATACCTCTCTCTTCGTACAGCTTCATTTAACCTCTTTAAATCGACACAGATCCACACTTTTCCATTTTTCCTTGGGACTGGCACCATTGGCGCGCACCAATCTGTAGGCTCGATCACAGCTTCAATCACATTATTCTCCTCCATACGCTGCAATTCCTCCTTAACCTTCTGCAAAAGTGGCAAAGGGACATGACGGGCAGTGTGCACTGTGTATGGCTGAGCATTCTCTTTTAACAGGATTTTAAATGGTTCTGTTTTAAGTGTTCCATGCTCACCAAATGCTTTGTGTACTTCTTCGACACGCTTCACAAGCCCCATCGACATTGCTGTGTCTCTGCCCAGCAAACTGTTTGCATTATTGCCACTGATGACATACACAGGAAAAGTATATGGTTTTTCTTTGTATTCTGTGAAGGCTTGAAATTTCCCTATACAGTCCAACTGACCACCCGGGCTGCACAGTGTGACATTAGATGGCTCTAATTCCTTCTTAGGAACTAGTTTGTTAAATGTCCTTTCTCCCATAATGTTTGCATCTGCACCCGTATCAATTTTAAAATTGACTGGTGTTGTTCCAATTGTAAGCTGTATGGTCCATGGGTCATTGTTTCTATTTGTTTTTGACTGCGCCCAAAAAAAATGGTGTCTGGGAAACTGTCTCTTCAGTGACTTCTCTGACTGATTTACTGTGACATTTCTTTCCCCAGTGACCCACCTTTTTACACTTGTTGCATGTTGACTTCATGGCTGGGCACTTTTCAGGATCTCTGTGTTTTAATTTTCCACATCTTCCACACCATGAGTCTTTTTGCTCTCCACTTTTTTTCTTCTTTGGTTTAAATGGAGATCTTCCTCTGCCTGCTGCTTTTCCTTGGATCTCCTGCACCGTGGCGTGTGCCTCCCCCTGCTGGTGAACCTGAAGGACAACCTCCTCGGACTGGCGAACTGTTTGAATAGTTTGGGCAAGCGTTAGATCGGCCATCATCTGCAGTTTACGTGACAGCTCTTTATCGAGGATGCCCACAACAATTCGGTCACGGATATGTTCGTCTCTGTTCACACCAAAGTCACAGTGTTCTGACATCTCATAAAGGGCTCTGATAAACATTTCCACTTTCTCACCAGGCCGCTGCATCCTCTGGTGAAAACAAGCGCGCTCATGGATCACGTTCCGTTTAGGACAGAAGTACTCGTCGTATTTTCCTAACACAATGTCAAACTTCTTTTGATCCGTTTCCTCAGTAAATGAGAATGATTTGAAGATATTTTCAGCTTCGGGGCCCATGGCGTAAATCAGTGAACTGATCTGAATTTCGCCGTCCTCTTTACTCAGTTTTGTAGCCGTCCGGAAACGCAGAAAGCGCTCTTTCCAGCCCGCCCATTCATTCGGACGATGAAAAGGAAAACTTTCCGGGGGATTAAACTTGGCCATCTTACTGAAGCAGAGCGTCCGTCAAGCACTTTTGACACCATGTAAAGAACTGAGGTCCACACGAATAGTGGTTTCAACAAAGTTCTCTTTTAAAACTAGGAGCGGGAAACATTAACAGGCGGCAACATCAACACATTGCCATTTTCATACATATTCCTCGGTGAAGGTCAACTCTGACCTGTGACGTCACCACTGTCTTAAAGACACACCACATATAAATATCACATTATATGACAGAGACCACAGGCTCATAGAACATCTAAAATAAGTACAATTGCTTGCATCTTTATCTATGCTACCAGCATGACGATGAAATTAACTGAATATTACAATATCATGCTGTCACTTAATAATGCCTAATCACTGAAGGCTTTGTGTACACATTATGTAACATGATTCAAAGCACAGAAGAGGTTGATGATTACTGTGTTTGTGCATGTGATTTGCCAAAGTTTACTGACTATCAAACACAGGTTTTGGTAATTCTATGTCATATTGTTGCTTTGTTTCAATAACAGTAAACTCACTTTTTAATAAATGGCATATGCAGTCTTATTTATATTTTGATCCTCAGTCTGTCCATGTAGAAGAGAAAGGGAAAAAATAGCTCATGTCAGACTGACGGTAAAAAGGTGACGGTAAAAAGACAGAATCAGCCTTCAAAGGACTCAGATGTTTGTAATAAAAAGAAGGACGCTCAGGGTCTGACGGGTTTTAGGACACACACACACACACACACACACACACACACACACACACACACACACATATCTATATCTATATCTATATCTATCTATCTATCTATCTATCTATCTATATATCTATATCTATATCTATATATATATATATATATATATATATATATATATATATATATATATATATATATACACACACTACCGTTCAAAAGTTTGGGGTAACCCAGACAATTATTTTGTGTTTTCCATGAAAAGTCACACTTATTTACCACCATGAGTTGTAAAATGAATAGAAAATATAGTCAAGACATTGACAATGTTAGAAATAATGATTTGTATTTGAAATAATAATTTTTTCCTTCAAACTTTGCTTTCGTCAAACAATCCTCCATTTGCAGCAATTACAGCAATGCAGACCTAACATGATTGCACAAGGGTTTTCTAATCATCCATTAGCCTTCTGACACAATGAGCAAACACATTGTACCATTAGAACACTGGAGTGATAGTTGCTGGAAATGGGCGTCTATACACCTATGTAGATATTGCACCAAAAACCAGACATTTGCAGCTATAATAGTCATTTACCACATTAGCAATGTATACAGTGTATTTCTGATTAGTTTAAAGTTATCTTCATTGAAAAAAAGTGCTTTTCTTTCAAAAATAAGGAAATGTCTAAGTGACCCCAAACTTTTGAACGGTAGTATATATATATATATATATAACAGATTGTGGTCCTGTGCCATAAATTCCTGAAAACAGAGATTAGGCCTGCACTTGCAGTTACTAATTCTAAATGCTGGATTGGTTTAAGGCTTCTAATATATGACACTGTTTTGTTTAAACATAATCCTAAACTAGTGATTACCCATGTCAATTGGTAAAACATTTACTGATTCACAGAATATTTAGCAAACGCTTGCTGTGAATAGCAAAAACACATTCAAATTGTGGAAGCTTTAGGTGTAATTTAAAGGTTTTTCTGCTATTCTTCATTCTTCGTTTTTCAACAGGAAAGGGAAAGCATTCACAAATTTTTTTTTAGCTTTCACCAGGAATTAGATTTGCCAAATTAACAAGGAATCATAACATCACCATTACCTTTCAATTTAATAAATCCTTGGTGACATATGCAATATGTAATAAAATAATAATAAAAAAATAATTCACTTGTGTTTCTTAACATTACACGTTTTAATAAACAGTGGGATAAACAACTGGGATTAACATTTAAGGGACACAAAATAATGATGGTAACTGGAACATTAGTAAAGTTAATATATGAGGTGATAAAATTTGCACTCCTGTTGATGTCAGTACTGACGTAAGGATGGGGAAGCCGTGAGGTTTCCCCAAATTTTTCGTTGAAGGATGGCACCGAGATTTGATCTTTGTGGGAGATGTGAGGGGAATGGACAGTGTGTGGGTGACTGGCTCATTGGCTGGAGGGGGCGACAGTGACCACAGGGGAAAGGACCTCTCAGTTGACAAGCATTTTTTGAAGCTAAGTAGAACAAATGACATTGCAAATGACATAAAGCATACAATTTAAATGACTCTGACTTTAAAAATGTAGTGTTCATATGACTTCACACTGCAAGATACATCTGATGCCACTCACCACATAATGGTGTGACAATATCACATTTCAGAAATGTGACAGTAATAAGGAATGTGTTTTCTGTGCTCCTGGAGCTTAACCATGGCTGAGCTGGTCCTCGGGACTACAGCCCACCCCATAATTTACCAACAAATATATAAAATGAGGCATTCCTTGTACAAAATTAAGCCAAATTCCAATTAGGCATTAAGTCCACCTTTCCATTGACTGAAGGAGTGTGACACAATCTTTCACAAGAATTCACTTAAAAAAAAATCAACCTGCCTGTGTTCAACTGGACAAACGGATGTGATCTTAGTGACTAACTCAGAATGGTTGTTATAGATGCTAATTCATATCATATCTGCACAGACAGCTATATTGCTTTTTCCTAAATGGAATTTGTGAATTAGTTCAAGAGACAACACGAAAGACGCCATGATTATTGAAACCTCATTTTGAAGGAGCTATAATACTCACAAATTTTCATCTAAATTGAATGTGTGTAACATATAAAAGTGGTAACATGCTTCCTTTTAGTAAAAAGACACTACCCATCAAGCAAATACCCTATAACTTTGTTGCATGCGTGTCTCCATGCATCAAAAGGGGGGTACCAAAGAAATTAATTAGCAAAAATAATTAGCAATCCTCAGAAAAATAGATAATACATAAAAATTATCAATAGATGATCAATAATGAAGAGAAAAATATAAATGAAACTGCTTGGTAATGAAATCACAACATTCAATAGGAGAAGTTAAAAGTTACATCAATAAATTTTCAGATATTTAAGAAAATATCTGCAGATTATTGTAAAAGAAATATCATGTTTGTAAGAAACAAGAAAACCATGCAAATTTATGAGAAAAGTTCCAAATATCTAAGAAAAGTCCAACTTGTGCTGAATTTATGTTTACTGTGGGACTTAATTTAGAATCTACTATGAAGACAATACAGATTCTTACTCAATTAAGGGAGCAGTGCTTTAGAGAGCTCAAAGCAAAATAATTGGATCTTCCCTGCATAAACTTAGTCTTTTCAAAACCCTTGCATGAATCTCATTGAGCTAAAATAAGAGTGAAGGTAAAATGTTTAGAAATTATTTACACACTTATTGAATATACAAAGGCTTTCCCTTAGACTAATTTAAATATTGCTATGGTGACACTGAAACCCTTAACTGAAATAATATCAGGATTTAAAATAACTGAAATGATTTACTTAGATAATGGAAATGGAATACACTTTGTAAATCAAATCATGTCACATTTAAAAGCAGTTCCTAAATTATTAGTCCCAAACATTTACCTAGGAAACCACTTAGCTTACCATCAACTATCTACAGGATTAGTATAATACACAAATAAGAAAAATAGGGAAATTGTGGATGACAAACCCTATTATTGAAGCCATTTAACTTAGGTGATGAAGAGTTTCTGGGTGATTATATGAAAAGAATGACAGCTGACAGTGATGTCATCCATACTGCCCTTCCCAGGAGGGACCATGTGATGAAGGAACCGTGGGAGGTGCACCCATCTCTTGAGCAAACCAGGGGATCTGGTCATCAAAGGAAACTGGACCAAAACTCCCTGGCGAGGACAGCACAAAGGTTATCTGGCTGACCTGAATGGCCACGGGAAGCAAAGGATGTGGCACTTGGGTGCATCTTACATTTTACCCCACCTGAAACCCTCAGCAAGAGACTGTTTAATATATATATAGTATACTTATTTGAAAAAAACAACAACAACAAATGACTGTTTAACTGTTTCTCTATGCAAGTGTCAGCTGATGACTTGGCATCCAGTAACGACCTCTGCTAATAGAGAAGCAGGCTGTTTATCATGACAAGGAAAAAAAATACAAGGGAAAGAAAAGTGTGGTTAGTGTCGTTACCTTATCATCCTCATCATCTTCTAGTAATACTTAATATTGGTTATTAAGTTCAATTCAATTCAACTTTATTTATATAGCACCATTTCACAACAACAGTCATCTCATTGCACTTTCAACTGTAGAGGAACCCCCAAAGTTGCAGAAAGACCCCAGCAATCAGGCGATCCCCTATGAGCAAGCACTTGGTGATGGTGGAGAGGAAAAACTCCCTTTTAACAGGAAGTAACCTCCAGCAGAACCAGGCTCAGGGAGGGGCAGTCATCTGCTGCGACTGGCTGGGGGGTGAGGGGATAGAGAAGATGAAAAGAACAGACATGTAGAGAGCAAACAGCACGATGGCAACTCAGTCTATGGGAGAGAACAAACAGATGTTAATGACCAGCAAAAAAAAAAAAAAAAAAAAAAAAAAAATTGAAAGCGAAGAATGGAGCAAGGCCCAGTGCATTATTGGAGGTCCCCCGGCTGACTAAACCTATTAGCAGTATAACTAAGGGAGGGTTCAGCAGCACATGATCCCTCCCTAATTGTAGGCTATATCAAAAAGGAAGGTTTTAACCCTATTCTTAAAAACAGAGATCGAGTCTGACTCCCCAATCCAGATTGGCAGCTGGTTCCACAGGAGAGGATCTTGATAACTGAAGGCTCTGCCTCCCATTGTACTTTTGGAGATTCTAGGTATTAGAAGTAATCCCGCATTTTGGGAGCGTAGTGCTCTGTTAGGATAATACGGTAGTATCAGATCTTTTAAATAAAAAGAGGCCTGATTGTTTAGAGCTTTGTAAGTAAGAAGAAGGATTTTAAACTTAATTCTAAACTCTATGGGAAGCCAATGAAGGGGGGCCAGAACCGGAGACATATGATCTCTCTTTCTAGTACCTGTTAAAACTCTTGCTGCAGCATTTTGGATCAGCTGAAGACTTTTTAAAGATGTTTTAGGACAACCTGATAATAAAGAATTACAATAATCTAATCTAGAGCTAACAAAAGCATGGATTAGTTTCTCAGCATCACTCTGAGACAAGATGCTCCTAATCTTGGCAATATTACGCAAATGATAGAAGGCAGTCTTAGATTAAATTAGATTAGATTAAATTTAATATGTGAATTGAAAGACAGATCTTGATCAAAAATAATTCCAAGGTTCCTCACAGAGCTATTAAGAGAAAGAGTAACCACATCCAAACTGAAAGTTTGATTTGGAAAGGTGTTTTTAAGGTTTTTTGGACCAACAAGAATGACTTCAGTCTTATCCTTTTTTTTTTTTTTTTTTTTCTTTTGAAAGACAAAAGTAAAATAGAAAGATGTCTTTACCTTCTTTACATGTTTCAACTGCACTGCAGCCTTCATCAGAAGAGTCAGCTGATTGCTGCCAGGTGACATTTATCAGCTGATTTTCGTAGGCGGGGCCAGCTCAGCAGATCTGTCAGATCCACCGAGCCGGCCCCGCCTCCTGCCGTCAGATGGTCTCTGGAGAATGTGGTCCCAGGTGTGAGAAAGCATAAAGGCCCCCTCATCTCGGTTCATGGTGTCTTTTCCCCGCTTTCTGATCTCTATTGCCTCCTTGATCCAGCGTTTGTGTCTGTTGCTCTCCGATCCAATAATTTTTGCATTGTCCCAGTCCATGATGTGATTATTTCTTTTGCAGTGATCTGATATTGCTGATTTTAATGTTTCTTGTTCTGCTTTTTCTTTTTGTGATCTTGTGAGTCGTCCTTGTGTTTCCTTCTCACATTCCTTCTGGTGTTCTTTTTTTCTTGTGGTGAATAATCTTCCGGTTTCTCCAATGTAGGTTTTGTTGCATGATCTGCATGATATTTCATATATTACATTGCATTTATTGTCTTGTTCTATTCTGTCCTTGGGGTGTACTAACAACTGTCTTAATTTTTTGTGTGGTTTGACTGCTGTGTTTATTTTGTATTTTTTCATGATCCTTTGAATTGGTTCCGTGATCCCTCGTATGTATGGTATAGTTATGGTGTCCTTGTTTTTGATTTCAGCTTTTGTTCTATGTCTTGTGTCCTGTTTATTTTCTTTGTTTTTGACTTGCTGTTTCCCTTTGTTTATGGCCCATACTGGATATTGGCAGCGTATAAGTGCATGTTTTATGTGGTTTTCCTCTTCCTGTCTGTCTTCTTGTTCTGTGATGATGGTGGCTCGTTCATATAATGTCCTGACGACTGATAGCTTGTGTGCTGTGGAAGTTATGGACAAGTTTGCATTAAAGACTTCCGCCGGCTGGAGAAATTGGAGAAAACACGGGCACGCTTCAGAAACCACCTATGATTCAACCTGCGTTGCAGAGATGAGGATGTCACACCCCAAAGCTTCAATATAAGAAATCCAATCCCGAACAAGAACGCAGAAAAAATCATCAACAAAGCACGGAAAGACCTTATAAAGGAACGTATAAGAATAACGGCAAATGAAGTAGACAAAATAAACAACCAAATCAAGGAGGAAACGGACATGTTTAAGCAACGCTACCCGACGGACCAGAAAATGCAGGAGCAGATAAAAGCACAACTGAAACACGCACACGAACAAGAATTCATTACAACGAAAAACCGCCAATTGAAAAAATTAAAAAAAACTCACAGAAAGAAAGAACGGACGAAGACAAACACACACGGAAAAGAACAATAAGTGGGTCAAAAACCTATCACAACGCACACTCACGGGCACGGAAAAAACAGTGCTGAACAGAGGACTGAACTTCGCCATCACACCAGCCAGAATCCCCCATGAAGAATACATCCTCGCAACAGAACTGGCATGCGAAAAAATCCAGGACCAAGGAGAAAAAGCAACACTCCGGAACGCAGTCGCAGGAATCCTCAAAACCGCCAAATTACCACAAAGCAACGTTACAAGAAAAGAAGAAAAAGCATTAAACTCACTCAAGACAGATAAAACGATCACAATACTCCCAGCAGATAAAGGCAGAACAACAGTAATTTTGGACACGGAAACATACGAAAAACAGATGGAAACCATGTTGGCAGACAGTAACACATACGAAATCATTAAAACAAACCCGACAGAAGAAAAGAAAAAAATGCTAAAAGCCCTTCTAAAACCTCTATTAGAAAGCAATAAAATCACAAAGGATGCATATGATCACCTGATCCCCACAGCCAGCATCACCCCTCGGATTTATGGAACACCGAAAATACATAAAAAGGATATCCCACTGCGGCCAATAATAGACAGCATTGGATCAGTAACATACAACTTATCAAAAGCCCTAGCTGAAATCATCAAACCCCTCCTTGGACTATCAGACTTTCACCGTAAAAATTCAAAAGAGCTGGCACAAGAACTCAAAGACATAAAAATAGAATCAGACAAGATCCTCATTTCACATGACGTCATCTCTTTATTCACAAAGACTCCTATTGACGTCACACTACATATAGTGCAAGAACGCCTCAACAAGGACAGTACCCTAAAAAGACACACCAACCTCACAGTCCATGACATATCCAAATTATTACAGTTTGTTGCAAAATCCACTTATTTTCAATTCAGAGGAAAAATCTACAAACAAAAAGAAGGATTTGCAATGGGAGACCCACTATCAGCCATCATGAGCAGCTTTTTAATGGAGGATCTGGAAAATAAAGCCATCAACACAGCACCCACAATATGCAAACCCACCCTTTGGAAGAGATACGTAGATGACATTCTGGAAAAAATAAGGAAAGGACATACACAAGAACTCACTGACCATCTGAACAGTACAGACAGTACGGGGAACATAAAATTCACACACGAAGAGGAGGAAAATGGCACCATAGCCTTTCTGGACATGAAAATCCACCACAACGAGGACGGCAGCATAAAAATCACAGTCTACAGGAAACCAACCCACACAGATCAATACCTACTTTGGACATCGGAACACCCCACAGCACACAAGCTATCAGTCGTCAGGACATTATATGAACGAGCCACCATCATCACGGAACAAGAAGACAGACAGGAAGAGGAAAACCACATAAAACATGCACTTATACGCTGCCAATATCCAGTATGGGCCATAAACAAAGGGAAACAGCAAGTCAAAAACAAAGAAAATAAACAGGACACAAGACATAGAACAAAAGCTGAAATCAAAAACAAGGACACCATAACTATACCATACATACGAGGGATCACGGAACCAATTCAAAGGATCATGAAAAAATACAAAATAAACACAGCAGTCAAACCACACAAAAATTTAAGACAGTTGTTAGTACACCCCAAGGACAGAATAGAACAAGACAATAAATGCAATGTAATATGTGAAATATCATGCAGATCATGCAACAAAACCTACATTGGAGAAACCGGAAGATTATTCACCACAAGAAAAAAAGAACACCAGAAGGAATGTGAGAAGGAAACACAAGGACGACTCACAAGATCACAAAAAGAAAAAGCAGAACAAGAAACATTAAAATCAGCAATATCAGATCACTGCAAAAGAAATAATCACATCATGGACTGGGACAATGCAAAAATTATTGAATCGGAGAGCAACAGACACAAATGCTGGATCAAGGAGGCAATAGAGATCAGAAAGCGGGGAAAAGACACCATGAACCGAGATGAGGGGGCCTTTATGCTTTCTCACACCTGGGACCACATTCTCCAGAGACCATTTGACTGCGGGAGGCGGGGCCGGCTCGATGGATCTGACAGATCTGCTGAGCTGGCCCCGCCTACGAAAATCAGCTGATAAATGTCACCTGGCAGCAATCAGCTGACTCTTCTGATGAAGGCTGCAGTGCGGTTGAAACATGTAAAGAAGGTAAAGACATCTTTCTATTTTACTTTTGTCTTTCAAAAGAAAAAAAAAAGGATAAATAATTAAAAGAAGACAAAATTAACCTGTTTGATGGACTTCAGTCTTATCTGAATTTAATAGCAGGAAATTACAAGTCATCCAAGCTTTGATTTCCTTAAGACAGGCTTCTAACTTGGCTAATTGATTACTGTCATCTGGCCTCATTGACAGGTATAATTGTGTGTCATCTGCATAACAATGAAAATGTATACAGTGCTTTCTAATAATGTTGCCTAACGGAAGTATAAATAAGCTAAAAAGAGTAGGGCCGAGCACAGATTCCTGTGGAACTCCATGACTAAGCTTTGAGTTGAAAGAAAACTCATTATTGACATGAACAAACTGGAACCTATCAGATAAATAAGATCTAAACCACTCCAACAAAGTTCCATTAAGTCCAACATAGTGTTCTAATCTATCAAGTAAAATATTATGATCAATAGTATCAAAAGCTGCACTGAGGTCTAAAAGGACAAGTACAGAAACAAGTCCATTATCAGATGCAATGAGGAGGTTGTTAGTGACCTTTGTTAAGGTTGTTTCAGTACTACGATGGATTCTAAACCCAGATTGAAACTCTTCAAGTAAATCATTTCCCTGCAGGTGGTCAAATAATTGCGTAGCAACAACTCTTTCTAAGATTTTTGAAATGAAAGGGAGATTAGAGATTGGTCTGTAGTTAGCTAAAGCTCCTGGATCCAGTGTTGTCTTTTTGAGTAAGGGTTTAATTACAGCCATTTTAAAAGCCTGCAGTACATGGCCTAAAGTTAACCCCTTGCACTCTGGTCAATTTCCCTAAAAACGCCTAAAAATAATGTACCCAAAATAAATCAAAAGCTGTTCTTCAACCCTTTGCAGCATCTTCATGGGGTTGGTGTCATTTAAAAGAAAACACTTTGAACTTTTTGACAAAACAGTCATAATCTCTCTAAGTGCTCCTGCCACTGAGTAACAGTCATCTAAACATACTGAACTTGAAGAAAATAAAGTTTGCCTGGATGTTTTTTTTTAGATACAAATGCTTGCAAGTAACACACAGCTGTCAGATACGGGCTGGAAAATGCAACAGAAATGTAGAACCAAGTGTTATCCAGCTGAGGTCAAAATTTTGTAACAATACCACAAAAAATGAATATATTACACAGCTTTTTTCTCAGGTTGTTCCCAGGCGTTTTTGAACTGTGCCAAATTGTGCCAAATGGCACAGTTTGGAAAAATGTCTATAACTTTTGAATGATTCAATATAGAAGCTTGATCTTGGGCTCTAATGAAAGGTGACACTCAGGGCTGTGTGTGTGTGGGGGGGTTGTTTATTCATTCATGAGTGAATGAATGAACAAACAAGCCCCCCACACACAAAGAAGCATGGCACGTTAAAAATGTGTGGCTTTTTTTTACAAGAAAAAATAACCTACAGTGCAATAAAAATTATACTAAAATATCTGCAATGTTGAGGATAACAACTGCCCCCCCCCCCGCTACAGAGGAGCGCGGCGCACTGTCCGGTCCATGCGCCACAGTCCGTCATGTGGCGATGACGCACAGTTGTAATTTACCGATTGGTCAAAAGTCTTTCTTCTTACTATTTTCAGTGATAAAGAATAATTTAGCTTATAACACTTACCTGTCCACAACAGCAGTGTCGTTGGCGAACATCTCTTCCTCATTGTCAGACGAACATGAAGCTGGTCCGCTTGTTACGGACTCGTGGTTCTGGTCACGTGACCCGGTCAAACCATGATTCCATTATTGCGGTTTTGCGCTTCCATGATTGCGGTTTTGGCGAACGATTTTTCAAAACAAATAAGAACAGTAGTAATAAAAAAAGACTGGCAAACGCTACCGTTACACACAGCGGCTTAGACAAAACAGATTTTACGCACGGGACGCACGCTTTCAATTGTCGAACTTCTCTGCTTCAATTGGCTCGCTGTATTCGCATCCGTTGGTAGGCGGGTCCTTCTTGCTAGGTTTTCAGTCATTGGTTCTTCAAGGTTTCAGAAACCCAATTCAAGGCTCTTATTAGTCAAATGAGAGGTCAATCAAATCTAAACCAATCAAAGCACTCCTTTGGCTTTCTGTTCGCGGCTGTGTCTGTAGTGGAAGAACGGAAATGCAGCTTTTTTTTTTTTCAGTGTGCTCTGAGACACACAGTGCACACTAGGACGCACGAGGACGCACTAGGATACAGAGACATGACCGCCCGCGGTATCCTGGAGTGCAAGAGGTTAATGAAAAATTGATTATATGAAGAATAAAGCTACCAATAAGTGGGAAGCCTTCTTTAAATAACCTGGTAGGAATAGGGTCTAAAAGACAAGTTGAAGGCTTGGATGAGGAAACTATTTTGTCTAACTCTAAAAGGTCAATTGGAGTAAACTCATCAAGACAGATATCAACTGAAGGAGTTGTAGTAATTACTGTATTTAAGTTAACGGTGGGAAGAATCTGATTGATTTTATCTCTGATGGATGAAATTTTATTATTGAAAAAGTTCATAAAGTCCTGACTAGTAAGCTCTAAGGGAATGCTAGGATTGACAGAGTCCTGACTCTTTGTCAACCTGGCTACAGTGCTGAAAAGAAACCTGGGATTATTCTTGTTGTTCCATTTAAGTTGTTCCATTGCTTATACACTGCAGAGAATTGTTATGTTTGCTCCTTAATAACACTAACAGTTTGGCAAAATATCTTTATTGCTAAAATAATGCAGCTACTACAGGCTGTTTGGTTTCTTAAGAAAGGCTATATACAGAAATAACATAGCAAACTTCATTTTGAATCACACCTGATAACACATCACTCCACTGATTAGAAACATGATGACACTCCTTACTCTGCGAACGCAAGGTTAACTTCAACAGAGAACTCCTCTTTTTGAAGTGGTGATGTCCCCTTTTTAACAGCTTAACACTCTCTGAGTATGCAACGGCTTACAGTGCGTATCTCCCCTGTACTGCTACCCTGCTTGACCAACGAAGCGAGCAATTGTTATACCAAGGATCTACATTGACAAAGGTCACTGAGTCATTGGGCATATTCGCATTTGGCCAGGATACTGGGCAGATCTGTGTACCCCATTTTGGCAACTGACTGTACCCTCATCATGTTGGCAGGGCAGGTGGGCAGGGTGAAGAGAGATGCTTTTCAACCACATGATGCCATTTAGAATCAGAATCAGAATCAGAATCAGATTTATTGCCATTGTTCATGTAGTACACAAACTAGGAATTTGTCTCAGTGCAATGCTGCAACATTAAACAAGGAGTAGCACTAATGATAAAAATGAAAAACTATGCATGCAATAAAATGTAGAATATGAGTAATACTAATCTATGCAATTTTTAAATATATTAACAAGCAGCAGATATTGTGGAGTTCCACATAGTGCAGTCGGTAGTGCAAAAAGAAAATGAAGCATGATTGCAATTTCAGATAGAAAGTACAGGAGTGAGTTTTTTTTTTTTTTTTTTTTTTTTTTGTTCATTGGTTCTTTGAGTGAGAGTGGAAACAAAATACCTTGGGGATTAAAACACTTAATTGTAGACTACAGTCATTTACAAAATTATAACAAAGGATAGAATGGTCCTTAATCGACTAATTACCACCCGTAGGGGTGGAGGCCATATTATAGGAGATTATTGTTTTACTTCTATCCATGAAAATGATGCAAATGGTCATATTAATACCTCAGATACTCATAGAAGTTAGTGTTTCTCTTAATGGAGAAGTCTCATCATAAACTTGGTAATGATTTTTATAACTTCAAATTTTTCTTGTGTGAGTCCTTAATATGATGATGATGATGTTTTTGAAGGTTGGTATATAATTTAAGGTTGTTTCATATTATTTTCTATGATCTTATTTGATACAGTCTAAAATTAATTTTAATCACTGCATATGTTCACTCTTAATAACATATTCTATACACATTTTTAACTTGCAAAGACACATAACAGCATGTAAATTCTTACACACACACACACACACACACTTATCAATTCATTCACTTTATTTTACTACCATTTTGTTATTTTTTCTTTTAATCCTGATGCTTTATTAAGTGTCAAGGGGGAATATGATAGAAAAATTCCATATTATCTACATTATTATTGATATTAATAATCCATCCATCCATCCATCCATCTTCTACTGCTTTTCCGGAGGTCCGGGTCGCGGAGGCAGCAGTTCAAGCAGAGAAGCCCAGACTTCCCTCTCCCCAGCCACCTGCTCCAGCTCTTCAGAGGGGATACCAAGGCGTTCCCAGACCAGCTGGGAGACATAGTCTCTCCACCGAGTCCTGGGTCTGCCCCGGGGTCTCCTCCCAGTGGGACGTACCTGAAACACCTCAAGTGGGAGGCGTCCAGGAGGCATCCTAATCAGATGCCCATATCACCTCAACTGACTCCTTTCAATGTGGAGGAGCAGCGGTTCTACTCTGAGCCTCTCCCGGATGACTGAGCTCCTCACCCTATCTCTGAGGGTGAGTCCAGCAATCCTACGGAGAAAGCTCATTTCCGCCGCTTGTATCCGCGATCTCGTTCTTTCGGTCATTACCCAAAGCTCGTGACCATAGGTGAGAGTAGGAACGTAGATTTTTTTTTTTTTTTTTTTTTTTTTTTGTTACTTATTTGTACCCGTAGGTAGACTTGGTTTGCAGTCTGGTGACAAGCCACCGGCTGCTGGTCGCTGCGTGCGCGAGCGCCCTAAACCTACATGTTTTTGGTGTGCGGGAGGAAACCGGAGAAATCCCGGAGTAAACCCGCGCAACACGGGGAGAACATGCAAACTCCACACAGCTCACTGTTGGTCGGGGGCTGGGATCGAACCCACGATCTCATGATCCCCGCGATCCCCCGGCCGAGGGTAAAACTGTGCTGCCACAGTGCTAAACCACTGCGCCACTGTGCAGCCACCAGATTGACTGGTAAATCGACAGCTTTGCCTTAGAACTAAGCTCCCTCTTCACCACAACAGACCGGTACAACGTCCGCATCACTGCAGATGCTGTTCCGATCCGTCTGTCGATCTCTCGCTCCATTTTCCCCTCACTCGTGAACAAGACCCCAAGATACTTAAACTCCTCCACTTGGGGCAGGAGCCTGTCCCCAACCCGGAGAGGACAATCCACCTTTTTCCGGCTGAAGACCATGGACTCAGACTTGGAGGTGCTGATTCTCATCCCAGCCGCTTCACACTCAGCGGAAAACCGTCCCAGCAAGAGCTGTAGGTCATTGCTGGATGAAGCCAACAGGACAACATCATCTGCAAACAACAGAGATGAGATCCTGTGGTCACCAAGCATGACACCCTCCATTCCCTGGCTGAGCCTAGAAATCCTGTCCATAAAAATTATGAACAGGATCGGTGACAAAGGGCAGCCCTGGCGGAGTCCAACTCTCACTGGGAATGACTCCGACCGAGTGTTGGCAATACGAACCAAACTCTCACAACGGTCGTACAGAGACCGAATAGCTCGTAACAACAAGCCCGATACCGATATTAATAATGTATTGTTATATTTGAGAAGTATCATACCTTTCATATGCCATGTTTAATGTTTATATGTGCATTCCATGTGAAATAAGTTCATATATTCTTGGCATGTTTCTGTGAGCAATTTCAGAGAGTTCAGACTGAAGATCAGTACAAGATCAGTACATGCGTAAGGAATGATCTAAGCCACTCTTATATTCTCTTTGACATGTCCTGTTTTGGGTCACAGGAATGCACAGGGACTCCTCAGTCTGTATAGATCAGTGGTAGAGATTGGGTATATAGACATTCTGTTAGTTTTATGGACCTCATGTGCATGTCTCCACGACCCCATGTCTCCAGAGTGTCTGTGACGTTTCCCCGGATAAGCTGTCCCATTCTGTCCCTTCCCTTATCCTCATCCTCCCTCTCCTTTCTCCTACCTATATATATCAGACCTAAAGATATGAATTCTTTAGAGATTCTAGGTGTGTCTGAATGCCATGCTTTGTAATCTCTCCCTCAAGATGGCCATTTGAGGTTAAATAAATGTATATAAATCCAACTTTCCGCCTGATTTTTTGACTTTGAATAATTTAAGCTCAAAATTATTCAAATTACATTGTCCCTGTTCGGGCGTCAAAATGTTAGATTAATTTTGAGCTTAAATTATTTAAAGTCAAAAAATCAGGCGGAAAGTTGGATTTATGTACATTTATTTAACCTCAAATGGACATCTTGAGGGAGAGATTACAAAGCATGGCATTCAGACACACCTAGAATCTCTAAAGGATTCATTTCTTTAGGTCTGATATATATTCAGACCCAAAGACCTAAATATATTCATTCAATTTAACAATCTGTATCGGCTATAGTCTGTGAATGTTTAATTACTCTTACCACCAGTTCAACAAAAAAACTTTCAAAATTCATTCAATTTAACAAACCTTTATAAACTTATGTATGTGTACCTCTCTGAGAGTGCAAAGGTCAGTCAAACACAGAATGACTTGTCTAGTAAAAAAGTGAAGTTACTGTATAAACTGGTGATAAGTGAAGGTTTCTTTTAAATGGTCAAGCCGGTGCGGGTGGGGGTGTGCTGCACTGGCCGCTTGGTGGCCCAGCCTCTCTCAGCCATCCATCCTGGGGTGAATGCCTTGTTGTCCTGGGACTTGTTGGCTTTGGGACATGGGGGTTGGTGGCGCTGTCTTGCCTGTTCGGGTTTCCGGTGGGGAAGGGGGGTGTTGCTGTGACCTGCCACCCTCTTTGTGTGTTTGCTGGCAAACCACTCGTATGCACACACTCACTTTGCGCACATTCTCATACACACGCACACCCACACATACACATGTCTCTCTGTTCTTTAACAAGTGCAGATACCAGACTTGTGATGAGACTTTTTCAGAAGAAGAAACAATTTGTCTTCTGTTTGTTTCAGTTGTGTTAGTCTGTTTGTTCCTCTCTCTTTCTTCCCCCCTTCCCACCTCTCCCTTCCCATTCCCCCCGCCATATCCTTCATGGGTAAAACAATTTAAATAAAGTATTAAAAGTTATTACAAGAGCAGTCTATAAATTATATATAGTACACATACAGCATATTTACTGTGTAAAGCTCATTTTGGCAAAGCAAATCTGTTTGGCACAATAAGGGAAGCAGATTTCTGTTCCGCTTACCTAGCTGCTTGACAGAACAAGGGAACAAAAAGTAAATGCTCAAGCTATCAGGCAGTTCCATCCATCCATCCATCTATCTTCTACTGCTTTTCTGGAGGTCTGGTCGTAGAAGCAGCGGCTCAAGCAGAGAAGCCCAGACTTCCCTCTCCCCAGCCACCTGCTCCAGCTCTTCAGAGAAGATACCAAGGCGTTCCCAGATCAGATGGGAGACATAATCTCTCCAGTGAGTCCTGGGTCTGCCCCAGATTCTCCTCCCAGAGGGGCATGCCCAAAACACCTCAAGTGGGAGGCGTCCAGGAGGCATCCTGATCAGATGCCCATACCACCTCAACTGGCTCCTTTCAATGTGAAGGAGCAGCGGTTCTACTCTGAGCCTCTCCCGGATGGCTGGGCTCCTCTCCCTATCTCTGAGGGTGAGTCCAGGAATCCTACGAAGAAAGCTCATTTCCGCCGCTTGTATCAGCGATCTCATTCTTTCGGTCATTACCCAAAGCTCATGCCATAGGTGATGGTAGGAACGTAGATTGACTTGTTAATCGACAGCTTTGCCTTAGAGCTTAGCTCCCTCTTCACCACAACAGAATGGTACAACGTCCACATCACTGCAAATGCTGCTCCGATCCATCTGTCAGTCTCTTGCTCCATTCTCCCGTCACTCGTGAATAAGACCCCAAGATACTTAAACTCCTCCACTTGGGGCAGGAGCTTGTCCCCAACCCGGAGAGGACAATCCGTCTTTTTCCGGCTGAGGATCATGGTCTAGGACTTGGAGGTACTGATTCTCACCCCAGTCGCGTCACACTCAGCAGCAAATCTCAGTAAGAACTGTAGGTCATTGCTGGATGAAGCCAGCAGGACAACATCATCTGCAAACAACAGAGAGGAGATCCCATGGTCACGAAGCATGACACCCTCCGTTCCCTGGCTGTGCCTAGAAAGCCTGTCCATAAAAATTATGAACAGGATTGGTGACAAAAGGCAGCCCTGATGGAGTCCAACTCTGACTGGGAATGAGTCCGACTGAGTGTTGGCAATACGAACCAAACTCTCACAATGGTCGTATAGCGACCGAATAGCTCATAACAACAAGCCTGATACCCCATACCCCCGAAGCACCCCCCACAAAAAAACATGAGGAACGCGGTCGAATGCCTTCTCCAAGTCCACAAAACACATGTAAACTGGTTGGGCAAACTCCCACGAACCCTCGAGGATTCTCGAGAGGGTAAAAAGCTGGTCTAATGTGCCATGGCCAGGATGAAAACCACATTACTCTTCCTGAATCTGAGGTTCGACCTGTGGCTGGACTCTCCTCTCCAGTACCTTGGTATGGACCTTCCCAGAGAGACTGAAGAGCGTGATCCCTCTAAAGTTGGAGCACACACCCCAGTCGCCTTTTGTGAAGAAAGGAACCACCACCCCATTTTCCATGCCAAAGGCACTGCCCCCGGTCTCCACGCAATGTTGGAGAGGCGTGTCAACCATGACAGCCCTACAACATCCAGGGCCTTAAGGTACTCAGGGTGAATCTCGTCCACCCCCGGGGCTCGGCCACCAAAGAGATTTTTAAACACCTTGGCGACCTCAGCCCCTGTGATAGACGAGTGGTCCCCCTCGTCCACAAGCTCTCCTTCCTCTGTGGAAGGCGTGCCAGTGGGATTGAGGAGATCCTCGAAGTATTCCTTCCACCGCCCAACGATATCCCCAGTCGAAGTCAGCAGTGCCCCATCCGCACCATACACAGTGTGGACAGGGAGCTGCTCCCCCCTCCTGAGCCACCGGACAGTTTGCCAGAATCTCTTCAAGGCCGACCAAAAGTCTTGTTCCATGGTCTCACCGAACTCCTCCCATACCTGTGTTTTTGCTTCAGCAACCACCCGAGCTGCACTCTGCTTGGCCTGCCGGTACACCTCAGCTGCTCCAGGAGTCCCACAAGCCATCCAAGGTTGATTGGACTCCTTCTTCAGCTTAATGGCCCCCCTCACCACTGGTGTCCACCACTTGGTTCGGGGGTTGCCACCACGAGATGTCCCGTCGACCTTGCGGCTGCAGCTCTGGGCAGCCACTTCAACAATGGAGGGGGAGAACATGGCCCATTCAGACTCCACGTCTCCAGACTCCATTGGAATGTGGTTGAAGTTCTTCTGGAGGTGGGAGTTGAAGACCTCCCGGACAGGGGCCGGACAGGGGCCTCACTATACTTTTGGGTCTACCAGGTCTGAATGGCATCCTCCCCTGCAATCAGATCCAACTCACCACCGGGTGGTGATCAGTTGACAGCTCTGCGCCTCTCTTTACCTGATTGTCCATGACATACGGTCGCAGGTCTGATGACACGATAACAAAATCGATCGTCGACCTGTGACCTAGGGTACCATGGTGCCAGGTGCACATATGGACATCCTTATGCTTGAACATGGTGTTCATTATGGACAAACTGTGGTTAGCACAGAAGTCCAATAACGGAACACCACTCGGGTTCAGATTGGGCAGGCCATTCCTCCCAATCACTCTCCTCCAGGTTTCACTGTCGTTGCCCACATGTGCTTTGAAGTCCCCCAGTAGGACAATGGAGTCTCCAAGAGGAGCACTCTCCAGAACCCCAGTCACAGACTCCAAAAAGGGTGGGTACTCTGAAACATCATTTGGTGCATAGGCACAAATGATGGTCAGGACCCATTTCCCAACCCAAAGGGGCAGGGAAACAACCCTTTTGTCCTCCGGGGAAAACACCAATATAGAGGTAGCAAGGTGGGGGGATACAAGAATACCCACCCTTGCTAGTTACCTCTCGCCCGGGGCAACTCCAGAGTAGGCCAAGTTCCAGCCCCTCTCCAGGAGACTGGTTTCGGAACCGGAGCTGTGTGTTGAGGTGAGGCCGACTATATCTAGCCGACATCTCTCAATCTCATGCACCAGCTTAGGCTCCTTCCCCACCAGAGAGGTGACTTTCCACATCCCAAAAGCCAGTTTAGGGAGGTTGGATTCAGACCGCCAAGGTCTCCACCTTTGACTACCACCTGATCTGCATAGCATCGGACCCCCATGGTCCCTCCTGCAGGTGGTGAGCCCACTGGAGGGTGGACCCATGTAACTCCTTCGGGCTGAGCCTGGCCGGGTCCCATGGGTGAAAACCCGGTCACCAGACGCTAGCCATCGAGCCCCTCCCCCAGGCCTGGCTCCAGGGTGGGGCCCTGGTAACCCCATACCAGGCGGGGTACATTGAATCCTTGTTCTAGCATTCATCATGACAGCCTGTTGGATCGTTCTTAGTCTGGCCCTTCACTCAGGACCAGTTTGTCTTGGGTGACCCTACCAGAGGCAAATTGCCCCAGACGACATAGCTCCTGGGATCACTAGGGCACGCAAACCCCCCACCACGATAAGGTGACAATCCATGAGGCAGTTAAAGTCCATAATCAATAATCATTTGGACAACTGCATCGGTCTATTTTTAGCAGTGTTGAGCAAGTTTGTCCATTTCTGTCTCAAGATAACACAGAGACGCTAATGCATGCTTTTATTTCCAGTTGTATTGATTATTGCAATGCTCTCCTTTCTGGGCTTCCTAAAAAAGATGATCAGTAACTTACAACTATTACAGAATTCAGCAGCCCGTGTGCTTACAAGGACCAGAAAAGGAGAGCATTTTACGGCAGTTTTAGAATCGCTGCATTGGCTCCCTGTGGGTTATAGAATCAATTTTAAAGTTCTTTTATTAGTTTATAAAACTCTTAATGGTCTTGGTCCTTCTTATTTATTTGATCTGCTTTTACCATACCATCCATCATGGACTCTGAGGTCCTCTGGTACTGGCCTTTTAATGATACCTAAAGTAAGGACAAAAACCCACGGTGAGGCATCGTTCGAGTTTTTCGGCCCACGTCTGTGGAACGGCCTGCCAGAGGACCTCAGGGCTGCAGAGACCACTGATATTTTTAAAAGGAGGCTCAAGACCCACCTTTTTAGTTTATCTTTTAACTAATTTTATCATTCATGTTAATATACTTATTTAGCTATTTTACTTATGTATCTTTATATTTTTAGACTATTTTAATTCAGTTTTACATTATAATTTATATATGGGTTTATTTATTATTCCTTCATGGAAAAATTCTATGTTACACTGAGTTAAATGAATTTTTATGAATATGAATATGAATGTGTTTTCTTTATTAAGCTTAATGTGTATGCCTAGGAAATCCTGTTGCCATATTTGGAGTTGTTGAGTAGCGGAAAAAACAGACTGAAGGATGCTGATGTGACTGTGAATGTTCAGTTCTATCACTGACTGTACAGCTTTTCACTAGTGTTTTCTGCATGGATTCAGCAGATACAATCTTAGTCATGCAGGAAGCTCAGCAATCTTCACAAATTAAGTCATAAATGAACTATCAAGAAGTGACCTCAACCCGACGGCCCTTTGGATATATATCAGTCCCTCCAGGATTTCACGATGTTGCGATCGCACCAATTCATGCGAAATCAGCCAATCAGCGCAACTATTGCACAACCTTGCAACTTTATCCAATCACTGCAACTCTCCCACAATTTTGGCCAATCCTCGTCAACTTCCGCCAATTTCACCAATCAAATTTGTCTAACTGGCGCTGAAACGCTCAGTCTAACCAATCAAATGCATCGTTGCACCGTGCTCACTTCCGTGTTTACAGAGTAGTGAAGTTATAGTTTACAGTGAGTAATGGAATACATCTGCAAACAGAGTGTGTGATTTAAAAAAAAAATACTCACCAGTGAGGTTTTCAGCACCGTTTTCAGCCACTTGATATATAACCAGAATCACTCTGTTAGTTAAGCCAATACACTGCAACAGTCTGTGAGAGCTGTACTCTGTATTGTCTTCACTGGCCAGTGCAATTAAATTTGCTGAAACTCTGATCCAGCCTGGTTTTATGACTGAAGGTCTTCAAGAATTTTTCTAATATTCCTTTAACCATTTTATTCTCTTTTTAAACCCAGGATCCCCGGCCAAGGGTGAGTTGCAGCAGCACAGCAACTCACCTTTGGCCAGGGGATCCTGGGTTCGATCCCAGCCCCCGACCATCAGTGATCTGTGTGGAGTTTGCATATTCTCCCCGTGTCCGTTACTCCAGGATTTCTCCGGTTTCCTCCCACATGCCAAAAACATGCAAGTTAGGTTAACTGGCATCAAATTGGGATTCTAAATTGTCTGTTGGTATGACTGTGAGAGTGATTGGTTGTCTGTCTCTCTGTGTTGGCCCTGCGATGGACTGGCGATCTGTCCAGGGTGTACCTTGCCTCTCGCCCAAAGATGCTGGGATAAGCTCCAGCCCCCTGCGACCCGAAAAGGATTAAGAGCGGAAGAAGATGGATGGATGGATCTTACTCTGCTTCTTATTGCGTATTGGGAGATAGGTGGGCCGCATGCTAACAGCTAGCAACGCGATGTCTTTGCTGCAGTACTGTTCCTTAACTGTGATATGTCCAGGTCTTAGTTATTGACATACATTATCACTCCCCTGCCTCTTGCCTTCCCACTGTCTGGTGTTTGGTCTGCCTGTATTGCGTGGAAACCCTCCAGTTCGATGTTAGCATCTGTTGCTAGTTCTGTTAGCCACGTCTCGGTAAACAACATCAAACTACTCTCTCTGTAGACACTCTCGTAGCGGGAGATAGCCGCTAGCTCGTCAGTCTTAATGAGTAGCGATCGTACATTCCCCATAATAACGGATGGGAGAACGGGTCTGTACCTTATATTCCTCGCCCGCCGTCTTACTCCAGCTCGACATCCACGCTGTTTCCATCTTATTTCTCCCGGTATGTCGAGTTTTTGCGTTAGCATCATGGGCCGGTTAAGTGCTAACAGCTGGTTTCTATTGTACTGCCTGCTGCAATAAACAGTGGCTCCGTTCACTGACTCAGGAGACATTTGGGCGATCTACATGTCTGGATTGAATAAAGGTGTCGCTGGGCCAGAAAGGTTAGCAAGAGAGACAGATAGTAAATGGAAATAGGAAGAAATTGATCCGCTGTTGCAAAAAGGCAGCCTACTCATGTGGCGCCGGAAGCACTCAGTTTAGGTTCTTTTCTCCGTTTATCCTGCCGTACAGCTTGTGTTTTTTCCAGCCTCGTGTTGCGTTCTTTGTTATTTTTGTAATAAATTTTGTTTTCTTCTCGCCACACGATTGGGTCCTCTCCTTTGCCCTGAAGGGGCATTTATGACACCCCCAAGTGCCAGGTTGATTGCATTTCTTGTTCACTTATACCCCCTTTACACAGGACTGTCATGCACGCTGCGTAATTGCGCAGCACACAAATGAGTTTATGTGAGCCCAAAATGCAGGTGAAGTGAACGTGTTTATTGACAAAGGAACGGAGAACACAAAATACACAAAATGTTCAATGAGAAGCAGTCTGAAACACAAAGTGACGGATGACTGAGCTCAGTTGGCAGGAGGAGGAGGAGCCCCACGTGCTCCCAGATGGAACTGGAGTGGAGAGGAAGAGCAGTTAATAATAATAAGGAGGAAAATTTACAAAAGGTGTCGGAGTACAACTGGCTCTGGGAGAAACAACACCTGAGTAGTCCAGTGAGAAGAGAAACCAGCAATCTCCAGGACGTCAACATAGACTGAGGGCACAGTAGACTTGCATGACTTCTGACTATTGACTAACACCGCCACACTGAGTGCTCCCACTGCCACACATAAATACCCGTGGACTAATGAGAGACAAGTGGGAGCAGGTGTGCGGCGGGAGTCTGTGCATGGTGCGTGTTAGTGTATGTGAGTATGTGTGTGTGTGTGTGTGTGTGTGTGTGTATGCATGAGTCTGTATGTGTGGAAACACAAAAGGTGATGACAACAGCTGGTGAATGACTGGCAGAGAGAGAGGAGGAGGCGTGGCTGTAGACTGGCAGGGAGCCCAGGCTCAGAGGCTCCAATAACCTGCCAGCTGGAAATAATTAACAACAATCAGGGAACTACAGCCATAATTCATGGAACGGGGTTCATGACAAGGGGTGGAGATCATTAAGAGATTGTTGTGAGATCTGCACAATTTTTGGTCTATCGATGATCTTCAGTTATCTCCACAGTTGCCACAGTCTCCTCAAACTTTTGGCTTAGTCCAAAGCACACAAGGATCTTCCAAATGATCCCAGAGATCAAAAATTGGCCAAATCTCTCAACCATCTCTAAAGGGATCCCTTACAGAAACACCAAATTTGGAAAACTTTTCTTACAAATCCTTGCATGACATTTTGAGTTTTCATGTTCACAAACTGACAAACTGAACCAGAAGTTTGGAAGTGATTGTTCTAGAAATTGAATGAATGCTGAAACAAACTAAATGATGATAGTCTAATGGGAATATTTTGTTACTTTATTATTGCCATGTTCGTGCGTCTTACTGCAGCAAACGAATGAAAGGACACGAACCCAAACGCAGGTGAAGTGTGTGTTTTATTAAACAAAGGCAAGGAGGAGGAAGTTCACGCCACGCCCCAGGGTTTGGCTGGCCGCTGCGGGAGAACAAGAAGCATGAACAGAGAAAAAGGAAGACTTACAATGTGTGTTTCGGAGCACAGCTAGGCTCTGGGGAAAAAACCACAACAAACGTAGTCCAAAAGAGGAAACCAACCCCAGAGTTGTACCTGAACACCCAATGCTGACTAACATTGCCATACTAAGCGCTCAAACTCAGACATAAATACATAGTGCACTAATGACGACAAATGGATGCAGGTGTGTGGGTGAATGTCTGAACAAGTGAGTGAGAATGAGTGTGTGTGTGCATGTAAGCGTGTCTGTGTGTGCATGAATGAACAGAGTGGCAGACAAATGATAATGACAATCAACTGGCAGGTGCTGGCAGGAGAGGGGTGTGTGGCTGTAGGCTGGCAGGGAGCCAAAGACCCAAGGCTCCTAAAGTGCTGCCAGCTGAAAATTAAGGAAACAACGTTCAGGGAAAAATACAGTCACGAGCCATGGAGCAGGGTTGGAGGTGTCCAACCCAGTCCATGATAGAGCCCCTCCTCAAGGGGTGGAAACCAGACACCCACTGTACCATCAAAAGAAAACACAAAAACAAAAGTAAAACCTGCCCCCCTCCCCCCCGCAGAGAACTATCACAACTAACCAGGGTGGGAGGTGGGGGGAAACAGGTCAGGAGGGAATTAAAAATCAAAATAATACTGCAACATAATACAAGAAACACAGTGAACTTCCCAACCCCAAACCTAGGACTACACTGCCCAAGTCCCAGGAGTCCAAGAGTTCAGAAGGCCGACCAAAGTCCCAGGCCTAGCAGGCGGCCAGCAGAACAGTGTTAGGTGGCCTGCCAGAGCAAATGGGCCACCCTACCCGGAGACCCAGTCCTTCGGGCGGCCGGCCCGCATAGTTGAGCCACCAGGTTCAGGACCAGTGGGGTGAACGAGGAGGCAGCCTACCCACCGGAAGGCTTAAAGGTGGGTGGCCGGACTGGAGAAGGGGGACCCCAGTGGCTTCTGGTGGCGAAGGATGGTGGACCACAGTGGTGCCTGGCAGGGGAGGAGAGGACACCCTGAAGGCCTCAGGAAGGGGAGAGGAGGCCTTGGTGTCCTCGGGCTGGCGGGCTGCTCCCTCGGCAGTCCTGGCTTGGGACTCGGCTGCACCCTCGGTAGTCCCGGCTTGGGACTCGGCTGCACCCATGGGAGCTCTGGGCTGGAGCTTGGCTGCACCTGTGGTGGACCCCAATTGGGCCAACATAGCACCCGCAGTGGACCCTGGCTGGACAAACGTAGCACCTGCAGTGGACCCCAGCTGAGCCAAACGCTGCACCCTTGGAGGTCCCAGACTGGGACATGGTAGCCCCTGCTGCAGCTCCGGACTGGGGGCCAGCTGTACCTGCGGTGGTCCCCACCTGGGACATAGCAGCATCCATAGTGACCTCCACAGCGAGCTCAAACGGTGAACCTGAATCCTCAGTGGCCTCAGGTGGTGTTGGCTGCTCTGCGGTGACCCTAGCAGGGAACTCAGAGACAGGAGAGAGAGGGACAGGGTCAGGGTCGCCGCAGTGGCAGAGCCAGGCGAATTGAGCCCGGGTGCAGCGGCGAGATGCCCCTGGCTCTCCTCACCAACAGTCAGGCAAGATGGCTCCAAAACAGGCAGGAGAGAAACTAAGGAGTGTAGTTGCCTGAACTCAGGCTCCACCACTGTCCAGGACTCCAATGATCCAGGAAGCGATGGTCCATCAGACTGTGAAGGCGCTGCACCCATGGAGATCCCAGACTGGGACGGAACCCCCACGCTGACCTCCACCGGGGAAGCTGGACTCTTGTCATCATCTGTGGAGACCCCTGGTGGTGGTGGATCCTCTCTGGCGACCCTAGGAAGAAGCTCAGGAGTGACAGGAGAAGAAAGGTGGTTAGGGTCGCCGGCAGCGGCGGAGCCCAGTGAGGTGAGTTCAGATGCAGCTGAGGGCTGCACCCGACTCTCCTCACCAAGAGCCAGACAAGGTCTCTCTAAAACAGTCATGAGAAAACAAGAGAGATTACTTGCCTGCACTTGAGCTCTACCACCTTCCAGGACTCCGTCGATCCTGACAACGGTGTTTTGGGCCCAGTCTGCTGGAGGTCTGGCTTGATGGGTGACTCTGCTGTGGCGGCCCCCGCAGCAGTCGTGATGGTGGTTGCAGTCTCAAGGCCCCCAGACGCTGTTTCCCACAATGGTAGCTCATCCGGCGTGGCGGCTGCCTCACCGCCGACCCTGGGACAGGTTCTTCCAGGGTCTCAGGCTACTCCTTCCTCTGGCGGCTAGAGTCAAGGGCCGGCAAACTCTCAGGAGCACACAGAGAGGACACGGAGAGGACTGGTGAGGGGTTATAATATGCCGCTGGTGCAGACAAATCAGGGGACTGCGACACCTGAGTCTCTTGGCCAGGGAGCAGGCAAAATTGTTCATCAATAATAGAAATAGAAGGGAAAAGAACTTGCCTGTTCTCCTGGTTCCCAATGTTTCCAGCGGTGTCTGGTACATCTTCATCCCTCTCCGTGTCCAACGCGGGCCTGGGCTCCTCATTAGATGGCGGAGAAGCCTCCTAAACAGGCACGGAGGTGGACGAAGCCGGAGGAAAAACTGCCCCCTCCACCTTTGCGGATGCAAAAGCTGAGGAGGAAGTGGCTGCAGGCGAGGCAGCTGCAGGAAAAAACGGCCCCACTGCAGGATTCTCCTCCTCCAGCGAAGGAGGAGTTGCTGGCTGGGTGGAGGTGGAACTCCTCGGGTGAGACCTCCGGGAACTGCAGCGGCGCACAGGAGGAGAAAGCTCCAAGGTGAATGTGGGCTCAACTTCAGGTAGGAGCTCTGGATCCCTCGGAGAACCCTCCTTAACCTCCAACGTTGATTCTGGGAGGGGCCGCTGTTCCTCCTCCAAACGACGGTCTATGTCTGCCAGCATCACCAGTATACATTCCTTTTCACTCCCCATGGGCTGAGCAGACTCAGGCGCTGGAGACAAAGGAGGAGCTGGAGCGGAACTCTCCTCCTCCAAACGGCGGTCAATCTCCGCCAGTAACGCCAGTCTGTGTTCCTCCCAGCTTACCGAGGCTTGAGTGGACCCGGGCCCAGGATACGGAGGCGGAGCTGTAGTGGGAGAGCTGTGGGAGGAGGAAGGCTTCTTCTGTCACAAGTGCTTCTTCGACAGAGACGGCTCCGGCGCCGGAGATTCCTTCCCGGGCTCCTCATAAGGCAGGGCGAAGATGAAATGCAAGATGTCTGCCGACTCCGGGAAAATCCAGAAGTTGGGACACCAATCCAGCATTTTCGCAGCGGTGTCCCAAGCCGCCAGAACATCCTCTGGAGTACACGGTCCCTGTGTCCATGAGAAGGCGTTCTCCAGAAGGTTCAGTGTGGGCAGATCCTTATCACTCCAGAAATCCATGGTGTCAGATCAGGCAAGTGGAAAAAACACACACGGAGAGATGAAAAAACAACACATTAACTTCACCGCTGGGCTCTGACTGGTGGTGATGTACTGTCATGTTTGTGCGTCTTAGCGCAGCGAATGAATGAAAGGACACAAGCCCAAACGCAGGTGAAGTGTGTGTTTTATTAAACAAAGACTCAAAGTACAAAGCGTCCCATGAAAGCTGTCCAAAATAAGTAATACAACTGGTGAACAGGTTCAAAACTCTTTTGGCAAGGAGGAGGAAGTTCATGCCATGCCGCAGGGTTTAGCTGGCTGCTGGGGGAGAACAAGAAGTGTGAACAGGGAAAAAGGAAGACTTATATTGTGTGTTTTGGATCGCAGCTGGTGCTCCGGGAAAAAAACACACCAAACGTAGTCCAAAAGAGGAAACCAACCCCAGAGTTGTATCTGGACATCCAATGCTGACTAACATCGCCATACTAAGCGCTCAAACTCAGACATAAATACATAGTGCGCTAATGACGACAAATGGATGCAGGTGTGTGGGTGAATGTCTGAACAAGTGAGTGAGAATGAGTGTGTGTGTGCATGTAAGCGTGTCTGTGTGTGCGTGAATGAACAGAGTGGCAGACAAATGATAATGACAATCAGCTGGCAAGTGCTGGCAGGAGAGGGGTGTGTGGCTGTAGGCTGGCTTGGAGCCAAGGACCCAAGGACACCAAGGGCCCAAGGAACCAAGAAGTTATTTTATTGGTCTCTGTGCTAGATCAAATGTCCTGAATTGCAAATGGTTTATGTATCGAATAAAAAAGGTTAAATTTAATGATGAATATAAACATAAATAAGTGTGTGCAATTAAAACTGTCACTCAGAATCTGAATGATGAATGTCCACATGAGGCTTCGGCGCCTTTCATCCTCACATGGTGACGATTTCTTACCCTGGAGAATTTTTTATTGGTACTTGGAGAACCTGTCTGCATTATAATCAGAAATACTGCATGTCAGCTATTATTTTTAAATACATTTATGGGCTCTCATGTTGAGAGGACTTGTGTTCGCGCTGGCTGAGTGTGACTCATGTTGCTGTTGTGGTGTTGTGGTTACAGGCACGGGGCAAAGCTGTCGCCTTCATGGGCGTGTTTGGTCGCGCTCGGGAAACCGGCCAGGCTCAAAGTCATTTAGAGAAGTGTGTAAAACACTAAATGAGCTCTGGTTTAACAAACCACTGCAAACCACCGATGGCTACTGAGAGGAAGAGGAGGAGGAGGAGAAGAGAGAAGGGTGTGAAGCGCTCTCGAACCTGCTTACCCCTTTAATTATGGTTAGTCCATATCATAAAAGGGTCACATCTGAAAAGTCACCATGTCTGAATACCAGGATACTAGACCACCATTCAAGATCCATTCAAATAAACATACAATAGACTGGCTACTCAATCATGACCCATTGTGAAATCAAGAAAATGAATGTTATTTTAAAAGTTTTGTTTTGTTCCCCAGGTAGATTACAATCAAAAATAGGGGTACTGAATGTAAGCTGAAACTAATTCTCACTATGCATTTCTTCATTGTCTGTCCTCTCCATAATGTCTGCAAATTGACTTTCCTGCCAAAGTAGCTGAGGCTGAGTAATTAGCCCAGTTTCATTCTGAGTGCATAATTCTGCATCACAGAACCATTGTGTGTTTTTGCTTTACCTAGTGACAGTTACCTTCATGCAATCAGAAAGTGTCACATGACAAGGTGGGAAATGTATCTGCAATGAGTTTAAAGGACACCCACATCTTTTATCTTGTCCTAAACTTAATGAAGTAAACTGAATGAAGTGTTATTGAATGTGAGTGAAAAGGAAAGTTATTACAGAATCAGCAAAGTGGACAAAGGGAAACAGAGCACAAGCTCATGTCTCCAGCATGAGAAACTGCTGTGCTAGTCACCTGCCACGTTGAAGTGTATTACAGGCCAAAGGTGCCCAGGGCCCTGACCAAATGGCAATATATTGTGTGCCTGCAAGAAAGAATTCCTGTGAATGCAGAGAATGAGCATTTTTTAAATCACAATTTACTAAAAATAAGAATTTTCTGTGTTATAAAGAGAAATTTGAAGAAATATTTCTATATGTCTGTGACAATGATGGCTGTCCTCAAGTGAGCATATAATGTAGTACAATATGATTCATATATAAGTTTGTTAAAGCTTGAACCTCAGTATTACAACTGTCATTTTCACAGCTTATGTTTATGTGGATTTTTTTTTTTATATGCCAGTAATCCATTCTACAAGGTTATCTTTAGACCTGCTATGTGCACTTTTGTTTTCTTGTCCTGAAGAGGAGTTCTTTGTTCATTCAGTAGCAATACAAAACAAGAGCAATGCCTACGGTACATTATATGCCTGTCCATAGCCATTATAGATAGTGTACAACTAGCACACCTTCAACGAAAAATGGATTACAAATTCAAGATTCAATATACTTTAGATCTGTAATAAAACCAACAGCCATGTAATTACAAGGAGTTTAAGCAAAACAACCAATCTATAATTCAAAGTGTTACAAGTTTAGAGAAAATATCAGAAAATTATTTAACTCCCTATAATATGCACATCTACAATACATGTACAAACACTGTGTGAAGTGAAAATATCCTAGCTTGAAAACTGTGGGAGGAGTTAGCTGGACAAACTCATACAGTTGGACAGACGGATGAACAGATGTCATCATACCATAATACGTCCCATCTAAAGATGGGCGTATAAAAGTGGAACTACTGCCAAAGCTGCTACGTACTAAAAAGATTCAGAGCATGCCTTCACTGGATTATGGGTCTGACTCTGTCAAATTCACTCTAGTTCTTTTATATGTACACACAAAAGCTTAGTTTGAAACCTTGGTTCATCTGATCTGTGCAGTTTGTATGTTCTCCCCAAGCTGTGTGCGTTTCCTCCAGGTTCTCCAGTTTCCTCCCACAATCCAAAGACGTGCTCCACTGTAGCTAGGAGAAACGTAATTTTGTTCTACTGTGCATGCTTTGTTGTCTATGGACAAAGTGACAGTAATTTTTTTTTTTTCTCTAAAATGTTCCTGAATTTATTTTATGTCTGGAATATTTTCTCATTTGTGTCAAGGATTTTTCTGTGGTTTGTCCTCTTCATGTTCAATAATAATAAAGAGGTTTTTCTTTAAAAAAAGTGCAAATGATCATCAAATGCTGAATGGGGTCCTGAAAGAAGCTCTGATCCTGACTCTGGAAACAGGACAATTCATGCCACGGTTGGTTCTGTAATGCTTTCCTGTGAACACTGTAATAATTCCATCACAATGTTCATGTGCTTGTCTGGACACGAGCCTGTATTCAGGAGGGCCCCTGTTTAAGCAGCATTAGTGCTCTGTGGTGATGTTTCTGTCTGTCAGCTCCCAGTTTGAGGGCCCCGCTCACTTTCCCCTCCTCTTCATTAAAACCTGGGCTACTCTACGGTGCTCCACCGCAGACCAGGCGACTGTGTGACTGTGGTTAGGCACCTTTGAGGAGAGCATGATAAATCGCTTTTTAATTGCTTATAAACGAGTAGCGGGGCTTGGCCAGCTGCCCTTAGCACTGATTGCCCTGCTCTGCTATTTGAGTTTTAAAGTGAGAGGAGTCACGAGCGGTGGCCTGCATGGTAACCGCTCCTGTCGTCTGTTTGTGGTGCTATTATGGCAACTTAACATGTCCCAGTTCCACTACTCCCCTGCTCCTAATGGTATTACTTGCTGCCATACGTGGGACATTATTTCATAACACGACATGACGGCACATGAAAATCATGTTTTCTGAAACATTAACCCCACCCAAAACATAGAAATTACTAAGAAAATGCCAAAAGCAATAACATTCAGCACAGTTGAGCCCAAGTGTCTGATTGGTTCCTGCCTTCATTTGGTTAAAGATTATTGGTCCCAGAAGGCCACATGCACAATAAGAACATGTATTCAATGCAGCGCCTATAAATGAAAAAGCACATCCACAGTTTGGAGTCATTTTCTGCACCCCCGTGAAAATGTTTGGTCTGTGTTGTGACTGTTTTTTTGTTTTGTTTTTTTTTTTCTTGAAAGATAGTGTCCTTTCTTTGCTGTCATGTGCCTTCCTATTGTGCTTGTTGTGTCTGGTACCAGATGGGTTATTGTGACCCGGTAAAGTTTGAATTTGGGACTTGTTGACTCTGCTTGTGTCCATTTCCATACTAGAAAAAAGATTAAGAATAAAAGCTGTTGCACACTGAGATATTAGCAATCATATTTCATTAAGTTATATAATATGAACCTATAAATATTGTTAGATTTTTTTTTTGTCCAGGCTTTTATTCACAACAGTCACAGCAATTAAAATTGGATCTTTCTGCCCCATCTTTGTGGTGTCCTCACAGGTTTTAATTTAACCGATACAGGGATGGTCCATCGAGAAGCAACATCTCTTTTTCAAGGATTTCCTGTCCACATTCACACCTGGAAGCAGCCTAGTACAACTACAGGGAGACCAATAAGCAGCTCCACAGTGGGGTTAATGATGGTGGGGCAAACACTGCTATTTCATCTGTCCCACCCAGTCCAGGGATTGAACCGGTCACCAGTCCACATCCCTAACCATTAGGCCACCACTGTCCCTTGTTATTTGTTGTAAAATAAATCATGACTCTGAGTGATGGCTCTCAGTTTATTTTCGCTCATTTAGTTGACAAATCCCTGTTTTTACTGTGATTATAAATGAAGTGTAAACTGGAGCTGTGTGTCTGTCATGGTGCGGTCCTCGCGGACCACTAATGAGACGTTATAGGCAGCCGTAGAGTTTGCACATTTATTAAAGAAAGACATACAGTACAAAATAATGAGCCTTGTGGGGCAAAACACAAATAAAGACTAGGACTAAGACACACTATGATATACTGAGAACTAGGGAGACTGACGGGAGACAAGGATACAACACTTACATGTGAATAGGACGCTGAAAGGAACTGGCTTCGGACATAGGGAAACCAGTCTGGAAAATGCAAGGTTGCAGCCCCGAGTGACAGGAGCTGCTCCCTTAAATAGGGCAAGATAATTAATCATCTGATGAGGGTGTCATCAGCTGAATCAAAACCAGCTGTACTGTTAGGCTCTGACAGCTGGAAGCCCCGCAGAGACCCTGCCAGAATAAGAGCCCTGAGAGCCCACCAGGACTAAATACAGAATGGGAGGAAAATACTGCATGACCTGAGCACGGACGAGATCGGTGCTCAGACCATGACAGTACTCCCCCCCGAAGGATGCACTCTGGGCGTAAATGTAACATCCAAGCCTCCCCCCCACCCAGAAGGCTACGAAATCCCACCCAGGGCGGGTGGAAGGGGAAAAAGGCTCGGCGGGCAAGAGTCAAAAAAAAGGAAAAAACACCAAGGAAAGGAACCGGAGAAAAAAAAAAAACAATGACAAGGACCAATGCAGAACAAATATGAGCATGGTGCACAACAGAGCAAGGAAACAAAACCCACAAATATACTCCATAATGCACAGGTAGAAGACAGAACAAAGAATGCAAATAACAGATACAAGGTTAAACAACCATAATACGCAGGCGTCTCTCAACCAGAGAAAGGGAAAACACAAAATCACGCTAAACAGCGGCAAGACATGGACAGTTCCACAAATCCAAATAAACTGGGAGGGGCGACAAAAGCGCATATACAGACTACAGCGGGGGAAAATGAAAGGAAAAAAAACACGCTGAAGAGCAGCGAAATACAAACAGTTCAATATAGTTCATGTACAAAACATAAGCGCATCCCAAATTTTTCAAGGGAGAGGGAAGAGGAGAGAAAAACAAAACAAAACACAGGGATGACGGCAGGCAGAGCACAATGGAATAAAGAAAAACAACAGTTCAGGCAGTCTACCTGCATCTAGCGTCCAGATCGCGGGCAGGGGAGCAAGGATGAGTTCAGGCGGCCTAACCCAGTCCCCGGCCCGGAGAAACGGTACCTCTGGTGGCCGGACCAGGTCACTGAACAGAGAGTTCAGTTTGTCGGGTGGCCGACCCAGAATGCCGAACCGGCAAAGGAGTCTCCCAGGTGGCCGACCCGTGTCAAAAAGCCACCAGGACCGAAGGGAAGAGCTCGGAGGCGGCATCACTACTGAGAGGGATAACGAGGGAGAACCGGGTCGTGTAAGGGTTATCCCAACGGCACCAGGTGGAGGCGAAAAGGGATCAGGGAAACAATGAGGGACCAGTCCGGCGTTGATCGGCGGAGGATCTGCAGCTCCTTCTTTGAATTCCACATGGACTGGCGCTGCGCTCTCGTTGGATCCCAAGCGGGACCGTGCTGCACCCACGACAGACCCCGATTGGGTCAATGCTGCACCCACGATGGACCCCGACTGGACCGGAACCACACCCACGACGGACCCCGACTGGGTCAGCACAGCACCAGGGATGACCTCCAGACACGAACCCAGAACCTCCAAGGCGATGATCGGAACGACTCGTCACCGGTGACCCTGGGAGAAGGCTCAGAAGAGAGAAGAAAACCGGGATCAGGATCACCGGCAGAGGCAGAGCCCAGCGAGACAAGCTCGGACACCGCGGACGGCAGGACCCGGCTCGTCTGCCCGAGAGACAGGCAAAAATGCTCCAGGATAGAGGGAGGAAAGGAAGACAAAATAGAGCACTTGCCTGATCTCGGGCTCCACTGCAGCCCAGGACTCCGTCGATCCAGGTTCAGTGCGCTGAAGGTCCAGTTCTGGCTCCCACTCGACTGCGGCGGGCTCCGCAGCCGGCATGATGGTGTCCACAGTCCGGGGATTCCCCGATGCTGACGTCCACGCTGAGGGCTCTCACGGTGTGGTGGCAGGGGATCCGTGACCTGCCGGGTCGGACTGTCCCTCCGTGGAGACCCGGGGACGCTTGCTCATCGGCGGAGGCTCCAATTTGCAGTCCACCCTCCTCTTCTGCCCGTGTCGTGGCTGCGGGGCTGGAACCAGGCTCCACAGGCCCGCAGGCTCCCTCCTCGTCTGATTTTTTTTTTTTTTTTTTTTTTTTTTTTTTGGCGTAGACCTGGCACTGAGGAACGCTCAGGGAAGGAGACACAAAGGAAGCAGGTTCATAATTAATCACTGCAGCAGGTGGAGGGAGCTCAGGGGACTGTGAACCCCAAACTCCATCCCCAGGTGTCAGACAAGGCAATTCACCCAGTGAATGACAAGAATGAAAAGGCACTTGCCTGCTCCACTGAGGTCCGGTGGAAACTGCTGCAGTGGGCTTGGTTCTTTCCTTTCCCCACTGGATGGTGACGGAGGGCCCCCCAGGAAGACGAGGAGGAGCCGTTCGCACAGGATCGCTGACGGGCATCGCCGGAGCAGGACTCATGGAGTTCTCAGCCGCTGGAGAGAGCGTCAAGGAGGAGGGAGGAACAGCCGAGGTGATCTGGGAACGAGGAACTGACGAAACAGCAGGGACAGATGACCCGGAGGCGGAGGCGGCTGGGTTTTCCTCCTGTCGTGACGCAGGAAAAACAGCTGGCTGGGAGGCAGAGTTCGTGCGGCTACACGGAACTGGATCCGGACGGGGTTCTCGTTGAGGATACGCTGGGGGAATCCCGTGACGTCTTTCTGTGCTGGGGATGACCCCTGGGTGGTGCGAACTCCTGGACTGGACGAGGGACTGGAATGGAATCCCGAGGCGAGGATCGAAGATGCCTCTTCTTCGGCTTCCTGCCGGAGTTTCCCTCCAGCCCACGGAGCTTCTCTCGGTGAGCAGAGATGTCTGCCATCCTCGCCGTGAACTCAGGGTGGTCAGTGTAGCGAGGATGGCGGTTGATAGTCGCCTCAGCGAGGTCCAGGTACCAGCGTGCATCGCTGGGAGTGTCGAAAAGGTGAGCAGTGGAGAGGATACCATCAATGTCAGTGAGGGCCATAACCAGCTCATAGCCCAAGCTTATCGCTTAGGCCTTGAGCAGCGCCATCTCCCAGCACACCGATACGAGAAAAGGGGAAAAAAAACTACAAGCCCAACTAAGCAAACTCACGGTCACCAGCGTCTCGCTTGGCTGCGACCTACTATCATGGTGCGGTCCTTGTGGACCACTAATGAGACGCGATAGGCAGTCGTAGAGTTTGCACATTTATTAAAGAAGGACATACGGTACAAAATAATGAGCCTCGTGGGGCAAAACACAAATAAAGACTAGGACTACGACACACTATGATATACTGAGAACTAGGGAGACTGACGGGAGACAAGGATACAACACTTACATGTGAATAGGACGCTGAAAGGAACTGGCTTTGGTCGTAGGGAAACCAGTCTGGAAAATGCGAGGTCGCAGCCCGAGTGACAGGAGCTGCTCCCTTAAATAGGGCAAGATAATTTATCAGCTGATGAGGGTGTCATCAGCTGAATCAAAACCAGCTGTACTGCTAGGCTCTGACAACCAGAAGCCCCGCAGAGACGCTGTCAGAATAAGAGCCCTGAGAGCCCACCAGGACTAAATACAGAATGGGAGGAAAATACTGCATGACCCGAGCATGCACGAGATCGGCGCTCAGACCATGACAGTGTCGGCTTAAAAAGTCACAATTAATTGCATATTTTTCTATAATTAATTGTGATTAATTGCTAAAAGAATCAATGAAAAAGAAGCATACTTTAGCAATTTTTAATTTCATTTTCATTCACTGAACATACTTGTGACTCTTATATTCAACAAAACATGTTGTTAGTGCAACATAAAACACTTGATAATCATGAGTGTATATTCAATAAAAAACATTATTTATGATAGGAATTTATAATATTCCTTTTCAGATCATTATAAAGAAGGAGTTAATAATGAATCAGATTTATACAGTGCTTTTCACAGACACTCAAAGATGCTTTACAATAGATATATTATTCATTCACTCCACAGACAATGGTAGTAGTAAGGTACTACTGTAGCCACAGCTGCCCTGGCTGCCAATCCATGCCAACAGCCTCTCTGACCACTACCAAACATTTATACACATTCATCCCAAGGTGGGTAAAGTGTCTTGCCCAGGGACACAGCGGCAGGGGAGAGCGAGATTCGAACTGCCAACCCTCCAATTATTAGCCAACCCGCTCTACCTCCGGAGCCACTGCCGTCCACATTTCCCTCCTTCATTCCATTTTTGCTGAGCACCAAGCTGAATGGCAGGAAGTCCCATTTTTATATGGTCTTGACACGATCCGGCCGGGATTTGAACCCTGACCTCCTAGAGGTCCTAGAAAGTTGATTTCTCTCCCTCCTAGAGAGTTGATTTCTCTAAACTACCTTTATTAATATTGTTGTCACATTTTCTGCTTTATTTTGAAATGTCAAAGAGGAAGTCAGTGCTTCTGTTTAAGGAAACTTTCCTAATTATTTCAGTCCTTAAAAGTACAAAGAGAGAAATTCTTAATTGGAGTTTCTGATCTTAATGGTGAATTAGAAGCTTTTATTCACTTTATATTTAAGTGGGTGTTTTTCTCCGCTCACTGACAGAAACTCTCCCTCTTTTCATACTTTTAAACAAGCAGCCTCAATCAATGATGCTAGGTCAGGTGTGTGTGTGTGTGTGTGTGTGTGTGTGTGTGTGTACAGTGGTGTGAAAAAATGTTTGCCCCCTTCCTGATTTCTCTTTGTGTGTTTGTCACACTTAAATGTTTTAGATTATCAAAAAAAAATAATTAAATATTAGACAAAGATAACACAGGACTCCCCACAGAGTTGGCCACACCTCGGACACAGTCCCGATTTCACTCAAAAGCTACTTCATAGGCTATGTTCACACTGCAGGTTTTAATGCTCAATTCCGATTTTTTGCCGAGATCCGATTTTTTTTGTGGAGGCGTTCACATTATAATTTAAATGCGACCCCCATCAGACTCCAGTGTGAACGATCTACAGCTATGAAGTAACCCACATGCACAGAAGAAAACGTGACGTCAGACACAGCATTGTGTTTATGGAAGTAAATATGAGCCTCGAATGATGGAGGGGGACAGAACTTCTTCACCTTAATGCAGCACAGCAAGATAAAATGTTAAAATCATTCAAAAAGGATTATGCACAAAATAAATGAGACCAGCTTCATTCCTCTACAGGTCAGATGACTGCTGTGATCAGCTATGCTTTAACAGAACTGATCGATTAAATGGCTCTCTTGAAAATGAGACCCCATATCTCACTGGGATTACCTGTATAAATAAGGCAAATAATAAAGAATCCTAGTGATTGCAATAGGGCTCTCACCCACTGTCGCTGTCAGTGGCTCGGGCCCTAATAAACAGTATAGCTAGTACCAGTGGCGTACACCGGTCCCGCACAGGAAGGTGACGCCACCACAGACTCCCCTCTCCTATATACCCCATATCTGGCCATTCCGCTCCACAGTCATGTCAGTATTAACTTTACACTTTAGATATCACAGCAGCCAGGACTCACAGTGTGCTGTTTACAGGAAAAAAGGAGTTTACTGCATCCAGTAAGTGTGCTGTTACTGTGCGCCTGCTTGTCTGACTGATTCAGCCTCGAACTCCCCCACACCCGAAATTTTAAAGTTGTGCAGTTGGAGCCGACAAAATTACGATCCAGTGATAAAAGGAAGAAGATTGATTAAAAAGAGAGCACAAATCAGCTGTATCTGCCATGCTTGCTGCATCCTCCACCGCAGAATTGTAGCATCTGTCTCACTTCAATGAGGAAAAAGTCAGATGAAATGCAACATGACTCTTCAGACTGAGGTCACTTTGGAAAATATCAGATACGTGTCCAAATTAGGACCAGATATGAAAATGGTCTGGGTCTGGCGCGAAAAAATCACATGTGTGCTGTTCACTGTCATTAAATGGACTGTAATCCCTTAAATGGGATTTGAAATTGTACTCTTAAATTGTTTTTATGTGTGCTGTTTCTCTTATCTTTTTACCTCTTACTTCCTGCTTGTTTCAGGGACAACAGTTTCTGAAATCCGACCTGAATTACTTTCTATATGTGCTGCTTTTCTTTTAATATCTTCCTGCCTGCTGCAGGTACATAATACAGATGGAAATTAGTGAGAACGATAATCCGGTACAGAGCATCTTTACCCAGTGCTTAATGTTTTTTTTCTGTACATGGTCCCTGACAAATAAACCAATAAACTAAACTAAACTAAAAAATCAGATATGGGTCAGATTTGTGCAAAAAAAATTGGAATTGAGCTTTTAAACCTGCAGTGTGAACATAGCCTTAGAGATGCTGTGCTTCTGGCTCACAACCTGTAAGTAAATAAATTAGTTACATTTAAACGGAGTAGATTAAATAAAAAAAATACTTAATTAATTTAATGATCAATTTAATCATCATATTATAATGCTAGCAATCTCTGTCTGTTTGTCTGTGTTTTCTGTGCATATCTCCCTAACCATTTGTCGGACGGGCCTCAGATTTGATACGTGCTTTGCTGAGGTTATGAGGGTGTGCATCCCCGAATTTCAGCTTCCCCGGATATGCGGAGGTTTAGGAGGGAAATCTTTAATGAACGTCCATAGGGGAGCTATGGGCATTCATAGCTATGACATCATAGACGCACTGATCTTGCCATGATTACTGTTGCCAGGCAAACACATCATCAAAGATCAAAGGCAGGCATCATTGAATGAGTGGTGATGTCAAAGATCAAAGGCAGGTTTCACCATGGTTACTGTTGCCGTGGTAACCATGTCAAAGATCAAAGGCAGGCATCACAATGGTTACTGTTGCCATGGTAACAGTAACTTTCTATGGGCATGCAGAAATGCTTGCTGACACTTGCTTTCTACAGGCATACAGAAATACTTGCTTATACTTGTCATATTATAATGCAAGAAATCTCTGTTTGTCTGTGTGTCTGTGTGTTCCGTGCGTATCTCCCAAACCATTCACCAGACTGGCCTCAGATTTTATAAGTGCTGTGCTGAGGTTACGAGGGTGTGCATCCCCGAATTTCAGCCTCCCTGGATATGCGGAAGTTTAGGAGGGGAAATCTTTAATGAACGTCCTTAGGGGAGCTATGGGCGTTCATAGCTATGACATTGTAGACGCACAGATGTGGCCATGGTTTCTGTTGCCAGGCAGACACATCATCAAAGATCAAAGGCAGGCATCACTGAACGAGTGGTGACGTCAAAGATCAAAGGCCGGTTTCACCATGGTGACTGTTGCCATGGTAACCATGTCAAAGATTAAAGGCAGGCATCATCATGGTTACTGTTGCCATGGTAACAGTATCTTTCTACAGGCATGCAGAAATGCTTGCTTACACTTGCTTTCTATGGCCATGCACGGGTATGTACTAGTTCAATTTAATGTGATAAGTTAATTGAATTTTTATTGGCAATGCTAAATAACCAGAGGCTGTGACAGCTGAAGCCACAAGCATTGATGGGCAATTTAATGGTGATATTCCAACTACTACTGCCTTGCTGTTATTTATGCTGTATTTACAGTATAACTTACCAGTTAGAATGTAGCAGTAGCTTGATGACCCTGAAAATCTTTCTCCAATCAGATCACAGGCTCATTAGCAGAGAGAAATCAGATTGAGATCATCTTCTCGAGCAGACTATAAAACTTTATGAAATGAGCCAAGTCAAGATTGAGAACCGTCACTTCTTCTTCTTTTAGATTTGATTGGCGGTTGGCAACCAGCTTACAGGTGCATTACTGCTATGTACTTCTCTCTGTATCATCACTCTATGCTTATGTGTCCTATCCATGTACGTCACTCTATATCATCACTCTATATATTTTGGCCGTGGCAACTGCCACCAGCATCACTCTGACATAATGCACTGCTCAGGAGACACACACGCAGGCTCAGGGTAGATTTAACAGCTTTATTAACAACAGGGATGTGTGTGGCTGCGTGTCTGTGGAATAAGAATGTATTGGTGGTGGCGTCTGCGTCAGGCATGGGGGCAGGAGGCCGTACAGCCGGACAACCCTATGGGAGGAAGCAGAGGGAGAAGGGTAACGGGCACCACACCAATACAGAGGATAATGATGGTTAGCTGGCTTACTTGATTACGACAGGTGGCTGGCGTTGACAAGGGCGAGGCCCGGGAGACAGCGACCTGCAGTACCTGTGGCAGCAGCGTAGAGACAGTGGCGAGATGAGGAAGTCCGTCGCCGGGGAGGTCCACCTGTGCACAGGGGAAGGCTAGAGGAGAGAGGTAAGGGGAGCTTACCCAGATAATCTTTGCTAGTAGGTTTGAGATCCGTAGTATCAAAAGGTGCCGAAGTTGAGAGACGGCTTCAGGCCGAAGCCCAGGGCAGAGTGGATTAAATACCTCGCCGCTGACGAGGAGCAGGTGTGCACGCGGCTGGCGCCGCTGATGAGCAGCGAGTCATGACACACTCCACTCTATATGCTGAATTATCACATAAGTAAACAGTCTATTCTAATGCATGTCCTACCCTAATGTGCCTTCCCATTAAAACATAATACTCCCTTTATAGGAAAATAAATTGGAGATGTCTAAAATGGTCATTGCTGCAGCAAGTTTATATATCATTGCTGTTGCTCTTTCTTTATAATTATGGTTGATCACTACATAACAAATGCATCGTGTCACTGGTGTATACATGTACTGTATATACAGTGGGGCAAAAATGTATTTAGTCAGCCACCAATTGTGCAAGTTCTCCCACGTTAAAGATGAGAGAGGTCTCCAATTTTCATCATAGGTATACCTCACCTATGAGAGACAAAATGAGAAAAAAAAATCCAGAAAATTACATTGAAGGATTTTTAATGAATTAATTGGTAAATTCCTTGGTAAAATATGTATTTGGTCACCTACAAACAAGCAAGATTTCTGGCTCTCACAGACCTGTAACGTCTTCTTTAAGAGGCTCCTCTGTCCTCCACTCATTACCTGTATTAATGGCACCTGTTTGAACTCATCAGTATAAAAGACACCTGTCCACAACCTCAAACAGTCAAACTCCAAACTCCACTATGGCCAAGACCAAAGAGCTGTCAAAGGACACCAGAAACAAAATTGTAGACCTGCACCAGGCTGGGAAGACTGAATCTGCAATAGGTAAGCAGCTTGGTGTGAAGAAATCAACTGTGGGAGCAATTATTAGAAAATTGAAGACATACAAGACCACTGATAATCTCCCTCGATCTGGGGCTCCATGCAAGATCTCACCCTGTGAGGTCAAAATGATCACGAGAACGGTGAGCTAAAATCCCAGAACCACACGGGGGGACCTAGTGAATGACCTGCAGAGAGCTGGGACCAAAGTAACAAAGGCTACATCAGTAACACACTACGCCGCCAGGGACTCAAGTCCTGCAGTGCCAGACGTGTCCCCCTGCTTAAGCCAGTACATGTCCAGGCCCGTCTGAAGTTTGCTAGAGAGCATTTGGATGATCCAGAAGAGGATTGGGAGAATGTCATATGGTCAGATGAAACCAAAATAGAACTTTTTGGTAAAAACTCAACTTGTCGTGTTTGGAGGAGAAAGAACACCATACCTACTGTGAAGCATGGGGGTGGAAACATCATACTTTGGGGCTGTTTTTCTGCAAAGGGACCAGGACGACTGATCCGTGTAAAGGAAAGAATGAATGGGGCCATGTTTCGTGAGATTTTGAGTGAAAACCTCCTTCCATCAGCAAGGAGATTGAAGATGAAACGTGGCTGGGTCTTTCAGCATGACAATGATCCCAAACACACTGCCGGGCAATGAAGGAGTGGCTTCGTAAGAAGCATTTCAAGGTCCTGGAGTGGCCTAGCCAGTCTCCAGATCTCAACCCCATAGAAAATCTTTGGAGGGAGTTGAAAGTCCGTGTTGCCCAGGGACAGCCCCAAAACATCATTGCTCTAGAGGAGATCTGCATGGAGGAATGGGCCAAAATACCAGCAACAGTGTGTGAAAACCTTGTGAAGACTTACAGAAAACGTTTGACCTCTGTCATTGCCAACAAAGGGTATATAACAAAGTATTTCCATTTCCGGTTCCGGCTCTGCCGGACCGGCGGCGCCACACGAGTCGGCTGCCTGTTGCAACAGCCTTTTTTTTTTATCTTCCTTCTTCTTTCTACACCTTTCACTCTGTATATATATCACGGACGCACGGATCGCCCCGGGGGTCTCCCGGGTCGGCGGACGGAGCCACGGTTTGCAGCGGGAGACGTTACAGCGGGGAGGAGCTAGTGCTAGCTAGCACTTGGCCGCCGCCCGGTGCTAATGGGAAACTCGACATACCGGGAGCTGTAGCGAAAACGAAGCGGGTGCCGGGCTGGAGTTTAGGCGGCGTGAAAGAAATATAAGACAGAATAATAAAGAGCGATGGCAAGAACCAAGCAGACCGCCCGTAAAATCTACTGGAGGAAGAAGCCCCCCAGGAGACAGCTAGCCACCAGGGCTGCTCGGAGAGGCGCTCTGGCCACCGGCAGAGTGAAGAGGCCTCGCCGTCACAGGTCCGTGGCTCTGAGAGAGATCCGTCGCTACCAGAAATCCACGGAGCTGCTCATCCGTAAGCTGCCCGTCCAGCGCCTGGTGAGAGAGATCGCTCAGGACTTCAAGACCGTCCTGCGTTTCCTGAGTTTCGCCGTCATGGCTCTGCAGGAGACCAGCGAGACCCACCTGGTGGTCTCTTCTTCGCTAAGGGGGTCACCATCATGCCCAAAGACTTCCAGCTGGCCCGCTGCATCCGCGGAGAGAGAGCTTAGACTTTCTGCTGCACATCCACCAGCCATAATGCTCTGCACTGTGTGTCTATATATATACATTTATAGTAATATGGACATATGTTTGCTAGATGTTGTTTTTTCTTGCCTTCTGATTGTTGCTCTGAGTGTTGCTATCCCTGTGCTGTTGCAATCCTGGAATTTCCCCATTGTGGGACTAATAAAGGCTTATCTTATCTTATCTTATTGAGATGAACTTTTGTTATTGACCAAATACTTATTTTACCGAGGAATTTACCAATTAATTCATTAAAAATCCTTCAATGTGATTTTCTGGATTTTTTTTTCTCATTTTGTCTCTCATAGTTGAGGTATACCTATGATGAAAATTGGAGACCTCTCTCATCTTTTAAGTGGGAGAACTTGCACAATTGGTGGCTAACTAAATACTTTTTTTTCCGACTGCATGTGGCCAAAACTTGCTTCCTATTTGCTATTATAGTTTCATTACGACTAAACTATGCTTGCCACATTCAACGGGTATTGTTGCTAGTCTTAACTATATGGGACTTTACTGTGACTTTGTGTTGGTGCTTTGACTGCCGTTCAGAAGATTAGTGGAGGTGTGAGTTGGGAGGAGAGGTGCTAAGGAAGATAGTGGGACAAAGAGAAATTTGATGATTTGGCAATACTTATTTTTAAACTGTATTTGGGAGCCAGCCTCTATTTGTTGATGTTGGCTGTCGTATGCCTGGATTTTAAATTTATCCAAATTTTTATGACCAATAATAAATATACTTTCCACCCACTGCTTAAAATGAGGTGATCAAAAATACAGAATGTGATGAAGTCTTTACCAACAGCGATAAACTGGGTGGAAAGCCTGTTTGACTTGCCCGCAGTTCAAGTGTTAATTTGCATACTTTCCATCTTTTAGACCGATTCAGTATCTGGAGCCACTCAAGGATTCATCAATGAGCCGACTGACTGCCTAAGCACTGAACATTAGTCATTCTGCAAACACTAGTTACGACTACTGGAACCTGCAGCTAAGAAAACATGAATTCCTTAAGCTCACAAATCCAGGTGAATCACTCCTACTTTATTCAGCCATTACATCACATGCTCTCAACACAAACTCACAAATGGGGCTGAACAGAAGTGTGGACAAATTAGCTAAAATATGAAGTGTGGTGAAGGGAAAGAGCCATGATACCTCAGGCTTAATTACTGCCTAAAATCATCCAAATTTTCTTCCAGTGTTTTGAAGCTACAGCAAGGAAAACTCTCAAAAGGTCAACGCAATTACTGAACAAATGAATGAGCACACTGTAGCCGTGGCGATGAGTTCAAATGTGGCCCTGGAGTCTGCTGCTGCTTCAGGGGTGGCCCGGCTGCCTGGCGTGTGTAGCGATGATGTGACACATCAAATAAATGTCCACACGAGTCGGGGTCCACACAAGAAAAATGGGCTGGACTTTGACTTTAATGCCAGAGCTATTTGCTGGCTGGCTTGTTGGTGTCACAGTGCCATAGGTCAGAAACCGTCCAGGTATAAATGCTCTCAGCAGACAGGTGGTGGTGAAATCAAAATTATTCAGAGGAGACTTCAGATAATAATCTTCAAGATTCAAAGTATGGGTGGGGGGGGAATCAATATAGCATAATATCTCAATACTTTGTAGTGGCAATACTTTGTCCATTCAAAGACACTAGTATCATGATACTTTATCAATAAACGTTGCAAATGCAATGCTACCCATTTAAGTACCAGAGAAATAAAACTAGTTGACTTTTCAGTCCACTTGATGGTGCGAAATGCTCACTGTCTGGTTAGGTCAGCACAGCAAAGGAGAGACTCCTGAAATCTAACCGGGAGTTCAACAAGACAAAGATTGGGATGGGAAATCACAATATATGATATCGAAAAGGTCGTCTTAATATTACATTGTGGCCCAAGTATGATGATAATGTCCTATCTGTCATGGATGGCCCTTGCGAGCCATCATAAGACGCCACAAGTCACCGGTGAGTTTGCACAGTTTATTGATGAACAGAAAAGGAACACAAAATAATGAGCCACGGTGGGCTAAAACATACTACATAGGGCAATAAGGAAGCACACTTACGATCATAGCAGTAGAATGGGCAGCGTACGAACAGAGGGATGCTCGCTCACGTCTGACAATGGTGAGTTTTTGACGAGACTGCCGTGTCTTTTCGCTCCCAGCTGCCCGCTTAAGAGGAGAGCCGCTGATAAGGCGAAATGCAGCTCAGCTGTCAAACCTGACAGCCGGAAGCCCCTCCGAGCGCTGTCACAATAAAGGCTCGGGGAGCCAAAAGGGACACACAGCCGTCAAAAGGGCGAGGACAGTGCATGGCTCGAGCGTGGACGAAATTGACGCTCAAACCATGACACTATCATTTGGCCGCTTGTGATTCCCACCCCTAAACAACAACAAGCATTAGAAACAAAGACTACAGAAACAAAGTCATCCAGTCAACCTTCTTGTGTTGGAGAACTGCTTTCCAAATACTGCAGCTTTTTTACAATCCTTTGATGGATCTTTGTATTTTCTCTTAAATTTCAAACCGGAGTCCCAGAAATCTTATCCATTTCCCAATAAATTTACATGTAATGCTGGGTAGCATTAAAGTGTTAAATTATCCAACAGCAGTTCCTGCAGTGAAGTGGTATCATGTTATTACTCTCTTTTGGATTTTGTGAATGAGAAGCATTTTTAACATTTGATAGGGATCAAATTCACAACCTCTGACACTGGAGTCCAGCTCTCTATCTGTGTCATCGATAGGATTGATCCACTTGGCAAATCAAGAAATGCTTTTAGGGTGCTTTGTCACCTACCCTGTTTTGTCCTGCTTTTCAGACGTTTGAAACCTCCCTCGAACCATGGGTGTTAGAATAATTTTCAGTATAATTAATCTGAGTCAAAAATCAGGCAGAATATTTAGATATAAGTAGATTTATTCCTCATGTGGCCAATGAGGGAGAAATACAGAGACAGCCCCAAGTCTGACCATCCATACCTCTGAATCAGCCATTCATTGTTCTAGCTTTTAAAGCTGTGTTATCCATGGGAAGACGGAGAGACCACGGAGAAACTGTCCTTGAGTACATCTGGCAAGACAGGGTGTAACAGTTCTTATCTTTGCTCCCAGGAAATAAGAAGCCAGTACATCCTCAGTCACACAGGACTAGACATCCAAAACAAAAATGTGTCAGTACAGCTGGTGATTAAAATTGCTAACTCAGGCACACTCACACGCAGACCGGGGCTATTCAAGGCCATACATGAATCACAAGTCATATCAGACATGGCACTATAAAACAGAATTATAGAATAATATGGAATTTTTCTTTCATATCCCCTCTTGATGCTTAATAAAGCATCACAATTAAAAGAAAAACAACAAAAGAAATAATCTGACAAAGTCATAAAAGAAAAGTAGATTGAATAATGAATAATGATATAGGGATATATATGTGAGGATGTACATGTTGTTATGTGTCTTCGCAATGTTATGAGGTGGTTTGAAACGTGTGTAGAATATGTCATTAAGAGTGAATATGTGCAATATGATTAAAATTAATCTTAGTCTGTGTCAAATTAGAACATAGAAAATGATATGGAGATACTCAATATGGACTGGTGATCTGTCCAGGGTGTACCCTGCCTCTCACCCAAAGATGCTGGGATAGGCTCCAGCTCCCCCGCAACCCGAAAAAAAGGATTAAGCGGAAGAAGATGGATGGATGGATGGATGGAAAATAGACTTAAATTATATTACAACCTTCATACTCCTTAGGTTAGTATCGCCCCTCTCACCATTCTCATCATCTGCAGCAGTTGTATAAAGACATATCACTAAGTTTACAATAACCAGCCTCATCATCATATTAAGGACTCACACAAGAAAAGTCCGAAGTTATCACTATAAAAATCATTACCAAGTTCATGATGAGACGTCTCCATGAAGAGAATCACTAACTTAATCAGTTTTATCATTGCCTGTAAAGCAATGAGGCTGTGTGTATTCAAAGTATTAATATGACCATTTGTATTATTTCCACGGATAGAAGTACAACAATAACCTCCTATAACAGGGTACACATCCCTACGGGTGGCAATTAGTCGACCAAGAACCATTCTATTCTATGTTATAATTTTGCAAATAAATGTAGCCTATAATTAAGTGTTTTAATCCCTAAGGTGTTTTTACCCACTCTCACTCAAAGAAACAGTGAACGAAAGACCCTCACTCCTGTACATTCCATGATGCCCCACAGTGGCATCATGTGGTAGAAAAGTATCTGTCTTCACCCTGCCCACCTGCCCTGCCGACATGATGAGGGTACGGTCAGTTGCCAAAACGGGGTACACAACCCTGCCCAGTTTCCTGGCCAGGTGCGAGTACGCCCAATGACTCAATGACCTTCGACAATGTAGATCCTCGGTATAACACTTGCTCACATTGTTGGTCAAGCAGGGTAGCAGTACAGGGGAAAAACGCACTGTAAGCCATTGCACACTTAGAGAGTGTTAAGCTGCTGGAAAGGGACATCACCACTTCAAAAAGAGGAGTTCCCTGCTGAAATTAACCTTGCATTCACAGAGTAAGGAGTGTCATCATGTTTCCGATCAGTGGAGTAATAAGTGTTGTGATAGGTGTGATTCAAAGTGAAGTTTGCTATGTTATTTCTGTATATAGCCTCTCTTAAGAAACCAAACAGCATGTAGTAGTTGCATCATTTTAGCAATAGCAGATAATTTTTCCAACTGTTAGTGTTATTAAGGAACAAACATAACAATTCTCTACAGTGTATAGGCAATGGAACAACTTAATAACAACCAACACTAAGCATTACTACGAGGATGATGAGGATGATAAGGTAACAACACTAACCACACTTTTCTTTCCCTTGCATTTTTGTCTCGTCATGATAAACAAACAGTCTGCTTCTCTATAGCAAAGGCTGTTGCTGGACACCAGGAGCGCCATCAGCTGACAATTGCATAGAGAAACAGTTAAACAGTCACTTGTTGTTGTTTTTTTTTTAATAAGTATGCAATGTATATTAAAAAGTCTCTTGCTGAGGGTTTCAAGTGGGGTAAAACGTTAGATGCACCCAAGAGCCACATCCTTCATTTTCCGCGGCTCTTGGCATCTCCAGGATAACCTTTGTGCTGTCCTTGCCAGGGAATTTTGGTCTGGTTTCCTTTGATGACCAGATCCCCTGGTTCAGCCAAAAGATGGGTGCACCTCCCACGGTTCCTTCATCACATTGTCCCCCCTGGGAAGGGCAGTATGGATAACACCGCTGTCAGTTGTCATTCTTTGCATGTAATCAACCAGAAACCCTTCCTCATCACCCAAGGTAAATAGCTTCAATAGTAGGGTTTGCCATTCACAATTTCCCTATTTTCTTATTTGTATATTATGCTAATCCTGTAGATCATTGATGGTAAGCTAAATGGTTTCCTAGGTAAATATTTGGTACTAATAATTTGGGTACTGTACCTAAATGTGATATGATTTGACTTGTAAAGTGTATTCCACTAGATGTATTTCATTATCTAAGTGAATCATCCCAGCTATTTTAAACCTTGATATTATTTCGATTAAGGGTTTCAGTGTCACCATAGCAGTATTCAGATTAGTGCAGGGGAAAGCCTTTGTATATTCAATAAGTATGTCAATAATTTCTAAACATTTTTACCTTCACTCTTATTTAGCTCAATGAGATCCATGCAAAGGTTTTGAAAAGACTAAGTTTATGCAAGAAAGATCAAATTATTTTGCTTTGAGCTCTCTAAAGCATTGTTCTCTTCTTACATAATTGAGTTAGGATCTGTGTTGTCTTTGTAGTAGATTCTAAATGGAGTCCCACAGTAAGCATAAATTCAGCATAAATTGGACCCTCCTTAGACATTTGGAACTTTTCTCATAAATTTGCATGGTTTCCTGCTTCCTTATCAGTTTACCTTGTTTCTTATAAACATGATTTTTCTTTTTACAATAATCTGCAAATATTTTTCTTAAATATCTGAAAATCTATTGATATAAATTTTAACTTCTATTGAATGTTGTGATTTCATTACCAAGCGGTTTCATCTATATTTTTCTCTACATTATTGATCATTTATTGATAATTTTTATGTATTATCTATTTTTCTGAGAATTTTTGCGAATTAATTGTTGTGGTTTGTTGTGTTACCCCCCCCTCCCCCCCCCCCCCCCCCCAGATGCACAGAGACGCACATGCATCAAAGTTACAGGGTACTTGCTTTATGGGTAGTGTCCTTTTTACTAGAAGAAGGAATTGGTTTGAGCTATTTATATGTGTTACACACAGTTAATTTAAATAAAAGTTTATGAGTAGTGTAACCCCCTCAAAATGAGGTTTCAATAGTCATGGCTTCTTTTTTGAGTGTCCTCCCTTGACCTAGTTTACAAAGTGCATTTAGGACAAGTAATACAGTTGTCTGTGTAGATTTAATGAAATATAGCTTTTATTGTAACTATTCTGAGTTAGTCATTAAGACCACATCTGTCTGACCTGTTGAACACAGACAGGTTGAATTTGTGTAAGTGTATCCTTTTGAAAGGTTATGTCACACTCCTTCAGGCAGTGGAAAGGTGGACATACTGCTTAATTAGAATTTGGCTTCATTTTGTACAAGGAATGCCTTATTTTATATATTCCTTGGTAAATTATGGTGTGGACTGTAGTCCCGAGGCCCGGCTCGGCCGAGACCAAGCACCAGGAGCACAGCCCAGCTCTTTAGCACGTCATTATCATACAACACAATTATTCCTTATTACTGTCACATTTCTAAAATGTGACACTGTCATACCATTATCCAGTGAGAGGAATCATTGCAAGGTGTCAGATGTATCCTGCAGTGTGAAGTCATGTAAACACTACATTTTTAAAGTCAGTCATTTAAATTGATATGCATTATGTCATTGTCAACGTCATTTGTTCTACTTAGCTTCAGCAATGCTCGTCCTCTGTGAAGTCCTCACTCTGCCACTGCGCCTCACCAATGAGCCCAATGACCAGGTTGATGACAAAGTGTTGCTCCCCTCGCCACAGGCAGCCTGCCACACACTGTCCGGCCTCCTCCCATCTCCCACAAAGATCAAATCTTGGTGCCATCCTGCAAAAAAGAAATTGGGGGAAGCCCAAGGCTACCCCCTATCCGTGCGTCAGAATTCAAAACAACAACAACAGGAGTGCAAATGTTGTCATCCCATAAACTGTTTTTGCTAGTGTTACCGTTATAATCATTCAAGTTTTTCCTTTAGAGTTTTAACAGTGGTTATTCCACTGTTTATTATAATGGGTAATGCTAAGAAACACAAGTGAATTGTTGTATTTGGTCACCAAGGATTAGTTAGAATTAAAGCTAATGGTGATCTTGTGATTTCTATTTTTCATCTTTCTGATTTTGCAATTCTAAAGCCTGGTGAGAGATAAAGATTTTGTGAATGCTCTGTTTGTCCCTTTTCCACAAAAAGAGTTTAAATTACACCTAAAGCTTCCATTATTTCAATAATGTGATTTTCTATTTACAACAACAAGTTTTTGCTAAATATTCAGTGAATCACTAAATGTTTTACCAATTTGCACGAGTCAGCATTACTTTAAAATCACTGTTTAATAAAACAGTGTCACATATTAGAAGCCTTAAGTCAATGCAGCATTTAGAATTAGCAATTGTTGCTTGTAACTTAAAAGATTTAACATGTGTGGTTACACACGTGATTAACTGCAAAGTGTAGGCCTAATCTTTTTCCTTGAGTGGGAGATATCTGTTCTGTCCTTGTGGCAAAGCTTGTGAACTGTTTATAGTTGTTTGTGGCAGAGGTCATAGAGCAGCAGTCTGTGTGCAGGATGTTATCACACAGGAAAAAAAGTTACATTCTGAGCCCTGACATGGACCCAAGGTCAGAATGGTTGATGCTCTAATCTTTCCTCCCCCCCCTTAAATCCTGTAATCCTTCAGAGCTTTTGCCTCCTTTTTAAATTTTTTTTTATATGGACAGTGGAAGGATTAAAATTTTAATAAGCACATAGTCATTTATTAAAAAGTGAAAAAAAAACAAAACAAAACAATAATATGACATAGAAGCACCAAGACCTCTGTTTGATATTCAGCAGCCTCAGGGAAATCATATGCACATACATAGTCATTATCAACCTCTTCTATGCTTTGAATCATGTAATCTAAGCTGTACATAAAGTCTTCAGTGATCGGGCATTATTAAGTGACAGCATTATATCATAATCTTCAGTTAAATTTGTCATTATCATGCTGGTAGTGTTACGTGTGGCCCTCGCGAGCCACACAATGAGAGCCGAGGGCGAGCCAGTGAGTTTGTGATGTTTTATTGTGATAGGGAACAGGGGATAAGGAACACGGCCTCGTGGGGCCAAAAAGCACAAATACTCATACAGGTGTAACACTCACAAATAATGCAGAACGATGAGCAGGTGGCTGGCGCTGGACGTAGGGGTTCCAGCCTTCGATGTGCGTGAAGTCACAGCCCCGAATGATCGGAGCTGCTCCTTCTTATACTCATTAGCAGCGCCTCAGCTGATGAGGGTTAATTGGGCTCCAGCTGTCCCGTATAACTGACAGCTGGGAGCCCGCTGAGACGCTGTCACAGAAAGAACCGGGCTGAGGGGGAATATGGTCTGAGCGCCGGATGACACGGCGTCTCATCCCACATGACACAGCCCCCCCCTCACGGTCGGACTACGAATGACCCGTAACACCTAAGACCACCACCCCCACACACACCTAGGGTGGGCGGATGGGGCGCAGGTCAGGAGGGAGAGAATCAGAGAAAGGAAAGAAAAAAAAAATCGACAATAAACCAATACAGAGTACACGGGAAAAACCCAAACACAATACTCCATAAAACACGAGAAAAAAAAAACCCAGAGAAAGGAAAAAAAAACAATTGACAATAAACCAATACAGAGTACAAGGGAAAAACCCAAACACAATACTCCATGAAACACAACATGAGAAAAAAAAACAGAGAAAGGAAAAAAAAACCAATCGACAATAAACCAATACTGTCATGTTTTGGGACCCAGGAGACAGACACTGACACGGGCAAATTAGTGAACAATAATCTTTATTAGAGTGAAAGGGTGTGTAGTGCAAGTGTGAGCGCGTGGATAGTATCCTGGTCACTGGAACTGAGCACTCTGGATGGAGAGCCGGCAACCCTGGAACATATAAGCACAGACAATTACTTTTGTCCCACGCTAATGACAAGCTATCAGTAGTGAGGCTTACTTGGGAGAAGCACAGGTTACGTCCTGCTGAGAACCAGCGGCCGTGCAACGTGGAGGTGAAAGCGTCCGGGAACGAGCTGGGGCTTCCACCTGTGAATGAGACGAGGACAGGTCTTCCAGTGACTCCGGCTGTGACACCACAGACCGGGGCGATGACAAACCAGCTGATGACAAGACGAGTGATTCCACAGAACGTGGTGACGATGATAATCCAGACGATGACAAGGCGAGTGATTCCACAGAGCGTGGTGACCATGACAATCCAGACGATGACGAGGTGAGTGATTCCACAGAGCGTGGTGACGATGACACAACAGATGACGATGACACAAACTCCACTGGTAACGGTGGCCTGTACTCCTGTAACTGATACAGTAACAATTCAGGAATTTGTGGAGCCAGACGTACCGGTAGTCGTGGTGGTAGCGAACCGCTACGTGTGCGAGTTGGCGCAACCCCGTCAGCTGGGGACGCAGGTCCGCCGCCAAGGGAGTCCACCTGTGCACAGGGGTAGAGGTTAGGAGTAGAGTAGCAAACAGCTCTCTTACGTGCTTGACTTTGAACTGAAGTCCTTGACGAGGCGAGAGACGTTCTAGACGAGACCAGAGAAGATTCTGACGAGGCAGTTCCTGACGAGACAGTTCCTGACGAGACAGCTTCTGACGAGACAGCTTGAGACGAGACAGCTTCCGACAAGACAGCTTCTGACAAGACAGTTTCTGACGAGGCAGTTTTTGACAAGACAATTCTTGACGAGACAGATTCTGACGAGACAAGAGAATACCTTGACGAGGCCAGAGAACGGAGTTCTGGTTCTTTCTCAGACGAGGAGGTCAGACGACTCCGTGCCGGGCTGTCAGCAACGCTGGCTTTTAACAGCTGCTGATTTACACCTGTGGATCTGTGCGCAGCTGGAGTTAATGATGCCAATGACGGCCAGAGGCCGCCATGACAAATACAGAGTACAAGGGAAAAACCCAAACACAATACTCCATAAAATACAACATGGGAGAGAGAAAAAAAACCCAGAGAAAGGAAAAAAAACAATCGACAATAAACCAATACAGAGTACAAGGGAAAAACCCAAACACAATACTCCATAAGATACAACATGAGAGAGAAAAAACCCATTCAGGCAGAGGATAATTGCGGAAATAACAGCCCAACACACAGGGAAGAACCCCCCCCCCCCCCACAATACTCCATAAACCATGTACAGGCAAAAACAAAGAAAATCAACCCCGGAGACCCCAAAACGAGAGGAAAAAACTCTCAAGGGCGAAAATAAACCATTGCAGCCATTCCTCAAACAGGAGGGGAAACCAAAAAAAAAAAAAAAATCACGCTAAACGCGGAACAGTAATAACAGTTTAGCTGTACCCACCCAAACACAAGCACAGCAAAAGACATTCAGTTCGAGGGGTCTCCCCGCACCCAGCGTCCATACCGCTAACAAGGGTGAAGGGAAAAGTTTCGGCGGCCTACCTGAACCCCAGGCCAGAAAACACAGTTCCTCGGGAGGCCCAACCAGATCACCGAACAGAAAGTCTAGCGGGTCGGGCGGCCGCACAAGCGAGCCGTATGGGTACGGCAGACCCTCCGGCGGTCGACCCACAGCGCTCAACCACCAGGCCCGTAGGGGAGAGGGGGAGGTCCAAAAGGGCCCTAGTGGAAGAGGCTTGGGGGAGAGCTGTTGACGAGGTGGAGCAACGTCAGACGGCAGGGGATCAGCAACTCCCTCACCGGACCGGGACACCGCTGGTGCCGAGACCACATCAGACCCCGATTGGGTCTCTGTCGAACCCACATCGGACCCCGATTGGGTCTCCGACAAACCCACGTCGGACCCCGATTGGGTCTCCGTCGGACCCACGTTGGACCCCGATTGGGTCTCCGTCGAATCCACGTCAGACCCCGATTGGGCCGGCGCCGCACCAGAACCGATCTCCGATGTCGAACCTGGACCCTCTGGCACCACGAGTGATGGCAGCTCCTCGCCGGCGACCCTGGGAGAAGGCTCAGGAGAGAAAACAGAACCGGGATCAGGATCACCGGCAGCGCCAGAACCCGGCAAGATAAGCTCGAACGCAGCGGACGGCTGCACCCGGCTCATCTCCCCTAGAGACAGGCTAAAGTTTGATAACCTTCAGTTATCAAGCTCCTCTCCTGTGGAATCAGCTGCCAATCTGGATTCGGGAGTCAGACTCGATCTCTGTTTTTAAGAATAGGGCTAAAACCTACCTTTTTGATATAGCCTACAATTAGGGAGGGATCATGTGTTTCTGAACCCTCCCTTAGTTATGCTGCTAATAGGTTTAGTCAGCCGGGGGACCTCCAGTAATGCACTGGGCCTCACTCCTTTTCTCACTCTCAATGAAATATTTTTTTTTGCTGGTCATTAACATTTGTTTGTTCTCTCCCATAGATTGAGTCCCCATCGTGCTGTTTGCTCTCTACATGTCTGTTCTTTTCTTCTTCTCTATCCCCTCACCCCCCAGCCAGTCGCAGCAGATGACTGCCCCTCCCTGAGCCCGGTTCTGCTGGAGGTTTCTTCCTGTTAAAAGGGAGTTTTTCCTCTCCACCGTCGCCAAGTGCTTGCTCACAGGGGATCGCCTGATTGCTGGGGTCTTTCTGCAACTGTGGGGGTTCCCCCTACAGTTGATAGTGCTATGAGATGACTGTTGTTGTGAAATGGTGCTATATAAATAAAGTTGAATTGAATTGAATTGAATTAAAGTGCTCTAAAGTAAGGAGAAGAAAGATAAGATAGAGCACTTGCCTGATCTCAGGTTCTGACGCCATCCAGGACTGCGAAGATCTGGGATCCAGCATCAGGAGGTCGTCGTCAGGCTCCCACTCAGCTGCGTCGGGCTCTGCAGCTGGCATGATGGAAAGCGCTGCTTGTGCATCCTCCGGCACCGGTGTCCACACCGACAGCCCACACAGCGTGGTGGCAGGAGAACCTCGTCCCGCTGGACCGGACCGCTCCTCCGTGGAGACCCGGGGATGCTTGGTCGTCGGCGCAGGCTCCACGTAGCAATCTGCTTTCCTCCTCCATCCACGACGTAGCTGCAGAACCGGAACCAGGCTGCCCAGAACTGCAGGCCCCCTCCTCATCCCACGACGTTGGCCTGGCGCCGGGGACCGCTCAGTGGAGGGAGACACAGAGGGTGCAGGATTAATGATTACAGCTACAGCAGGTGGTGGGAGTTCGGGGAGCTGCGAACCCCAAACTCCACCTCCAGGAGTTTGACAGAGCAAATCACAAGGTGAATGTAAAAAAACTGGGACTTGCCTGTCTCCTGGAGGCTGGATGGTGCCTGCTGTAGTGGACGTTGCTCCTCCCTTTCCCCCCCGGGCGGTAATGGAGGACCTCCTGAGAGGACGTCGGGGAGCTGCTCGGGTTGATTCCAGGAGGGAGCTCGCCAGGTCAGGATTCTGGATGCACACAGCAGCTGGGGAGCGCGTCAAGGAGGAGGGGGCGACAGCCGAGATGAGCCGGGCCCGGAGCGCTGGCGTAACAGCGGCGGGAGGTGGCTCAGGAGACGAGGCTGCGGGATCTCCTCTCAGACGAGGCGCAGGAGTGACAGCTGCGGGGGAGGATGAGACCTTGCGGTGACCCGGAACTGGATCCGGACGGGGTTCATGCTGAGAAGGTTTGGCAATGTGACGACGGCTATTCCCAGGGGGCAAAGCGAAGGAGAGACCCGGGAATCGCCGCTCCTGAGCAGAGACCGAGGCGAGGAGGGCGTCGAACTCGGGGTAGTCTCGCAGCCCTGGACTCCTCTCCACCAGTCCAACTGTCGCTGCCACATGCTTCATGGTGGAGGACGGGTGCACAGCGGAGCGAGCAGCAGCCACTCAGTCCCGGACCTTAATTGCAGACAGCTGCAGATCCTCCGGGGGAATCCCGAGTGACGTCGTGCTGGATGGGGAAAGCCCTCTGGATGGTGCGAACTCCAGGGCCGGAGCGGAGGCAGGAGCGGAATCCCGAAGCAAAGGGTGACGTCTCCTCCTCTTCGGTTTCCTGCCGGGATTTCCCTCCAACCCACAGAGTATTTCCCGCTGTGCAGATATGTCCAATCTCCTCACGCTCACCTCAGGATGACAGGCGAAGCGGGGAAGATAATTGAGAACCTCCTCAGCCTGGTCCAAGTACCGGTGCACGTCGCTACTGAAGTTGAGGAGGGAAGCGGTGTTAAGGATGTCATCCACGCACTCGAGGGCATCTGCGAGGACATCACTCGAACCCTGAGTGCGGGACCTCCGTGACGGCATGCTTCCGCGACGGTACCTGGACAGGTAAGGGCAACAGTCCAAAGCAGCAAACTCACGGCCGCCGGCAACTCGTCTGGCTGTGACTTACTGTTACGTGTGGCCCTCGCGAGCCACACAATGAGAGCCGAGGGCGAGCCAGTGAGTTTGCGATGTTTTATTGTGATAGGGAACAGGGGATAAGGAACACGGCCTCGTGGGGCCAAAAAGCACAAATACTCATACAGGTGTAACACTCACAAATAATGCAGAACGATGAGCAGGCGGCTGGCGCCGGACATAGGGGTTCCAGCCTTCGATGTGCGTGAAGTCACAGCCCCGAATGATCGGAGCTGCTCCTTTTTATACTCATTAGCAGCGCCTCAGCTGATGAGGGTTAATTGGGCTCCAGCCGTCCCATATAACTGACAGCTGGGAGCCCGCTGAGATGCTGTCACAGAAAGAACCGGGCTGAGGGGGAATATGGTCTGAGCGCCGGATGACACGGCATCTCATCCCACATGACAGGTAGCAGTGATTAACATGCATGCAACTTTACTTAACTTACTGGCTTATCTGTCATAGCTTTGTTGTTGACGGGAGGAGCGCGGGCAGTGGTGAGGTGACGTTGTTTTGTTGAGAGTGGGGAACACAGGGAAGGAGGGCCCTTGTCAGGCTGTTAGTCCGGTGTCCTTTTTCCCTGTAAAGTTCACTGTTATTCTTCAGTCAGAGAGATAATGCAACTGAGTCAATAAAAATCACAGTGATACGTCAAAAAATTGTTTAAAAATAGCCCAATGTTGTTTATTTTCCAAAGAAAAAAATGGAGTAAATGAAAATACTGGCTTTAAAAACATGTGAATATTTACCAGTGACGCAACTTTAAAGTCAAAACCCACAAAATTAGATTAAAAACCCCACAAAATGAAACTGTAAAACCCCTAAGCTGTGCAAAAATACCCATATATAGATTTTTTCCCCCCCTCTTCCCCTTATTCTCACTCACTCGCTGTCAAACACAAGGGCCCACACATACACACACGCAGCGCAGTCCTGTTATCTCTCCAAGGTTACTTTTGGGCAGCTGCTGACACAGAGAAACAGGACGATAGTCTTAAAAAAATCTTGAAATGGCTTTCCCTCTTCCTTCTATCTCCCCTTCTTATCCGTATATTATTTATTTTGGTTTGGGAATTGGCCTAAATTCTGCTCGTTTGACTGGGTAGGTCTGCTGCCTGGTGCGACGAGGCCAGTATCTGTGTGCTCTCGGACTAATGGACTGTTGTGCTGACAATGTGTCTCTGCGTATTTGTGTGTGTGTGTGATTGTGTGTGTGTTTGTCCAACCGTCTTCCGTATGGATGAGGGTTTGTCTATGTCTATGTCTCTAAATGTGTATTATTACTGTGTGATCCCAGTAAATTTTATCAGCTATCGTGCATAATGATCTTCAATGAATCTAATGAAGGAGTGGATGCGACACAATATATAGACTATAATAGGAGTATAATTTGTGATCAGTATATTCCTGAGCTATTAACATCTTTTAAAAACCAATACAATTATTATTTCATGCATTTAAACGTCAGGAGCTTGAATAAACATCATCATGATCTAGTTACTTTACTTACCAGTCCCCACACAGCCATTAGAGACCCCACTCAGACTCATAGCTTTGTCTAAGGCTCCGTTGGCCACAGTCACTCACCGGACCGCCCCAGTGTCAGTCATTGTATCAGGCAACCATCGGGAAGAGCTAAGGCTAACGCTGATGGTCCACCTCATCCCCACATACAGACAGAGACTGAAACTCACTAAACCTGTTGTGACCACCACGAAGAAATTGACCAGTGAAGCTGGAGAGAAACTGAACACACGCATGGAAATAACTGACTGGGGCATGTTTAAAGGAGCCACACATGATCTTAATGAGTACACAGACACTGTGAACTCATATATCAACTTCTGTGAGGAGCACATTCTTCCATCGCGCACCAGGGTGAGATACTCTAATGATAAGCCCTGGTTCACAGCCAAGCTTAGACAGATCAGGAATGAGAAGGAAGCAGCATTGAAAAGTGGAGACAGGGACTGCTACAGAGAGGTCAAATATCGGTTTAACAGAGAGCTGAGGAGAGCTAAATCTGTGTATTCTGAGAGACTCCAGCAGCAGTTCACTGCTAATGACTCGGCTTCTGTGTGGACAGGACTGAGGCAAATCACCAACTATCGGCCTCAGGCTTCTAAAGGTCAGGATGACAAAGCCCTTTGTCAAAAACTGTCCCAACATTACGCCCGTTTTGACACCTCGTCAGCTGTGTCCAACTCACCCACTCCACCCAGCTCCACTGCCTCCTCAGCCCCTAATTCCTAATTGCCTAATAGCCCCTAATTGCACTACGAAGATACGGATACGGACCAGTGATGCTGAGGAGAAGCTGGAAACGTGCATGGAAATATCTGACTGGGGCATGCTTAAAGGAGCCACGCATGATCTGGATGAGTACACGGACACTGTGAACTCATATATCCACTTTTGTGAAGAGAACATTCTTCCATCACGCACCAGGGTGAGTTACTCTAATGACAAACCCTGGTTCACAGCTAAGCTCAGACAGATCAGGAAGGAGAAGGAAGCAGCGCTGAAAAGTGGAGACAGGGACTGCTACAGGGAGGTTAAATACCGGTTTAACAGAGAGCTGAAGAGGGCTAAATCTGTGTACTCAGAGAGACTCCAGCAGCAGTTCACTGCTAATGATTCGGCTTCCGTGTGGAGAGGACTGAGGCAGATCACCAACTATCGGCCTCAGGCTCCTAAAGGTCAGGATGACAAAGCCCTTTGTCAGAGACTGTCCCAACACTATGCCCGTTTTGACACCTCGTCATCTGTGTCCAACTCCCCCCCTCCCTCCAGCTCCACAGCCTCCACATTCCCTACTTCATTTAAGGCACCCCCCCCCTCCTCCCCCCCTCCCCTTATCATCAGTGAGCAGGATGTGCTCAAACAGTTCTCCAGACTGAACCCGCGCAAGGCCCCCGGCCCAGACGGCGTGTCTCCCTCCACCCTGAGACTCTGTGCGAAACAGCTGGCTCCTGTATTCACAGACATTTTTAACACCTCCCTTAAGTTATGCCACGTGCCATCCTGCCTCAAATCCTCCACCATCATCCCTGTCCCCAAGAAGCCACGGATCACTGGACTTAATGACTACAGACCTGTAGCGCTCACCTCTGTAGTCATGAAGTCCTTTGAGCGCCTGGTCCTGTCCCACCTCAAGTCCATCACCACCCCTCTCCTGGACCCGCTGCAGTTTGCCTACCGAGCCAACAGGTCTGTAGACGATGCAGTCAACCTGGCCCTCCACTCCATCCTGCAGCACCTGGACTCCCCGGGAACCTACGCCAGGATCCTGTTTGTGGACTTCAGCTCCGCATTCAACACCATCCGCCCCGCTCTGCTCCGGGACAAGCTGTCCCTGCTCAACGTGCCTGACTCCCTCTGCAGGTGGATCATCGACTTCCTGACGGACCGGAGGCAGCATGTGCGGCTGGGAAAGACTGTCTCAGACTATACTAGCATCAGCACCGGATCACCCCAGGGCTGTGTACTTTCCCCCCTACTCTTCTCCCTTTACACCAACTCCTGCACCTCCAGCCACCAGTCTGTCAAGTTGATCAAGTTTGCGGACGACACCACCCTCATCGGGCTCATCTCCAACGGCGACGAGTCCGCCTACAGGAGAGAGGTGGCCCAGCTGGCGTCCTGGTGCAGCAATAACAACCTGCAGCTGAACGCTCTGAAGACAGTGGAGATGATTGTAGACTTCAGGAAAGTCACTACTCCTCTGCACCCCCTCACCCTCTCAGGCTCTCCCATCACCACTGCTGATTCCTTCCGCTTCCTAGGCACTACCATCACCAGGGACCTCAAATGGGAGCTGACCATCAGCTCACTCATCAAAAAAGCCCAGCAGAGGATGTTCTTCCTGCGGCAGCTGAGGAAGCTCAAGCTACCCACCAAGATGTTAGTGCAGTTCTACACAGCCATCATCGAGTCCATCCTCACCACCTCCATAACCGTGTGGTACGCAGGAGCCACTGCCAGGGACAGACTAAGGCTGCAGCGCGTCGTGCGCACTGCTGAGAAGGTGATCGGCTGCAAGCTCCCATCTCTCCAGGATCTGTACATCTCCAGGACCCGGAGGCGTGCTGGCCGGATCATAGCCGATCCCTCAAACCCTGGTCACGTACTGTTTGCCCCCCTCCCCTCTGGTAGAAGACTTCGGTCCATCCAGACTAAAACCTCCCGTCACATGAACAGCTTCTTCCCCTCTGCCATTAGACTGCTGAACACTAAGTGACTCTCGTGCACCATGTACAGCAGCTCAACCAGACTCATGTCAATCATCACTGTTTTCTTCCTGCATTACCGACTGCACTATATAGTTCTCCACAGTATCTGCTGCTGGCTAATATATATTTTAACTGTTGACCAGTATCACTTAATCTTATCCTACACTTTATTACATGTATAGTTTATTTCTCTTATCTTATCATGTTTAATGTTGCAGCATTGTACCGAGACAAATTCCTAGTTTGTGTACTACATGAACAATGGCAATAAACCTGATTCTGATTCTGATTCTGATTCTGATTCTAATTCATCAAAAGCGGTCCCCCCCCCTCCTCCTCCTCCTCCTCCCCCCCTGCCCTTGTCATCAGTGAGCAGGACGTGCACAGACAGTTCTCCAGACTGAACCCGCGCAAGGCCCCCGGGCCGGACGGTGTGTCTCCCTCCACCCTGAGACACTGTGCGAAAGAGCTGGCTCCGGTCTTCACAGACATTTTTAACACCTCCCTTAAGCAATGTCACGTGCCGACCTGCCTCAAATCCTCCACCATCATCCCTGTCCCCAAGAAGCCACGGATTACTGGACTTAACGACTACAGACCTGTAGCGCTCACCTCTGTAGTCATGAAGTCCTTTGAGCACCTGGTCCTGTCTCACCTCAAGTCCATCACCACACCCCTCCTAGACCCGCTGCAGTTTGCCTACCGTGCTAACAGGTCTGTGGACGACGCAGTCAACCTGGCCCTCCACTCCATCCTACAGCACCTGGACTCCCCGGGAACCTACGCCAGGATTCTGTTTGTGGACTTCAGCTCCGCATTCAACACCATCCGCCCCGATCTGCTCCAGGACAAGCTGTCCCTGCTCAATGTGCCTGACTCCCTCTGCAGGTGGATCACCGACTTCCTGACGGACCGGAGGCAGCATGTGCGGCTGGGGAAGTCTGTCTCGGACTCTGTTAGCATCAGCATTGGATCACCCCAGGGCTGTGTACTTTCCCCCCTACTCTTCTCCCTTTATACCAACTCCTGCACCTCCTCCCACCAGTCTGTTAAGCTGATTAAGTTTGCGGACGACACCACCCTCATCGGGCTCATCTCCAACGGCGACGAGTCCGTCTACAGGAAAGAGGTGGCCCAGCTGGTGTCCTGGTGCAGCCATAACAACCTGCAGCTGAACGCTCTGAAGACAGCGGAGATGATTGTGGACTTCAGGAAAGTCACAACCCCCCTGCCCCCCCTCACCATCACAGGCTCTCCCATCACCATTGCAGATTCCTTCCGCTTCTTGGGCACCACCACCACCTGGGACCTCAAATGGGAGCCAACCATCAGCTCCCTCATCAAAAAGGCCCAGCAGGGGATGTTCTTTCTGCGGCAGCTGAGGAAGCTCAAGCTACCCACCAAGATGCTAGTGCAGTTCTACACGGCCATCATCGAGTCCATCCTCACCTCCTCCATAACTGTGTGGTATGCAGGAGCCACTGCCAGGGACAGACTAAGGCTGCAGCGCGTCGTGCGCACTGCTGAGAAGGTGATCGGCTGCAAGCTCCCATCTCTCCAGGACCTGTACATCTCCAGGACCCGGAGGCGTGCTGGCCGGATCATAGCCGATCCTTCACACCCTGGTCACGTACTGTTTGCCCCCCTCCCCTCAGGTAGAAGACTTCGGTCCATTCGGACTAAAACCTCCCGGCACATGAACAGCTTTTCCCCCTCTGCCATCAGACTGCTGAACATTAAGTGACTTATTGACTCTCGTGCACTATGTACAGCAGCTCAACCAGACTCATGTCGTTCATCACTGTTTTTTCTGTTGCATTATCAACTGCACTGTGGTACCCCATATTATCTGCTACTTGCTAATTTTTTTAAAAACTGTCTTGACTAGTACTACTCATTATTACTATTATTATTATTATTATTATTATTATTATTACTTATTTTTCTACACTTATTGCACGTTTTTAGTCCTTTAGTTTTTTAGTTTATCTCTTTATCTCATCATGTTTTTTAATGTTGCAGCATGGCACCGAGACAAATTCCTAGTTTGTGTACTACATGAACAATGGCAATAAATCTGATTCTGATAAGGCTGTATGTTTTACCAGTGTCGTCCACTCCGGTCATCCTTGGCTATCATTGGCTTCACCTACACAACCCCTCTATTGACTGGCGTTCGGGGTGTATGGTTTCCTGGAGTTTGTTTTGCTCGAGTGTCTGTTTGGAGTCTGCTGCATGCTCGCCTGCTGTGCCTCTGGGTACACCTGCCTCTCCTCCTCCCGACCTGTCTAAAGTGCCATCTGAGTATCACGATTTAGGGGCCGTTTTCAGCAAATCCCAGGCCCTTTCCCTTCCCCCTCACTGCTCGTATGATTGCGCGATTAACCTCCGGGCCGGTGCTCCACTGCCATCTAGCAGACTGTACAACCTGTCTGCTCCGGAGCGTGCGGCTATGGACACTTATATCAAGGAGTCCCTGAGTTTGGGCATAATAAGACTTTCTTCATCGGCGGTGGGGGTGTTGTTTTGTTTTGTTTTTGTCGGGAAGAAGGATGGTTCTCTTAGGCCATGCATTGACTTTCGTGAACTCAATAATATAACCATCAAAGACAAATACACTCTCCCTCTCATCAACTCTGCGTTTGATTCCCTCCAGGGGGCCTGTTGCTTCACAAAGTTAGACCTGCGCAACGTCTATCATCTGGTGCGGATACGGGAGGGGGATGAGTGGAAGACGGCCTTTCGGACCCCTAGTGGGCATTTTGAATACTTGGTCATGCCGTTCTGGCTGACCAATGCCCCGGCCGTCTTCCAACATCTAATTAATGATGTTCTGAGAGACTTTTTGGGCACATTTGTGTTTGCATACCTGGATGACATTCTCATCTTTTCACAGTCCATGGAGGAACATCGCGTGCACGTCAGGTGGGTTCTGCAGCGACTGCTGGAAAATAAGCTCTTTGTAAAGGCGGAGAAGTGTGAGTTCCATGTTTCTCGGACCTCCTTCCTTGGCTTCATCATTGCCCACAAGGAGATCATCCCTGACCCAGCTAAGGTGAGGGTGGTGGTGAAGTGGCCCACCCCCTCATCTAGGAAGCAGCTTCTAGAGTTCCTGGGGTTCACTAATTTCTACCACCGTTTCGTGCAGAACTACAGCTGCATTGCCCTACCACTGACCAACCTAACATCCACCAAGGTGCCCTTTCGATTGATGGAGGAGGCGGACGCGGCTTTTTCCCTCCTGAAGGACAAGTTCTCTTCCTCGCCTATAGTGACGCAGATGGACCCCGCTCTCAAATGCCTAGTGGAAGTAGATGCCTCAGACTCAGAGGTCGGGGCCGTCTTGTCCCAGCGCTTCCTGGCGGACGGCAAGATATGCCCCTGCGTGTACTTCTCCTGTCACTTATCCCCAGCGGAGCGCAACTATGACATCGGCGACAGGGAACTGCTGGCGGTCAAGCTCGCTTTGGAGGAGTGGCGTCACTGGTTGGAGGGCACTTCTCAGCCGATCATCGTCTGGACTGACCACAAAAATCTGGAGTGCCTCCAGACGGCTAAGTGTCTGAACACTCGACAGGCCCGCTGGTCTCTCTTCTTCGGATGTTTCAACTTCACCATTTCCTACCGCCCTGGGTCGAAGAATACTAAACCGGACGCCCTGTCTCATCAGTTTGCCCCAGAGACGGCGGAGACGGCCGAACATCCCATTCTCCCCTCATCGTGTGTTGTGGGCGCCTTCTCCTGGGGTATTAAGGACAAGGTCCTGAGGGCACAGTCTGACGAGGCCGACCCGGGGAGGGGCGGGGCAGTGGGGAGGTTGTTTGTCCCTTCGGCCGTCCTGGGGGAGGTCATTCAGTGGGGTCATGGGTCCAAGTTTGCGTGCCACTCGGGAAGGGCGCACACAGTGGCTCTCCTGCAGAGGACGCTTTGGTGGTCGTCTTTCCAGAAGGACGTCGGGGACTACATCCGAGCCTGTCCTCAGTGTGCGGCTGGCAAGACATCCTCTTCTTCACCTGCCGGGCTGCTTCACCCCCTTCCCATCCTGGGCAGGCCATGGTCGCACGTGGCATTGGACTTTGTCACTGGTCTCCCCACGTCCAATCAGTTCACTACTATCCTCACGCTGGTTGACAGATTCTCCAAGGTTGCCCATTTTGTCCCTCTGAGGGGGTTGCCCACGGCTAAGGAGACAGCCGACCTCCTGGTCCAGCACGTGGTTAGGCTGCATGGTATCCCTCGAAACATCATCTCCGATCGAGGACCCCAGTTCGTCTTCAGGGTCTGGAGGTCTTTCTGCGTTGTGTTGGGGGCCACAGCAAGTCTGCCATCTGGATACCATCCACAATCCAACGGGCAGTGCAAACGAGCCAACCAGGAGGTGGAGGTGGCGCTGTGGTGCGTTGCAACCTCGAATCCATCATCATGGAGCACGCACCTCCCCTGGATTGAATACACACATAACACTGCTGTATCAACAGCCATCAGCATGTCCCCCTTTGAAGCTTTGTTGGGTTATAATCCCCTGCTGTTCCCTGAGGAGGAGGGAGACATCGCTGTTTCTTCTGTTTGCGCCCACATGAGGCATTGCCGGTGGATCTGGAAGACGACCAGGGCAGCACTTCAGCAGAAGGCGGAACGTAACACCTCGGTGGCCAACCAGCGCAGGGTCCTGGCTCCCGCCTACCGGGTGGGCCAGCAGGTATGGTTGTCCACCAAACACATTAACCTGAAGGCTGAAAATAGGAAGACTTCACAATGGTTCATTGGACCCTTTCCCATCAGCCGGATCATTAACTCTGTGTCTGTGCGCCTGACTCTCCCCCCCTCCCTCCGCATCTGCCTGACCTTTCATGTGTGGCAGGTGAAGCCCGTCTGTTCCAGCTCTTTGTGTCCTCCTCCCAGGTCTCCACCTCCATCGATGGTGATTGATGGTGACCCGGCATGGCCAGTCAACGCCATCTTGGACGTTCATCGCCGGGGTCATGGCCTGCAGTACTTGGTGGACTGGGAGGGTTTCGATCCGGAGTGGAGATCCTGGGTGCGTCCCTCCTTTGTGCTGGACAAGCAGCTCATCAGGGACTTCCATGGGATGCACCCAGGAAGGTTGGAACGCCCGCCGAGAGGCGTTTCGTAGGGGGTGAGTACTGTCATGGCCGCCAATCTGTTAAACCTGTGTGCGCACCTGCCTGCCATCTTCCTCTGCCTATTTATACCATCAGGTCCAGTGCTCGGTGCGGAGTCGTCTGTTTCTCTACCCAGAAACCTGCTACGCCAACCTTTGAGCTTTCCAGCCTCGTTGTGTGCTTCCTCGTCGGCTTCCAAGCCATCGCTACTCCCTGTCCAGGCCTGCACCTTCCAGACCAACCAACAACCAAGTAAGCCACCACTATTCCTTCTCACCCTGTCAGCTTCCCTGTGCACAGGCAGAGATTCGTGGCGGCAGACCCCTTTCTCCCTGGCGACGGATTCATCTGCCTCCCACACCGGCATTCAGTTCTCCGGCCACCTGCGGGCACTATCCTCCTGGCTGCAGCTTCAGCGCTAACCTGGGCTACTCTCCACCATCTCAGACAGTAAGCACTAATCCATCAAAAGTGCCTTCCGGGCCTAAAACTGTAATTAACACCCTCTGTCTCTTCCCAGGGTTGCCAGGTCGTATGGTGCTCTGCTCGCCCCAGCTGATTTGCCTGCTTACACTACACTTACATAACCCTGCATACACGCACCCGCTCACATCCACTATACCAATAAAACGGTTAATTGTATCTGCCTTGAGTCGTGTCTGCTTTATGGGTGACTAGAACCATGTCAGAAACTTGGCTGAACGATAAGTCATACATAGACATCTTAAACCTTGATGGTTATAAACTGTATACGAAGAACAGATGTGGCAGATCTGGTGGTGTCTGTCTGTATACCTCTTGTAGACATGATGTCGGTGTTTATGATGATATTGTCATGGAAGACTGTCATATTGACCCTTTTTGTTGAGATACGTGTCAAAAATGGGAAAAATTTAATTGTAGGTGTGATTTATCGCTCCCCGGACACCGACCTTAATATTTTCACAACCAAACTGGAAGAAATCTTATTCTCAGTCAACAACAAAAATAAAAGCTGTATTCTCCTTGGAGACTTCAACATTGATCTCTCCAGGAATGATGCAGCTAAAAATGACTTTATGAATACACTACACTCCTCTTCCTTCTTCCCTACCATTAATACCTATACTAGAATCACTCACTCCACCAAGTCCATTATTGATAAGATCATTACTAACATTTGCAATTCCACACTGGCATCTGGAGTCGTGCTCTCCAAGATTTCTGATCACTTCCCCATTGTTCTGTTTCTTGACCTTGCCGTTAGGCCCTTAATCTCATGACATAAACTAAAAATAAAAATACTTAATGAAGAAACCTTACAACGACTGAGTGAGGACTTGCATGTCAAGGCATGGAATAGAATCTACAATTGTAGTGATGCTGATGCTGCGTTTGATGCCTTGACTAAGGAAATAACAGAATCCATCCAGAGGACAATTCCTGTCAAGGCTATCACATGTAACCGTACTATTCAACATCCATGGCTTTCTAAGGGCATACTAAAATCTATTAAGTACAAAAATAAATTATATAAACGCTACATAAAAAATCCAAATATTAACAATAAAAATGTATACGTATACTAACTATAGAAATAAATTAACACATATTATTGGAAAGAGTAATTACTATGCAGAACTTATAAATGCATCACAGGGTGATTCCAAGAAATCCTGGAGTGTACTAAATAAGGTTCTAAATAGGGACCAAAAAACCCCCACACTTCCAAACAATAACGCAGTCAGTAATCTCACCAGTAATGCCACTGTCACTGACAAATTTAATAATTATTTTGTCTCTATTGGAGAAAATTTATCTAATAAAATTAACCAACCCCAGGCTGCCTCTTTCAAACACTATCTATCAGGAAACTACCGGAATTCTTTCTTCCCGAAGCCAACTGATTGTGAGGAAGTCTGGAAAATCATCAAAGACATGAAGAACTCAAACTCTGCTGGAGCTGATGAAATTTCCAGCAAAATTTTGAAAAGTATCATTAATTAAATACTGGAACCCCTTACCTACTGCATTAATCTGTCTCTAATCTCCAGAGTAGTGCTACAAATAGCAAAAATTGTACAAATTATACCAATTTATAAATCAGGTGATAAGAATGATTTGACTAATTATTGTCCAATATCCATTCTGCCTACTCTTTCAAAGGTTTTGGAAACAGTAGTTTATAACAGACTTACCAGTTACCTTGATAAGTTCAACATTATTATCCCATCTCAGTATGGCTTCAGAAAGAAATACACTACCTATATGACAATACTTGACCTAACTGAAAAAATCAATGATGCAATTGAAAGAGGCAGCGATGGTATTGGCATTTTTTTAGACCTGTCTAAAGCATTTGATACCATTAACCATGACATCCTAATTAATAAATTACAACATTACGGTATCAGAGGCCTTGCATTAGTTTGGTTTATTAATCATCTGTCTGGAAGACTTCAGTATGTTTATATAAATAACCACAAGTCATCACATAAATCCATCGATCATGGGGTTCCCCAGGGTTCCATTTTAGGACCAGTTCTATTCATTCTGTATATGAATGACATTGCTAATTCCTTGTCTCTACTACATAAAGTACTGTTTGCTGATGACACTAATTTATTTTTTGCTCACCAGAATCCAAATGAACTTGAACAGATAACAAATGGTGAACTTATGAAAATAGACACCTGGCTTCAGTGTAACAAACTTTCACTTAATATCAGTAAAACTAATTATATTGTATTCCATTCCTATAAAAAGCCAGACACCAAGGAAATTTGCCCCCAAATTAATGGACAGTATATTACAAGAGTTAGCTCTAAAAACTTCTTGGGGGTCCTCATTGATGAATTTCTCAATTTCAAATGTCACATTGACGAGCTAACCAAGAAACTGGCCAAATACGCTGCTCTGTTTTTTTAAAGTGAGACATTTTCTACCACTTTCAGCACTTCTCACTCTATATAAAACTTTATTTGAGCCTCACTTACATTACTGCAATATCATATGGTGTAACACATTTCCAACTCACCTAAAAAAGCTAGAAATTCTCCAAAAGTAAGTCATACGTGCCTTATCGTGGTCTGAATATAATTCTCCTACTAGTCATGTTTTCCATCGTTATAATCTTCTAAGACTTGCTGAGCATAATTATTTCCAGAATGCCTGTATAATGTATCAGGCTGTCCACAAACTCAACTATAAATTATGTGAACTCATTCCAACCTTCCTTCCCATGCACACTTATACCACTAAAAATAAAAAAAACAAATTACTGGGAAAAAACGAAGACTAAAATCCACCAGGTTTAGAATTGTGTGCAGAGGACCGCAGATTTGGAATGAGCTTGATGAGAATCTAAAAATGTCACCTTCCCTCTCCATCTTCAAGAAAAAACTAAAAATGCAACTCCTATCATTATATAATTAATCTGCTATTTGTTACACAAACTTGCTTACTGATGAGTTGTTACGCCATTGTAATTTTGTTTTATGTGTTGATTCACTCCAATAGTATTCAATAACTTGACTATACTGTATATCTTGAACTCACCTACTATTTCAATGTAAACAAATGCTGGGATTATGTGCTATATGTCTGTCATACGTTTGTTTGTTCTTTCACACAAAGACATCAAATTGATTTCCATCATCATTTCATTGTAGAATTGGGCTCCCTACTAAAAGCTTTAAATAGCTTATTTGGGATAACCCATTCACACTCCAAAACAACGTAAAAAAAAAAAAAAGCCTATTGTATACTGCTAATCATGCTGTTGACAATTCATATTGTAATTCATTCATGCTGTTGATAATGTGTGTGTGTGTGTGAATAAACAGAAACTGTAAACTGAAACTGTTAACATGGAATTTGGCCTGCTAAGATGTTTTTGATTGAAATTGTCAGAGCGTGGGCTCGAGCCATGTCCTTGCCTTATGTTATAGTTTGTAGTTCTTGTCATCAGGACATAGTCTCTGTAAGGGATCCTACCTGCTCTGTGTGCCCACCTCTCTCCCTCCCCTCTCTGATTAGTGCTCTACCTGCAGCCCTGACTACACCTGTTGCCAATTTGGACCACCCTTTGTAAGGGAGCTTCTTCCATTGCTCTGCCTGGTCGCGTAGACTGGCAACCTAACCATATGCATGCTTTGCCCACATTGTATAAGATAAGATAAGATAAGCCTTTATTAGTCCCACAATGGGGAAATTCCAGGATTGCAACAGCACAGGGATAGCAACACTCAGAGCAACAATCAGAAGGCAAGAAAAAACAAGAGCAGCTAGTATACATATGTACATATTTATATATATATATATATATATATATATATATATATATATATATATATATATATATATATATATATATATATAGACACACAGTGCGGAGCATTGTGGTTGGTGGATGTGCAGCAGAAAGTTTAAGCTCTCTCTCCGCAGATGCGGCGGGCCAGCTGGTGGTGACCCTCTTGGCGTGGATGGCACACAGGTTGGTGTCCTCAAAGAGACCCACCAGGTAGGCCTCACTGGCCTCCTGCAGAGCCATGACGGCAGAGCTCTGGAAGTGCAGGTCGGTCTTGAAGTCCTGAGCGATCTCCCTCACCAGGCGCTGGAAGGGCAGCTTACGGATGAGCAGCTCCGAGGATTTCTGGTAGCGATGGATCTCTCTCAGAGCCACGGTACCGGGCCTGTAACGGTGAGGCTTCTTCACTCCGCCAGTGGGGTGGCCGGAGCGCTTTACCGAGCAGCCTTGGTGGCCAGCTGCTTCCTGGGGGCTTTTCCTCCAGTAGATTTACGGGCGGTCTGCTTGGTTCTTGCCATCGCTCTTTATTATTCTGTCTTATATTTCTTGCACGAAGCCTAAACTCCAGCCCGGCACCCACGTCGTTTTTGCTTCAGTTCTCCCGGTATATCAAGTTTCTCCGTTAGCACCGGGTGGCGGTTGAGTGCTAGTTAGCTCTTCCCTGCTGTATTGTCTCCTGCTGTAAACAGAGGCTCCGTCCGCCGACTCGGGAGACCTTTGGGGCGATCTGTGTGTCCGTGATATATATAGAGTGAAAGGTGTGCCGGATCAGAAAGTTATCACCGGATCAGAAAGAAGAAGGAAGATAAAAAGACTCAGAATTGAGCCGCTGTTGCAAAAGGCAGCCAACTTGTGTGGCGCCGGAAGTGAAAAAGGAACTCTTGTCTGCCGTGTTGGACCTCTGCTTGCTTTAGACCCTGTTGCCTGCCTGACGCCTTGGACCTCTGTCTGTCCTACTCTGCCTGCCATGCTCTGACCTCTGCCTGACTGGATTTGAACTTCCCTCACAGACTGGAATTGGATTACCTGGACTCTGCACATTTCCCCTTCACATTCCCCAAAGTAAATGGACTTACCATTGTGAACTTACAATATTTCCTTCACCCCTTTCCCTCTATCCAGGCCTGGCCATCCTGCCTGCAGCATCCCCCTGGAACTCCTGTACTGTTTCCCTATTCAAGTGTGTCCCTCCACTGTCTCCTACTCCTCAGCCGAAGAGAATCAGCCTCCCTGGTTCAGCAGCATTTTCCCAGCGTACCTGTAAGCATAAAACATACAGTATCATTACTCCCCATCTGTTCCTCATACTCATTCCTGTTCTGCTCTCTCCCTCCAGGGTTGCCAGATCCTTGTGGCAAATCATTACTGCACCTACTATTGCACAACCTTGTTAATAAAGATAATTGTCACTTTACCTTCTGCCTCATCCGTGCTGCTTTTGGGTTTAAGCTCATAATCCTTAACAGTCTCCAGCCCACACCCTCACTTTGAGTTTATTTCCTGGGATTTTCTGTATTTGTTATTATTTATTATCAGCGTCATGGTTGTGTTTTGATTATCATTGCTTTAGTCCTGCTTGTCATTATTAGAGTCACACTCATGTTCTTTATTTTGATCTTGGGTTTGAGTTCATGTGTGTTTATTTCCACCTTAGTCTACCTTGGTTCTTGCTCTGTTAATTTCCTGATTGTTCACGGCTCTTTGTGTTCTGGTTAGTTAGTTCTGTTATTATTTAAGGGATGCAGCTTGTTAACTCAGTGCTGCGTCCTCTTGGTGTGATTACACACTCTTGTCTGCCTTGCTTGAACCTTGCCTGTGACTTTTGTTTCACTCTGCCACGTTGTAATTGTTTATTTCCATCCCTCGAGCTGTGTTTATTTTCTGTTCTCCAGCACCATCAGCTCCAGAGGTCAAGGGATCTCCAACCATCACTCAAGACGTTGAGCAGTCCACTCCATCTGTTATCCAAGAGGTCGAGCAGTCCGCTTCACCCTTCATCCAAGAGATCGAGCAGGCTGCTCTACCCATTGTTGTTCCTGAGGTCAAGCAGTCTGCTTCACCCGTCATCCAAGAGGTCGAGCCGTCCGCTCCACCCATCATCTAGGAGGTTGAGCAGTCCACTCCACCCATCGCTGTTCAAGAGGTTGAGCTGTCTGATCCAACCGTAGCCAAAGAGGCTGGCATGCCTCCAACCATTGCTCAAGTGGCCGGCGTGCCTCCACCTTCTGTTCCAGAGGCCAGGGTCAGCGTGAAGCAGTCGTCGGTCACAGAGCACTGGGATCCACTGTGTTTGTTTGGTGAGCTCTGTGCTTCTGTGGCCACTGTTCCACCTTGTTCTCCGGTTCAGTGGCCTATGGACATTAAAGGCGCTTTTCCACTAGGGTCAGTACGGTACGGTTCGATACGGTTTGGCACCCTTTGTCCGCTTTTCCATTAGGAACCAGAAGTCCTTACGGTTCTGCTTATTTGGAACTGTTCCTATTTTATCGGGACTGATCCAGAGCAGGTCCGAAAGGTACCGGCACTGTTACATCAACCCACTGCTGGCCACTGATTGGTCCGGGCGTAGCGTCATGAGAGTGGGCGTTACGCTGACGTTCCAGAATCGCTGGCTGGCCGCCATTTGCAATTTTTCGTCCGTGAGCCCGCAAACAAGTGATATTATAAACAACAACGAGAGAATGGCTTAACAGAAATCAACAGAAATCAACACAGTGGTGCAGCAGAGTTTTCTGTGTGTTTCGGCTGATGAGAGAATGCAGAGGGAAGCAGACTGAGCTTGCAGTGGGCAGCACAAGAAGACGCACTAGAAAATAGACGGAGACGCACCGGGAATTAGACCCAGCCACCCGAATTGAATTGAAAGCACAGCCGCGATGCACCCAACTTCAGCAGTTGAAGCCGTGATATTGTGATATACAGGACGGTGACTGATGTGATATTCATGTTTTACGTTATATTTCCCAGCAGTGGAAAGTTCAATTAGGACAGATGAAAACTTAATCGTGTTTAAACGATGACCTAGCTCAATGCTACGTCCGACGTTGTATGTTGCCTTGTGTTGTCAATATCTGATGAAATAAGCTAGTTGTAATCCTGGTTAAAAAAGGTGTTTTTTACATGTTGCATTTTCGTGTGGGCATTTACTTAAGGTGTGTGTATTTTGATTGTAGAGTCCAAACAGGATCTGCTCGGAACGGTGACGTTTTGACAGCAGCATTGTGACAGGTAAACAACACATCAATCACATTTGTAGTCAAATCCTTTGCTTTTTAAGTTAAAGTGTAGGTAAACCGCTTGTTTATTTATTTTTATTTATTTATTTATTTTATCAGATCATTTCTGTGATCCTTTATGAGTTATAGTCATAATAGTGTATCTTGCACTTTGGGGAATGGGAGTTGTTCAGTCACCATTAGAATTTAGTTTATATGTATAGTCTATAGTATTTCATCTTTAAACTCATCCAGTAAAAGAACACATTACAAATATGCGGCCGGGATGGTCACACTTTTTCAGTGCTGAGACAAAGTTGCTGATTTTGCCACTAAAATAACTAACCAACAGCGATCGGCATTTGTGACGCACACGCACGGGCTGAATTTCCACCTTGGTTGAAATACCCCTTTAATCGCCTTTCACCAGGCACTGTGAGTAAACTGATTAGCATTTCTTTTTGTGGTTCGCCGCTACGCTTTACCCGAAGCGTTTGCTAAGCTAACGCTAGTCGTAGCACCTAACACCGACACGAAGCGACTCTGTCCCCGGTGATTGGGGCTCGCCGGAGGAACTAACCGAGGCAACAGTTGGACGGGAGCCGGATCGGAGTTCGGGTGCAGCGGTGGTGGGAGACGGGGACCAGTGGAGGACCACCGGGACCCAAGCCAGACAAGAGCCTGAGTCGGAGCCCGGTTACAGCGGCGGGGCTCAGTGGACGAACTACTGAGGCAGACGGCGGTAGGTGGCGGGGCTCAGCGGAGGATCTACCAGGACCCCAGCCAGAGAGAAGCAGGATCGGAGCTCGGCTACAGCGGCGGTGTACGGCGGGACTCGGTGGAGGAGCTGCCGGTACCCCGGCTGGACAGGAGCTCGGTTACGGCGGCAGTAAGCAGCGGGACTAGCAGCGGAGGGGGCTAAATGAGGCCCAGCTGGATTCGAGGTTGGTCGGATCGGATACCGGTGACACCAGCAGAGATTGTTTTACTATCCACAGGTCAGTAAAAATGCCACCAAAGAAGGAGGAAATGGTAGAGATCAAAAATTCTCTGAACTTCTTGTCAGAAGAAGTGACCAAAATGGTTAGTCAGCAGGCCAAAATATTAGGCCTAATGGAAGAAGTCTGAGAATTAAAATTAACAATTCAGGAAAAAGACAAAAAAATTACGGACTTGGAGCGACGCGTCAAGGATCTTGAACAATGTTCTCGTATGGATGATCTAATTATAAGTGGACTAGACATCAAATATCAATCATACGCTCATGCTACAACAGGACTGAGAGGTGAGGAGGCTCCCGCAAGTGAATCAGTCTCCCTGGAAAACCAGGTGCTTCAGTTCCTTGATAGTAGAGATATAAAGGTCGAAGCAAATGCAATTTCAGCCTGTTATGCTTTACCCAGAAAAGATAATAAAACAAAGAAATCATTTGTGATGCGCTTTGTGAACAGAAGGGTAAAAAATGACATACTGAGGCAGGCCAGAAAGCTCCGGGGAACAGAAGTTTACCTAAATGAACACCTAACAAAAACAAATGCTGAAATAGCATGGCAAGCACGGATGCTGAAAAGACAAAATAAGATACAGGCAACATGGACAAGAAATTGTAGAGTTTGGGTCAAACTAAATGGAACACCTGAGCAAGCAAAGAGCATAATGATCAGAGATGTTACTGACTTAAATAAATACAGATGAACACTGATTAAGAAAATTAAGAGACAATGATAATCCATATCCACACACATGGCAAGAATAGTTCTTTTGACATACCATGTCAATGTACTTTAAAAAAAAAATAAGCAAAACAAACAAAAAAAACTTATGACTGACTTGAGTAGACATCAATTATCCCCAGTTGGAGGAAGTCATTTGACACAGAGTGAGGAAACTCAAACTCTGAAAATATGCCATTATGCTGAACATAAACTACAAGAGATGGAGAATGATATTGATCCTGATAACCACTTTTTCAATAATATTCATAACCATTGTGAATATTACACTGAAGAGCAATTCAAAAGTCAAGTGCAACTAGATGGTAAACTATCAATAATACACTTCAACAGCAGAAGTCTTAACAAAAACTTTCCACAGATTCAGGACTATTTAAAACAGCTAGACAGAAAATTTACAGCTATCGCAGTCTCTGAAACTTGGCTTAATGAAGAGCAGGCTCCCCTGATGGCAACAGAAGGATATCAGATGTTTCATATTAACAGATCTCAAAAAAAGGGTGGTGGTGTTGCACTGTATATTGATGACCTTAAGCTTGTAAATGGAATGTCCTTTGCACTACCAGGGATTTTGGAATGTGTTACTGTTGAGATTGACCAAGATAAAACAAAAAAATCTAATTATAAGTTGTATATATAGAACGCCGGGAACTTGCATTGAGACATTCAGAGATAAATTAGTCGAGCTGTACAATAATCTTACTAGTATGAAAATGGTAGTAATTTGTGGAGATTTCAATATTGATCTACTAAATCCATATCAACAAAATGTAATTACAGAGTTCATGAACTCTATGTACAGCATGAGTCTATATCCCACAATAACACATCCCAGTAGAATCACAGTTCACACTGCTACACTTATTGACAACCTGTTTGTTAATATTATTGATAAGAAAATAGAAAGTGGATTATTGATAAATGATATAAGTGACCACTTGCCAACCTTTGCAGTTATCCATGGCCACATGGGGGCCAATACAGAAAAAATTTTAAAATTGTTCAGATACAAATCACATAATGCAATCAGTTCTTTTAAAGAGGACTTGCTGAAGCAAGACTGGACAGAAGTTTATGTATCAGATGTAAATGAAGCCTATGGCACATTTATAAACATTGTAACCACTCTTTATGAAAAAAAATTGTCCATTAGTAAAGAAAAAGCTTAAACATAAATTTGCCGATAAGCCATGGTTAACCAAAGGATTACAACAGGCGTGTAAAAAGAAAAATTTATTATATAAAGCTTTCCTAAAGAAAAGGACAAAAGAAGCAGAGCAGCGGTATAAAACATACAAAAATAAGTTAACATATGTAATAAGATGTAGTAAGAGAGACTATTACAGTAAAGAACTGGAGAAAAACAGAGACAGTATTAAAAATATATGGACAATACTTAACAGTATTCTTGGAAATAAAAACAGAAATACAAGCTACCCAACCGATTTTTTAAAAAATAATAAAATGACTCAGAGTGTGAATGCAGCTTCACCTGCAGATGAATTTAATAACTTTTTTGTTAACATTGGTCCTAATTTGGCTCGAGAAATACCCATTACGGCGCCTACAGGTGATACAATAAGCAAAAACACTGCTATAAAATACTCCATTTTCATAAAGAACACAGACGAGAGAGAGGTCATTGAAATTGTTAAATCGTTTAAAAGTAAAACATCTACGGACTGTGATGGTATTGACATGCTCCGAGTCAAAACTACTATTGAATGCTTAGTGAAACCACTGACGTATATCTGTAACCTGTCTCTCCAAACAGGTATATTTCCCAATGCAATGAAAACAGCTAAAGTAATTCCGATATACAAGACGGGTGACAGAGGGGAATTCTCAAACTATAGACCAATTTCACTATTGCCGCAATTTTCCAAGATTCTTGAAAAAATATTCTATGAGAGAATTGACAACTTCATACTGAAGAATAATTTATTGTGTGAGCAGCAATATGGGTTCAGACACAAGAGAACAACTGCATTTGCTCTAATGGAATTTATAGAAAAAATATCAACTGCCATTGAAAATAAAGAGTATTCAGTTGGGGTATTCCTGGATCTTAAAAAAGCATTTGATACAGTGGATCATAATTTATTATTAAAGAAACTACAAAATTGTGGTATTAGAGGGGTAGCACTGTCCTGGTTATGTAGTTACTTAAAGAATAGATATCAGTATGTATGTGTTGGTAACAAAAACTCACAGTTACTGAAGATTACTTGTGGAGTCCCACAGGGTTCAGTTTTGGGGCCATTATTATTCAATATGTATATAAATGATATATGTAAAGTTTCAGAAAAAATGGACTTAATATTGTTTGCTGATGACACTAATCTATTATGCAGTGGAAGCAATTTGGAACAACTTTTGGATACACTCGGAAAGGAATTAGGAAAGCTTAAACTGTGGTTTGATTCAAACAAATTAACGCTCAATTTAAGTAAGACAAAATTTATAGTTTTTAACAACCATCACAACAACTTAGTATCTAAACTCAGTGTAAATGGTGTAGAGATTGAAAGGGTATCCGAAACTAAATTTCTTGGAGTAATAATTGATAATAAACTGTGTTGGAAGTCACATATTAATTATATTAAAGGTAAAATATCCAAATCAACTGCAATACTACACAGAGTGAAATATTTGCTGAATCAACCCACACTATATACCTTGTATCATTCATTAATACACCCATACATGACATATTGTACTGAAGTATGGGGAAATACATATAAAACAAACATATATCCAGTCTTTATGCTCAGAAGAGAGCTATTAGAATAATAAACAAAGCTGCTTACAGGGAACCAACAAACCCACTTTTTCTTAAATTAAAAGCTCTCAAGTTGAAAGATCTGGTTGACTTTAAAACTGCAGTAATAATGTTTAAAGTGAAGAATCTATCACTGCCCGCAAATATCCAAAAGTTGTTCCAAATAAGGGAGAAACAATATCATTTCAGAGGAACATGTATATTTCAAAAACCTTCAGTGAGAACTATCACCAAGCAACACTGTGTTTCAGTGCAAGGAGTCAGATTATGGAACGATTTTGGACCTAAATTAAAGTCATGTACAGCGCTTGGACAATTTAAACAAAAACTGAAGGAAGAAATACTCCAAACATATATACAAGATGACATGTAAAATCACATAAGGATTGTCATATCCAGCCTGCGTTGTGTTGTAGCTTAGTTTTTTGTCACATTTTGTCTTAGCTTTGTTCTGAATTGTAATCGCTCTTGTTTTGTTTTTCTTTTGAATTCTTGGATGGAATATGGGTGGGCAATATAAGCTGCGGCTTCAGCCATCACCCATTTCGGATAACTTATGTTGAACTGTATAATCAGAGGAGTTATAGTCTAATTTGACCTTGTTGGATTTTCTTTCCCCCTTTGTTATATTATTCAGTTTCTTTTAACCTGTACTTTTAATCTATCCGAAATAAAATAAAGATTCATTCATACTAAAAAAAAAAAAAGATTCATTCATTCATTCAGATTCATTCATTCATATTTGAGACCCATTGTAGTGCTTCTTTTTATATTTTAGCAATACAAGCACAAAACACTGTCCACATTTGAAACCAGGGTGACACAGCGGTGGCTAAACTTTTATTGATAACGTTATTTCACACCATCACAGCAACTCAGTATCTAAACTCAGTGTAAATGGTGTAGAGATTGAAAGGGTATCCAAAATTAAAATCCTTGGCATAATAATCGATAAAAAAACTGTGTTGGAAGTCACATATTAATTATATTAAAGGTAAAATATGCAAATCAATCGCAATACTGTACAAAGTGAAATATTTGCTGAATCAACCCACACTATATAGTTTGTATCATTCATTAATACTCCCATACATGACATATTGTACTGAAATATGGGGAAATACATATAAAACAAACATATATCCAGTCTTTATGCCTCAAAAGAGAGCTATTAGAATAATAAACAAAGCTGCTTACAGGGAACCAACAAACCCACTTTTTCTTATTTTAAAAGCTCTCAAGTTGAAAGATCTGGTTGCCTTTAAAACTGCAGTAATAATGTTTCAAGCTAAGAATCTATCACTGCCCACAAATATCCAAAAGTTGTTCCAAATAAGGGAGAAACAATATCATTTCAGAGGAACATGTATATTTCAAAAACCTTCAGTGAGAACTATCACCAAGCAACACTGTGTCTCAGTGCAAGTAGTCAGACTGTGGAACACTTTTGGACCTGAATTAAAATCATGCACAACACTTGGACAATTTAAACAAAAACTAAAGGAAGAAATACTCCAAACATATATACAAAACGACATGTAAAATCACATAAGGATTATCATATCCAGTCCGTGTTGTGCTGTTGCTTAGTTTTTGTCACGTTTTGTCTTGGCTTTGTTCTGATTTGTAATCACTCTTATTTTATTTTCTTTTTGAATTCTTAGATGGAACATGGGTGGGCAATATAAGCTGCAGCTTCAGCCATCACCCATTTCGGATAAGTTATGTTGAATTGTATAATCCGAGGAGTTGCTGTTTAATTTGACCTTATTGGATTTTTTTTCCCCTTTGTTCTATTATTCTGTTCCTTTCTTTTAGTCTAATCTATCCAAAATAAAGATTCATTCATTCATTCATTCATTTCTCAAATATGTTTTAAACTTGCTTTAATTATCCACCACCCATTTCTGTCTTTCATCTAGGCAAGGGGAAAACGATCCACCCAAACCAGACCTTACCTCACTATTTACAGAGATGCAGGCTGAAGATCTGCTGAACCGGGACCAGTACGAGGGGCCGATCCAGTTGCTTCTCAGTGAGGCAGCGTGGCCGGCGTTTGTGACCCATTCCAGTTTCTTCTTCTTTTTTTTTTTAACAGTTTGAATTTTGCACGTCCCACTGGGAGGAGACCCCGGGGCAGACCCAGGACTCGGTGGAGAGACTATGTCTCCCAGCTAGTCTGGGAACGCCTTGGTATCCCCTCTGAAGAGCTGGAGCAGGTGGCTGGGGAGAGGGAAGTCTGGGCTTCTCTGCTTGAACTGCTGCCTCCGCGACCCGGACCTCCGGAAAAGCGGTAGAAGATGGATGGATGGATGGACATTCTAAATAATCTGTAATTTGCTGCTGATTGGAATAAACAATTTAGTGATTTATGTGTTTGCATCATGATTTTCTATTTTTGTCTGTTAAGACACCGGTGGGAAAAGAATCAACAGTGCGAACCATTTATCAGTGACTTTGAAAATAATGGCTCATTTTTAAGAAAAGTAACCAAAACAATTATTTGCTGAAGACTGTAAAACAAAATAGAGACATCTGCAGAAGTACAGTTTATTGTCAAAATTCCCAGGGAAATACTACATGAATACAAGTATAGTTCACTGTTGATGCAGAGAGTATATATTTATACAGTATCTACATGTAGTCAGCAATACTCAATACGATATATTTCCAGTTAATCCACGTATTTCTCCATGTAACTTTGTGACTGCATTATTTTAATTACTTTTAATCCTAGATCCATTTGTTTTGGCTTAAAATACATCATAATTGTTAAATATATCTTATGCCTAACTCAGTACTGTTTACCTGTTGAAATATATATTTAACGGCTCATATGCTACAATATGGCACCAGATCCATGTTTTGCCACGACACCACTGGGTGGAGCAGGTAAATTTCATGATGTCTCAACAGTCTCTCCATGATTTTGACACAGATCGGAAGCTAAACATTTCTACAGACATTATAGCCACTTCACGTTCATGAAGTTGGGGTCACATCACTGTGCTGAACGTTAACCCCCAACGTTTGAAGCAATATTTTTTGCCGCAAGAGAGCCATCTAAAAAACACAAACAGACAATACGTATTTTAGTACCTAATGTCGATAACTTGCCAACATTACAATGTTGTACGGCGGACTTAAAAGCAAAGTAGCATTAGCAATCATTAGCTTACCTTGATATGTGGTGTTGTTTGTATCCTCATGTCTTCTCCTTTATACTGCTCTATGGATTCCTAAACGCTCAAGTACTTTTCCAGAGTGTGTAGTTCCACCGCCTCTGCTTTCTGTTCTCCTTTTTTGCATTTATTCAGGCAAAAAAAATACAGAGAAGGCAGACGCCGTGTAACCTGCCAGCTTGTGTTTTGCTTAACGTTATGCTTGTTTTACACCAGTTACGCTAGTTTTACGTAACGGGAGGGAGAGGGCTGCACTGCCTCCCTGTAACTATATTCCCACCCACTTCAAATGGGACTTAGTGCAGTGGAAAAACAAAGTGGGCCAAACTGTACCGTTCCGTCCCGTACTGAACTGTACTGTACTGACCCTAGTGGAAAAGTGCCTTAACAGGCCGCTGGACCGGCCCTGCATTCCGGTCTGGGGATCCGTGGACTGGGGCAGGACCCACGACCCACGTTGTTCTCTGCTCTGAGAGCCTATGGACTTTGGTAGACCCCTGACCCATTGTTTGTTGCAGTCTGGTGGCCCATGGACTTGGGTAGACCGCCTGACCCACTTTGTTTTGGGTCTTGGGGCCTTGGACTTTATTTGGCCCATAAACTGTGTTTGTTTTGGACATTGCTGTGGAGGGGGTGTCATGATTCAGGACAAGAGAGGCTCAGATGCAGAGCTGCTAGAATGAACACTCAGACTCAGATGTAAAAGTTCACCAGTTTATTGTAAAAACCCAACCTAACACACAACTCTAAATAAAAGTGCACAACTAAAGAAAAGAGCAAAAACAAAAACACACACTTAAATTTGCACACAAAACCAGTGCCTGCTGGAGCACACACAGCCTATGGGAGGAGAGCAGAAAAGAGATTATTAGGGACAGAATCTCCTCAAGAGGAGAAAAAACTAGAAGAGCACTCTTACTCAGTGAGCAGAGGAACCCGGCAGGGAACTCTTGCATGGACCAGGGGAACAGGGGGAAGATGGTGACCTGGGTGGATGTCCGGCGTCTTCTTGGTCAGGCGATCATGATCAGCCCTGGAATACACACCGCTAAGGGGGTAGCAAACCTGAGAGGAGAGAAGAACACGGGAGTGAGGTGCACAGGTCAACAGAGAAGAAATAACTTAATGTGGCTTGGTTCAGGTAGCAAACCTAATGATCCAGCGGTGAGCTCTTCACACGCTAGCTCTTAAATATGCTGGGTAATTAGGAAGCAGCAGATGTGTAATCATGCAGGTGTGGGTAATACTCCGGAGCTGGGAAGACAGGAACAGGAGGGGAGGGGAAGCATGCTCGCCTGATCATCACAGTGCCCCCCCCAAGGGGCGCTTCCTGGCATCCCACTGGGCTTATGAAGATGTGCTCGATAGAATGCCCGTACCATCCGCTTGTCCAAGATGTAGGACCCGGGAATCCAAGACCTCTCCTCCAGACCATACCCTTTCCAATCGACCAAGTACTGGCACCCACGACCCCATTGACGGACGTCCAGGATCTTCTCCACAGTTTATGTGGTTTGACCATCAATAACCCGGGGGGGGGGGGGGATCTGGTGGAGGGCAGAGAGGGCTGGCGGAGAGGGGCTTGATGCGGGAGACGTGGAACGTTGGGTGGATCCACATCAAAGGTGGCAGGTCCAACCAAATAGTGACGTTGTTGATGATCAGCTTGCTGGGAAATGGGCCCAGATAGCGCAGGGAGAGATTTTGAGACACTGTCTTCAGTGGGACCTGTTTGGCAGAAAGCAAGACCTTCTGTTCCATTGTGTACTTCAGCACTGGCGCACGTCTACGGTTAGCATACAGTTGATTCTGCTCCACAGAGCGGAGGAGTGAAGCTCTTGTGGTCCTCCACAGACAGCGACAGCAGCGCACATGGGCCTCCACGGATGGGACGGCGAGGCCCCTCTCCACCTTGGGAAACAGAGGTGGAGTGTAACCCATTGAGGCTTCGGACGGAGTAAGCCCAGTAGAGGAGGAGATGGCAGAGTTCTGTGAATACTCCACCCAGGTCAGGTGAGAGCTCCAGGTGGACGGGTTTCAGGATGCTACGCACCTTAGGGTGGCCTCCAAGGACTGATTGGCACACTCGGCCTGACCATTGGTTTGTGGCTGGTATCCGGACATCAGGCTGGCTGTAGCACCCAAAAAGCGGCTGAACGCCTTCCACACCTGGGATGTAAATTGTGGACCCTGGTCCAAGATGATGTCCATAGGAATCCCATGCAGCCGGATCACATGTTGCGTCACCAGATCGGCCATCTCTGTGGCAGATGGTAACTTGGGGAGAGGGACAAGGTGGATGATCTTGGAGAACCGGTCGACGATGGTGAGGATAACGGTGTTGCCTTGGGATGGAGGGAGGCCCGTAACAAAGTCCAGTGCAATGTGGGACCACGGACGGCTCAGCACCAGGAGGGGATGGAGGAGGCCAGCTAGTGGGGAAGAGTCAGACTTGGTCACGGTGCAGGTGTGACAGGCCTTGACATACTCCCACACATCCCTCCTGAGTGTGGGCCACCAAAACACTCTCCTGAGCAGCTCAATAGTATGGGAGATGCTGAGACTGCAGGCAAAGAAGCTGGTGTGCCCCCACTGCACTGTCCCTGTCAAATAAACTAATCTACTACTACTACTTCATCACCTAGCCATGTAGCATGGAGGGAACATACAGCCAGTCAGGCGGACCTCCCTCTGGGATGGGTTCCAATGACTGGGCCTGCCGAACCCTCTGCTCAATCTCCCATAAGATTGTTCCGAGAAAGCAAGAGGAGGGGAGAATAGTCTCTGGGGGAGATGCAGCAGCTGCGGAGGAGGAGGTGGAGGAGGAGGAGTCGGGAGAGAACTGGCATAAGACAGCGTCAGCCTTGGCATTACGGGACCCTGGTTGGTACAAGATGGAAAGACTGACCAAAGACGTCGACCAAAGACTTTTGGTCGACTTCAACAGTGTAAGCGGTTGTGCCACCTTAATATAATCACGGATAAATTGGCAGTAGAAGTTGACAAAGCCCAGGAAGCATTGGAGGTGCTTCCTGGACTGGGGGGTTGGCCAGTCTACTACCACCTTGATTTTCACTGGACCAGCCTTTAATGCACCCTCGGCGATGATGAACTCCAAGAACGAAGTTGAGCGAGTGGAAAATTAGCACTTCTCCACTTTCACGAAAAGCTGATTCTCCAGCAGTCACTGCAGGATGGACCGAATGTGGACTATGTGCTCCTCCAGCATGTGGGAAAAATCTAAATCTCGTCCAAATACACAAAAACAACCTGGTTCACCATGTCCCACAAGACGTCATTAATTAACCCCTGGAAGATGGCAGGGGCATTGGCCAGCCCAAATGGCATGACCAAAAATTCAGAATGGCCCAGCAGTGCTTTAAATGCCCTCTTCCACTCGTCTCCCTCATGAATGCGGACCAAGTGATACGCATTACGGAGGTCGAGCTTGGTGAAGTAACGCCCACTGGGGTAGCTCAAACGCTGAGTTGATAAGGGGGAGCAGATATTTTCCTTACAGGTAATTGTGTTAAGTTCACGGTAAGTAATACACGGTGGCAGTGTCCTGTCCTTTTTCCCTACAGAAAAGAACCCAGCACCAAGAGGGGTGGACGACAGATGAATAATGCCGGCGCTGAGGGAGTCTTTTATCGAGGTCTCCATCGCCTCCCTCTCTGGCCCTGATAAACTGTAGAGCTGGCTGGATGGCAGCCGTGCTCATGGAAGGAGGTCGACAGCACAGTCATAGGCCCAATGAGGTGGTAAAGATAGGGTCCTGGACTTGCTAAAGACCTACCCTAAGTCATGATAGACCTCGGGCACGAAGCTGAGATCCGCCGGCTCAGCCAGAGGGGAGGAGATCGGGAGAGAGGATGAGCAAGCGGCCGATCGGAGACATGATGACAGACAACAAGGGCTCCAGGACGAAATGGAGCCCTGACTCCAGTTTATGACTGGATTGTGAATGTGGAGCCATGGCTACCCAAGAATCATGGAGGTGGTCGATTGAGGCGGGACATAAAACTGAATGGTCTCTTGGTGATTACCAGACAAAATGACTGAAATGGGCTCAGTTTGTTCTGTAAGCACTGCGATGCTGCTGCTTGAGACCGCCAAGACACTCAAGGGTGTCGGGACAGTCCTGGTGGGTATCTGGAATTTTCTGATCAGTGCCTGTTGGATGAAATTTTGCTCCACTCCAGAATCAATCAAGGTGGAGGTTTTGAAATCCCGGCCCCTGGTAACTGAATGAGGGCCGGGATTTCAAAATGGTTGGGAGAGTCTTGCGAAGGCCCTCCTGCCAGACCCCCCCACGGTGACTGGCGGGCCGGGTCTTTTGGGCTGAACTGGGTATTTCGATATTGTGTGGCCAGGAACCTTGCAATAAATACCCCCCTGCCCCCACCCTCTTGCGACGCTGGCATTCCCTTGGAGTCAGACTGACCCTGCCGAGGTCCATCTGCTCCAGTTATGATACCTGCAGAACCGCATCAGAGACCGGAGGGGCCGGCCATGGAGCGATCGGGGAAGCAGCAGCCTTCTGCTCCCTCGTACGCTTCCTAAACTGGTTATCCAGGGCCACTGCCTGCCCAATAATCTCATCTGAGAGGAGGGGGCTGCATGGATAGGCAGCTCATTGCGGAGGTGTGTATCCAGGTCCTAGAGGAAGGCACTGCGCAGGGCAGCGTCGTTCCACCCGGAGTCTGCCACAGCGACCCACAACTCGATGGAGAAATTGGCTACAGACCGGTCTCCTTGTCGGAGTCCCATCAGCTGGCTAACAATGTTCCCTTCACTCTCCGTATGGTTGAAAGCCTCAGAGAATTCTCGCACAAACCACTCGTATGTGTATAGGGGGCCGTCCGGGCTGCTCAAGACGGACTGTGCCCACTTAAGCACCTGGTTGCGCAGCAACAAGGTCATGAAATGAACTTTTGTCACCTTTATTCCATCTGAACACGTAGATCGCCCAAATGTCTCCTGAGTCAGCGGACAGAGCCACTGTTTCTGGCAAGAGGCAGTACAATAGGGACCAGCTGTTAGCACTTAACCGGCCCACGATGCTAACACAAAAACTCAACATACCGGGAGAAATAAGACGAAAACTGTGTGGATGTCATGCTGGAATAAGACGGCGGGTGAGGTATATAAGGTACAGACCCGCGCTCCCATCTGTTATTATGGGGAATGTACGATCACTACTCAGAAAAACAGATAAGCTAGTGGCTATCTCCCGCTACGAGAGTACATACAGGGAGTGCAGCCTGATGCTATTCACGGAGACGTGGCTAACAGAACTAGCAACAGATGCTAACATTGAACTGGAGGGTTTCCACGCAATACGGGCAGGCCGAACACCAGACAGTGGGAAGGCAAGGGGCGGAGGAGTGATAATGTATGTCAATAACAGCTGGTGCAGACTGGGACATATCACGGTTAAACAACAACACTGCAACAAAGACAATGAGTTGCTAGCTGTTAGCATGCGGCCTACATATCTCCCGAGGGAATACTCACATGTGATCTGCATTGTTATTTATGCAAATCCGACAGCGAACGCTGGGACAGCGCATGACGTCATCCACTCAGTAACTGGCAGGCTGCAGACAGAACACCCAGATGCTCTTCTCCTTATCTCAGGCGATTTCAACCATAATTCACTGTCTCCCATTCTACCCACGTTCACCGAGTATGTCACATGCCACACTAGAGACAATAAAACACTGGACTTATTCTACGCAAACACTAAGGAGGCATACACCTTATCACCACTCCCCCCACTCGGGAGATCGGATCACAACTTGGTTCATCTCCTACCGGTGTACAAACCCCTAGTGCACAGACAACCTCCGGTCATGCGCACAGTGAAGTTATGGTCTGAGAAGGCAATGGACGCTCTAAAGGACTGTTTTGAAACCACTGCCTGGGAGCAGCTCTGCGATCCACATGGTGAGGACATCGATGGCCTCAATCACACCATCACGGACTACATCAGCTTCTGTGTGGACAACACCGTACCCACCAAGACCATACGGTGTTGCTTGAACAACAAACCCTGGATCAACCCTGAGATAAAAACACTTCTGAGAGAGAAGAAGAGGATCTTCACGTCGGGGAACAGGGAGATGCTGAAGTCCGTACAGAGGGAGCTGAGGAGGAAAATCAGAGAAGGCAAGGACAGCTTCAGGAAGAAGATGGAGGACAAGCTGCAACAGAGTGACATCGGTGGGGTCTAGAGAAACCTTAAAACCATCTCTGGGCTCCAGAATACCTCCTCCCAGGCCACGGGGGGCAGGGAGTGGGCAAACAATCTGAACCTGTTTTTTAACCCCTTGCACTCCGGTCAATTTCCCTAAAAACGCCAAAAAATAACGGGCCCAAAGTAAATTGAAAGCTGTTCTTCAACCCTTTGCAGCATCTTCATGGGGTTGGTCTCATTTAAAAGAAAACACTTTGAATTTTTTGGCAAAACAGTCACAATCTCTCTAAGTGCTCGGGCCACTGAGTTACAGTCATTTAAACATACTGAACTTGAAGAAAATAAATTTGGCCTGGTGTTTTTTTTGGATACAAATGCTTGCAAATAACACACAGCTTCAGATCCGGGCTGGAAAATGCAACAGAAATGTAGAACCAAGTGTTATCCAGCTGAGGTGAAAATTTTGTAACAATACCACAAAAAATGAATATATTACACAGCTTTTTCCTCAGGTAGTTCCCAGGCGTTTTTGAACTGTGCCAAATTGTGCCAAATGGCACAGTCTGGAAAAATGTCTGTAACTTTTGAATGATTCAGTATAGAAGCTTCATCTTGGGCTCTAATGAAAGGTGACACTCAGGGCTGTGTGTGTGTGGGGGGGGTTGTCCTCCCCCCTCACTACAGAGGACGGACACCGGCCATCGCTACATGACGGAATAGACTCATGTGACGATGTGGCGACCGCGGCGCAGTCACCGCGGCTTCCCCCCCCCGCTACAGAAGAGTAGCGGGGGGGGGGGGCGTTCACGGTCCGGACGCGGCGCACGAACCGTGTACCGTGGCGCACGGACTTCGGACTTCGTGCGCCGCACAGTTGTAATTTACTGATCGGTCAAAAGTCATTTTTGATTACAATTTTCAGGGATAAAGAATAATTTAGCTTATAACACTTACCTCTTCACAGCAGCAGTGTCCTGGCGAACTTCTCTTCCTCATTGTCAGATGAACGCAACGCTGGTCCCTTGTTACGGACTCGTGGTTCTGGTCTCGCGACCCAGTCAAACCATAATTCCATTATTGCGGTTTTACGCTTCCATGATTGCGGTTTTGGCGAATGATTTACGACCTTCGTCGTCGGCCTCCATCGGTCTATGATGACCATGGAAGAGAATCCTAAACGTCTATTCTGCTGGAATAAAAAAAAAAAGGCATCGCCTGTGGCTGAACAGACCGATGCGCGAATGGCAGTCCCTGTCACACAGGTCTCACTTGTGGGTGGTCTCCGTGCTGCTGGGTCTGTGACGGTTCTTCCTGCGGGTCCTTTTTTCATCTGCAGCAGTCAGTCTCTCTTCACCCAGCCTTACACAAAACAGCTTTCGAACTTCTGTGCTTCAATTGGCTCGCTGCATTCGCAGCGTTGGTAGGCGGGTCCTTCTTGCTAGGTTTTCAGTCATTGGTTCTTCAAGGTTTCAGAAACCCAATTCAAGGCTCTTATTAGTCGAATGAGAGGTCAATCATATCTGATCTGTCCGTGGCTGTGTCTGTAGTGGAAGAACGGAAATGCAGCTTCTTTTTTCAGTGCGCTCTTGGCGCAGCGCCCTCGTGCGTCCTAGAGCACACGAGAACGCCCTCGTGCACTCTAGGACGTAGAGACGTGCCCGTCCGCGGTACACAGGAGTGCAACAGGTTAATAGGTTTGACCAACCGCCCTCCCCCCCGACTGCACAACAACCACTGCTGCCTCTAAAGACATCGAGTCCTGCTGCCCACTCCCCACTCCACCAACACCCCCCCACTCCCAACACACAGCCCCCCAACATGACCCTCACTAAGACCCAGGTGAGGACAGAGCTGAGGAAGATCAAGGCGAGGAAGGAATCGGGACCGGATGGCATCAGCGCAAAGCTCCTCAAGTCCTGTGCAGATCAGCTGTGGGGGATTGTGGAGCTCATCTTCAACCTGAGCCTGAAGCTGGGGAGGGTACCACAGTTGTGGAAAACATCTTGTGTGGTACCTGTACCAAAGACTTCCCACCCCAAAGACCTGAACAGCTACAGACCAGTGGCCCTGACGTCCCACATGATGAAGACCCTGGAGAGACTGCTCCTTGCTCACCTCCACCCCCTGGTGGGACCAGCGATGGATCCACTCCAGTTCGCCAACCAGCATGGCATTGGGGTGGAGGATGCAGTGATCTTCCTCCTTCACCGTTCTCTGTCCCACCTGGAGAAACCCGGGAATGCGGTGAGGATCATGTTCTTTGACTTCTCCAGTGCTTTCAACACCATCCAACCAATGATCCTGAAGGACAAGCTGCTGTGCGCAGGGGTGGACCAGCACCTGTCATCATGGATCCTGGACTACCTCACTAACCTGCCACAGTTTGTGAGAGCCCGGGACTGTGTGTCTGACACGATTATCGGTAGCACCGGGGCCCCCCAGGGAACGGTTTTGGCTCCCTTCCTGTTCACCCTTTATACTGCGGACTTCTCACACAACACAACACACTGCCATCTACAGAAGTTCTCTGACGACTCTGCGATCGTTGGCCTCATCTCCAACGGAGATGAAGCTGAGTACAGAGGACTTATCCAGGACTTCGTGGACTGGTGCCATCGGAACTGCCTCCAGATCAACGCAAGGAAAACTAAGGAGCTGGTGGTGGACTGCCGCAGGCAAGGACAACCCCTCACAGCACCAGTAAACATACAGGGAACAGACATTGAGATGGTGATATCCTACAAGTACCTGGGTGTTCATTTGAACAATAAACTAGACTGGTCACACAATACTGACGCACTCTACAAGAAGGGACAGCGCAGGCTGTTCCTACTGAGGAGACTCAGGTCTTTTGGTGTACAAGGGGCGCTGCTGAAGACATTCTACGACACGGTGGTGGCATCAGCCATCACTTTTGGAGTGGTCTGCTGGGGCAGTGGCATTACAGCAGCTGATAGGAAGAGACTGAAAAAACTGATCAAGAAAGCTAGCTCTGTCCTGGGGCAGCGCCTTGACCCAGTGGAGGAGATAGGAGAGAGAAGGATGGTGGCTAAACTGTCATCTCTGTTGGAGTCCGAGTCCCACTCTATGCAGGACATACTGAACGCACTGAGGAGCTCATTTAGCAGCAGACTGCATCATCCTAGGTGCGCAATCAAGAGGTTTTGCAGGTCCTTCCTACCTACGGCTGTCAGACTGTATAACCTAAGCAGGGCTGCTCGCAGAGATAGCAAAAAAACATGACGACCTAATAGTATTGAATGCAAAAGACGCAATAGACTTACACAATGGTCCCCTCCAGCATACAACTAGGACAATATCGGTCGCTACAGAGGGTAACAATATGTATGGGTACATATTCATACTATGTAGGATAACTAAGTAGACGGTTATGCTGTTTATTCCATCTAGCCACAATGCTCCGCACTGTGTGTTTATATATCATATATTTATATGTACATATGTATATTCGCTGCTCTTGTTTTTCTTGTCTTCTTGATTGTTGCTCTGAGTGTTGCTATCCCTGTGCTGTTGCAATCCTGGAATTTCCCCATTGTGGGACTAATAAAGGCTTATCTTATCTTATCTTATCTTATCTTATCTTATCTTTACCTGAATCATCTTATACTCCCCTCCCACCTGCTAGAAATAAAGCCGGCATTGGAGCAGGAACCCTTTGCATCCCCACACTTGCCCCCCTTAAGGGGCAGGTAATGGAACAGAAATGTTCCTGCAGATGGCAGAACCTTCCGGAGCAGCAGGTGCAGGGGGAGGCGCTGCACCAGGAACCTGACACAAATGCTTGGTGATGGTGGCCAGTTGCTGGGTGACAGTTTCAAACTGGTCAAATAAAAACATGACCCAGCGTTCCACAGCTTCCAAGCACCAGAGTGTCGACTGTTTGCCCAGCTGGGCGCTTGCTGAACGCCGATCTTGGCTGGATCGTTCTGTCATGATTCAGGACAATAGAGGCTCAAACGCAGAGCTGCCAGAATGAACACTCAGACTCAGATGTAAAAGTTCACCAGTTTATTGTAAAAACCCAACCTAACACACAACTCTAAATAAAAGTGCACAACTAAAGAAAAGCGCAAAAACAAAAATGCACACTTAACTTTACACACAAAACCGGTGCCTGCTGGAGCGTGCACAGCCAATGGGAGGAGAGCAGAAAAGAGATTATTAGGGACAGAATCTCCTCAAGAGGAGAAAAAAACTAGAAGAGTACTCTTACTCAGTGAGCAGAGGAGCCCGGCAGGGAACTCCTGCGTGGACCAGGAGAACGGGGGAAGATGGTAACCTGGGTGGATGTTCAGCATCTTCTTGGTCAGACGAGGGTGATCAGCCCTGGAGTACACACTGCTAAGGTGGTAGCAAACCTGAGAGGAGAGAAGAACATGGGAGTAAGGTGCATAGGTCAACAGAGAAGAAATAACTTAATGTGGCTTGGTTCAGGTAGCAAACCTAACGATCCAGTGGTGAGCTCTCCACACGCTGGTTCTTTAATATGCTGGGTAATTAGGAAGCAGCAGGTGCGTAATCAGCAGGTGTAGGAAATACTCCAGAGCCAAGAAGACAGGAACAGGAGGGGAGGGGAGCATGCTCACCTGATCATCACTGGGGGGGGGGGGGGGGTTACAGTGTGTTTCGGCCCACCTGGCCTTATACCTCCATCACCCACCTGTGAGGGTTTTTTTTTTTTCTTTTGTTGGTGTTACACTGGGCTCATCTGACAGCCGCCCCTTAACAGGGGGAACTGTCAGGGTGTGGGCCGGGTGTCACGTCCTCGTCCCGATTTATTATTGTGTTATCTTGTCTTCAGGGCATGGGCCTCAGCCCTCACCCTTGCTTTAACCTTTTAACTAACAGATTTCGCGCGCCCCCAGTGGCACAGCGCAGCAACTGCACCTGTCAACTTACTCTGATGTCCCTTTAACTCCCCAGCTGTAATGTGGATTTGTACTGATCTGCCAGTTCAGAAGGTGGTAGACACGCGTTGGGGGAATCATGGCTGACACAGAATACACCAAAGAAGAAGAAATCCTTATTATTATTCTTCCTTTTTCCTTCTCTGAGCTCACAAGACCAATATGGCCACCATGCATCGTCATGCATCATCACATAAACGGCTTCGTACATGAAAAATTGCCACGGGATACAAGTGAAATTGACGTGGGGTAATCATCAGACTTTGTACTGTAGATGTGGGAGAGAGTGCAAATGACTGACAGAATGCAAAATAACGACCATGATGAACAAAAACGCAGCGACCACGCCAATGGGCGATCCCCCCTTTGCCAGCGGTGAGTGACGAATTTCTTTGTTTCTTTACATTGTACTGATTTTCTGGTTCATATACATTGAAGATAACAACATACCCCTGTAGAGAAAATGGTGTCAAAAAAAACAGAACCATTCTTTGTGTAAATATGTCCAAAGTCCACTTTTGACTGAGTTGTGTAATTCGATATAGCAGCCGCTGTCAACAATGGCCCTCACGAGCCATCAATGAGACGCCGAGAGCCAGCCGATGAGTTTGCGTATTTTATTAACACAGGGTAAAAGTTCAAAATAATAAGCCATGGGGGGACAAAACGCGAACATACACTTTGGTGCCAAATTACAGATTACAAGAGAACGGCACACTGAGAAGCAGACTAAGAGAGAAAACACTTACAGAGGGGAGAAAACTCCAGAATCCTGAGACGGGATTAAACCGAGGAATGTTGAACGAGGTCGCAGCCCGGAGTAACCTGAGCTGCTCCCTTAAATAGGGCTTCAAAGAATACTCAGCTGATGACATTCTCATCAGCTGATTGATTACCAGCCATCCCAGCGGAGCGCAGCTCTGACAGCCGGAAGCCCCGCCGAGACGCTGTCACAATAAGAGCCCGAAGGCCCTGTGGTAAACCAGAGTAGAGAACGGAGAACTACTGGACAACCCGAGTGCGGACAGAGTCAGCACTCGGACCATAACAGTAGCCCCCGTTCGCAAGGCGAATTCCAGGCACCATGTAACATCAAAGCCCCCCCCACCCACCCAAAGGGTCAACAGGACCAGCCCAGGGAGGGAGGCGGGGGAAAGGCCAGGCGGGCAAGAAACAAGGCACAAAATCAAGGACAGAAAAAAAACTCCAACAACCAGAATACGGCAACCAGTACAGAAGAAAAACATGCACATACACTGTACACAGGAAAAAAAAAAACCATGAGGAGAAGATCAGAGGAAAAAAAACTCAAAATGACCACAAGCAGAGCCTCAGAGAAAACAGTAATTCAAATACAGGCACAACATTGCAGCATGTCCCATAATACCGGGGGAAAAAACAAACAAACCTCAAGCCGCAAAGCAGCGATACATACAGTTCAGTGTAAAATCACCACATGCGAGGAGGAAGATAAAAAAAAAAAAAACCACACACTACCGGGCGGTGACATACAACAGTTCAATAAAGATAAATAAACTGCACAGGCAACACAGAAAACGACCCTCAGATTACAAAGGAGAGGAAAGAAAAAAAATAGCACACGCTAAAGAGCGGCGATAAACACAGTTCAACATAGATCAAGACCCCAAATACAAAAGCATCCTGAATCACACGGGGGGGGGGGGATGACAACAGGCAGAGCGCAATGGAGTAAAAAAACCACAAGTTCAGGTGGTCTGCCTGCGTCTAGCGTCCAGATTGCTAATAGGGGAAAAAGGATCAGTTCGGGCGGCCTACCCCAGTCCCAGGCCCGGAAAAACAGTACTTCTGGCGGCCGGACCAGGCACCCGAATAGAAAGGCCAATCTGTCGGGCGGCTGACCCAGAACACCAAACGGGCGAAGCAATGTCCCAGGCTGCCGACCCACGTCATTCCACCACCAGAACTGCAGGAGAGCACTCGGAGACGGCCTCCCTATGGAGAGGGATAGCGAGGGAGAACCGAGCCAAAAACGGGAAGTCCCAGCGGCCCCCGATGGACGGAAACAAGGAGAGGGGAAAAAACGAGGGACCAGTCCAGCTGTGATCAGCGGAGGATCTGCAGCTCCACCTCCGAACTTCACTGGAACAGGCACTGTCCTCCTATCGGATCCCACGTGAGCCCGAGCTGTACCCACGATGGACCCTGCTCGGATCGGGTACTGTGTGTAGAATTTTGAGGAAAAAATGATTTTAATCCATTATGGAATAAGGCTGTAACAAAATAATAAGGTTGAAAAAGTGAAGTGCTGTGAATACTTTCTGGATGCACTGTATTTTGCAAAAAATGAAAATCACAATTTAAAAAAAGTATTTCTGTGTTTTTTAGGAATCATGTCAGGCTGACTTGCTGCTGGTTTACTCGTGGCGGGTCACAGATTAGATTTTTAGTTTTTGACAAGGCACAACTGCAATAACACATAGGCTTTACAAGAACAAACAAATGAAGATGCAACTTATGCAGGAGTCGATTTAACAAAACTGTGAAGATCCACAGCCCCACTGCCACCTGGTGAGTAGAAATTGTGCAATCTTACAGCATAAGTTAAATCTGAAATTAAATCTGGAAAGAAATCAAATCTGTAGGCAAGTAATTTTCTTCCTTTGTGTGTGGGCAAGAGCTGATTTTCCCTCCATTTATTGGCTGCTTTTTGTCATGTGATGCTATACACCATTTAGTACAAATAATATCATTATTTATGCAAAATGGGCTGTGTTTGCAAATTTGTCAATTTCAGTGTGATTCCAAGTACAAACTGTTGCTAATTTGCATATTTTTCTGCCTCCAACTAGTTGCGAGCTGTTGCTGCCCAGTGAGATACAGGCTTAAGGGTTTTTCAGAGATTAATTCATTTTTTGTCATGTCAACAACCCCAACCTAAGCACACAAGGTTTTTTTTGGCAGGGGGGGAATACTGAATACAATCAAATGATCCTTACATGAGATGCTGTGCTCCGCGTCCAAGAACAGCCCATCATATTTTCCCCTAAAATTTAAAGCTAACATAATTATTGGGAGGCCCACCTATTCCAGGCTCGACCAACAACGCAGTTTATGACACCTTGAGTCAGGGTCGGACACTGAGAATGTGACCTACCCCCCAGACTGTAAACATCAACTTGCCAATGTCTACCTGGGCTGAGTGGGTGAAAATCAACAGGCTTAATGACACCTTTATTAGTCAGTCAGTCAACAGGGTCAGTCGTCCCTGGTGGTGAAGCTCTTCCATATGAGCACTGGAAATTTTGGATCACTGACGCTGACTAACGCTGTTTACATACCAGAGAGGGTGAGCACCAAGGGTGAGTGGGGCCGGATCCTGACCTGCTCATTATGAAGGAGGAAACATTTTTTTAAATTTATTTATTTACTTACTTACCTATTGAGAACAGGCATAGCCACTGACTATGATATATAGTATGTTTCAGTGGTGTAAATGCGAATACTAATAGTGTTTCCAGTGTTTTCTGGCCCTTAACTGCAAATATCATCATCCCTCGACCACAAGAGAAATGAAAGAAAAAAATATAAAATGACCACAAGAGAAAAACAACTACAACAAAATACGAAAGCTGCAAAACATCTGCAAAGAAACAGAAAATATCTACAAAGGAATGGAAAACAATTACAAAGAGATGTAAAAAAAAACCCAAAAACCTATATATTAGAGGATTTAAGGGTCCACTCATTCTCGCTACTGCTGTAACTAACTTCAGTCTTTTCAGATTTTGAGTTACCAGGGATTAGTAGTGAGGGACATTCCACTGAAAATTTTCTGTTCCACTCAGTCTTTTCAGCAGCTTGTTTGCACTGATGAGCTTCAAGTATTGCTAATTGGAGAAAACAACTGCTGAAGAGACTGGGTGAAACAGAAAACCTGCAGTGTTATGGCCCACCATGGCACATAGTTGCCCATCCCTGGACCACACAAAAGATGACCAACATTACAGATTGTACAAAAAATGTTGCAGGCAGGTTCAAAGTGTTTTTTTTAATATGTTAAAATAAAAAAAGATAGTCTTGGAAAAAAAAAATATGCTGCTTACACTGAATTGAAACCGATTGGCTTTGAACAGCAGGTGAGTTCAATGGACTATGCTGAGACATTTCCTTTATTTCGTTTTCTTTATGATGATGTTTTCTTCCTCCTAACCAAAGGATGGATCCCAAGTGTTTTGAATGTGTATAGGGCTGGTATAAATAACTCATTTACTTTAATTAATGTGGGTCAATTAATAGATAAAATATAAAAAAAAAATTGACACTGTCAGGTGGTGTCAGCAGGGGAGTCTGGTTTGTTTCAACAGCTGACTCGACTTAAAATAAGAGTAGGTCTTCTTTTTCAGCATTTAAATTTACACCACACTAAACTGGTCCTCCAGTACTCAGGGCAACCTCATTCTGCACACACACCCCACTTAAAGCACACACACATACACACGCACACATGCACGCACACGCGCGCACGCACATACACACACAGGGTTCTGGAAAAAATAAGAGACCACTGAAAAATCTTTTCTAAATTATACAATAGTAATGGGTTGCATTTAGATAGCACTTTGGATGTCATGAAAAGTGCTTCACAATAAGTCCTTTATCCACTCATTCTACATACAGACAGACCGTGATAGTGGTAAACTACTTATGTAGCCACAGCTGCCCTGGGGCAGACTGACAGAAACATGGCTGCCAATCCATGCTAACGGCCTCTCCGACCACTACCAAACATTTATACACAATCTTACACCCGTGCCATGAACATGGAGGCAAGATGGGTAAAGTGTCTTGCCCAAGGACAAAACAGCAGGGTGATGAGAGCAGGATTTGAACCACCAGCCCTCCGGTTATTGGATGACCTACTGTACCTCCAGAGCCACTACCGACCCAATTATTTAGAGTTAAATTGACATCTCTACATGTATAGCAGCAATTCAGTTTCAGTATCTGTTGAATTCCAACACAAGGACAACTCAATCTCCTTCAAGAGGTACCAATTATGGGGTCATCTAAGCATGGTAAGATGCACGGAAGTGAATAAAACTGAAGTTAAAAATTAACTATTGTAGTGTTTAAGAATGAACATGAACTTTTATTTCCATTACTTGATCTAAAAGCAACACATTTTTTTGTTATTTTGCCCAGCTTTCAATTTCTGTAAATAAATGTTAATAATAAATGACAATATTGTGATTTGGAATTTGGATGAGGTGTTTTTAGTAGGTTAGAGAATATAACAAAATTGTTAATTTTACTAATACACATACATATAAATGGTAAAACCAAACAAAGTGATAATTAGAAGTGGTGTCTTTGCTCTCTTCTATTTTCCCTAGAGCTACAGTATATATATCTAAAGTTGCGTTACCTGAAAATTGTCCTTCATTGACAGACTTTTATTCAGCAATGACTGAAAATTCTGAAATTCTGTCATTTTGACAGATTACACTGATGGTGATCTAATTAAAGTAAATTAAAATTACAGATAATAGATAATGACAGAATTTTTACAAGTCCGTCTGTCAAAATGACAGATAAAAAAATCTAGTGCAACCTCTGATATATATAAAATTTATTAATGGTTTTAGATAAAAAAGAAGAAAATACTATCAACAAATAATTAAAGGAGGTGCATTTATTTTCACCTTGGGGCAATGCTTGTTGGCAAAGTTACATTTTCCATGGCAATCGGGGGCACTGCTGCAAAGTTGATCCAGGCATTATGGCTGAGAAAAAATATCATTGAAATTAATCACTTAACATGTAAATAGAATTCACATGTGTATATCTGTATTAACTATGATATTTTAAATTACACCAAACCCAAAAAGAATCAAGTTCAAGTTCTGTGTTTTGGTAAAAGTTTTACATAAATGTCAGTATGACAAGTGAAAATTAATTTGGTGAAAATTATTGAGAAAAAAAGATGAAGCGATCTCGATTGTCATTCAGTCCATACAGCAGAACAACATTACATTTCTCCTATCTACAATGTTAATCACATATAGAATCAGAAGGGTGCTGCCACGCAAGGCGCCGCCACAAACAACTTCTCATTCCCTCATTCTATTACACTGAGCACCAAGCTAGAAGGTGAGAAGTACCATTTTTCTATGGTCTTTGGCATGTCCCGGCCTGGAATTGAACCCCCAACCTCCTGGTTGTGGGGCTGATGCTCACCACTCCAGTAAAAAAAGATTTAAAATGCAATTTTGAGGCCACATCTTAACAAATCGTGGGAACGAAATATTATGTGATTTCCTCCAAATGACCTGTGAGGCGTTCCATGACCCAGAGATGCAGCACTGACTGGAAGTTTACTAAATAAAAGCAGCACCACCAGCAATAGCATTAAACCTCATCATAAAGGTGTAAAACAGTAATATACTGGCCAATGTACTGATGTGCATGGGATGCATACACCTACAGATACATTTTTATCAGCAACATTTATATAAATAACTTAGGAAAACTAATGGGGAAATGCTTATAGGCCCGTAACTTATTTCAAATTAATCGTTCTAATTACACTGACTTCAGGAATTTATCTCACTCAAGACATAAAAATGTATAATTTAATTGTATAAACTGTGTGAATGAAATAATTAAAATGGGAATTAAATGAACTAATTGTTTAAAAACTAAAGCATGTGAATGAATTATGACACGTGCCAAGTTAAAAAAAAAAAATTTGGTTGGTCAATGTAGTAAAAGTGACCTTTAAATGGGATTTTTTTTTCTTATAAAACCCCCTAAAGGGCTCAGTGTGGAGAGTGTAAATAACGGAGGCAGATTTATGCAGCAGATGACTTTATTCACTCTCACATCAGTCATACACAGAAAAAGCATATCTCAATACACCAGGGTCTCTCTCCTTTTATATCAACCGCCCATCTCACATCTGCATGACATCTTGCATCACAATACATTCATCCTTTCTCCCCCAACTCCTTTTTCCTGCTACCTCACCATAATATCTCTCATCTCCATACCTATTGTCCTTCTCTGTTTACCCTCTGCATCCAGTGTGAGATGATTAACCCAGCCTCTACATCAGCACCTTTTAATGTAGATAAGCAATCAGAGAAAAACATCACTCACCTTTTCTCTTCTCGTTAGCATCTGTTTGCATCACTTTCTGGCAGATTTTTTTCTCTTCCTCCTTCTTCCTCTTTTTCCAACAAGATGGCCTTTTTCCAACAAGATGGCGCCCACAGCGGTCGCCATGGTGTATCGCTGCCCTTTAATTTTTATAATTTGTCTGTTTTTGTTCACTGATCTGCCGGTTCATACACCCGTGAAGAACTACTAAATATCAGGACTCTCACCCCCACGGACCTTCTTCCAGTTTTTTTGGCTCCAGCCGCCGATCTGATCCATTGTTCGGCCAAAAGAGCAAGACGGCGGAAAAGAGGAAAAAGAGGGGGGATTCTCGCTCGACTACGGAAAAGAGGCTTGCGAACAGCCTTGCCTGGCATATTTCTATCCAATGCCAATTCTCTCCTGAACAAGGTAGAAGAATTAAGACTGATGATGCGTTTCAAGGACCTCGCTTCCTCGTCTGTCATCTGCTTCTCTGAGACCTGGCTTAATGAGAACATTCCAGATAGCGCGATCAGCCTCGAGGGCTTCCAGCTGATTCGCGCTGACCGCGTCACAGAGCTGTCCGGTAAGTCTATCGGAGGAGGAGTGTGCTTCTATATTAACAACAGCTGGTGCTCTGATGTAACGGTGATTTCCAAACACTGTTCTCCCGCCCTGGAATTTCTTTTCATTAACTGCAAGCCATTCTATTCCCCGCGCGAGTTTGCCTCATTCATTCTCGTCGCTGTGTACGCCCCTCCTGACGCGGACACGCGCGAAGCTCAGCGCGTGCTCGCAGATCACATCCAACTTACGGAGCGGAACTTTCCAGACTCCCTGGTTATCGTGGTGGGCGATTTTAACCAGAGCAATCTGAGTCACGAGCTCCCCCGCTACAAACAGTGTATTAAATGTCCAACCAGAGGAAATAACACGCTGGATCATTGTTATACTTCAGTAAAGGACGCATATCGCGCTGTTCCCCGCGCTGCGCTGGGTCTATCTGATCACATGATGGTTCACCTCATCCCCACATACAAACAAAGACTGAAAATCACTAAACCTGTTGTGACCACCACAAAGAAATTGACCAGTGAAGCTGGAGAGAAACTGAACACATGCATGGAAATAACTGACTGGGGCATGTTTAAAAGAGCCACACATGATCTTAATGAGTACACATACACTGTGAACTCATATATCAACTTCTGTGAGGAGAGCATTCTCCCATCGCGCACCAGGGTGAGATACTCTAATGACAAGCCCTGGTTCACAGCTAAGCTCAGACGGATCAGGAAAGAGAAGGAAGCAGCGTTGAAAAGTGGAGACAGGGACTGCTACAGGGAGGTCAAATATCGGTTTAACAGAGAGCTGAGGAGAGCTAAATCTGTGTACTCTGAGAGACTCCAGCAGCAGTTCACTGCTAATGACTCGGCTTCTGTGTGGAGAGGACTGAGGCAAATCACCAACTATCGGCCTCAGGCTTCTAAGGGTCAGGATGACAAAGCCCTTTGTCAAAGACTGTCCCAACACTATGCCCGTTTTGACACCTCGTCAGCTGTGTCCAACTCACCCACTCCACCCAGCTCCACTGCCTCCTCAGCCCCTAATTCATCAAAAGCGGTCCCCCCCTCCTCCTCCTCCTCCTCCCCCCCCTCCCCTTGTCATCAGTGAGCAGGACGTGCACAGACAGTTCTCCAGACTGAACCCGCGCAAGGCCCCCGGGCCGGACGGTGTGTCTCCCTCCACCCTGAGACACTGTGCGAAAGAGCTGGCTCCTGTCTTCACAGACATTTTTAACACCTCCCTTAAGCAATGTCACGTGCCGACCTGCCTCAAATCCTCCACCATCATCCCTGTCCCCAAGAAGCCACGGATTACTGGACTTAACGACTACAGACCTGTAGCGCTCACCTCTGTAGTCATGAAGTCCTTTGAGCGCCTGGTCCTGTCTCACCTCAAGTCCATCACCACACCCCTCCTAGACCCGCTGCAGTTTGCCTACCGTGCTAACAGGTCTGTGGACGACGCAGTCAACCTGGCCCTCCACTCCATCCTGCAGCACCTGGACTCCCCGGGAACCTACGCCAGGATTCTGTTTGTGGACTTCAGCTCCGCATTCAACACCATCCGCCCCGATCTGCTCCAGGACAAGCTGTCCCTGCTCAACGTGCCTGACTCCCTCTGCAGGTGGATCACCGACTTCCTGACGGACCGGAGACAGCATGTGCGCCTGGGGAAGTCTGTCTCAGACTCTGTTAGCATCAGCATTGGATCACCCCAGGGCTGTGTACTTTCCCCCCTACTCTTCTCCCTTTATACCAACTCCTGCACCTCCTCCCACCAGTCTGTTAAGCTGATTAAGTTTGCAGACGACACCACCCTCATCGGGCTCATCTCCAACGGCGACGAGTCCGCCTACAGGGAAGAGGTGGCCCAGCTGGTGTCCTGGTGCAGCCACAACAACCTGCAGCTGAATGCTCTGAAGACAGCAGAGATGATTGTGGACTTCAGGAAAGTCACATCCCCCCTGCCCCCCCTCACCATCACAGGCTCTCCCATCACCTTTGCAGATTCCTTCCGCTTCTTGGGCACCACCATCACCCGCGACCTCAAATGGGAGCCAACCATCAGCTCCCTCATCAAAAAGGCCCAGCAGAGGATGTTCTTTCTGCGGCAGCTGAGGAAGCTCAAGCTACCCACCAAGATGTTAGTGCAGTTCTACACGGCCATCATCGAGTCCATCCTCACCTCCTCCATAACTGTGTGGTACGCAGAAGCCACTGCCAGGGACAGACTAAGGCTGCAGCGCGTCGTGCGCACTGCTGAGAAGGTGATAGGCTGCAAACTCCCATCTCTCCAGGACCTGTACATCTCCAGGACTCGGAGGCGTGCTGGCCGGATCATAGCCGATCCTTCACATCCTGGTCACGTGCTGTTTGCCCCCCTCCCCTCAGGTAGAAGGCTTCGGTCCATTTGGACTAAAACCTCCCGGCACATGAACAGCTCTTCCGCTCTGCCATCAGACTGCTGAACACTAAGTGACTTTTGACTCTCGTGCACTATGTACAGCAGCTCAACCAGACTCATGTCAATCACCACTGTTTTTCTGTTGCATTATTGACTGCACTATGTGGTACTTCACATTATCTGCTACATGCTAATTTTTTAAACTGCCTTGACTAGTACTACTCATTATTACTAGTATTATTATTATTATTACTTATTATTACTTATTTTTCTACACTTTCTAGTCCTTTAGTTTTTTATTTTATCCCTTTTTCTCATTATGTTTTTAATGTTGCAGCATGGCACCGAGACAAATTCCTAGTTTGTGTATCACATGAACAATGGCAATAAATCTGATTCTGATTCTGATTCTGATTCTTTGTGGTCTCTCTCCAAACTCGACACCCCCTCCCCTCCCCTCCAAAGCCATGTGCAGAAGTTTAAATGACCTGTCCTTAACAGGAGTGAAAACGTATCGAGTGCACATGAAAACTGCTTTTTACGTATGCCTGCACGTTTTCTCAGAGTGAGAAAACGTGCTATTTGTACTAGTTTTGCTGAGACTGGGTTGCATTCTTAATAATACAGAAACCTCAATATCACTCTATCTTAAAATGGGAAAAAGACCTATTGACCCATACCAATACTGACTTCTGGACATAAATTTGTACCAATACTTCTAATTATCTCAAAAATTCAAATTTACAACTTATACAATATAAAATTATTCACAGAACACACTACACTGGTGACAGATTACATAAAATGGGATTTAATAAGCTGAATAAATGTGCACACTGTTCACAAAACATTCCAGACACTTACCTGTATGCTATTTGGCAGTGCACTCCAGTTACACAATTTTGGAAGCAGATCATAGACCACCTCTCATATTTATTGGGCTGCTGCATCTAGGGTTGCCAACTTTCCCACAGCCAAATAAAGGACAGAGGGTTTTAACTATTGCTCGGTACCACGATGTTGTGGACATTAGTGTTGTCATAATACTGGGATTTTTTTTTTTACCTTGATAATACCTTAAAAATACTAATATTCAATGTCATGTTTAATACTACAAGGGGAAAAAAATACCACACTGTATACCTAGAAATTTCAGATTTCACAGGATACAGAATCTCAGTTTAAAGATGTGTAATAGCTATGTTTTTAATATTGGATTGCATTTATATAGCACTTTCACGACCCCCAAAGACACTTTACAATGAATCCATTATTCATTCACTCCACAGACAATGATAGTGGTAAGCTACCTCTGTAGCCACAGCTGCCCTGGGGCAGACTGACGGAAACATGGCTGCCAGTCCAAGCCAACGGAATCTCCAGCCACCACCAAAAATTGGCCAAATCTCAATCTCCTCCCTAAACCCTCAAGCCCTGAGCCCTTGTAAGACTTAGGCTGCTGCCACCAGTAGTGCTCGAGTGTGCAAGTCTGTGAGGGGATGAAGTGGTTCAAAATGGTAGAAATGGGACACTGTTGCTTTGGCAACACTAAAAGTTTTTTATTTAATTTACTTTATGAAAAGAATTAGGAAACAAAAATAGTGTATATACTGTAAGAGATCACAAAAATAAAATCATGGGACAAAATAAAAGCAGATTCCAAACAAAACTAAAATTAGAAACAAACAGGGGTACATTGACAAAGAATAAAAGAAAATGATCCTGGAAGTTCAAGGCTGTGTGTGTTTCAGGGTCTTTAGAGGCTTATTGAAATAAAGGGGATCAAATTATATTATAATAGAAATCTATCTTTTAACCTATTTATTTTAACAAACCTTTTAATTTGTGTGACATGAAAACATGTGACCAACTATTGTGGGTCTCAGACTTTATTTCAGACTTACTACTTTCTTCAGGAACAAACTGAATTAAATGTGCTGCAGCCTCTTAAGATGATTTAATTGATTACAACTACAAATCATCTTTTTTCAAACTGCATAATTAACCAAAATGTAATTAAATTGCTTAAATGGTATGTAATACAGAATAAACTTGAAGTTTTTGTGTCATATTTTTTATTTTGGCAAAGATCTTAAATTCTTGTCAAGGCAGTGTTTTTTTTTTTTTTGTAGGGTGGGGTGGGTGAAAAGGTGGTCAGTGATGAACAGGTGACCAATCAGGAGCTTCCCCCTGAGAAACCCTGACGTGGCGCTCTGAACTGTGGGTAATTCCCTTACCGTAAAGGTGTGTTCATACCAAATGCAAACGGGCGGCGCAAATCCATACAAAGTGAATGGGAAGACGTGAGTACGTGCGAATTTGTGTAGTCGTATGTTCGCGTCCGCTAGCTAGCTGCTAGCTTTGAGATTCTGCTGTCACCATTGCAGAGAAAACTAGTTAAAAAATGAAACTCACTCACCAGGAAACAGGAGGACTGGGAACTCTTCAGCTGAATTGGGATTTTGGAGTTATTTACCCATCGTTTTCGGCCACGGACGTCCTAGCAAGCTAGCAAGCGAGCAACGTAAACACCCATCATCTGTAAAGTTTTGGAGGCTTGAGACGACATTTTCAGGTGAGCCCCTTGTCGGATAATGTAAACCTAAGCATGACGTTATTTTGGGAATTTCCACAGCAGGTTGAACACAGCTGCAAGAGTTTTAAAGACAACTTCGCCTGTCTGCATTTCACTATTCATGTCTGTTGGCGTGTTTACATTGATTTATAATGTAATCGTGCCGCGTGAAAAATTTGGATGTTCGCGTTTGGTGTGAACGCACCCTAAGTCAGTGCTGACTTAGAGAAAGGGTCATTTAAGGGCTCATAAAGTCAGCCACTTCCTGATTGGGACAGCCCTAAACCCTCAGTCACTTAACGTGAACACACCTAAAGTCAACGAGTCTGCAATGGAGGAGAATGAGATTCAACCATTTATTCACATTCATACATCAGTGTAATGAACCATGAACACACTGGAGGCAAGGTGGGTAAAGTGTCTTGCCCAAGGACACAACAGTAAGATGGGGGGAGTGGGATTTGAACTACCAGCCCTCTGGTTATTGGGCGACCTGCTCTACCCACTGAGCCACTATGGCCTCATTTTATTTCTCTTTGAGAAATAATTCAACTTTGAGCTAAAAAACACAACTACATTGCAAAAAGTCAAATATAAATAAAATGAAATAAATTAAGGCTGCTTATGCTTGTTTTTTGTCTGACAAGATATTTATTCTTGCTGTGTAGTTTACGTTTAAGAAAATGTTACATGCTTTCCAATAGTTTTAATTTATTTTACGTTATTTGATATGTCAAATTTTCTTGCTCTGTTGGCAGATAATTTTACTTAAAATAAACAAACAAAAAAATTTGGCAATAGATAATTCTGATTAAAATTAGAAAAAAATATCTGCCAACAAAGTAAGATTAAATTGCTTAAAACAAATAAAAACTTTCGTAAAGCAAGTAAAATCTTTCAGAAAACTGCACAACAAAAAGAAATTCTTGTCTTGTCAAAATTATCTTGTAAGAGAAAAACAAGCATAACACATTGATTTAGGATATTTTATCTTACTGAGATTTCCCTTTTTATAGCTTGACAGATACTGCCTTTGACATAAAATTACATCAGTGAAGTATTCCTGATTCAAACAAGCACAACAGCAGCAATGAAAAACCTGCACAGGTGGCTGGGAACACTGCAAACAGCATGTCTTACCTTTTTTAGAAGTGTTTTCTTCTGGCCTTCTTTAAAGAAAAATCCTTCATTACGTCCTTTAAGTCCAGCTCACAAATATCATTGTACTGTATGGATGCATGCTATGGCCTTTCTTTTCCCTTCTCCTCCAGGTGAGAGCTTTAATGGCCCATCTGTCTCCTCTGTGCATAATTAGCAGCCTCCTCCACTTGATGCTCCAGCTTAGAAAAATCCTTTATGCTTCAGGATTTTTTGAGCAATTCATTTTTCCTAAGCTCTTTTCCTCTCAATATTTTCATGAGCGCCACTTTCAAACTTTTTTCCGGACATTTTGACCAAGCTGATTACTTCTTACCTCTCACTGGCGTTTGCATAGTCACATGTCAAAACAATTCATCTGATAGGCTATTGTTACTGGTACCCAAGTGGGTCACTTGTAAATTAGACTAATCAGCAGCCACACATGAATGAGTGATGGACATAGAATTTGACCAACTAACAACAATGTGATCTTTTTTCATTGGCTCATGATAGGCCCTGATCTTTGTAGGCCCCTGAGCTTCAGCCCAGCCTAGCCCATTCATTAAGGTGGCCTTAAATATACAGGATAATGCACGTCCCACTCAGAACAAACATATTTAGCCCAATAAATGGGACGTCCTGGATAAACCAGGACAGTTGGCAACCCTAGATGCAGCCCACTTTCCCCACAACTATGCATCTTAGCCGAATTATCAGCTGTACATTTGCAAGGTCCTTCTGTTCGTGCTGTCCTCACAGCCCTAACTATCACCAAGAAAACCATCCTTTTAAACTGGAAATCCAAAAACAATATTAATATCGTACAGTGGAAGAATCTATTGATTGAATATATATCTCTGGAAAAAGCATTAGCATCTTTTAAAGAGAAAAGCGCAGAGTTTGACAAGGCTTGGTCATCAGTCATTGATAAATTAACTCATGTTGCTACTTAACTATCATTAATTGTACAATTATAAGTAAATCCTTTCCCTCTGTCTGCATTCTGAATTGCATCCCCCCTTTAATTTTTTTTTTTGTCAAGATGTGGTCTGTTGAGAATCTTATTGCTCTGCTTCTTCCATGTGTCATCTTCTTATCATTGTAATTTCTGTGTATGTCTTTGAACAGTTCTAGGTAAACAGTGGGGCAAAAAAGTATTTAGTCAGCCACCAATTGTGCAAGTTCTCCCACTTAAAAGATGAGAGAGGTCTCTAATTTTCATCATAGGTATACCTCAACTATGAGAGACAAAATGAGAAAAAAAAAATCCAGAAAATCACATTGAAGGATTTTTAATGAATTAATTGGTAAATTCCTCAGTAAAATAAGTATTTGGTCACCTACAAACAAGCAAGATTTCTGGCTCTCACAGACCTGTAACTTCTTCTTTAAGAGGCGCCTCTGTCCTCCACTCGTTACCTGTATTAATGGCACCTGTTTGAACTCATTATCAGTATAAAAGACACCTGTCCACAACCTCAAACAGTCAGACTCCAAACTCCACTATGGCCAAGACCAAAGAGCTGTCAAAGGACACCAGAAACAAAATTGTAGACCTGCACCAGGCTGGGAAGACTGAATCTGCAATAGGTAAGCAGCTTGGTGTAAAGAAATCAACTGTGGGAGCAATTATTAGAAAATGGAAGACATACAAGACCACTGATAATCTCCCTCGATCTGGAGCTCCACGCAAGATCTCACCCCGTGGGATCAAAATTATCATCAGAACGGTGAGCAAAAATCCCAGAACCACATGGGGGGGACCTAGTGAATGACCTGCAGAGAGCTGGGACCAAAGTAACAAAGGCTACATCAGAAACACACTACGCCGCCAAGGACTCAAATCCTGCAGTGCCAGACGTGTCCCCCTGCTTAAGCCAGTACATGTCTAGGCCCGTCTGAAGTTTGCTTGAGAGCATTTGGCTGATCCAGAAGAGGATTGGGAGAATGTCATATGGTCAGATGAAACCAAAATAGAACTTTTTGGTAAAAACTCAACTTGTCGTGTTTGGAGGAGAAAGAACACTATACCTACTGTGAAGCATGGGGGTGGAAACATCATACTTTGGGGCTGTTTTTCTGCAAAGGGACCAGGACGACTGATCCGTGTAAAGGAAAGAATGAATGGGGCCATGTATCGTGAGATTTTGAGTGAAATCCTCTTTCCATCAGCAAGGGCATTGAAGATGAAACGTGGCTGGGTCTTTCAGCATGACAATGATCCCAAACACACCGCCCGGGCAATGAAGGAGTGGCTTCGTAAGAAGCATTTCAAGGTCCTGGAGTGGCCTAGCCAGTCTCCAGATCTCAACCCCATAGAAAATCTTTGGAGGGAGTTGAAAGTCCGTGTTGCCCAGCGACAGCCCCAAAACATCACTGCTCTAGAGGAGATCTGCATGGAGGAATGGGCCAAAATACTAGCAACAGTGTGTGAAAATCTTGTGAAAACTTACAGAAAACGTTTGACCTCTGTCATTGCCAACAAAGGGTATATAACAAAGTATTGAGATGAACTTTTGTTATTGACCAAATACTTATTTTACCGAGGAATTTACCAATTAATTCATTAAAAATCCTTCAATGTAATTTTCTGGATTTTTTTTTTTCTTATTTTGTCTCTCATAGTTGAAGTATACCTATGATGAAAATTGGAGACCTCTCTCATCTTTTAAGTGGGAGAACTTGCACAATTGGTGGCTGACTAAATACTTTTTTACCCCACTGTATCTACATATATATGAGTGGGTATGTACATACAGACGTAGACAAAAATGTTGGTACCCCTCTGTTAATGAAAGAAAAACCCACAATGGTCACAGAAATAACCTGAATCTGACAAAAGTGATAATAAATAAAAATTCTATGAAAATTAACCAGTGAAAATCAGACAATGCTTTAGAATTCTGGTTCAACGGAATTATTTTAAAAAACAAACTCATGAAACAGGCCTGGACAAAAATGATGGTACCCCTAGAAAAGACTGAAAATAATGTGACCATAGGGACATGTTCAACCAAGATGTGTCCTCTAATTAACATCACAGGTGTCTACAAACTTGTAATCAGTCAGTCGGCCTATTTAAAGGGTGACAAGTAGTCACTGTGCTGTTTGGTGACATGGTGTATACCACACTAAACATGGACCAGAGGAAGCAAAGGAGAGAGTTGTCTCAGGAGATTAGAAAGAAAATTGTAGACAAGCATGTTAAAGGTAAAGGCTATAAGACCATCTCCAAGCAGCTTGATGTTCCTGTGACTACAGCTGCACATATTATTCAGAAATTTAAGATCCACAGGACTGTAGCCAACCTCCCTGGATGTGGCCGCAGGAGGAGACGGATAATACGAATGGTAACAAAAGAGCCCAGAACAACCTCTAAACACATTCATGGTGAACTCCAAGGTCAAGGTACATCAGTGTCAGATGGCACCATCCGTCATTGTCTGAGCCAAAGTGGACTTCATGGGAGATGACCAAGGAGGACACCACTGTTGAAAACAAATCATAAAAAGCCAGACTGGAATTTGCCAAACTGCATGTTGACAAGCCACAAAGCTTCTGGGAGAATGTCCTATGGACAGATGAGACAAAACTGGAACTTTTCAGCAAGGCACATCAGTTCTATGTTCACAGACGCAAAAATGAAGCATACCAAGAAAAGAACACTGTCCCTACTGTGAAACATGGAGGAGGTTCTGTTATGCTCTGGGGCTGCTTTGCTGCATCTAGCACAGGGTGTCTTTAATCTGTGCAGGGTACAATGAAATCTCAAGACTATCAAGGTATTCTAGAGAGAAATGTGCTGCCCAGTGTCAGACAGCTTGGTCTCAATCGCAGGTCCTGGGTCTTGCAACAGGATAATAACCCAAAACACACAGCTAAAAACACCCAAGAATGGCTAAGAGCGAAACAGGACTATTCTAAAGTGGCCTTCTATGAGCCCTGATCTAAATCCTATTGAACATCTGTGGAAGGAGCTGAAACATGGCGTCTTGAGAAGGCACCCTTCAAACCTGAGACAACTGGAGCGGTTTGCTCATGAGGAGTGGGCCAAAATACCTGCTGAGAGGTGCAGAAGTCTCATTGACAGTTACAGAAATTCTTTGATTGCAGTGATTGCCTCAAAAGGTTGTGCAACAAAATATTAAGTTAAGGGTACCATCATTTTTGTCCAGGCCTGTTTCATGAGTTTGTTTTTTAAAATAATTCTGTTGAACCACAATTCAAAAGCATTGTCTGATTTTCAATGGCTAATTTTCATAGAATTTTTATTTATTACCACTTTTGTCAGATTCAAGTTATTTCTGTAACTATTGTGGGTTTTTCTTTCATTAACAGAGGGGTACCAACAATTTTGTCCATGTCTGTACATGTTTGTATGTATGTGTATGTGTGTGTGGTAATCCCAGGCCAGGGGTCACTGACCTTTTTGAAACTGGGAACTACTTCAAGGGTACTGAGTACTACGAAGGACTACCAGTTTGATACACACTTACAAAAAAAGTTGCACTGTTTAAATTTATGTTATTATTAATGATTACTGATATTCATCTATGTGAAGACACTGATCACATTAACAAATTCCTGCAATAATTATTAAAATGATTTAACAAGCTATGAAAGAGATACAAACAGTGCAGCACTTTTTTTTCTCTGTAGCATCACAGAGAAAACGCTCCTTTTGGCTTTAAATGCATTTACAGCACTTATGTCAGCAACAGTCTTACCTTGGCCTTGCAGCTCACAGCTCAATAGGTTGAGTTTCACGGTGATGTCCGTTAAAAATGCAAGGTCAAGTATCCACTCAGGGTCGTCCAGCAGTGAGATGTCTTTGCCTTTGGATTGCATGAACTCTTTGATTTCACATAAAAGTGACAAAAAACGCCGATAAACTTGTCCCCTGCTGAACCATGGGATTTCTGTGTAAATATATTTGGCTGATAGCTCCTCCAATAGCACCTTGAATATCCTGTGTTGTTTGGGTTTGGAGCAGATGTCGTTTATGATTTTGATGACCGGCGTCATCACATGCTCAAATCCAGTCACTTTTGCACACGTGGCCTGCTGATGAATGATACAGTGGTAATGCAGGAATGGTGGGAAGTTTGTGTCACCTGTACAGTGCGCTATGAAACCTGCATGTCAGCCGGTCATAGCAGGAGCCTCGTCTGTAGTCACCAATACCAGCTTTTCCAATGGTACCTTCTTCTCCGCTAAAAACTTCACCACATTATAGATTTCTACTTCCCTAGTTGTTTTAAGAGGCAGTAGGGTCAGGAGTTCTTCTTTTTTTGAGAAATCATCAAACACCATCCGAATGATGATCATCAGTTGTGCTGTGCTGCTGCTGTCCACGGACTCGTTGCACTTGACGCTGAACCACCGGCACTCTGGCAGATCCTGGTCCAGCTGCTCGGTCAAATTCTCAGACATCGCTAACTCTCTTCTAACCATTGTATTTGCCCCCATTTGCATATTGGAGAGAGTGGAAATGACATCAGTTCCATTTTTGTGTCTTTAAATACAGTGTTTGCAACTGCTTCTTAGAACACCTTCCCGTCTGTAAAGGCCTTCTTCTTCTTTATCAAAAACTGTGTCGCTCTAAATGAGGCTTCGGTTGTTTTTGAGGAATTTTTCAGTGGTCTTGTGAAAAAAGACTGCTGTTTGCCCAAAGTTGCTTTCAACTCACTGACTTTCTCTGCTGCAGTGCGCTACCCGGTAGGTAGTTAACATGGTAGCTTTCATGACATGTACTGAAGTGTCTTTCGACATTGTGTCACTTTGCTGTTGCCACAGTCACCCTGCAAATGAGAAACACACATTTTTCTTTCACCATAGTAAAAAAGAACTCTTCTTCCCATTTGCTATGAAAATGATAAGTTTTCTTTCTTTTTTCTGCCATGTTTTTGGAGGTAGAATCCACATTTAACTCCTCAGCGCCCCTTCCACCACTAGCTTATTTCACCAAATGCTGAAATTTGTTATGCACACTATACTGACCTTTGAACCAGACTAAATCAGAGTATATGAATATTAAACATTTATATTTTCAATTGTTTTTATATTTTCATTTTAAAATCTACATCATTTCAAGAGTGATTCAAAAATAATGGTAACACAATTTAAGAAATTTAAGACGAAGCTCATTGGTGACGAGTAGGGGTGAGCCGATGCCACTTTTTCAAGACTGACACCAGTGCCGATACTGTGACTTTGAATATCGGACGATACCAATCCAAACCCGATACCATCTCTCTTATTTAAAACAACAGTACAGAACATACTTTGGTAATGACTGGTTGCATTTTGCATACATTTAAAAACATAAATTTAAAAGTCAAACAATATATTACAAATTTGACTCAGTTCAGCATTGTTGCTGCTTTTTTTTAAATTTAAACTTTGCAACATTGGCAACATTTCACTGGTCAGCACTATGTTAACATTTATACTGAAATTCTAAGTGCAAGTTTATTGCAAAACTTTAAAGCTGAGTATTTAAATAAACATTCAGAGGAAATTCAAAGTGCCACTGTGCATGAGGTAAAAAATGCTGTATATCTGAAAATAAAAGAACTAACCCTTTAAGTTGTATTTTTGTCAACTATTACTATTATTATTATTATTATTATTATTATTATTATTATTATTATTATTATTATTATTATTATTATTATTATTATTGTAAGTATTCTCCTGGTGCTCAATTTATTTCATAGTTTATTCGCTGTCCATAGTTTTTTGGTTTGCTCTTATTTTGAAGTCATCCCTGTTTCAATTTATGTAGCCTTGTTAGTCCTTGTATAGTCCTGCTTCCAATTCACCGGTTATAATTTGCCATTTATGTTTCTGTTGCCTACCTCTCATCAGCTGTAACTGTCCATCTAAAGGTAAGCCCATGTTATGTCTCCATTCCTCTGCCTGTTTTTTTACTTTCACTTTCCTTCTTTTAGTTTCACTTTTAACTTATTCCAGCAGTTAAACAGCGACTGCTGCTGCACAACACACTTGGTTCTGTTTGGTTCTTGAGAGAATTCAGCATACTTTTTTGCTGCTGTGATATTTTTGCAAGTGTTTTATCAAGTTTGTGGTGTAAAATTGTAAATGCTGGTACCATACAGCAACATAATGAGGCCAGACCCACAGACAGGCTCCAGTGATGTGATGTTCATTGCCTCTGTTTACAGAAGCCGTGCACAGCGTGGCTCAGAACAGGATCGTGCCTTCATTTTAAATATTATTAACGTATTGGATCGGTAAATTACTTTTATTCCTTAACAATACCGATCCGGCCATTTTGCCTGGATTGAACGCCATACCAATATGGCGGATCGGATCGGCTCATCCCTAGTGACGAGTGCTATTTTCAGAACAGGCTCACGGGCGACTCATGTGGTCCCTACGGGTAACCTGGGGCCCGCGGGCACTGTGTTGGTGACCCCCGTCCTAGGCTATCCTAGCCTCGGCGCAACACTGCATACAGTATGTTGTATCTGTACAAATGTTGTTCTACTTTTATGTTGTGTTATCTGTATGAATAGTATGTCACTTCTTTTGTATTTTTTTCTCTCTCCCCTCACCCCAAACCAGTCATGGCAGAAGACTACCCCTCCCTGAGCCTGGTTCTGCTGGAGGTTTCTTCCTATAAGGGGGTTTTTCCTTCCTACTGTCGCCTGGTGCTTGCTCATAGGAGATTGTTCGATTGTTGGGGTCTTATCTGATTTATTTATGATTTGTGGCTCGTGTATCTAGTATTTGACTTTTATGCCTGTGTTTTTGTTGCAAAGAAAATTAATAAAAAAGCAAAGAACATTTATTCTTTGACAAGGTAATTCATCCACCCACATGTATCTCATAACAAGGGTAATAATCTTCATGATGCTTCTGTGTTTAAATGACTCGAGTGTTTATCTTGAATTATGAATCTTGTATACTGGAGAGAAACAGTCCTCATCCTTCAGTCTGTCCACTGGGGAGTATTGAGATCATTTTAAAGACAATCCTCTGATCCCATTCTTCCTAATAAGATGGCCAAAGAGCCAATCTCTCAGAAGGAAACTTTGACACATTTTTAAATTATAATTACGGAAAATAAACCAAAAGCAGTCTTTTAACCTTGTCCCTTTAGAAACACTTCAGTTTCTCTCTCTCATATTCCAAACATGGCAGCAGGCCTACAAGCTTTCGGCTCTTACTGTTTGTTGGACCTTGGAGTTTGGAGGTATCCCAGTTGCAAACTCCCTTCCCTCATCTTTTCCAACAGAGTGTCTGGATATGAAGGCCAGGTGAGGATGTTAACTGAAAACCTGAACGAATGTGAAATTGTGGAGGTGATTTACACTGGAAGCAGCAGACTGGACTTCGAGGAAGATGGCTGAAAGTGCAAGAGATTAACACTCCTACTCCAACATGTTAATGGTCTGCTGTGGTGGATCATAGAATTGCCACTAGCCATTACGACTATTATAGTGGATTCAGTCAGGTTATAATGAAAGGCATTTGTTTAAGTCTAAAAGGAACAGTCTATTAAAAACAGAGCTCATAAATACTCCCATGTCCACACCTCCTGAAAAACACAGGCTAAGTCTGACAGAAGATAATAAGCAGTAGTGCAGTCAGTTTTAATAACGTGACCTCCCTCGCCCCAATTTTTTCCACTTGCCACCACAGAAACCTGCTGCTGCTGCTGCTGAGTCCAGGCTCACAGCCTCAGGTTGTAAAAGTCAGACAGCTCTTAAAATGCGGAGGAGGAATGTTTGATGGGTCCAGAAACAAAGACGAAACCCTCATAGTCCATCTGACCTCATATCTTCATAGGAAAATGTGTAAATGTGGAATACTAGAAATTAAAAAGTACATTTAACCAGTTCAGTACTTAGGTTGACTCTGTATGACTAGTGTCATTCTTCCAGTTATTCAAAATCTCCTCATAAACACACAAAAAAATAAAATGCTTTGCCTTTAACAGTTTGTCTTGAGCTTTCTGATGAGTCTTTTGTGGGAAATGCCATTTGCCCAGCTGTCAATGCATTTATGTAATTAAATTGGATGCTTAAAATCTATTTATAACTTTGGAACCCCTCAGATCTTAAGGTTTGATCATATTTTATGTATTTTTTTCAATAGACTGGCAGATTTCTTGTGGATTGGCACAATTTCAGACTCGGAGGAATTTTAGTGCATACATACCAGAAGAAGGAGCTTTAAGATCAGTGAAGAGACCTGATCCAGGCTTAAGATGCTAATCCGAGGTCTTGCCAGACTAACAGAGTTAATCTTTATCCCAATAATGCCCAATGTGGGAGAGCCAGTTGTATGTCTTAGGTAGAGCAGATGCTAAAAAGAATTCTAAAAATTTTCAGGGTTGTAAAGATGGTAAAATTTTCAGGTTTCTTGTATTCACACGACGAATGATATAATATTTTGGTTTATGTGTTTTGAACTGTGCCCACCAAAATAGGCTCCAGCCCCTGTCATCCTAAAGTAGTCAAGAAAATGTATGAACTATGGATGGATTTTGAACTATTGCACAAACAGGACATGGGTATTTTTCACAGTTTTCTTACATTGTTTTCAGTGGAAAAGTTTTACATTAAATCTGGATGATACTAATCACTGCATGGTTGGTCTAATCAAAGGAAAACAAACAAGCAAAAAAACAACACATTTGTTGTAGTTTTTTTCTCTTACAGAAACAGGCCAATTGTCATTGCAAGAGTCCCCCTTTGGCTGTGTCTGTCATTACCTTTAGATATTTGACAAACTCTGGCTTAGTCTGACTTTTCCAATGATAAAGAATAATACCTGCTTACACCCCCCTGAGGAAGAGTTCCCTCCCTACCAAATAAACAATTAAAACCTGGCCTGAAAATACTCTCCAGCTACAGGACTGCTTTAGCTGCATAGACTGGAACACCTTTGAACAGCAGGACCTGGACTCCTACACGATGTCTTTCCTCTTCTACATTAAATGCTGTGTAGAAAATGTGACAGTCACCAAACACATCCGGGTCTTTCCAAACCGGAAACCCTGGATGACCAGTGAGGTCCAGGCTCTGATCAGAGCCCACAACTCAGCCTTCAGGCAGAGGGACAGCTCTCTCTACAGCACTGCCAGAGCCAACCTGAGAAGAAGCATAAAACACGCTAAGAACACCTACAGGTGGAAAGTGGAGGGCTTGCTCACAGACAACAACCCCAGACAGATGTGAAGAGGCATCTAGGCCCTCACCAACTACAGGGGCCAGGACCCCCCAACACCGGACAGCAGCCTCTTTGCCCGGTTTGAGCTCACCTCCCCCACAACTCGTCCCCCATGCTCCCCTCTCTCCCCCTCCCCCCTCTCTCTCCCCCCTTCCCCTCTTTCTCTACAGGTGCATGAGGTGAGGAGGCAACTGAGAGCAGTGAACCCCCACAGAGCTGCTGGTCCTGATGGCATCCCAGGAGCAGTGCTCAAAGCATGTGCAGACCAGCTGGAAGAGATCCTCACCAAGCTGTTCAATCTCTCCCTGATGCACGCCACCATCCCCTCCTGCCCCAAGGCCTCCACCACCATTCCCATCCCCAAAAAGTCCGCAATTGACAGCCTGAACAAGTACAGACCCACAGCACTCACATCTGTAGTCATGAAGTGTTTTGAGTGACTGGTGTCCCAGCACGTCAGGGACTGTCTCCCCCCCCCCCCCCCCGACCCCCACCAGTTTGCCTACAGGGAGAACCAGTCTACGGAAAATGCCATCACCACCACACTCCACAGAGCGCCGAGCCACCTGGAGAACCCAAGGAGCTACGTGTGGATGCTCTTTGTGGACTACAGCTCAGCTTTCAACACCATCATCCCAGACATCCTGATCAGTAAACTGCACCTTGTTCAGATACCCAGCCTCCCCACTACCTGCTCCTGGATAAAAACAAAACAAAACAAAACACTATCTCACCAACCGCCCGCAGTCAGACTTGGCCCCCACCACTCCTCCACACTGTCTCTTAGCACTGGCTCCCCCCAGGGCTGCGTGCTAAGCCCTCTACTGTACTCCCTGTACAGCTTTGACTGTATTCCAACCCACCCACCAGTGTCATCATGAAGTACGCGAACGATACCACCTTGGTAGGACTCATCACCGATGATGATGAGAAGGCTTACAGGGCGGAGATAGAGAATCTGCTGCTGTGGTGCCAAGCAAACACCTTGAAACTGAATGTTCAAAAAACCCAAAGAACTCATATTGGACTTCAGAAAGAACAAACAGGACCCCCCCCCCCCCCCCACACACACACATAAATGCCGAGCACATAGAAACCGTCCCCACCTTTAGGTTCCTGGGCACCCACATCTCCTCTGACCTCTCCTGGACTGTCACCACTAAGGCCCTGGTGAAGAAAACCCACCAGCAGCTGCACTTCCTCCATGTCCTGAGGAAGAACAACCTGGACCAGAAGCTGCTCCTGGCCTTCCACCTCTGCTCAGTGGAGAGCATGCTCATCTACTGTCTGGGTGTGTGGTACACCGGCTCCATGGCCGAGAACAGGAAAGCTGTGCAGAGGGTCATCAACACCACCCAAAAAATCATTGGCGGCCCCTTGCCCTTGCTGGAGGACATTTCCAGATTCTCCCATCTCAGAAGGATCAAGGCCATCACAGAAGACCTTTCACATCCCGCCCACCACCTGTTTCCCTCTTAACGACAGTTCAGATCAATCAGGTCCCACACCTCCAGACTGACAAACAATTTCTTCCTCTGGGCCATCTGAATGGCAGTCACAATCCCCACTCCCTTCCCTCTGAACGCTCACATGCACAGAACTGTGGACCTTTTTAATTACCACAATAACACACCTGTCTTTACTGTCACTTTCATGTATATTGACCCATCCGTGAAACCACTACGATGTATACTTTTCATAATGCTTGGGCCATTTTACTCAATTGTGTGTTCAATTGTGTGTTCCGCACTCCGCACTCTTATGTACATAGTCCCGTCCGTGAAGCCACTACCATACCTGTGTATATTTCCAGAATCGTGGGCCATTTTTATTTCAGTCATGTGTTTAATCAGGTGTTCTGTCACTGTGTCTTCATCTAATCCTTCTCTCATTCTTTATTGCACAGTAGCCTGGTGGAGTACTCACAGTTTTGTTGTACTGTACAACTGTACAATGACAATAAAGCCTATTCTATTCTATTCTATTCTATTCTATTCTATTCATTCTAGGACAAGTCCAGAATTTTGTTTGGATACATCTGGTGGCATAAGATTGCTGTCTTCTTGTAAGCTGAGATGTGGATATTGACATGTTTCAGATAAAACCCAAGCACAGACACAGGCTCAATTAGTTTCACAATGATCTTTCTTGATTGAGTGAAAGTGTGTGAATGAGAGTGTGTGTGTGTGTGTGTGTGTGTGTGTGTGTGTGTGTGTGTGTGTGTGTGTGTGTGTGTGTGTAAGTGTGTGCATGCAGAGCGGGAGAAGTCTGGCAACCCTGTGGAGAGAGGAGAGACAAGAATATGAGCTCTCTTGTATCAATGGCTGAATGAGCAGAATAATAAATAATCTTATGGAGTATGGGGAGATACTGAGGCACCAAGACGCAGCTTTGTCCTTATCCAGATTGCCAGTAACACGCTGAGGTGGAGAAATGCTCGTGAAGATAATTCCAGTGCTGGATGCATGTGAGACCTCCGCTGAGGGAAAGAGGAGAGAGTTCAGTCTGGGGCTAATGCACTTATGAGACTGAAAAGAGTGGAGTCTCCGGCTCACGGGTAGTGGTCTGGTCCGCCGCCTGGAGTTGGAGAGAGTCTGCCTAGAGGTAGGTCCACCTGTGCACAGGGAAGAGGGAGAGAGAAAGGCAGGAGCAGAAGGTGAAAACATCCAAGAGAAAGTTGCTTACAGTTGCGTTGGGGAGATGAAACTCCCAGACGACGAGGTCCAGATCCTTCGAGGAAAAGGGAGGCAAAACTCCCTGTTTGAAGAGAAGGGTAAACTCGAGCTTGTGGAGTTCTTCACCGTGTTGGAGCATAGACGTCTCCGTGCAGGAGTACAGGGCTCCACTCCTGATAAAAGCTGTGTTAATTGGGAGGCACAGGTGTGAGTGAAACCGCAGCTGTGGAAGATAATTAGTGAGCAGGGGAAACACACAACATGAATCACCACAGATATTCAAGCAGTGGTTTACTCATGTAGCACATGACATTTCTGAAACAATTTTTTTTTTCAAAAGGGGAAACTAAATAGAACACTTAACAATATGCTGGAGTGAAGTATAATTTTTTATTACATTTACAGTACATTTCCAACAGCTGTTGTAATCAACAAGAACCAAAGTTTAAAGGTATTATTAAAAACACACTACTGCATTAAACTAAAAGAGCGCCTCCTATGTATTGGTAATGATGAGTGCTGTCAGCCACTGCATATACCTCCCCTTTACCATCCTTATGTTGATTCCCAAACTTGTTAACACTGGCTGTTTCCTGTTGAAGTCATTCAGCGCATGCAGCTCCTTCCATCTTAATACAGCGAAGCAATGATGTCTTCCAGTTCCAAACAAAGCAGAGGCATCTTAGTTTTCCACCACTGAAAAAACAGTACTAAAGAGAGTTCATGAACATTCTCTTCTCAAGATGGCCGACACAGAGCGAGTATGCAGCTTGGTGGGTCCTGCATGTAAGCTCAAATAAACAGCTAAAACTACAGCAAAACCTCTACGTCTCATACAACCCCACCTGTTAACTGCTGCCTTACACCTGTAATACATTCTAAGTACAGTATGACATCGGCTCTCAACAACAAGATGGAAAGAACTGCTCCACCCCACAGGTAATGGAGGCCAGTACCTCTTGTACATGAGTTACCTGAACAAAGGATGGGCCAGACCACCAACTTACCACGGGCAATCGTGCACACTCAACAACTTTGTGAGATTATTCCACCTCAGCGTTATCTTTCTTCTGGTGGGCGACATGGAAATAAACCCAGGACTGGTTGCCACAGACCTGTGTGCGGGACAGACGCCTCTAATGCCTGCAGGACTAGTGCCGTTAATGCCTCTTTCATCAGCGGAGACAACGAGACCACAGTGGCTTAGGGGACCAGCATGCATGCAAGCACAATTGCCAGTGGAAATAATGCTGTGCACATTACCAACACTGGCTGCACTGAGGCAGCCCACCAACTTCACTGTCACGGACCAAAAGTGGAACAGAGCCAGGATGGACTGGCGATCAACCCTCATCCCCGTAGCACAGCAAGGCACCCTTCTCACCATGGTGCCACCAATGCTAACAGGACTAGCGCAGCTAACACCGCCATCAACAGTGGACACAACTAGACCACAATTGTGTGCGGGAACAACATGTACACGAGCACCTTTGCCAGAGGGATTAATGCCATGCCCACTACCGGTACTGGCTGCGCTAAGGACCCACACCAACCTGCACCGCTGCGGCCCTGCAGTCCACCACCACCATGGCGGGGCAGCCTGATATTGCAGTCACGAACCAACAGCAGAATAAAGCTGGGATGGACTGGCAGTCAACCCTCGCCCCTGCAGCACGGACACGCGCCCTCCTCCCCATGGCACACCGGAGAACCCACATCACCAGACGGCCATTCAATGTGACCCAATGGGGGTCTCTGCCACGGGGCTGGTCCCTGCTGCAGCAACAGCCCAGCGCACGGACTCCACTGCAGCAGCAATACAATGAGAATACAGAAACCCCAAAAGCACAAAATACAACAAATATATAAATATAAAGAAAAAGCCATGAGACTGAGCAAGGCAGAAACCTCCTGTGCTCAGCTCATGACAGAGTCCCCCTCTCAAGGGGTGGAAACCAGACACCCCAGGGTAACATAAACAGAAAAAGAAAGAACCCCCCCCCCCCCAATAGAAGCACAACGATAACCCACCCCAGGTGGATGGTGGGAAGAACAGGCTAGGAGGGAACAAAACAAAAACCCCACTCAGGACCCACACCAGGAAAACCCCAACCCCCCTAAGCCCCCTGGACCGAAGAGCTGGACAGTTCAGGCAGGTGACCAGAGTCCCAGGCCCGCCAGATGGCATGATGGAACGAGTCGGGTGGCTTCCCAGAGAACGTGGGCTACTCAGCTCCGTGGCACAGACTTTCAGGCGGTCTTCCAGAGTTTTTCAACCACCTGAACAGAAGGCGTGGTCCAGGAGGCGGCTGCCCAACAGGAAGAGCTAACTGTGGGCATAATAGAGGAGTCGGGGGAACCACGACAATGCCAGGTGGAGGAGAGGGAACCATGACAGCCTCAGGCAGAAGAAAGGGAACCACAACGACCTCGGGCAGTAGAAAGGGGACCACAATGGTGTCAGGCAGAAGAGAGGGGACCACGACGGCATCAAGCAGAGGAGAGGGGACCACGACGGTGTCAGGCAGAGGAGGGGGGACCACGATGGCCTTAGACTGGCCTGTAGCACCCTCAGTGGTCCTGGACTGGGACATTGCAGCACCCGCAATGGCTCTGGGCTGGAGTGGAGCTGCATCCGCGATGGCTCTGGGCTGGAGCGGAGCTGCACCTGCGGTGGGCCCAAAGTCAGCCATACCTGCACCTGCGGTGGGCCCAGACTGGGCCATAGCTGCACCTACAGTGGGCCTGGACTGGGCCATAGCTGCACCCTTGGTGGGCCTGGACTGGGCCATAGCTGCACCCACGGTTGCCCCCGGGCTGGAACATAACGCCCATGGCGGGCCCACACTGCAGCGCAGCAACCCAGTAAGTTTCAGGCTGGTGAGCAGCACCCACGCTGGTCCTCGACTAGGACACAGCACCCACGGAGATCCGGACTGAGGAGGAGCAGCACCCACAGAGGTCTTGCGCTGGGACGGAGCACCCACAATGACCTCAGCCAACAGGGAAGCAGCACCCTCTGAGGTCCTGGGCTGGGACGGAACACTTGCAAAGACCTCATCCGGAGGGGGAGCAGCACCCACGGAGGTCCTGGGCTGGGATGGAGCACCCACGATGACCTCAATCGGAGGGGGAGCAGCACCCACCGAGGTCCCAGGCTGGGACGGTGTGCCTGCAACGACCTCAGTGGGAAGAGCTGGACCCGTGGAGGTCTCGGGTGGTGAGCCTGGACCCATGAAGACATCTGCCAGAGCTGGACAATCCTTGGTGACCCTGGGGGAAAGCTCAGGTAAGAAAGAAAGAGAAACAGGGTCAGGGTCACCGGCAGTAGTGGAGCCTGGCGAGGTGAGCTCAGGTGCAGCTGACAAGATCTCTTCAAAATTGAGACAATGAAAACAAAGGAGTGCACTTACCTGAGCTCGAGGTCCACCGCCGCCCAGGACTCTGTTGATCCAGGGGACGATGTTTCGGGTCCGGTCCTCTGGAGATCCAGCTCGAACTCTGCTGTGGCGGCCCCAGCAGCAGGCATGATGGTCGATGCAATCCCAAGACCCCCCGTGATGTGACCCACGCAGGTGGCTCGCCCGGTGGGGCAACAGGTGGTCCGTTCCCTGTAGGCGCAGGATCCGACACAGCTGAGGCCCTGGAACGCTCCATTGTCAGTGCAGATGTCAGCTTGGTACCAGCGCTCTCCCTGAGTCCAGACTGTCGCTGCAGGGCTGGGACTAGGTCCTCCAGGACTGCAGGCTCCTTCATCATCCGGCAGCTCAACCCTGTAGTCGGCGGACACTTGGGGAAAAGGCACGCAGGTGAGAAATTAATGGCTGCAGCAGGCGGTGAGGGCTCAGGGGACTGCGAACACTGAGCCTCACTACCAGGAATCAAGCAAGGAACATCATCATAAAATGTGGGATAATGAAATGACACTTGTCTGTGTTCCCGGGGCTCGATGTTTCCTGCTGCAGCAGGTGTAGAGTCATCTCTCTCTGTGGCTACGGTGGACACAGGCCCCTCAGAGGATTGTGGAGGAGCTGCCCCTGCGGACACGGAGACGGGTGGAGCTGGAGGGAAAACAGATGACCTCTCAGCAGTGGGAGAGCGCGTCGAGGAGAAGCAGAAAACAGCAGCTACGGAGAGGGAAGAGGCTGGCAATACTGCCGGAGAGGAAAAACACTAAGAGTGCACTGCTGAGGAAGGCTTCTGCCTCGGCAAAGGGGAAGTGGCTGCCTGAGAGGCAGGAGAGTTCCTCTGGCGGGCTGGAGCTGGATGACATCATTGTGGAGCCAGTGGAGCGGGAGCAGGAATGGGCAAATTGGAGGTGGAGCAGGGTGTCTGCCGTGGAGCATGCTTCTGTGTCGTCCTTGGACTCGCTGGAGGCGGTTCCCATCTCAGCCCGGGGGAGGATTGTTGGAGGACTGAGAGCATAGCCAACAAGTCCGTGAACTGGGCATGCTTCCACAACCCTGAATGCACCTCGGCAATGGCAGTTGCCGCATTCACCTTTTCCCAGATTTTCTTTTGGCTGCAGGAGGCGAGGGCTTCATCCACAAATCCCTGGATAAATTCGGCAGCCCATTCCTCCTCCACACTCGAGGATCCTGTTGCTGACCTCCCTTTGATTGTCGGAGACCTGCGTGCTGGGGACATGATGGGCTCCACAGAATACAGGTGAGTGAAAACCAAGAAAAAAAAAACAAAAATCCTCAAACTCACAGCAGCTGGGTCTCTACTGGCTGCAGTCTTCCATCATGAATTGCCCTTGGGGGCAAAAAGGTGAGACCCACGCACTGAATTGTGAGTTTGTGAGATTTATTGAAAAAACAACAAACATAAAGTCCAACACAGTGCTCTAACACAGAAATTAAACAAATGAGCAAACTTACTGATAATGCGCACCAGAGCGAGACAGGGCTCTGGTGGAGATGAGGAGAAAGTCAATCATGATTGCGGCAACAAGAAATGAAAATAACTGCCCTTAAATAGGGTCAAAAAGAATTTACATAAGTAACGACAGGTGTGGATCACATGAGCGGGCTGAAGGAACCAATAACTCATAATGGGACCAGCTGGGGGCAATGAGAGGAGAGCGGCTGAAGCTGATAGCTGACAGGGACGATGCCCACACGAAGCAGAAAACCCGGAAACGCCTTTGACAGCTGTCAACCCAACAATTAAGATCTAAAGAATAAAATATCAACAAATGTAGACTGAAATATAAATGTAAATTATTACAAAATAAAAGTGTAACAAAACCAAAACATGAACAGGAAAATAGCAAAACTGTACAAGAATACAGAAACCCAAAAAACACAAAATGCAACAAATATATAAATATAAAGAAAAAGTCATGAGACTGAGCAAGGTGGAAACCTCCTGTGCTCAGCTCATGACACTGGGTGGTTTTAATGTAAACTGGGATGACAAAAAAGACAGAAATCTAAAAAATCATTACAGATCACTATAACTTAATGCAATTAATAGACAAACCAAACAGAGTCACAAGCCAGTCAAAAACCAAAATTAATTTACTTTTACGAATAGACCTAAAAGAATTTCCCAGACTTATAATTTTTTAACAGGACTGTCTGACCACAATATAATACTAGCAACAAGAAAGTTTCAATGGAAACAGTTTTCAAATTCATTTAAGAAATCATTAGGTAACACAGTATATTATATAATCCCCAAAAAAACAACAAGAAAATATAACTATGGCAATAAAAATCACCTCCTCAAATGACATAAATCACAGCAAAGATTTTTTTTAATAACAAAAATCAGAGGTTATCGTGGCCTTTTTAAAAAAAAAAGGAAATAACAGAAGAAGAATCAGTTTACCATGGCTCAATCCCGAATGTCTACAACTAATGAAGACCAGAGATCTGTCATGAGACTGAGCGTGGTGTATCACCAGGCTCAAGCTCTTAATTTATTTCTGAGTATTTTCTGTATTTTTCCAGTGTTGCGTTATTTTCCTGTGTATTGAGTTATGATGTCTCCTTGGTGGTTTATTGCTCTGTTAGTTATTTATGGCTTTAGTATTATTATTATTATTTTGTCAGTTTCTGTAGTTTGGGATTTATATTTTGTTCCTTTGTGACATGAGTGCCTTACCTCCTCTTCCAGACACTCCCACCCTGTCATCATCTCACTGTCTGTTCCCTAGTCGTCTCAGCTGTGAGTTGTTGTTTAATTAGGTCACCTGCCCACTCATGTAGCCCGCACCTGCCGCCCATTGTCTCATCTTGTTCCCCTGCTATTTAAAGACTGTCAGGTTGTTTTCTCACTGCGGCAGTCTTAAGATTACTCTTCCTCCTTGCCACCAGAGCCCGAACCCTGCTCTGGTGAGTTTGTCTCAAGTTCATTCCAGTCTGTAAGTTTTCCTCAGCGTCTGTTTTTGGATCTTGTGTTTATGCACTTTTTGGGACTGTGTTTTTGTGTAATAAATTCCACAAACTTCAGTCGGCATCTGGGTCTGTCTTTCTGCCCTGTGGGGCAAATCATAACAGAAGACTGCTGCCAGTAAAAGACCCAGCCTCTGCAGCTTGTGGATTTTTGCCTTTCGTTGTTTCAGTCACCTGTTTCCCTTGAGTGTATGATGTTGGACTCTGCAAGTTGGCGCAGTTACCCGATGCGCCTGGGGTGGGAGTGCTGCAATGCCCTCATGGAGATCGATGGGCTAATCTCTGTAGCACGCACCGGTTTTGCCCCGAAGGACTCATTATGGTACCTGGGCCTCGTGGAGGCAGCTGCTTGCCGGTGCCCCCAGCTTCTGGAGCATGATGAAGGGGTGGAGAGGATTTCTCTGGTGGTGACACTGCAACGAGAGAACAGAGAGATGGTGAGGAACTCCACGAGGAAACCTGGGGCCGCGCCGAAGGGGAGGCATTTTTGGGCCTCTGAAGTATCGGTGCCTCACCAGTATCCGGCACCCATTCCTGTTCCCGCTTCACCTGCTCGAGGAATGCCTCCACCTCTCAGGCAGCAGTTTCTCATTCGCCAAGGCAGAAGACTCCCACAGCAGTGTGCCCTCTATGCCTTTTTTCTCCAGCTGAATCATCAGCTTCCTCCCTCTGTGCAGCTGCTGTTCCTTGCTTCCTCTGGGTGATTCCTCCCGCAGCTGAGAGGCCCGCTGCGTCCTTCCCATCTCCGCCCGTCACCATGTCGACAGGGGCAGCTCCTCCACGATCCACTGAGGGGCCCATGCCCACCATAGCCAAGGAGAGGGGTGACTTCAGACCATCTCCAGCAGGAAACATTGTACTCCAGGAAAACAGGCAAGTGTCTTTTCATTCTTCAACATCTTATGATAATGTGCCTTGCCTGATTCCTGGTAGTGAGGCTCAGGGTTTGCAGTCCCCTGAGCCCTCACCACCTGCTGCAGCTATTAATTTCTCACCTGCACCCCTCAGTGTTGTCTCCTATCATCCTTGAGTGTCCGCCGGTCCCGGGATTGCGCTGCCGGACAATGGAGGAACCTGCGGCCCTGGAGGACCTGACCCCAGCCCCGAAGCCACTGTCTGGACTGAGGGAGAGCGCTTACAGTGACCCGAAGCCTGTGCCAACAGCAGAGCAACCCCTGGCTTCGGCTATGTGGAATCCAGCGCCAGCAGTAAGCCGACCCCCAGCTGCCACGCCGGATGAGCCACCTGCGTGGGTCATTTCGCCTGAGGCCCCCAAGACTGCATCAACCATCATGCCTGCTGCTGGGGCTGCCACTGCAGAGTTCAAGCTGGACCACCAGAGTACCGGACCCAAAACATGGTCGCCTGGTTCAACGGAGTCCTGGACGATGGTGTAGCTTGAGATGAGGCAAGTGCTCTCCTTTGTCTTTGTTGTTTCTATTTTGGAGAGATCTTGCCTGGCTCTTGGTTGGAGGAGCCAGGTGCAGCCACCAGCTGCACCTGAGCTCACCTTGCCAGGCTCCACTGCCGCCAGTGACTCTGACCCTGTGTCTCTGTTCCCTTTGTCTGAGCCTTCCACCAGGGTCGCCGAGGTTTGTCCAGCTTCGCCAGAGGTCTCTGTGGGTCTGGCCTCACCACCTGAGATCGTCATGGGTCCAGCTCCTCCTGCTGAGGTTGTGGAGGGTGCTCCGTCCCAGCCCAGGACCTCCATGGGTGCTGCTCCCCCTCTGGATGAGGTTGTCGCGGGCGCTCCGTCCCAGCCCGGGACCTCCGTGAGTGCAGCTCCTCCTTTTTCCGGGTCTCTGTGGGTGTTGTGTCCCAGTTGGGGACCGCCGTAGGTGCTGCACCCCAGACTGAGACCCACTTGGGTGCTGTGTTGCAGTGTGGGCCTGCTGTGGACACTGTGCTCCAGCCCGTGGGCCACTGTGGGTGCAGCTTTGGAGCAGTCCGGGTCCACCGTGGGTGCAGCCTCGCTCCAGCCCGGAGCCACCGCGGGGGCAACCTCGCTCTAGTCCGGAGTCACCGTGGGTGCTACCTTGTCCCAATCCGGGACCACCACAGGTGCACCCTCACTCCAGTTCGGAGCCACCGTGGGTGCTACTATGTCCCAGTCCGGGTCCTCCGAGGGTACAGTCTTGGCCCAGTCCGGGTCCATCGAGGGTGCAGCTGTGGCCCAGTCCAGGTCCTCCATGGGTGCTGCTTCCTGTCTAGTGGAGGTTGTCGCAGGTGCTCTTTTCCAGCCCGGGGCCTCTGAGGGTGCAGCATTGGCCCAGTCCGGGTCCACCAAGGGTGCAGCCATGGCCCAGTCCAGGTCCACTGAGGGTGCTGCTTCTCTTCCAGTGGAGGTCATTGTGGGTGCTCCGTTCCAGCCCGGGGCCTCCGAGGGTGCAGCGTTGGCCCAGTCTGGGCCCGGGTGCTGCTTTGCTCCAGCCCGGAGCCACCATGGGTGCAACCATGTCCCAGTCCGTGACCACCGAGGGTACTGCTTGTCCCCTCTCCTCTGCCAGACGCTGTCATGGTCACCTCTCCTCTGCCTGATGCCGTTGTGGCCCTCGCTCCTCTGTCTGACGCCGTCCTGGTTCCTCCTCTTCTGCCCGAGGCTGTCGGGAGTTCCCTTTCCTCTGCCCGATGCCGTTGTGGTTCCCTCTCCTCTGCCAGACAGCGTTGTGGCCCTTTCTCCTCTGCCTGATGCCGTCCTGGTTCCCTCTCCTCTGCCTGAGGCCGTTGTGATTCCCCCTCCTCTACCAGGTGCCATCGGGCTTCCCCCTCCTCCGCTCTTGCATGAGAACCCCCAAACTAAGATAACCATCTACGTCAACCCATAATAAATACAAAATAAACAGAGATGCAAAAATACAGAAAAAGACTTAAACTAAACTAGAAAAGCACTCGGAGAGCGCAGACCTCTGCCAAGTACTTCAGTCCCCCCTAATATTGGGATTTTCCCCAAATATAATAGTCCTACATTTATTTTATCTATATTTTCAGATTCCTTGACCATCAAAACATACCTGTAGCAACAGGATTGACATTGATATGGTTATTAGTTCAGTAGTTATTGAGAAAAATCACTTTTTCGGTAATGGCGGTTTTCTTCTGGATATTGCTCCATAGCTTTTGAAGATACAACAAATCCATTGGCTCACTACTGATTCCTCAGTGTCTTGGCTATATTTTGGTGTTTGTTGTATGTTTATATCTTCATTTGTTACCTTACAGTGATGAAATTTCCAAAGATCCCGTATTATTTCCTGTTCTGGATCACAGTATCCGGATTTTTTGCAGAATTGGGATCAGTCTTTGATATTTCATAGAACCTATTGGGATCTTGTTCTGTATTTTTTTGGCAAGCGTCCTGACCATTTATTGTGGAGTTATCTACACATATGCTAAAAATGGCCCTATCTCGCAATGATAAAGAATCCTTTAAAAAATTCCTTGATCCAGACGGTGATCCGGATCACTCCCAAAATCTAATCATTTCTTCCTTGTCCCATTTCGGACTTGTCCTGAAAGTTTTGTCAAAATCCGCTGATAACTTTTTGAGTTATGTTGGTAACAGACAGACAGACAAACCGACAAACAAACCCCGTTAAAAACATAACCTCCTTGGGCGGAGGTAACTAGAGGCTGAGCACGGCTCACACCCATGCTTGGAATCATGACTGAGTACACCATTTATTATCTCCGCCAAGGAGATAATGTTTTTACTGGGGTTTGTCTGTTTGTCTGTTACCAACATAACTCAAAAAGTTAAGAACGAATTTTGATGAAATTTTCAGGAAAGGTGTGTAATGGCACGGGGAACAGATGATTAGATTTTTGTGATGATCTGAGAGTGCATACCTCCACCAAGGGCTTTGTTTGTATTTGTGCAGCAGGATTACACAAAAACTACTGGATGGATTTGGATGAAATTTTCACCAGAGGTGGTTCTTGGGCAAGAGAGGAACCCATTATATTTTGGTGATGATCTGAGAATGCATACCTCAGCCAAGGCTCTTATCTTCTCACAGTGTGTTAGCAACAATACTCCAAAACTGATGGACATACTTTGATGCAATTTTCACCACAAGTGGCTATAGGCCTACACACAAACCCTTTGCATTTTGGAGGGGATCCATGAGAAACGGAAAGAGCCTTGGTGGAGGTATGCGCTCTATGAGTGCTTTTCTAGTTTACATATACAGTAATCTTCTCTCTTTTTGGTAAATTTGAGAAAATTTGTTGGCAGGCTCGATTTGATCTAATTACCTCCCCCAAGGAGGTTATGTTTTTACCGGAGTTTGTCTGATTGTCTGTCTGTTACCAACATAACTCAAAAAGTTATGAACGGATTTTGATGAAATTTTCAGGAAAGGTGTGTAATGGCACAGGGAACAGATGATTAGATTTTGGTGATGATCTGAGAGTGCATACCTCCACCAAGGGCTTTGTTTGTATTTGTGCAGCAGGATTACACAAAAACTACTGGATGGATTTGAATGACATTTTCACCAGAGGTGGTTCTTGGGCTAGAGAGGAACCCATTACATTTTAGTGATGATCTGAGAATGCATACCTCAGCCAAGGCTCTTATCTTCTCACAGTGTGTTAGCAACAATATTCCAAAACTGATGGACAGACTTTGATGCAGTTTTCACTACAAGTGGCTATAGGCCTACACACAAACCCATTACATTTTGGAGGTGATCCATGAGAAACGGAAGGAGCCTTGGCGGAGGTATGCGCTCTATGAGTGCTTTCTAGTTTTTTAATGAACTTGTTTTATTCGCCAGTCCTCTCCAGCATCTTTCAGAACAACACTAGCAGACAAACTGATCAGGTTGCGGTATTGTCCCCCAGGTGATCACATAACACTAGTCACGTTCAACTTAATCACAACCCCCTTAGGCTAAACATGACAGCTGATTTATTAATAAGAATTAATTTCTCCAAAACCCCCAAAGCAGTAAAGACTGTAGTGAGCTATACTTCCTTTAAAACTGTTTTATGGTATTTGACACAATTGAAATTTTTTCTTCACTGCTTTTCTCTATGTATTTGATTCTGGTTTATTATTATTTTTTATCTGATACTCTCTGGCCTGTTTGTTTGTTTTCAATCCATATTCCCTGTATTCCATTGTACATAATCTTAACTGATTATACATATGTACTAATTTTTTGTACTTTGTTCTTCAGTGAGGGCAGCTTGGTGGTGCAGTGGTTAGCACTGTGGCAGCACATCATGGTCATGGGTTTGATTGACCATTACGGGTTGGATCCCACCCTGGACCATCGGTGGCCCTTCTCTGCGGAGTATGCATGTTCTCCCTGTGTCTGTGTGGGTTTCTCCGGGTACTCCAGTTTCCTCCCATAGGCCAAAAAATTGGCATCAACCGGGAATTCTAAATTGTCCTTAGGTATTAATGTAAGAATCACAGATTGTCTGTCTCTCTGTGTTGGCCCTGCAATGAACTGGTGATCCCCCCACACCCCAAAAAAGATTAAGCAGTAAAAGATGAAGGAATGTTCTTTAATGAAGTTTAAAATATATAAGAATGGCTATAGGCTCAGAGTGGTGGCCTAGTTGGTAGAACATCTGCCCCACAACCGGGAGGTGTCACACACACACACACACACACACACACACACACACACACACACACACGCACGCACGCACGCACGCACGCACGCACACACACACACCTTGTACCTAAGAGCACCACTTCTGTAATAAATGTAAGATCATTGTCATAGTAGATACACTGGCCAAGTGAATCCATACTCATTAATAGGGTTTATCCAACTAGAATTTGTTACTCCCTACTAAAAAAACAAAAACAAACAAACAAAAAAAAAGTAATAATATACACCAACATGACACAGATCATTGGAGCACAGATCAATGGAGCACTGTTTTGATTGGTTAAGCATATAGTGGTCCTTAGCGATTGCCTGATCAGGCTTTGTAACTAAAGTTCAGTTTTCATAAAACTGTGCCCATACTTAGCCTACCAACAAACACATTCATGTTTAAAAAAATATGAAAATCAGCTACTCCCTTGATGGAGATCGATCAACTCAAAAACTAAAGAAGATAGAGCCGCTGGGCCCACCATCTATTTTGATTAAAAAAGATTTACATATTTGATTATCCCAGAAATTTCAGTGTTATGTGTCACATAAATAGAATTTGTTCAAATTGAGCATAACAACTTTTTCTTAGTAATTTTTTTCTGAAGTTGGGCTTTGAAGATATTAAACAATAATTTTCTTCTGCTACCCTTTAGATGTTTCTCCATTTTAGCTTTTTCTCTTCCTGTTTTATTTATTGCTTCCTTTCCCCAAAATAACTATTCTTTATTACCAATACAGTTATTTGGCTTTCTTGAGTACACTTTCCTACATAAATCACTTTACTGTTAATAAATAATGAGATATGCTTCCATGCAGTCTTGTTTTTAATTCCTGTGTTACCGGTGTAAAGGACTTGTACTCACTGTGGGGTGCATTTAAAGTTTTCATTTGCAAAGCAAACTGCCTGCTGGGCAAAAAAGCAGTCATGGCTTCTTGTTCAGTAGCTGCTCCCTTGTTTATAACTGAGCTGTGGCTACTTTTTCACTGGCTTGTAAGACTGTTGAATTTATAATAAAATTCAAATTATGGTAAGGAAAATGTTTACAGATGACAGCTGGGACTTCACAGCTCCTGACAGTCTATATTTATTCAGACTTTACCAAACATCTGGATCTGGTACAGCAGCACTGGAGGGGTGGTAAACTAACAGGAGGTGCAACTGTACTGTACAGCCTCCACTTATTAGTCCTTGTCTTGTCCCTGAGGTTTGGATCAAATTACTTTACCGCACAGTAAAATGAGAGAAGGAGTAGTTGTAATGAGTGTCTGAAAATCCCCTAGCAGACGTAGTCTGGTGGCAGTGGTTTCATCTCATGACCACAAAAATATGCCAGAGAAGGAGCAATAATCTGACTCACAATCACATTTGTAACTAGAAAAGTGCTCAGAGAGCACATACCTCCTTGAACACTTAAGCACTAGAGCTAGAATCTTATTATGATTCACAGCATAGTGTGCAATCTTATGCATGCCTACCTCCCATATAAACCAGTGATTTTTCATTCAACTTTGATGCAACATTTTTAGAGAAATTGATGAAAACATGAAAAAAGATTTAAAAAAAAAAAATGCTCCTTGACGGAGATCTGTCCCAAAATCTAATGGATTGTTCCTTGGCCCAAGTGTAGCATGTCCCAAAAAATTCCATTGAAATGCAAATAGATTTGGTGTAACACTGCTAATACACTGCCTGGCCAAAAAAAAGTCACCACCTAGATTTAACTAAGCAAATATTAAGTAAGAGCCTCCCATTGGTCCGGTCTCAGTTCAGCAACGTTATGTGCCCAAAGACTGAGGTCAGCTGACTACCTGAATATATTGAATGACCAGGTTATTCCATCAATGGATTTTTCTTCCCTGATGGCACAGGCATATTCCAAGATGACAATGCCAGAATTCATCAGGCTTGAACTGTGAAAGAGTGGTTCAGGGAGCATGAGACATTTTCACTCATGGATTGTCCTCCACAGAGTCCAGCCCTTAACCCCATGGAGAATCTTTGGGATGTGCTGGAGAAGACTTTGCACAGTGGTCCAACTCTCCCATCATCAATACAAGATCTTGGTGAAAAATTAATGCAACTCTATATCAATGTCTTGCTTGCACTAGGAGACATGATCATAATTACTCACAGATGAGAGCTGTCTGCTACAATTCAGATATGATGCCAGGCTTTCTCTTTGTATATGATTTTGACAGAGTTGTGTAATTTTCCTTCAGTTATATTATCATTCATCCAAACTTTTCTTTTAAATCGAGAAGGAGGAGCTGCTCATCTCAGTCAAGCTCTATTAATCTGCTCTACTGAATGCAAAATTGTTGTTTTAATTCAAAACAACTGTTGGGATATTGTCATTTTGAATCATTCTGTTAAAAGAATGACAGTGAATGAGGTTACCATATTGTAGAAACTGTTATCATTAAATAATGATGGATGTTGGTGTTGTGCACCCCTGCTGGCTCTTGTCTGACCAGAGTGACAGCTTTCTTTTCTTTTCTCGGCCGAGGTCCATAAATCTCCTGTGCTGAATGCAAAATTGTTGTGTTTTAACTCAAAATAAATGTTGGGATACTTTTCTTTTGAATCATTCAATTAAAAAAAAACAGTAAATGGGGTTAAAAAACTCAAATAATAAAATAAAACCCAAGTCAAATTAGTTGGGTAATGTTGAATGCTGGTTTTCGATGCACCTGTCAGCTCCTCTCCAGGGCAGACAGTTCTTTCTCTAGTATAAGGCAGATTATTGTAAACACACACACCATTTTTATCTCTGTGCTGTGAAAAATTCTGCTGTGTTTTCAAAAAGATCAGATTTAACTGTCCTCATTTAAGAAAAAACAATGGCTGAAGGTACATATTTCATTAATTGAGATGGGTATGCAAGAACGGACACAATATATCATATGATATAATGAGCGACATGACAGATTAGTATGTGGACAGAATATTTTGTGACAGAAGAGAGGTTTGTCATTGAAAATCTTAAGAATGCTTGTATCCCACCATGCCGCCCACATGTACTGCATCCACACTGGAACATACACACTTTCCCTGTTTGTTCATTCATTCATTCATTCAGTCAGTCAGTCAGTCAGTCAGTCAGTCAGTCCCCTAAAAAAATTATACATTAATGCCTAATCTATAGACTGTACTCCAACGATAAGCTGGCAATTAAAATGAAAATGTGGATGGAATAAAAAAATCTATTAAGCGTATCATCATATCATAATGGAAATGATGGGTGATTAGATTATAACTGTTACAACTCTCTCAAATAAAATAACAGAAAATCCCAGCAAATGCTACATTTCCTTATGTGCTTCCTTCAGTAGGAGCTGCATATGTTGAAAAGTCACAACTGAAATAGCATTAACAATGTGCTTCTGACAACAGACCTCCTTTTTCCTGAAAAAGTGCATTGTCATGAAATGGACCAAAATACCAATGCACATGAGATTGCATACTGCCACGTCTCTTTGAAATGAACCCCCTCCTCTCAGCACAAAGCCACAACACTGTCTACTAGTAACGCAAAGTTACGCAAAGCATAAAAAACAGACAATGCACTGACAGAAGATAACCAAAGCACTGGCGCAAGGTGGGACGCACGGCGCAAAAGCCCGCTGATGGCTGTCATTAATAGGGCCCACTGACACTCATACCTTGTTTAAATATATCAGCAATCCCATTCTTGGGCTAATAATGACCTGTTTTTAACCTTCTAATTGATGTGAATGTGAAGTGCTTTTGTACATCTGGTTTTTGGTCTTGTTAATTATAAAACCTTGAAATATATGCCATTTTCTAACATTAAATTACGGTTGATATTTTTTAAATGTCAGTTTACATGCTCAAATTAGTAGAGCCACAAACACAAAAACTGTACTTGCTGTACATACAGTATCTCAGATGGAATCAGTCATGAATGCCCTTCGGGGCAGAGAGGTGAGACCCATGCGCTGAACTGTGAGTTTGGGCAATTTAGTGAAAAAACAAACAACCAACGTAAAGTTCAACAAGACCGAAGACCCGGACTGAAGAGGAGCAGCACTCATGGAGTTCCCAGGCTGGGACAGAGCACCTGTGATGACATCAGCAAGAGGAGAAGCAGCACCCATGGAGGTCTCAGGCTGGGACATGGTTGCACCCTCGGTGGGTCCAGAGTGGACCAAAGCTGCACCCTTGGAGGTCCCGGGGTGGGACAAAGCACCCATGACGACCTCAACCAGAGCGGGAGCAGCACCCTCGAAGACTTCAGCCAGAGGGGAAACAGCACCCACGGAGGTCTCGGGCTGGGATGGAGCGCCTGCGATGACCTCAGCGGGAGTAGCTGGACCCACGACGATCTCTGTCAGTGAACCTGGACCCACGGAGACAGCTGGCAGATCTGGGACAACCCTGGGGAAGAGCTCAGACAAAATAGGTAGAGAAACAGGGTCAGGGTCACCGGCAGCGGTGAAGCCCGGTGAGGTGAGCTCAGGCGCAGCTGATGGCTGAGCCTGGCTCTCCTCACCAAGAGCCAGACAAGATTTCTCCAAAACAGATACAAGAAAAACGAAGGAGAGCACTTGCCTGAGCTCGAGCTCCACCACGGTCCAGGACTCCGTTGATCCAGGCAACGATGTTTCGGGTGTGTTCTTTCGGATGTCCAGCTCCAACTCTGCTGCAGCGGCCCCTGTAGCAGGCATGGTGGTTGGTGCAGTCCTGATATCCTCCAGCGAGGTAACCCACGCAGGTGGCTCATCCGGTGTGGATTCTGGAGGTGGTTTTCATGCTGGCACTGGATCCTGAGTTGCTGAAGCCAGGGGACACTCTTTCATCGGCACAGGCTTCAGGTCAGAGGCAGCGCTCTCCGTCTGTCTGGTACATGGCTGTGGGGCTGGGACTTGGTCCTTCAGATCCACAGGCTCCTCCATTGCCCGGTGACTCAACCCTGGGATTGCCAGGCACTCGGGGAAAATAGGAGGAGATGCGGAGAGAGCAGGTAAAAGGTATGCAGCAGACGGTGAGGACTCAGAGGACTGCATGGACTGAGCCTCACCACCAGGAATCACACAAGGTAATTCATGTTTGAATGATTGAGAATGAAAAAACACTTGCCTGTGTTCCTGGAAGGTGATTTCTGCTGCAGCTGGTGTGAAATCCACCCTCTCCATGGCTGCAGCTGTTGTGGGCCCCTCAAAGGATCGTAGAGGAGCTACCTCTGCGGACATGGTGGTGGGCAGAGCTGAGAAGGAGATGACCAGTCTCTCAGCAGCTGGACGAATCACCGAGAAGGAGGGAGAAACTGCAGCAGCGACGAGGTTGGCTAACGGCATAGCCAGAGAAGAAAATTCAGAGGAAATCGCTGCCAGGGTTTTCTGCCTCGGTGAAGGAGGGGCTGCTGAGGAGGAGGTGGAAGCGTTCTTCCGGCGGTCCAGATGACGGCGTTGTGGAGCTGGTGACTCAGATGCCGGAGCTGGTGAACCGGGAGGGGGGGAAGGACGTCTGCCATGGAGAGCACTTCCATGACGCTTTTGTCCTGCTGGAGGTGGTCCCATCATCAACCCGGGAAAGGACCACTGAAGTGAGGAGACCGTGGACAGGAGTTCCTCATATTGAGGGTATTTCTATGGGCCGGGGTGTGCCTCCAGGATCACCACCGCTCCATTCACGCTCTCCCAGGTTCTTTTTGGTCCGCGGGCGGCGAGAGCATCATCCACAAAACTTTGGATAAAGTCAGCAGCCCACTCCTCCTCCAGGCTCGGGGACCCCGCTGCCAATCTTCCCTTAATTGATGGAGGCCGGCATGCCAGGGTCATGATGAGCTCCAAAAAATAGGTGAGTAAAAGAAAAAAGATAAAAAACAAAAATTTGCAAACTCACAGCAGCTGGGTCTCTACTGGCCACTGCCTTCTGTCATGAATGCCCTTCGGGGCAGAGAGGAGAGACCCACGTGCTTACTGTGAGTTTGGGCAATTTTGTTGAAAAAACAAACAACCAACGTAAAGTTCAACAAGGCGCTCAAAATACAAAATAACAACAAGGGAGAAAACTTACAAGAATAATGCGCCAGAGCAGAAGTAGGCTCTGGTGGAAACGAAGAGAGGTTTGAAGATGCACTTGATGAGTCAAAGCAGCGGCAAATGGGAATAAAATAACTCCCCTTAAATAGGATCAAAACCAAATACATAATTGGTGACAGGTGTGGGTTCACATGAGCGGGCAAAAAGGTAACAATGAATGAAGATTGGGAGCAGCTGGAAGAGATGAGGGGGTAGTGGCTGGACTTGACAGCTGACAGAGTGATGCCCACACAGAGCACCAAACCGGAAACACCGCCTGACAGCTGTCAACCCAGAGGAAGAACACCAAAGGACAAATATAAGGAATAAACATCATCAAAAACAGACTAATAAATAATTACAAATTGAAATGAAACATGAGCGTAACAAAACTGAAGCCTAAACAGAAAAATAGAAAGCAGTATTAAAACTCAAAAGGCACAAAATACAACAAATATATATAAATGCAAGGAAAAAGCCACGAGACTGAGCATGGCAGAACTTCCTGAGCTCAGCTATCCTTTTATCATGGACAGCTCATAATGCATTTTTACTTTGTGAACCAGCACATCAGTCTTCTCGGCATAAACCTTTTTGTTTTCTCACAGGTAAACATGAGCTCTGCAGTGCCAGTGTTGCAAACTATATGCACACAGTAGCGGTCCTGGCTTGTATGCTGCCCTGGGCGGACTGTCCCCCTGCCCCCATACACACATGCACACATTTTTATTTAACTTTTCTTGACTATTTATTTCTTTTATAAATGTCCCAATGTTCAACTTTCTCAATGAGTAGTGAGGTTTTTCTTGCAACTTTTTCATGGCAAGTTTATTACTTTTTTTTTTAACTTCTGCCTTTTTTTCTCATTTTCATGATTTTTCTTTGACATTTGCACCTATCCTCTCACTTATAGGTGCACCTCAATAAACTAGAATGTCATCAAAACGTTAATTTATTTCAGTAATTCAATTCAAAAAATGAAACTCATATATTGTATAGATTCATTACACACAGAGTGATATATTTCAAGTGTTTATTTCTTTTAATTTTGGTGGTTATGGCTTATATGAAAACCCCAAATTAATTTCCTCAAAAAATAGACTATTACATAAAATTGACTTTTAAAAATTGATTTTTTAAAAATTCAAAGTTAGCACAGCTGTCTATCGGGAAATTTTAGAGCACTTCATGCTTGCCTCTGCTGACAAGCTTTATGGAGATGCTGATTTCATTTTCCAGCAGGACTTGGCACCTGCCCACACTGAGAAAAGTACCAAAACCTGGTTTAATGACCATGGTATCACTGTCCTTGATTGGCCAGCAAACTCTCCTGACCTAAACCCCATAGAGAGTCTATGGAGTATTGTAAAGAGGAAAAGGAGAGACACCAGACTCAATAATGCAGACAAGCTGAAGGCTGTAACCTGGGGTTCCATAACACCTCAGCAGTGCCACAGGCTGATCACCTCCATGCTACAAGAGCACAGTGTGTGACACATTTTTCAGGCAGTACGGTGGTGCAGTGGATAGCACTGTTGTCTAACAGCTAGAAGGCTCCAGATTTGACTCCGCAGGGGTAGGAACCTTTTTTGTGTGGAGTTTGCATGGTCTCCCTGTGCTGCATGGGTTTACTCTGGGAGTTCTGGTTTCCTCCCACAATCCAAAGACATACATGTTGAGTTAATTGGTCATTCTTAATTTCCCCTACGTATCTGTCTCCTATAGGCCCTTAGAATAGAGGGTTAGTACTTGTGAAACGTTTTGAGTGGTCTTTGAGACTAGAAAAAGCCTTATATACATGTAAGTGTAGGTCCTTATCCCTTACACTGCATTGATGCAGTAATTCATTCAAAAGGAGCCCCGGCCAAGTATTGAGTGTGTACATGAACATACTCTTCAGTCAGCCAATATTTCTATTAAAAATCTTTTTTTTTTATTAATTTTATCCAAGTTTCTAATTTTTTGAGAAACTGAATTTGGGGTTTTCATGAGCTATAAGCCATAACCATCAACATTAAAAGAAATCAACACTTGAAATATAATCACTCTGTGTGCAATGAATCTATATAATATAAATATGTAGTACAATATAATCTGTATAATATACTTTTTCATGATATTCTAATTTATTAAGATGCACCTGTACTATGTTGTCCTGTATAAACTATCCTTGCAGCCTTTGTGGGGATGGATGGGGCAGTTTAACAGAGAAGATGGTTTGGGCTCATTGTTGCTGATAGGAGAATGGCCTTTTAATTTTTTGCAAAGATATATTCAATTGAATAAAGTTTTAATTAATTTATTAAAAGAAACAGGTTTTTTTCAGATTTTTGCAAAAATGTTTGTATTTTGAAGAGATAATCATTTTTTTTAATGGAAGCTGTCCATTTTTTTGTCACTGACCTTTACACAATTAATGATGAAGACCGAGGTCTCTGTGGGAGTTGATAATTTGTAAAAATCTGTGGGGTATTATTATGTCCATGAGTGTATAGTTATTAAAGTAAAATAGATACCAAGTAACTTATAAAGTTAACATATTTTTAACAAATCTCATTCCATGTGCCCTTTTTAAAATTAATTTGTGCCCCTGCTCCTCAAATGGTCTTTGCCAGATCCTTGAAATTAATTAATGTGGTCACTTAACTGAAGCCGACTACAACACACTGGGGAACAAAATGTTACGTAGCATTAGCTGTAATGACCAAATATTGCCGTTTTAGGGCTCAGTGTTTTAAAATTCGAACCACTGCATAATTTAAGCAAAAAAACTTACTTTTAACATTTTTTCCCCCCTTTGCTGTGCTTTGAATGTCCGCCATACTGGAGTTTGATCTGCAAAGTCTGCCAGCCGCAGACAGAGGAATCCTGCCTGTAGAGGGCACCCATATGCCACAAATACACACTCAGCACAAATAATTATGACTCTTTTATTATTATTTTTTATTTTTCCAATTCTTGTAGCGCCCCCAAAAGAATGGTGCCTTGGGTGCCCGCTCATTTCACCCATATCTGAGACCGCCAGTGTATGCACGTACAAGTTAACGTTCTGGCACATAAATCCCAACTGTGTACAAAAAAATAAGCACAGAGTTGTTTAGAGCCTACTGTACTTCACTTTACACTGCTCGCTTATATATAATGATACCTATAGAATCTTCTCAATTACCAAGATGGATGATTAAAAGTGATATGTTTGTTTCTAACACTGCAGGCAGTTCTCGGAAATTTTATGTGTAAATTTATGTTGATTAATTAATAAAAAAAAATATTATGACACTCACTCAGCCCACATTGAATGAAACCAGGTATTTCTCTTGTCTGGAAACACTGGAACAAATGTCTGTGATTTAGTCTCAGTGATGTTGTGACCTCAAATTATTTATTTTGATTGTAGCCTACTATGTTTGTACCCTAGGATGTACATGTTTTATTGTGTTTTATTTTATTTTTCTTCATGCTGATATGGACCTATGAGTCTGAAATAAAGTGTAATAATAACACCATAATAGCAATCCACCTTAGATCATGTGCCCCTCCCTGTTGTGATTGCTGTGTTGTGAAGCCATTGTGATTGATTTATTGCATATAATGCCTAAAACATATCTCAGAAAAATTAAGATAGGATGTCCTTTTGTGCTTTTTGCCAGCCCAAAGTCTGCTCTTTTCACCACCATAATAGCAAAATGGACTTTGACGTGCCCATAAATGTGTTTTGCACCTTTGACAATTAGATCGCAATAATATGGGCCATGAGCTTTAGTTTATAGCAGTGAAGTATGGTCAGGGTAGGCTGTTAAAGGGGCAGAATTTAAGGCAGCTCTAAAGTGCAGATATCTGAAATTGTAATTATAAGATAAGATAAGATTAGATAAGATAAGCCTTTATTAGTCCCACAATGGGGAAATTCCAGGATTGCAACAGCACAGGGATAGCAACACTCAGAGCAATAATAATTATGACAACACAAAACTAAAAATAAGATATCTTATATGTTAATTTTTACTAAACACAATTCATGTTAGGATATCTTAATCTTAATAGACAAAACTGCTTGCCATAGGTCACTTTACAGGTACCTTAAATTCTGCCCCTCTAAGAAATGATGAATTGGCTTGAAATACAATCAGTGCCTACCTGCATACCCTGACAGCACCTCACTATAGAGTTCAATCTAATTTTAATCTAAGCTTTTTTTTTCTTTTAACGTCCATTTTTTCTACCTTTCTCTACCTCTAAGCCACCATAAGTAACATAAAAACTTAATAATTATGTATTAACTGTGACTTTTTAGAGATGGAATTTTTTTAGAGATGGAATTTTGTAACAAAAACAGACTTTCTTTAACAAGTTAATTTGAAAAGATGCTGTTAAAGTGACAAAGTACTGTACAACTCTCAGTTTCTTAAGTTATTTAGCATTACATTTACAGTATTTCAAAACAAACAGTATGTGAAGTATGTAACATGTCAATGAAAGGAAGGAAATGAGAACTGTGTGTGGTCCCTTCTGTCACTTTATTGTTGTCTTTGAACATGTCAGCAAAACAGACCTCATTTTCTGTGACAGAGAAAAAAGGCACAGAGAAAGTGTTTGACAAAAAGAGGGAGTGAGTAATTCTGTTTGGTGTGGGGTAGCATTCGCGGGGCTGTGGGTGATAAAACATTAGCACTACACTTTAGGAACTAGAGTCTAATTAAAGCCAACACCACATTACAGGATGGAGTTTAAAACAAACAGCACCATTATCAGCTATAGAAACAGCTGCTTTCCTGTTCCTGAACTTGTACTCCCAACCTAATGTCGGCAAAGTCAACAGTGTGGTGGGATTTTGTTAGAAGAGGGGAGAAGAACATCTAAAATGGGAAGTTGCCATTTCTGATTTCACTGAATTTTGTCCTTTGTACTGCTGTCCTTATACCCACAGTCCAGGCAATACCCAGGGTTAAAGTGGCCTAGGCTAGATTATACCCCGGGTATATTATGGCCTAGGCCAGTTTATACCCCCCAGGATTACACAAGAACTACTGGACAGATTTTGGTGAAAATTTCACCAGAGGTAGCCCTTGGGCCAAGGATGAACCCGTTAAATTTTGGTGATGCTCTGAGAGTGCATACCTCCACCAAGGACCTCGTTTTTATTTGTGCAGCAGGATTACACAAAAACTGCTGGATGGATTTGGATGAAATTTTCACTCGAGGTGGTCCTTCAGCTAGAGAGGAGCCCATAACATTTTGGTGATGATCCAAGAATGCATACCTCCACCAAGGCACTTATCTTCTCACAGTGTGTTAACAAGAATACTTCAAAACTACTGGATTTGGATGAAATTTTTACCAGAGGGGGTCCTTGGCCTAGTGCAGATTTGAAACTCTTTCCCAGTTTTTAAATTGTGTTGATAGGGCAAGTAAAACCAGAATTATGATAAATAATTACCATCATGTTTTTTCTGGCTCTTTTCATCATGTTTGGTGTACACCGGAGTGGTGGCCCAGTTGGTAGACCATCCATCTCACAACAGAGAGGTTGGGGGTTCAAGTCTTGGCCGGGTCATACCAAAGACCCTATAAAAATGGTACTTTCCACCTTCTAGCTTGGTGCTCAGCAAAATAGAACAGGGAAAGGAAAGTTAACGCACAGAGCTGCCAGAGGACTGACTCCCCCACTGTAGCTTTCACTACTCACAGTAGCTGTGTGGCCTAGGGTCAGTGAAATGGAGATAAACGCCGCCCCATATACCACATGGTGTCCCACATGCTGTGGAAGGGATTAACCTGGGGTACATTTGGAGTGGCAAAAACGGAAAGTGAAATGGAAAGTAAAACCAAAAGTGCGGATTCTAAACACTATGTTTGCATGCAATGCATCAACATATTGTTGTTGTTGTTTAATTTTGTCATGAGCAGTGGGAGCGCGCCCCTCCCCTCCGGTCCCATCTCCTCCAGCTCATCACGGCACCTGAGGCAGAAGACACACCTGCTCTCGCTCATCAGCCAACATACTTAAGGAGGTTCCCTCCGTGCAGTCTGCGCTGGCTCATCTGGGTATACTGCCCGTCCTAGGGACTAGCTATTAACCGGAATCGTTAACACATCATTAACCTTCTTGTTCTCCTTTCTTTCAGGTTGCTGCCACCGTGTAGGCGTGCTCTCGGGACTGCTCGCGCTCTCCTGCTCCACCTCACAACCCATCAGTAACTTCTCCCCGGTCAGGCACCATCAGCTTCACTACTCCCTCCTACCCTACTGGTTTGTCTATTCCCCATTGGGTCCTGCTGGTCATCCCTGGATTTCCAAAGTAAGGGGCAATTTGGCTCACCCATTTTTCCCTTACTCCACTCCTCAGCTCACGGCTCTCGTCTTCTCTCCGCAGACATTTCCTCTGGAGAGTGACTGTTTCTGTAGCTGTGCAGCGCTGTGTTTTGAGATGAATAAAACTGTCAAACGTGCCCCTCTGTGTGGTTCACTCTGTGTTTGGCATCATGCGCGTGAGCTGTCAAAAACTAACACGTCATGACGTAATTTGGTCCGAATCAGTTGACAAGGTTGTTACTTTGTATCATTTTCTCCTTGGTTCGGTCCCCTTTCACACAGGCAAAATTTCAAGCAAACCAAACTGTGTCACGTTAAATTTCGTGAGACTTTGTGAGAACAGGAAGAATAAATACAGGAAGTAGGATGCCTACTGTGTATTTATGCATTTTGGGAGAAAAAATAATACAAATGGTAGAGTAATCTATGTGAGTTTTTATCGCCCTGGTTATCGTTTATTACATACGTGCATATGCCACTTTCAAGAAATCATACAGTTTGAAAATGAAGCGTGGCTATGGATGGAAAATAACAGGTTAATGTTCATTAATCCTCCAGAACCATGACATGCTCTGCCACAGATACAGTATTTTCGAAGATCTATCAGGTGTGTACGTGACAAAAAATGTTTTACCGTTTGCCGCTGGTCCTATTTTAGTGCGGTCACTTCCTTACCTTCAGGACCGCACCAGAGTTCGCCATTTGATTTGAATCGAGACCATCTCTTTCAGGTGGTCTTGGTACGGTTGGTTTGGTGCGCACTTCAGTGCGATTACCGTCTTCTCACTGACATGGTATTTGTGACCCACAGAGCAGACACGACTCCAGGTAGATACAATTAACCGTTTTATTGAATAAATGTGTGTGAGTGGATGCGTGCATGCAGGGTTGTGTAGTGTAATGTAATGTAATCTGGATTTCCAGCTGGGGCCGGCAGAGCACCGTACGACCTGGCTACCCTGGGAAGAGACAGAGGCAGTTAGTGACAGCTTAGCCCGTCAGGCACTTTGGATGTAATTGTGCTAACTGTCAAGGTGGTAGGATGTAGCCCACGTAGCTCTGAAGCTGCAGCCAGGAAGACAGTGCCCGCAGGCGGCCGGTGAGCTGGGAGTTGGCGAGGGAGGTTGATTATCCGCCGACGGGAAGGGAATGGTCCGCTGCCACGGATCTCCGCCTGTGCACAGGGGAAGCAGACAGGGTGAAAGGAAAGCATGGTGGCTTACTTGTTGTAGGATGGTCCGGGAGGCGCAGGCCCGGACAGGGAACAGCAATGGCTTGGAAGCCAACGTGTAGATGCACAATGAGCTGGGAAGCTCGAAGGCTGCCGTAGCAAGATTCTAGGAAAGGAACCAGACGACTCCGCACCGAGCACTGGTCCTGATGGAATAAATAGGCTGCTGGAGATGGCAAGCAGGTGCGTGCACAGGTGCGACGATTGGCGGCCATGACACTCACCAGACAAAACGAACTGCACTAACGGAGAAAACAAACTCGAGTTCAACTGAAACGAGATAAAGCCTGTAGGTGTGAAAACACCCTAAGTTTCACAGTATTGTTGCATTTATTAATGCTGAGCTGAGCTGTCAAAATGACCCAGGGTTGACAGGGCTGCATGCTGGTGAGATTGAGCCTTTTTTTCCTTTGTGAAATGCAATTTTTCCTAAGCTCAGGGTCATTTTCCATTATTTTAAAGACATTAACTTCCAGTTATTTTTGGTGGAGTATCTGGACTCTTTTTAATATATATATATATATATATATATATATATATATATATATATATATATATATATATATATATATATATATATATATATATATATATATATATATATATATATATATATATATATTTATTTATTTATTTTTTTTTTTCCAGTGAAGATTTGTGGGGACATTACTATGGACTATCTGTTTTTGTTTTTGTTGTTGTTTGTGTTTGGAGTTGGCTTATACGCATGAGAATCAGAATCAGAATCAGATTTATTGCCATTGTTCATGTAGTACACAAACTAGGAATTTGTCTCGGTGCAACGCTGCAACATTAAAATATGATAAGATAAAGAGATAAACTAAAAAACTTAAAGACTAAAAACATGCAATAAGTGTAGAATAATAAGTAATAATAATAATAATAATAATAATAATAATAATAATAATAATAATAATGAGTAATACTAGTCTCAGCAGTTTTAAATAAATTAGCAAGTAGCAGATGATGTGGAGTACCACATAGTGCAGTCGATAATGCAACAGAAAAACAGTGATGAATGACATGAGTCTGGTTGAGCTGCTGTATATAGTGCACGAGAGTCAATAAGTCACTTAATGTTCAGCAGTCTGATGGCAGAGGGGAAAAAGCTGTTCATGTGCCGGGAGGTTTTAGTCTGAATGGACCGAAGTCTTCTACCTGAGGGGAGGGTGGCAAACAGTACGTGACCAGGGTATGAAGGATCGGCTATGATCCGCCCTGCACGCAGAGTGAGTGTAATGGACTGAAAAATTATATTTAATTGTTGATGAGAGCAATTTTATGTACCGGTAAACCTGTAAAGAGAAAATTTAATGTGTAGTCTTGTTTCTAAGACTGCCTTCTATCATTTGCGTAATATTGCCAAGATTAGGAGCATCTTGTCTCAGAGTGATGCTGAGAAACTGATCCATGCTTTTGTTAGCTCTAGATTAGATTATTGTAACTCTTTATTATCAGGTTGTCCTAAAACATCTTTAAAAAGTCTTCAGTTGATCCAAAATGCTGCAGCAAGCGTTTTAACAGGTACTAGAAAGAGAGATCATATCTCTTCAGTTCTGGTCTCCCTTCATTGTGTCATGCTGCGGTCCTCGCGGACCGCTAATGAGACGCTATAGGCCGCCGATGAGTTTGCATAATTTATTAATGAGAGACAGATGACAAAATAATGAGCCACGGGGGGCAAAAACACAACTAAGGTTTGACTCAGACACAGGAATACAGACTCTCAGAATATACACTTACAGTGACGGATGATAGATGAAGGGATGTTCAATGAGTGAACGTCTGACGAGATCGTAGCGAGGAGTAACCCTCAGCTGCTTCCTTAAATCCCCAAGACAACCCAATCAGTGGAGAGAGTAAATAGGAGAGATGCTGAACAGCTGTCACAACGTGACCCGGTTTTGACAGCCGGAAGCCCCGCCGTGGCGCTGTCAGAATAAAAGCCCTGATGGCCAGAGAACGGGAAACCACCGGACAACCCGAGCGCGGACAAAGTCAGTGCACGGACCATGACACATTGGCTTCCCATAGAGTTTAGAATTAAGTTTAAAATCCTTCTTCTTACTTACAAAGCTCTAAACAATCAGGCCCCTTTTTATTTAAAAGATCTGATACTACCATATTATCCTAACGGAGCACTACGCTCCCAAAATGCAGGATTACTTGTAATACCTAGAATCTCCAAAAGTACAATGGGAGGCAGAGCCTTCAGGTATCAAGCTCCTCACCTGTGGAACCAGCTGCCAATCTGGATTCGGGAGTCAGACTCGATCTCTGTTTTTAAGAATAGGGTTAAAACCTTCCTTTTTGATACAGCCTACAATTAGGGAGGGATCATGTGTCTCTGAACCCTCCCTTAGTTATGCTGCTAATAGGTTTAGTCAGCTGGGGGACCTCCAATAATGCACTGGGCTTCACTCCTTTCTTCACTCTCAATGAAATATTTTTTTTTTTTTTTTGCTGGTCATTGACAGCTGTTTGTTCTCTCCCATAGATTGAGTCCCCTTCGTGCTGTTTACTCTCTACATGTCTGTTGTTTTCATCTTCTCTATCCCCTCACCCCCCAGCCAGTCGCAGCAGATGACTGCCCCTCCTTGAGCCTGGTTCTGCTGGAGGTTTCTTCTTGTTTAAAGGGAGTTTTTCCTCTCCACCGTCGCCAAGCGCTTGCTCACAGGGGGATCGCCTGATTGCTGGGGTTTTTCTGCAACTGTGGGGGTTTCCCCTACAGTTGAAAGTGCTATGAGATGACTGTTGTTGTGAAATGTTGCTATATACACTCCCGTTCAAAAGTTTGGGGTCACCCAGACAATTATTTTGTGTTTTCCATGTCACACTTATTTACCACCATGAGTTGTAAAATGAATAGAAAATATAGTCAAGACACTGACAAGGTTAGAAATAATGATTTGTATTTGAAATAATATTTTTTTCATTCAAACTTTGCTTTCGTCAAAGAATCCTCCATTTGCAGCAATTAAAGCATTGCAGACCTAACATGATTGCACAAGGGTTTTCTAATCATCTATTAGCCTTCTGACGCAATGAGCAAACACATTGTACCATTAGAACACTGGAGTGATAGTTGCTGGAAATGGGCCTCTATACACCTATGTAGATATTGCACCAAAAACCAGACATGATTGATCCAAGATGGAGCCGCGGATGGCAGCCACTGGCTTCTGCTCTCTGATGTTTTTGATAATTTTGTGTGTTTTTTTGGACTTCTGCTCTTCCGTCCGAGTCACCTATTCAAGGGAGGAACAACTTTCACTCAGACTATCTCCCAATGCAACTTCTCCGCCAGTTTCTGCTGCTGATCTGAAGTTTTTTCAGTCGATCTTAGCTGTGGGAGCAGCGGTTATTGGCACTGGCCGGAAACAAAGGCGGTGTGGTAAACGTGCCGGTGCGCTAGTCAGGCTGAAGAAACGAGGATATCGCACGCCGCTCCCATCGATCCATCTGACCAATGTCCGCTCTTTGGCGAACAAAATGGATGAACTGCTGCTCCTGACTCACAAAAACCTGGATTTTAGCAGATCTGGCACCCTGTGTTTCACGGAGTCCTGGCTGAGTGAACACATCCCGGACAGCGCGGTTTGCCTGGACGGATTCCAACGGTTTCGCGCTGATCGCAGCCGAGAATTCTCTGGAAAGACTAAAGGTGGTGGAATCTGCTTCTACATAAACGAAGGTTGGTGTACTGATGTCACAGTGTTGAAGAAGTTTTGTAGCCCTAACCTAGAGTCACTGTTCATAAACTGTAAACCCTTTTATTCACCGCGAGAGTTCTCCTCGTTTATTCTGGCCGGAATTTATATCCCGCCTGCTGCTTGTACAATGGAGGCACTGCAGCACCTCGCTGACCAGATAGCAGAGGTGGAGGAAAAATATCCAGACTCTCTGCTTATCATTCTGGGTGATTTCAATAGAGCTAATCTCACAAATGAACTTCCTAAATACAGACAGCATATTAAATGTCCCACCAGTGACACAAATACACTTGAGCACTTTTACACAGTTTTAAGAAACGCCTATCATGCCGTCCCCCGTGCAGCTCTGGGTTTTTCTGAACACTGTCTGCTCCATCTTATTCCAACATACAGACAGAAACTAAAAACTTCCAAGTCTGTTGTAAGGACTGTGAAGAAATGGACTGAGGAATCAAAGCTGGAGTTACAAGCCTGCTTTGACTGCACAGACTGGAGTGTTTTTGAAGATACAGCCATTAACCTAAATGAACTCACTGACACTGTGACATCATACATCAGTTTTTGTGAGGACATGTGTGTGCAGACCAAGACCTTCTGCACATACACCAACAATAAACCCTGGTTTACCCCTAAACTGAAGCAGCTACGTCAGACCAAGGAGGAGGCCTACAGGACTGGTGTCTGGACTCTGTACAAGCGGGCCAGAAACATGCTGACGAAGGAGACCAGGCTTGCTAAGAGGAGCTATAGTGAGAAGTTACAACAAAACTTCTCAGCCAACAACTCTGTTTCTGTTTAGAGAGGCCTGCAGAATATCACCAACTACAGGAGACCATCCCCCCACCCTGTGGAAAACCTCCAGCTGGCTAACGACCTAAACAGCTTTTACTGTAGGTTTGAAAAGAACCTACAGTTCTCACCTCCCACCCACACAAAAGGATTATCTGCAGCCCCAGGAACTCCATCCCTCCTCCACTCTGACCTCCCACCAGCACTAACGATCTGTGAAGAGGAGGTGCGCTGGGTCTTTCAGAGACAAAAGATCAAGAAGGCTGCAGGACCTGATGGTGTGTCTCCGTCCTGCCTGAGAGTCTGCTCCAACGAGTTGGCCCCCATCTTCACCCGGATCTTTAATAGATCACTGGAGCTGTGTGAAGTGCCTTCCTGCTTCAAACGCTCCATCATCATTCCAGTTCCCAAGAAACCCTCTGTTACAGGATTAAACGACTACAGACCTGTTGCCTTGACCTCTGTGGTCATGAAATCCTTGGAGAGATTGGTGCTGAACCACCTGAAGGTCGTCACAGGCCCCTTGATGGACCCACTGCAGTTTGCCTACCGGTCAAACAGGTCAGTGGATGATGCAGTGAATATGGGACTACACTACATCCTGCAACACCTCGACTCCCCGGGGACGTACGCCAGGATCCTGTTTGTCGACTTCAGCTCAGTGTTCAACACCATCATCCCAGGCATTCTTCATCAGAAACTCCTCCAGCTCAAGGTGCCCCCCTCCACCTGCCAGTGGATCTCCAGCTTTCTGACTGACAGGTGGCAACAGGTGAAGCTAGGGAGATTTACATCCAGCTCCCGAAAAATTAGTACTGGCGCCCCCCAAGGATGTGTCCTTTCCCCACTGCTCTTCTCCCTCTACTCCAACGACTGTACCTCAGAGGACCCTTCGGTGAAGCTCCTGAAGTTTGCGGACGACACCACAGTCATCGGTTTGATCCGGGATGGTGATGAGTCTGCATACAGGTGGGAGGTGGAGCAGCTGATCCTCTGGTGCGGCCAGAACCATCTTGAACTTAACCCAGCCAAAACGGTGGAGATGACTGTGGATTTCAGGTGACACCCTCCTTCATTCCCCCCACTCACCATCCTCAACAGCACAGTGTCCACTGTGGACTCCTTCAAGTTTCTGGGTACCACAATCTCCCGGAACCTGAAGTGGTCCTCCCATATAGACACTGTCCGGAAAAAGGCCCAGCAGAGGTTGTTTTTTCTGCGTCAACTCAAAAAGTTTGATTTGCCTCAGGAGCTGCTGGTTGTCTTCTACACCGCCATCATCCAATCTGTCCTCTGCTTTTCCATCACTGTCTGGTTTGGATCTGCCACTAAACAGGACAAGACCAGACTGCAGCGGATCATTAAGTCTGCGGAGAGGATCATTGGTACCGACCTACCCTCCACTGAGAACTTATATCGGTCCATATCCAGGAAACGGGTGGGAAACATCTGTGCTGTCCCGTCACACCCCGGCCACAAACTGTTTGAACTTCTATCTTCTGGTCGTCGTTACAGATTACTGAAGGTCAAAACCACCCGTCACAGGAACAATTTCTTTCCTCAAGCCATCACTCTGATGAACTCCTAACATTCACCTAGTCCTACCTGTTGCTGTACTCATGACTTTTCATCCATTCTTACATTGCACATAACTCTCACACTGCTTTTTACTTCATTCACATTCCATCCATCCATCCATCCATCCATCCATCTTCTACCGCTTTTCCGGAGGTCCGGGTCGCGGAGGCAGCAGTTCAAGCAGAGAAGCCCAGACTTCCCTCTCCCCAGCCACCTGCTCCAGCTCTTCAGAGGGGATACCAAGGCGTTCCCAGACCAGCTGGGAGACATAGTCTCTCCACCGAGTCCTGGGTCTGCCCCGGGGTCTCCTCCCAGGGGGACGTGCCTGAAACACCTCAAGTGGGAGGCGTCCAGGAGGCATCCTAATCAGATGCCCATACCACCTCAACTGACTCCTTTCAATGTGAAGGAGCAGCGGTTCTACTCTGAGCCTCTCCCGGATGACTGAGCTCCTCACCCTATCTCTGAGGGTGAGTCCAGCAATCCTACGGAGAAAGCTCATTTCAGCCGCTTGTATCCGCGATCTCGTTCTTTCGGTCATTACCCAAAGCTCGTGACCATAGGTGAGAGTAGGAACGTAGATTGACTGGTAAATCGACAGCTTTGCCTTAGAACTAAGCTCCCTCTTCACCACAACAGACCGGTACAACGTCCGCATCACTGCAGATGCTGCTCCAATCCGTCTGTCGATCTCTCGCTCCATTTTCCCCTCACTCGTGAACAAGACCCCAAGATACTTAAACTCCTCCACTTGGGGCAGGAGCCTGTCCCCAACCCGGAGAGGACAATCCACCTTTTTCCGGCTGAGGACCATGGACTCGGACTTGGAGGTGCTGATTCTCATCCCAGCCGCTTCACACTCAGCAGCAAACCGTCCCAGCAAGAGCTGTAGGTCATTGCTGGATGAAGCCAACAGGACAACATCATCTGCAAACAACAGAGATGAGATCCTGTGGTCACCAAGCATGACACCCTCCATTCCCTGGCTGCGCCTAGAAATCCTGTCCATAAAAATTATGAACAGGATCGGTGACAAAGGGCAGCCCTGGCGGAGTCCAACTCTCACTGGGAATGACTCCGACCGAGTGTTGGCAATACGAACCAAACTCTCACAACGGTCGTACAGAGACCGAATAGCTCGTAACAACAAGCCCGATACCCCATACTCCCGAAGCACCCCCCACAAAAATCCACGAGGGACGCGGTCAAATGCTTTCTCCAAGTCCACAAAACACATGTAAACTGGTTGGGCAAACTCCCACGAACCCTCAAGAATTCTCGAGAGGGTAAAGAGCTGGTCCGATGTGCCACGGCCAGGACGAAAACCACATTGCTCCTCCTGAATCCGAGGTTCGACCAACGGCCGGACTCTCCTCTCCAGTACCTTGGCATAGACCTTCCCAGGGAGGCTGAGGAGTGTGATCCCTCTAAAGTTGGAGCACACCCTCCGGTCCCCTTTTTTGAAGAGAGGAACCACCACCCCGGTTTGCCATGCCAAAGGCACTGCCCCCGACCTCCACGCAATGTTGCAGAGGCGTGTCAACCATGACAACCCAACAACATCCAGGGCCTTGAGGTACTCAGGGCGAATCTCGTCCACCCCCGGGGCCCGGCCACCAAGGAGATTTTTAACCACCTTGGCGACCTCAGCCCCTGTGATAGGCGAGTCATCCCCCTCGTCCCCAAACCCTGCTTCCTCTGTGGAAGGCGTATCAGTGGGATTGAGGAGATCCTCGAAGTATTCCTTCCACCGCCCGACGATATCCCCAGTTGAAGTCAACAGTGTCCCATCCGCACCATACACAGTGTGGACGGGGAGCTGCTTTCCCCTCCTGAGCCGCTGAACAGTTTGCCAGAATCTCTTTGAAGCCGACCGGAAGTCTTGTTCCATGGCCTCACCGAACTCCTCCCATACCCGGGTTTTTGCTTCAGCAACCACCCGAGCTGCACTCCGCTTGGCCTGCCGGTACACCTCAGCTGCTTCGGGAGTCCCACAAGCCAACCAAGCTTGATAGGACTCCTTCTTCAGCTTAATGGCCCCCCTCACCACTGGTGTCCACCACTTGGTTCGGGGGTTGCCACCACGAGATGCACTGACCACCTTGCGGCTGCAGCTCTGGGCCGCCGCTTCAACAACAGAGGTGGAGAACATGGCCCATTCAGACTCCATGTCTCCAGACTCCCTCGGAATGTGGATGAAGTTCTTCCGGAGGTGGGAGTTGAAGACCTCCCGGACAGGAGCCTCAGCCAGACGCTCCCAGCACACCCTCACTATACGTTTGGGTCTACCAGGTCTGAATGGCTTCCTCCCCTGCCATCGGATCCAACTCACCACCAGGTGGTGATCAGTTGACAGCTCTGCACCTCTCTTTACTCGTGGTGGGGGGGTTTGCGTGCCCCAGTGATCCCAGGAGCTATGTTGTCCGGGGGCAAATTGCCTCTGATAGGGTCTCCCAAGACAAACTGGTTCTGGGTGAAGGGCCAGACTAAGAACGATCCAACAGACTCTCATGATAAATTGTATATCAAGGATTCAGTGTACCCCGCCCGGTATGGGGTTACCGGGGCCCCACCCTGGAGCCAGGCCTGGGGGAGGGGCTCGAAGGCTAGCGTCTGGTGGCCGGGTTTCCACCCATGGGACCCGGCCGGGCTCAGCCCGAAGGAGTTACATGGGTCCGCCCTCCAGTGGGTTCACCGCCTGCAGGAGGGATCATGGGGGTCCGGTGCTATGTGGATTAGGTGGCGGTCAAAGGCGGAGACCTTGGCGGACTGATCCCAAGCTTTCTAAACTGGCTTTCATTCACATTATATCACTGAATCTGAGTTCACATTGAAATACTGTGTGACTGTATATTTTTTCATATATTTCTGCAAAGTGTGGATAGTCTGAGTAAATAACTGCATATATTCCTGTATATATTTGCATCCTTTTATAGAAACGTGGACAGACTGTAATTTACTGTACATACTCTGTTGTCATTGAATCCTTATTTAAATCTTATTTAAATCCTCCACCTGAACAACGAGAGCAAGTTTTTAGCCAAAGTCAAATTCCTTGTATGTGTTGTGCATACTTGGCCAGCAAACTGCTCCAGTTGTCTCAGGTTTGAAGGGTGCCTTCTCCAGACGGCATGTTTCTGACATAATGCACGGCTCAGGAGACACACACGCAGGCTCAGGGTAGATCTAATAGCTTTATTAACAACAAGTGTGTATGAATGTGTGTCTGCGGGATGTGAATGTATTGGTGGTGGCGTCTGCGTCGGGCACGGAGGCAGGAGACCGTACAGCCGGACAACCCTATGGGAGAAGCAAAGGGAGAAGGGTGACGGGCACCACACCAACACAGGAGATATGAAAATGGTGACTAGCTTACTTGGAATCAGCAGGTGGCTGGCACAGCAAGGATGAGGTCCGGTAGACAGCAACCTGGAGCGCCCGGTGCAGCAGCGAGGGAATGGAGGCGGAGAGGAATGGTCCGCCGCCGGGGAATCCACCTGTGCACAGGGGAGCAGACTGGAAGAAGAATGAGGTAAGAGCTTCTTACCAGAATGTTTGCTGAGCGGTTGAGATTCCTTACAGCAATTGTAGCGAGTGAAGACTGACGGCTTCAGGCCGAAGCCCAGGGCGAGGCAGCTTAAATCCCTCGCCGCTGATGAGGTGCAGGTGTGCGTGCAGCTGGTGCCGCAGATGAGCGGCGAGGCGTGACAGTTTCATCTCCTTCCGCAGATGTCTAATAGGATTTAGATCAGGGCTCACAGAAGGCCACTTTAGAATAGTCCAATGTTTCGCTGTTAGCCATTCTTGGGTGTTTTTAGCTGTGTGTTTTGGGTCATTATCCTGTTGCAAGACCCATGACCTGCGACTGAGACCAAGCTGTCTGACACTGGGCAGCACATTTCTGTCTAGAATACCTTGATAGTCTTGAGATTTCATTGTACCCTGCACACATTCAAGACACCCTGTGCCAGATGCAGCAAAGCAGCACCAGCACATAACAGAATCTCCTCCATGTTTCACAGTAGGGACAGTGTTCTTTTCTTGGTATGCTTCATTTTTGCGTCTGTGAACATGGTGCTGATGTGCCTTGCCAAAAAGTTCCAGTTTTGTCTCGTCTATCCATAGGTCATTCTCTCAGAAGCTTTGTGGCTTGTCAACTTGCAGTTTGGCAAATTCCAGTCTGGCTTTTTTATGATTTGTTTTCAACAGTGGTGTCCTCCTTGGTTGTCTCCCATGAAGTCCACTTTGGCTCAAACAACGACGGATGGTGCGATCTGACACTGATGTACCTTGACCTTGGAGTTCACCATGAATGTGTTTCGAGATTATTCTGGGCTCTTTTGTTACCATTCATATTATCTGTCTCCTCCTGGGGCCACGTCCAGGGAGGTTGGCTACAGTCCCGTGGATCTTAAATTTCTGCATAATATGTGCAACTGTAGTCACAGGAACATCAGGCTGCTTGGAGACGGTCTTATAGCCTTTTCCTTTAACATGCTTGTCTATAATTTTCTTTCTAATCTTCTGAGACAACTCTCTCCTTTGCTTCCTCTGGTCCATGTTTAGTGTGGTACACACCATGTCACCAAACAGCACAGTGACTACTTGTCACCCTTTAAATAGGCCGGCTGACTGATTACAAGTTTGCAGACACCTGTGATGTTAATTAGAGGACACATCTTGGTTGAACATGTCCCTATGGTCACATTATTTTCAATCTTTTCTAGGGGTACCATCATCTTTGTCCAGGCCTGTTTTATGAGTTTGTTTTTTTAAATAATTCTGTTGACCCACAATTCAAAAGCATTGTCTGATTTTCATTGGTTAATTTTCATAGAATTTTTATTTATTACCACTTTTATCAGATTCAGGTTATTTCTGTGACCATTGTGGGTTTTTCTTTCATTAACAGAGGGGTACCAACAATTTTGTCCATGGCTGTATATGTGGTCAGATCAGCTGATAATAACCTAAGGTAACGTGAGGTAGTGACGTCATGACGTGGTGACATGTTGTGTTGTAAATATAATGTATAAATACAATCAAAACCTCTTTACAAAGAGGGGTATAGTTTGGTTTAGGCTCTTTTAGACCCTGGGGTATAGTTTGGCATAGGCCAGTTTATCCCCTGGGGTATTACGTGGTGGGCCAAGTGTGTTTTTTGTGTCACTGATCGATCAGCATCGGAAGAGTACTCCATTTTTTAAATATAGTCTTCTCTATTTTTGGTAAATCTGAGAAAATTTGTTGGCAGCCTCGGTCTGCCAGCATTTTTCAAATAAACTTACATTTTTATTGTCAGTCCTCTCCGGCATCTCTCAGAACAGCTTTAACTGACAAACCAATCAGGTTGCGGTAGGTCACCGCATACACCAATCATGTTCGATTTAATCAGAACCCTCCCCCCCGTGCCTCCAGGGTAAAAAAAAAAAAATCAAAATGCAGTGGGTCTGATGTGAAAATTAATTTTCAAGAATTTAACTAGCTTACAAGAAAACATGTATGCATTGTTGAAAAACAACCAGACAAGTGCAAAATTATAGAGCATAATACATTTATAAGCCTTGATTCATTACCTCACAGATTATCACATACATTTTCATGTTTATTCTGTGAACAAAATATATACCATTAAGAACAATGTATCACAACATCCTTAGGAAATTTGATATTTATTCAAAACATACTATTACACCAGCATCACTTCTATTTAGATCTGATCAGAATGTTAAAATAAACTAGTTTGTCCCACCCTTATGTCTGCTGCTCAATTTCTTGCTTTGGTATGGGCCTATCTTTATTTATAACATGTCAGTTAAGTCAGACACGTGCTTTCATTAGCTAGCATGAATATCAGGGACAGATATGGAGTGCTGGATGCATGTTACAAACTCTTTAGAAAATATAATTCAATTTTCAGACAGTAGTCGGAAAAAAATTGTGCAGTGTTCAATAGAGTGGGTGAATCTTGTAGTCGTTCAAGTAAGAAGATAAAGACATGTTAAGAAGGTAAAGAAGGTACATGTTAATGTTAAGGTACATGTTAAGAAGGTAAAGACATCTCCTTTCTATTTTTGTCTTTAATAAGAACAAAAGGTAAATAAATGGGTAAATCTTGATACTGTGGGAATGTGGGAATGACGAGACAGAGTTCTCTCTCAAGTCAGCTTTATTCACATCACCAACATCTCAAAGACGAAAGAGGCCAGCACAGGAAACTCTCGTCCTTAAATACCAGGACTCTTACAGCTCACAAGTCACATGTCTCACAGACCACGTTGCATTAAAATTCACAGTAACAATGCATCTCCTCTTTAATCCTTTAATTACTCCCCCACAGTCTCAAGCCTTGCATACCAAAGCTAACATCCTTGCAGCTTCCTGTAATTTCCAAGGAAGCTCTGCCTTTGTTCTGATCTAAAATGTGAGTCACAAAGCAGGTCACATATGTGTGTCCACCACACAAGCCCCCCCAACATTTTAGAACAAACAAGAGAATAACAACATGCATGCCGTGACAGTATCAATACACATCAGTCCACATGCTGTCTAGGCTTCAGTCTCCTGCCGTATCTGCTGTAGCTGGGATTCAACGTCTCTGTGGCGCCGTCACGCTGGGGGTTTGCCGTCTGGGGGTGGAAACCTTTTATCAGTCCTTGCGGGTGTTCTGGGGAAACATTACTCTGTGAAGCCTCCCGCGGGGGTCTACCTCGCCGCGGGGCCCTTGCCAACAGCACTTGCTCGTCTGCCACCACAAAAGCGGGTTTGAGTCTGTTTATGCCAACTTTCTCTTTCCTACCCCCCAAATCTAGCAAAAACTGCTTGTCCCCTGTTTCTAGCACTCTGAACAGTCCGTCATAAGGCGGTCGCAGCGGGGTTCGATGCGCATTGTGTCTGACAAAAACAAACTCTGCGTTCTTCAAAGTTTTAGGCACAAAAACGCGCGGAAAACTGTGGTGCGCGGGGCCGGGCAGCGTGCTTGATTCTATGTTACTCCGCAACAGCTGAGACGGGGAGGCGTCTGGTGCAGGGTTATCTGGGAGAAACTCCCCGGGCAGCCGGAGTGGCTGCACAAACACGAGCTCCGCTGGGGAGGCTTCTAAGTCCTCTTTAGGTGCAGAACGCAACCCCAGTAACACCCACGGTAACTTGTCTACCCAATTTGCATCCGTCAGTGACGCTCTGAGAGCTGCTTTCAATGACCTATGAAAACGTTCGCATTTTTTTTTCTTTTTTGGGGGGGGCGCATGCGCATGCAGCGACCGGCAGCTGGTGAAATAGTGTGTGTGTGTGTGTGTGTGTGTGTGTGTGTTTTATACTTTTATACATTTTTATAAAATCCTCTGTGTCGTTTCTGCCTTGGAGGGGGTGTGGAATATATGGCGAAGAGCTCCCTGGTATCTACAACATGGATTTATTCTCCTTTCTCGCACTGCTGCTTTCTGTGCTCTGGCTCTTTGTCCCTGAAGTAAACGCGTTCGGCTCCATGGCTTGCAGAATAGTGGGCAGAATACAATATTCCAGGGACGTGTTGCTGCATTTAAATACGACTGATTCAACGGCTGTGATTGAGCCTAAGCTGCAACTGCCGGACTTTATTTTGAGAGACGGACACAGCGGTGAAAAGAGAGACGGGAGAGACAGCAGAAGGAAGCGTGGAAGGCGTGGAGGTGTGAAATTGCGCCTTAGGAGACGTCAGTTTGGTAACATTCCTCTTCCTTCGATAATTTTTGGGAATGCACAGTCTGTGAGAAACAAGGTGGATGAAATTCAAGGGAACGTACACTACCAGAAGGATTTTAAGAACTGCTGCGTCATGGCTTTCACTGAATCTTGGCTTACTGCGCATGATCGAGATGCAGACCTGTGGATTGACGGCTTTGGAGCCCCGCTGCGCTCGGATCGGCAGGAAGAGGTAACGGGGAAGCGTCAGGGGGGCGGAGTATGTTTATACATTAATAAGCAGTACTGCACATCTGTCACGGTCAGAGAGCGCATTTGTACACCCGATGTGGAGCTGCTGTCTGTGTCACTACGCCCCTTTTATTTGCCTCGCGAGTTTCCCCAACTTTTCATCACGACTGTGTACATTCACCCGAGGGCAGACGCTGACTCCGCCTCCAGAACCGTCTTTGATGTGGTCCAGCGGCTGCAGTCAATTTCTCCAGAGGCGCCAAACTTCATTCTTGGGGATTTTAACCATGTTTCTTTAAAGAAGACACTTAAAAACTTTTATCAGTATGTCTCCTGCCCAACCAGGCGAAAAAAGACATTGGACCTGTGCTATGGATCCATAGAGAGGGCCTATAAATCACTCCCCCTTCCTCCTTTAGGATCCTCCGATCACAACTGTGTACATTTGCTGCCCACATATAAAACTGCTCTCAGAAGAGGCAAGGTGGAGATGAGAGACATAGATGTGTGGACAGAAGATTCAGAGCACAGCCTCCAGGAATGCTTTGACTGTACAGACTGGGAGATGTTCATAATGGCCTGCGGGGATGATTTGGACTCTCTGGCTGAGCTCACATGCTCATACATGGCTTACTGTCAAAATAAGATTGTTCCACGTAAACGTGTCAAAATATATCCCAACAACAAGCCATGGGTTACTAAATCAGTTAAATCCTGCTTACAGAGGAAAGCACTTGCCTTTAAACAGGGGTCTGTTTCTGAGCTACAGGTTGCCACTAAGGAGCTGAAGTCCGAAATTTTAAGAACAAAACAGAATTATAAATCAGAGTTGGAAAGCAAGACAGCAGCAAATAAACTTGGTTCAGCCTGGGCCAGTATGAAAACTATTACAGGCCTTCAGAGCACAGAGCGCAGTAATCATGTGTTTTTAGATGGTTTTAATTCAGACACAGAGCTGGCTAATGCTCTTAATTGTTTCTATGGTCGTTTTGACTCCTTTGATTTCAGTACAGAAATCCAAGATTTGAAACAGAAACTCAAAGACAATCAGCACTTTAATATTGAGGTGCAGGATGTTAAAAGGGAGTTCTGCGCTGTAAAGTCAGGGCCCTGATAATATATGTGGGTGCTTGATAAAGTCCTGTGCACATGAACTGAGTCCTATATTTCATTACATTTTCAATAAGTCCTTACAGACACAACATGTGCCTAAGATCTGGAAAGATGCTGTGGTTGTTCCCGTTCCAAAATCCAGCTGTCCTAAAACGGTAAACGACTTTAGACCAGTTGCTTTGACTTCAATTTTAATGAAAATTTTTGAAAAAACTGGTCAGACGTGAGGTCCTAAGGCAGACTGAACATGCATTGGATCCTCTGCAGTTTGCCTATAGGCCTCACAGAGGAGTGGAGGATGCCACTGTTACTATGTTTAACATGCATTTTAAACATCTGGATTTTAATGGGACACATGCCAGGCTTTTATTTGTGGACTTTTCTTCCGCCTTTAATACAGTCCAACCTCATATTTTAGTTGAAAGGCTCCTGTGTGGGCGACACCCATTGTGGGCTCACATTCCCACAGAGACATGACTGCATGCGTATTGAGGGTGTCACGTCTGCAAGGACAAAGGACTCGAATCTGCAGAAGATAACGAGGAGGTGTGAGATTTGTCTTTTTGTCCCACAGAAGATGCCCTGGAGAGATTTACGGTTCATCAAGAAATGAGAGACAATGGTGAAGATTCAAAGGGATGCTTTGTGACTGTATGTTTACTGAAAATACCATGTGACTTGAATTCTGATGCTGGAAACATATAAAAGGGTGATGAGATATGATTCTTTCTCTTTCCTGCTTTGAGAATGCTAGACGATGTGTTCTGTCAATAAAGCTGGTTTACGAACTAAACTCAGCCTCATCATTCGAGCACATCTTCTACACTGGTGACCTACGACAAGAAATGAGCAGACAGAATTCTCCCGACCGGGGCTCGGCGGAAGCCAGCCTGATGGCCGCCTCCACGATCTGGCTGCCCGATTTCTGGCAGCACAGCCCACGCTCATGGTTTAGCGCAGTCGAGGCGCAGTTCTACCTCCGGAGAATCTCCAACGACGACACAAAATTCTACCATGTGGTAGCGAAGCTGGACAGCGACACGGTCCAGAGAGTGGAGGATTTGGTTAATCATCCACCAGACAGCGACAAGTACAGCGCATTGAAGGACGCGCTGATCAGCCATTTCACCCCTTCAGTCCAACAACGAGCAGAGGGGCTCCTGATGTTGACGGAGTCAGAGAACGATAGACCTGCGGACCTGATGGTGAAGATGCTGAGGCTCAAAGACTCTGAGGATGGCAAATTCATTTTCGCCCACCTTTTCCTTCGGACCCTGCCGCCAGCAGTGAGAGTGGCCCTGGCAGAGTCGCCCCGATTGACCAGGCGAGACTACCATGGGCTGAACAAAGAGGCGCAGCAACTTGTCGACGCCCACAAGCGGAACGCGGTTTCGGCCGCAGCTGCCAGCCCAGGAACGGCGTCCGGAGACAGCGCAGATCCAGCGGCCGAGGCGCCAGACGCACCAACGACGGCAGCGATGGGGGCCAGACGACACGGAGCGGAGGACGGCCCATGTTTCTACCACCGCCGTTTTGCAGAGAGAGCGCACAGGTGCGTCCCACCGTGCAACTTCAAATGCCAAGACCGAAGGCCGGTAGCAGCTGTGACCCTCGGCGACGAGAACAAGTTGCTTTACCTGACGGATGCACACTCGGGGAAACAGTTCCTCGTGGACACGGGCTCCCAGCTGAGTTTCGTCACACCCACCTCCGCGGAACGGCTGATGCCGTCTAAAGCTCCCTGGGTGTCAGTGTCAGCAGCGAACGGCTCCACGATTAAAACGTTCGGTGAGAGGACCATGCTTCTGTCCTTACAGGGCCGTTCATTTGAGAGGACATGCTCCAGAATCTTCACAGAAAGGTGCTAACAGCTTTAATCCACAGATGCAGAGAGATGTTGCAGGTGCAGCAAAGCCAGGTTGCAGCAGATTCGGCAGAAAGTTAAAACCTAGGCAGTTGGTGGATTGATTAGCGATATATGGAGCGTTTTGTGTTTTTCCTTTTTTATGCCATGCAGGTTTTGCCCTTACTAGACGTTTGGGGGGGGGGGTAGTGTGGGCGACACACATTGTGGGCTCACATTCCCACAGAGACATGACTGCATGTGTATTGAGGGTGTCACGTCTGCAAGGACAAAGGACTCGAATCTGCAGAAGATAACGAGGAGGTGTGAGATTTGTCTTTTTGTCCCACAGAAGATGCCCCGGAGAGATTTCCGGTTCATCAAGAAATGAGAGACAATGGTGAAGATTCAAAGGGATGCTTTGTGACTGTATGTTTACTGAAAACACCATGTGACTTGAATTCTGATGCTGGAAACATATAAAAGGGTGATGAGATATGATTCTTTCTCTTTCCTGCTTTGAGAATGCTAGATGATGTGTTCTGTCAATAAAGCTGGTTTACGAACTAAACTCAGCCTCATCATTCGAGCACATCTTCTACACCTGCAACAATTTGATTGGAGCAATAATCTGGTGGGTTGGATTCTGGATTTCTTAACCAACAGAACGCAGAGAGTAAGGGTCAATGGTACATTGTCTGACCTAAAGTGCTCTTCTACTGGCTCTCCTCAGGGGTGTGTGTTGTCACCACTACTCTTCATCCTGTACACAAACATGTGCCGGAGCAGTCATGACAACAGACACATTATAAAGTATGCTGATGACTCAGTCATTGTCAGTCTCCTCCAGGATGGTGAGAGTGGCCACGGCCCAGTAGTTGATGATTTTGTTCACTGGTGTGAGGATTCCTACCTGCAGCTGAATACAACAAAAACGAAAGATATGATTATTGACTTTAGGAGGAAAACTCCCAGGCACAAAGTCACCATACTAAAAGGCCAGACCACCGAATGTGTACAATCGTACAAATATCTTGGAACAATTATTGATAGTAATTTAAACTTTGAAGTGAACTGTGAAAGGGTGTGCAAAAAGGGTCAGCAAAATTTGCATTGTTTGAGGAAACTTGCACGCTTCCAAATTGACCGAACCATAATGACAATGTTTTATCGGGCTTTTATTGAATCTGTTTTATCCTTTTCTTTAGTGTCATGGTTTGGTCAGATAAAACTGAAACAGAGGAAATCCTTGGATCAGGTAGTTAGATGGTCCAGTCGTTTGCTTGGTGAGTCACAGCTGAGCCTGACATCCCTGTACAGTAGACAAGTACAGAGGATGGCTGCCTCCATTTTAAATGATGACTCCCACCCTTTGCACTGCAACTTTCAGCTTCTTCCCTCCAGACGGAGGTTTGTTGTCCCAAAAAGTAAAACCCAGCGCTACAAAAACAGCTTTGTCCCTGCTGCTGTCAAAGAGTTGAACAAGCTATAAAAATATATTGTACATATTTTATATTTACTTATTTTGTATGATGTCACTTGGGTTCTAAATACTTTATTGGGTTTTAGACCATTGAGTTTTTTAACCTCTGACTAGTTTTTAACTTTTAACTTTAATATGACCCCTCTCTCTTACCTCTGGTTTCTCCCTCATCTCTTTGTCTTTTTATACAGTGTTTGATGGAGCCTTGAGTATTTTTATCAGTCAGCTTCATGTGTGCCTGTGTTGTGTCTATGTTGAATGTAATTAGTGGCTTGTAAATATGGTTGTCACCAGACTGCAAAACAAATCTACCTACGGGTACAAATAAAGTAACCTGAACCTGAACCTGAACCTAACCCGTTAGCCTGCGGATTGTACGCGGTTGTGCGGTGAATTGTGACACTCAGGCTGCGGGCCATTGTCGACCAAAGCTCGGACACAAATTGAGGGCCTCTGTCCGACGTAATGTCCGACGGAACGCCGAAGTGCACCACCCAAGCTGTTAAAAACGCGCGCGCCACCTCCTCGGCCGTGGTTGATGCCAGCGGGACAACTTCAGGCCAGCACGTGGTGCGGTCCACCATTGTCAGAAGGTGTGTGTACCCTTGTGACGGCGGGAGGGGGCCTACGAGGTCCACATGAACGTGATCGAACCTCTTGGCCGGAATGTGAAACGGCTCCAAAGGAGCCCTCGTGTGCCTGTGTACTTTGGCTCTTTGACACGCCGTGCAGGCTGCTGCCCACTCTTTAACTTGTTTGCGAAGGCTCAGCCACACAAATTTCTCTCCTACCATTTTGACCGACGCGCGCACCCCGGGGTGTGCCAAAGAATGAATCGAGTCAAAAACACGGCGGCGCCACACGGCTGGTACTACTGGACGCGGCTGTCCAGTGGAGACATCGCAGATTAGGGGGGGCATACCGTCTTGCAGCACCCTGCTCTCCAGCCTTAACCCTGTTGGTCCAGACTGAAGCGCGCGCACATCCGCGTCACTAACCTGCTCCGCGGCCATGGCTGCGTAATCTACTCCTACGCTGACTGGGGCCGCCATGGCACGCGAGAGGCAATCTGCCACTACATTGAGTTTGCCCGCCACATGCTGAATATCAGTGGTAAACTCTGATATCGCGGCCAGCTGTCTCTGCTGCCGGCCTGACCACGGTTCGGAAACCTTGGCCATCGCGAACGTTAGCGGTTTGTGGTCAACGAACGCTGTGAAAGAGCGTCCTTCTAGCCAGAACTGAAAGTGGCGGATGGCCAAATGGAGAGCTAGCAGTTCCCTGTCGAACGCGCTGTATTTAGGTTCGCTATCGCGCAAGGTCCTGCTGAAAAATGCGAGGGGCTGCCAAACCCCGGCTACATGTTGCTCCACGACCGCCCCTATGGCCACATCTGATGCGTCAGTGGTGAGCGCTATGCGAGCCGTTGGGTCTGGGTGTGCCAACAACGCAGCCTTTGCCAAGGCTGCTTTCACCTCTGAGAACGCTTGGTCCCGCTCCAGGGACCACTCGACCTTATCCGCGGGTTTCTTTTTTTTGAGCGCGGCATACAGCGGCTGCATGAGTTGCGCCGCGCGGGGGAGAAAATGGTTATAAAAATTCACCATTCCCAAAAACTCCTGCAACGCCCTGACCGTCTGCGGCCGGGGAAAATCTGCCACTGCGCGCACTTTGTCAGGAAGCGGAACTGCTCCTTCAGGGGAGACGCGGTGTCCTAAAAAATCTATCTGCACCACCCCGAACTGACACTTCGCTGAGTTGATTATCAACCCGTGATCTCCCAACCTTCGGAAAACTGTGGCCAGGTGTTTTTCATGTTCGTCTTCGAACTCGCTGGCTACTAAAATATCGTCCAAGTAGACAAACACGAAAGGGAGATCGCGAAGCACCGCGTCCATCATGCGTTGGAATGTCTGAGCAGCCCCTTTAACTCCGAATGGCATGCATAAAAACTCGAATAGGCCAAACGGAGTTATTACCGCTGTTTTGGGTATGTCCTCAGCGCGCACTGGGACTTGGTGGTAACCGTGGACCAAGTCTATTTTAGAAAAAACGCGCGCCCCTTCCAAATGAACGGAAAAATCTTGGATATGCGGGATTGGGTAGCGGTCGTGCGCTGTAGCGTTGTTTAACCTGCAGAAATCCCCGCAAGGTTGCCATGATCCGTCAGCTTTCGGGACCATGTGTAGCGGGGAAGCCCACGGACTGTTTGAACGCCTGATAATGCCCAGCCTCTCCAGGTTGGCGAACTCCTCGCGCGCTATGGCCAGTTTAACTGCGTCCAAGCGCCGAGCTTTTGCAAAAACGGGCGGTCCGGTAGTAGTAATAAAATGCTCCACCCCGTGTTTAGCGACTGTTGCCGAAAATGTGGGGACCGTGAGTGCTGGGAACTGAGTGAGCAGTGTGTGGAACTTACCGCTTGCAGCTGTGACGGTGGCTTGTGCTGTTGGCGGGGCCACTCACGCTGTACAGGGAATAGAATCAAAAGAAAGTGCATTAACCAGGCGCCTGTTAGCGAGATCAACCAACAAACCATGTGAGCACAAAAAATCAGCCCCCAACATATTGAAATTCACTGCTGCTACAACAAAAGTCCACTCAAATGTACGGCCGTGTAGAGACAGAAGCAGAGTCTTCTCACCAAAGGTCTTAATCTCTGAGCCGTTCACTGCTGTCACCCCGGGACCTCTGGAACCTGCTAGTCTGTCCGCATAGGAAGGTGTGATGAAACTCAACTGGGAGCCTGTGTCCACGAGGAACTGCCTCCCCGAGCGTGCGTCCAACAAGTAGAGCAGCTTGTTCTCCTGCCCGAGGGCCGCGGCTGCTACCGACCCCCGGTCATGGCATTTCCCGAACGCCCGAACTGGCACGGTGGTACACATTTGCGTGCCCTCTCTGTGAAGCGGCGATGGTAGAAACAAAGGACGTCTGATCTGTGTTCCCTGGCCCCTGCCACCGCCGTCGTCGGTGAGTCTGGTACCGCTGCCTCTGGCCCCCTGTCATCTCCAGTCGTCGTGCCGAATTCCGCTGCAGCGGCCGTGGCTGCGCGCCGCTTGGTGGCGTTGACAATCCGCTGCGCCTCTCGGCCCAGCGCGCGGTAGTCCCGTTGAGCCAACAGTGGCGAACTGGCCAGGGTCGCTCTCGCTGCTGACGGTAGAGTCCTGAGGAAGAGGTGGGTGAAAATGAAGTGATCGCTGTCAGAGTCTTTCAACCTCAACAACTTCTCCATCAGGTTCGCGGGCATGTCATTTTCCAACTCCGTCAGTGTCAGGAGCCTCTCTGCTCGCTCCTCCGCCGAGGGGGTGAATTGCTGGATGAGTGCAGCCTTCAACGTGCCGTATTTGTCGCTGTCCAGCGGCTGGTCGATCAGGCTCTCCACATGCTGGGCCGTGTTGTTGTCCAGCTTTGCGACTATGTGGTAGAATTTTGTGGCATCTACCGATATCCCCTGGAGGTTGAACTGCGCCTCAATCGTGTTGAACCAGGAGCGCGGATTGTTCTGCCAGAAGTCCGGTAGCTGGACTGTAGCGGCATTCGCTTGGCTGGGGGCTCCTGACGAGGCTGGCCCGGGGGAATTCTCCTCTTGCATGATACGTCTTGGGTCACCAGTGTGGCAATGTGGGAATGGCGAGACAGAGTTCTCTCTCAAGTCAGCTTTATTCACATCACCAACATCTCAAAGAAGAAAGAGGCCAACACAGGAAACTCTCGTCCTTAAATACCAGGACTCTTACAGCTCACAAGTTACATGTCTCATAGACCACGTTGCATTAAAATTCACAGTAACAATGCATCTCCTCTTTAATCCTTTAATTACTCCCCCACAGTCTCAAGCCTTGCATACCAAAGCTAACATCCTTGCAGCTTCCTGTAATTTCCAAGGAAGCTCTGCCTTTGTTCTGATCTAAAATGTGAGTCACTGTTACGTGTGGCCCTCGCGAGCCACACATTGAGAGCCAAGGGCGAGCCAGTGAGTTTGCGATGTTTTATTATAACAGGGAACAGGGGATAAGGAACACGGCCTCGTGGGGCCAACAAGTACAAATAATCATACAAGTGTAACACTCACATATAAAACAGAACGAAGGGCAGGAGGCTAGCACCAGGCGAAGGGGTTCCAGCCTATGGTGAGCAAAGTCACAGCCCCGAATGATCGGAGCTGCTCCTTTTTATACCCATTAGCAGCGCCTCAGCTGATGAGGGTTAATTGGGCTCCAGCCGTCCCGTAACACTGACAGCTGGGAGCCCGCTGAGACGCTGTCATAGAGAGAACCGGGCTGAGGGGGAATATGGTCTGAGCGCCGGATGACACGGCGTCTCATCCCATGTGACAGAGCCTCCCCCTCACGGTCGGACTACGAACGACCCGTAACATCCGAGACCCCCCCACACACACACACCTAGGGTGGGCAGATGGGGCGCAGGACAGGAGGGGGAGAATCAAAGAAAGGAAAAAAAAAATCGACAATCAACCAATACAGAGTACCAGGGAAAAAACAAAAACACCATACTCCATAAAATACAACATGAGAAAAAACCCAGAGAAAGGGGAAGAAAAAAAAAGACAATAAACCAATATAGAGTACAAGGGAAAAACCCAAACACAATACTCCATAAAATACAACGAGAGGGAAAACCCATACAGGCAGAGGATAACTGCGGGAACAACAACCCAACACACAGGGAAGAGGAACCCCCCCCCCCCCCCAATACTCCATAAACCATGTACAGACAAATACAAAGTAAATCAACCCCGGGGACCCCAAAACGAGAGGAAAAAAACCCTCAAGGGTGAAAATAGAACATAACAGCCATCCCTCAAACAGGAGGGGAAACAACAACAAAAAAAAAAATTCACGCTAAATGCGGAAAAGTAATAACAATTTAGCTGCACCCATCCAAACACAAGCACAGCCACAGACATTCAGTTCGGGGGGTCTCCCCGCACCCAGCGTCCACACCGCTAACAGGGGTGAAGGGAAAAGTTCCGGCGGCCTACCTGAACCCCAGGCCAGAAAACACAGTTCCTCGGGAGGCCGAACCAGATCGCCGAACAGAAAGTCTGGCGGGTCGGGCGGCCGCACCAGCAAGCCGAAAGGGCACGGCAGACCCTCCAACGGCCGACCCGCATCGCACAACCACCAGGCCCGTAGGGGAGAGGGAGAGGTCCACAAGGGCCCTAGTGGAAGAGGCTTGGGAGAAAGCTGATGACGAGGTGGTCCAACGTCAGATGACAGGAGATCTGCAGCTCCCTCACCGGACCTGGACACCGCTGGTGCAGGACCCACGTCGGACCCCGATTGGGTCTCGGGCGAACCCTCGTCGGACCCCGATTGGGTCTCGGGCGAACCCATGTCGGACCCCGATTGGGCCGGCGCCGCACCAGAACCGACCTCCGATGTCGAACCTGGACCCTCTGGCACCACGAGTGATGGCAGCTCCTCGCCGGCGACCCTGGGAGAAGGCTCAGGAGAGAAAACAGAACCGGGATCAGGATCACCGGCAGCGCCAGAACCCGGCGAGATAAGCTCGGACGCAGCGGACGGCTGCACCCGGCTTATCTCCGCTAGAGACAGGCTAAAATGCTCTAAAGTAAGGAGAAGAAAGATAAGATAGAGCACTTGCCTGATCTCGGGTTCTGACGCCGTCCAGGACTGCGAAGATCCGGGATCCAGCATCAGGAGGTTGTTGTCAGGCTCCCACTCAGCTGCGTCGGACTCCGCAGCTGGCATGATGGACAGCGCAGCTTGTGATTCCTCCGGCACCGGTGCCCACGCCGACAGCCCACATGGCGTGGTGGCAGGAGAACCTCGTCCCGCTGGACCGGACTGCTCCTCCGTGGAGACCCGGGGATGCTTGGTCGTCGGCGCTGACTCCACGAAGCAATCCGCCTTCCTCCTCCGTCCACGGCGTAGCTGCGGAACCGGAACCAGGCTGTCCAGAACTGCAGGCCCCCTCCTCATCCCACGACGTTGGCCTGGCGTCGGGGACCGCTCAGCGGAGGGAGACACAGAGGGTGCAGGATTAATGACTAAAGCTACAGCAGGTGGTGGGAGTTCGGGGAGCTGCGAACCCCGAACTCCACCTCCAGGAGTTTGACAGGGCAAATCACAGGGTGAATGTGAAAAAACTGGGACTTGCCTGTCTCCTGGAGGCTGGATGGTGCCTGCTGTAGTGGACATTGCTCCTCCCTTTCCCCGCTGGACGGTAACGGAGGACCCACTGAGAGGACGTCAGGGAGCCACTTGTGTAGATTCCAGGAGGGAGCTCGCCAGGTTAGGACTCTGGACGCACACAGCAGCCGGGGAGCGCGTCGAGGAGGAGGGGGTGACAGCCGAGATGAGCCGGGCCCCAAGTGCTGGCGTGACAGTGGAGGGAGGAGGCTCAGGAAACGAGGCTGCGGGATTTCCTCTCAGACGAGGCGCAGGAGTGACAGCTGCGTGGGAGGATGAGACCTTGCGGCAACCCGGAACTGGATCTGGATGGGGTCCATGCTGAGACGGCTTGGCAATGTGACGACGGCTATTCCCAGGGGGCGAAGCGAAGGAGAGACCCGAGAATCGCTGCTCCTGAGCAGAGACCGAGGCGAGGAGGGCGTCGAACTCGGGATAGTCTCGCAGCCCTGGACTCCTCTCCACCAATCTTACTGCCACCGCCACATGCTCCATGGTGGAGGACGGGTGCACAGCGGAGCGAGCAGCAGCCACTTGGTCCTGGACCTTAATAGCTATCAGCTGCAGATCCTACGGGGGAATCCCGAGTGAATCCCGAGTGAATCCCGAGTGAATCCCTGTCTTCACTTCCGCCCTCCCAAGAGAGCAGACGCTTTTTCCTCTCTCTTGCTCTGACTTTTTTTCCTCCCCCCCCCAACTACTGGATCCCAGCTTGCTGCTGTCTGTCTGCGTCTAACTGCGACCGTCGAAAGAAATTATGGAGTTAATAAGCTGGGCTTTGAACACAATTGACACTATTTTTTCAACAAGGAAAAGTGCTCCGGGGGAAGCTGTCTGCCCCGCAGGAACGGCTCCAGCGGGCTATTTACGTGAAACAAGTAATTGGAGGATCTTGTGTCTCACTAATCTCTCTATCAAAGATATTGAAGATTTGTATGTCTTCGTAATAATGGTGATTGGAACTGGGATTGTCCTGGTGTACTGCAAATTGCTGAAGATGGATACAACCTATCAAAATGCTGGCCAGGCGAGGTGCATCTATCAAATTGAAAAATTGGAGAAGACCCTGATAGCGACAACTGGAGAACTGTCTCAGAAGGTGGATTACATCATGGTCTCGCTTGGGTCTTTCCACGACGGACTTAAAGCCCCGCAATGAAGGATTAAGTACTGAATCTACAGAAGAAATAAAAAGCCTTCTCTGTGATCAGTCCTATTTGGCTCAATTTCCCCATGAAAATTCCTCCTGGCTGTCTGCAGTCTGTGTTTTCAAAATCATCGAGCACAAGGCCTTGGACAGCACCTGCCCAGATAATCGCAAGGACGATTGGCGGCAGCCAGACAAAACATCTCCTGCCAAGTGCCCTTGTTGTTCTCTTATTATCATCAACACTTGCTTCAACAGTGCACACATATTGATCCATGAACTGAATAAAGATACACACACTGCTCTCTTGTGTCCTGTGAATCTTGTCTTGCGAATGTGCATCGAGAGCTTTTTTTTTTCCTTGTAATCATAATATTGATTGATTATGCAACCAGTATTCTGAATCAATGATTTTTTTGCTCCTTCCTATTGTTCCTTGTATTATTCTTATTCTTATGCTACCTGTACCCTCTATCCTGTTGGCAGGCGCGTCCCCGATGCAGCCGTGTCACTGGAAATGCAGGTTCATTTTCTGTGTCAAGTCAAATTCTCTCGTATGTTATCAGTGATCTGTTAATGTACTTGGCAATAAATCTTTTTCTGATTCTGATTCTGATTCTGACGTCGTGCTGGTTGGGGAAAACCCCCTGGATGGCGCGAACTCCCGGGCCGGAGTGAAGGCAGGAACGGGATCCCGAAGCGAAGGGTGACGTCTCTTCCTCTTCGGCTTCCTGCGGGGATTTCCCTCCAACCCACGGAGTATTTCCCGCTGTGCGGCTATGTCTAACCTCCTCACGCTCACCTCAGGATGACAGGTGAAGCGGGAAAGATAATCGAGCACCTCCTCAGCCTGGTCTAAGTACCGGTGCACGTCGCTACTGAAGTTAAGGAGGGAAGCGGTGTTAAGGATGTCATCCATGCACTCAAGGGCGTCTGCGAGGACATCACTCAAACCCTGAATGCGGGACCTCCGTGACGGCATGCTTCCGCGACGGTACCTAGACAGGTAAGGGCAACAGTCCAACGCAGCAAACTCACGGCCGCCGGCAACTCGTCTGGCTGTGACTTACTGTTACGTGTGGCCCTCGCGAGCCACACATTGAGAGCCAAGGGCGAGCCAGTGAGTTTGCGATGTTTTATTATAACAGGGAACAGGGGATAAGGAACACGGCCTCGTGGGGCCAACAAGTACAAATAATCATACAAGTGTAACACTCACATATAAAGCAGAATGAAGGGCAGGAGGCTAGTGCCAGGCGAAGGGGTTCCAGCCTATGGTGAGCGAAGTCACAGCCCCGAATGATCGGAGCTGCTCCTTTTTATACCCATTAGCAGCGCCTCAGCTGATGAGGGTTAATTGGGCTCCAGCCGTCCCGTAACACTGACAGCTGGGAGCCCGCTGAGATGCTGTCATAGAGAGAACCGGGCTGAGGGGGAATATGGTCTGAGCGCCGGATGACACGGCGTCTCATCCCATGTGACAGTCACAAAGCAGGTCACATATGTGTGTCCACCACAATACAAAGGAAAGCAAAATAGCTGAAAAAGCAATAGAAAAATATAATTTGTATAATACCCACCCTTCAGATGTGTCAGTTAACATAGACTATCATAGACAATGCTACATGCCGTATGCTAATACAAGAAATATTGAAAGATCCCAAGAAAGGACACAAAAATCAGTACACACAAGTGATGGTGAGTATTCATTTTTAATCTGATGAAATCCGTCTGAACTGATCATGTACATTAATGAGTGTAAACATTAATAGTCAATTTGAAAGGTGACGTGTGAAAAAATTGTTTAAAGTGAGGAGGAGTTTGCACAACATGCCGACCCCATGCTCTCGTCCAAAGTCCTCCTGGATCCAGCAGCAAGACATTGTCAAGACGGCTGGAGGAAGAGACAGGTGCAATGGATGACCGTGACTTCTTGTACCTCGTCATGCTCTTCGCAGTCCAAAAACACGTTGCAGCAATCGCCATCCAGCTTGCTGAAGCATCTGATGGGTCGAAGCTTCCCGCCGAAGGCTGACTTCACATGCTGGCTAGGCAAGCCCAGAAGTGGCACGCTCACAAAAAAGGATTTACGGGACTGATGCCGAGTTGACAAGCAGAACCACAGAGTGTAGTGACCTAGGCCGCATCCCCGGCCAAGGGAGGCTGAGGGTGTGCCAACACTTGCCCAAAGTGTACATCCGGGCTAGTGGAGGGAAGGAGGCGCCTTTCAACTACTTTTCAACTACGCTTTTCAACTACTCCCAAAACAGTATAAGGCCATTGAAAAATTAACTTGTTCTGTATGACCTCAAAGGCTCCACGAATGTGAATTACACAAGATGCCAACTGTTTAACCCTCATCCTACCAACATATTTTACATACAAATAGTACCAACTGGGGTCCGTTTGGACACCACACAAAATTTAACTGTTAATTGGATTATTAAGCAATACCAAAGTATTTTTTTCACTTAAAATGTTTTATTTGGTTAAAACAAAGAGTTGTGCTTGAAACATGATCCAAAAATCCCGGAATGGGGCTAGTTTGTCGGTTGCCTGCCTTTCAGCACGAGTAGCCCGGTTGTAATGTGTTTTTCAACCAGTGTGCCCTGGTGCGTTCAGGTTTTTGTGGGAAATTATCTAATTTCACTTCTTAATTGGTACAAGAAATGCAAATACTTTGCCATTGTTGTGCATGTGTTCTGTAGGCCCTACAGAACACATGCACAACAATACAGTGCAGTAGGGGGGACTTATTAATGCTAAATAGCATTAACAATCATTAGCTTACCTTCATATGTGATGTAGTTCATATCCTCACGTCTTCTGTTTTATACTGCTCCATGGCTTCCTAAACTCTCCAGTACTTTTCCCGTGTTTCATCTAACTTCCTGTAGCCTTCTCGCTCTCCTTTTTTAGCCTTTATTCTGACAAAAAGCCAGCCAGCAGCAGGCTCACCTCCATATCCATCATGTGTTTTTCTTGTTACATACAAATGATGTCATGGGAGAGTCAGGCTACCTTGCTGGTAAGATCTCACTCACTTAAGGTGGTATTCAGTCATAATGGAAAATGAACGACACTGTGGTGAGTCAGACTGAGTACGTGCTAGTGGAATTATTATTATTCTCAACACAGGGTCCAGGCTGTTTGCCATCCAAAATGGCAGAAAAACAATGTGGCACGTGACCACGACGTCATGTGCAACCCCTCCATATACTCTGGGTTGGGCCAGAGTATACCTGGGTTTAATCTGGGGGGGGTGGGGGGTGGAATTTGGCCTGTTACACCAGGACATCCGACCAGCTTTCCTCCTTTCAGAATCAGAATCAGAATCAGAATCAGAATCAGGTTTATTGCCATTGTTCATGTAGTACACAAACTAGGAATTTGTCTCGGTACAATGCTGCAACATTAAACATGATAAGATAAGAGAAATAAACTATACATGTAATAAAGTGTAGGATAAGATTAAGTGATACTGGTCAACAGTTAAAATATATATTAGCCAGCAGCAGATACTGTGGAGAACTATATAGTGCAGTCGGTAATGCAGGAAGAAAACAGTGATGATTGACATGAGTCTGGTTGAGCTGCTGTACATGGTGCACGAGAGTCACTTAGTGTTCAGCAGTCTAATGGCAGAGGGGAAGAAGCTGTTCATGTGACGGGAGGTTTTAGTCTGGATGGACCGAAGTCTTCTACCAGAGGGGAGGGGGGCAAACAGTACATGACCAGGGTGTGAGGGATCGGCTATGATCCGGCCAGCACGCCTCCGGGTCCTGGAGATGTACAGATCCTGGAGAGATGGGAGCTTGCAGCCGATCACCTTCTCAGCAGTGCGCACGACGCGCTGCAGCCTTAGTCTGTCCCTGGCAGTGGCTCCTGCGTACCACACGGTTATGGAGGTGGTGAGGATGGACTCGATGATGGCTGTGTAGAACTGCACTAACATCTTGGTGGGTAGCTTGAGCTTCCTCAGCTGCCGCAGGAAGAACATCCTCTGCTGGGCTTTTTTGATGAGTGAGCTGATGGTCAGCTCCCATTTGAGGTCCCTGGTGATGGTAGTGCCTAGGAAGCGGAAGGAATCAGCAGTGGTGATGGGAGAGCCTGAGAGGGTGAGGGGGGGCAGAGGAGTAGTGACTTTCCTGAAGTCACTACTAACCAAAATGCTGTTCACAAACACACTATCCCCCAACAGTAGCAGCACACCGTGAGTTTATGTTGAATAGGTGAAGAGAAATAGTTCTTTGTAGCCCTGTTTGATATGGTTTGATACGGTTATGAGGTCAGTGCTAATGTGTTAGCCCATCTATGGGAATTTCCATTACATGTTAGCATTAAGCTAAGGGGATTCTACTTTTTTAAAATAGTTCTTTAATAGTTTTACAATGCATTCATTAGTCATTAGAGAGCGCTGGCAGGGATACCTAGTCTTATATCCGGTCCTTTGAGGGCAAGTCCTTGATCACAACTCTTGCATTTCCCTCAACAGGAGCAGAAAAAGCCCCAGCTGACAATGAATTCACTGATTAATCACCTCCAGCTTGTAAGTTACTTCGCACAGTTAACAGGTCCGCAGTGGAAAAACAACAGTTCAATATGTCCATCACACAAACAAAAAAGTTTGTCATAATTCACACTGCTTACAGTTAACCAAAATGCTATTCACAAACACACTATCCCCTGACACCCCTCCCCCCTTTGTCACTTGTTGTCTCGACAAGATCTCAATGTCCATACCTGTCAGCGGGCCTACCCCTATTTCATCTCTGTGACCTTCTCAGCAGGGAGCCATCAGGCAACTCTTGTCTCGCTGGTGGTACTCTAGGAGGCGCTACTGTGTCATCTTCTACAGGGGCCTCAAATAGGACAGATGCTGTGGGCATAAAGGTCAGAGGTAATAATATGGGCCAAGGGTGCTGGGCAGTGGGGTTACCAGTTTCAGTCTCTAGGGCTGGTGGTAACTTTTCGGGGAGGGGGTAAAAAGGGCAAAGACGAAGATGGTTCTGGTGGATAGTCTTGATAGGGATCTTCTTTCCCTCTGGCATAATCTGGAAGACTGGTAGACCTGGGCGTACTTGAGCCAAAACGGCATAAGGTTGTGGCTTCCAGTGAGGTGCCAGCTTACCTTGCTCTCTGTGACAGAAATTGCGCAAGAGCACTCTCTCTCCTAGCAGTGTGTCGGGGGATAGTGTGTTTGTGAACAGCATTTTAGTTAACTGTAAGCAGTGTGAATTATGACAAACTTTTATTATATGCATGGGTAATGCTTTATTTTGTTTTGCAGTGATACTCATAATTGACCTGCTTACAGTTAACCAAAATGCTGTTCACAAACACACTATCCCCCAACAGTAGCAGCACACCGTGAGTTTATGTTGAATAGGTGAAGAGAAATAGTTCTTTGTAGCCCTGTTTGATATGGTTTGATACGGTTATGAGGTCAGTGCTAATGTGTTAGCCCATCTATGGGAATTTCCATTACATGTTAGCATTAAGCTAAGGGGATTCTACTTTTTTAAAATAGTTCTTTAATAGTTTTACAATGCATTCATTAGTCATTAGAGAGCGCTGGCAGGGATACCTAGTCTTATATCCGGTCCTTTGAGGGCAACCATACTGCTAATGTGGCCTGGGATGAAAATGAGTTTGACACCCCTGACCTATAGTATATAAATGGCATCCATGTTTTAACTTGAAAATACATGCTACAACAAATTATTTAGCAGAGATGTTGACTTTGGAAAACATACTATACTTCTATAGCTTTAAGGTAAAAAGGTCCTATACCAAGATTACAGATTCAAAAGCCATTAAAATTACTGTAATTTCAGACAATTTAATGGACATTGGACCTTTAATAAACAAAGTTTAGCTTCTCATTTTTGATATTAAGTATTTATATCATAATCTAAAAAGTAGATCACTTCACAAGGAGTTTCATTCCCACCTTGTGCCGGTCTGCTCAGCTCTCCACACAGCTGATGGTGTTACCATGTGTGCCAGAACGTTTTACATTTCCACTTGCAGATTTTTATTATTTTTCTTTCTTTTCCTCAGCTTGACCAAAAAAAAAAAAAAAAAAAAAGAACAGAAAAACCTTCATGGTGTCAGCCAGCTCAAAAACCCTGCTGCTTTCTGTCTTTAACTGTATCTGACATGTTTAAAGTATCAACTCCTCCAAACTAACTCCCTTGTTCATACCAATTGACTGGAGAGGAGAAGAAAATGCAATTTGGCCTCGAATGCTTGCATTTCTTTTTCCACCTATTTGGGCGTCTCCATGGAAATGGTGCTTTGTTGGCAGGGCGTGTTGACAGGTGGCCTCGGCCAAATACACAGAAATCCCCACGACTCCTCATGAGGGCAATGCATGCAGGGAAAATACTGTAAAAAGTACTGACAAGATGGGAATAAGATCAACGGCCTCATCTTCACTGTAAGACTGGCTGTCATATTAAACTTTATAATGGTGTCTCAAAGACATTGACTGTTTCTAATTGCCAAATGTAAATACAGAGCCATGGAATGATGGATTACTCAAGTTAAAAAATAGATGTTTTATAACTGGGTCATTGCAGTCTGACATAAGTTTTATTATATTACCTAACAATTTAATTTGTTTCCTTCTCTGTAATTGTATATTCACTTGTTGTATTTTTTATGCCTCGTTGAGTTTCTTTACTCCTTTATATTTTCTTTGTTTATGTTTCAGTTTGTTCCGGCTATGTCTTCTTCCATTTGTAATTATTATCTAGTCAGTATTGGATTACGTTTGTCTCTTATATTTGTTCTGTGGGCTGACAGCTGTCAGATGACATTTCTGGGTTTGTGCTTTGTGTGAGCGTCGTCTGTCAGACTGCCAGTCCAACCACTCCTCTCTCATCACCACCAGCTGATTCCAATCACTATTATGGTTCCCTCTTTCCCCACTCAGGTGATCCCACACCTGTGATCATTTACGCTGTTTCCCCCGCTAGTATTTATATGCCGCCTGTTCATTCTGTCTCTGCGGCACTATTGAATGAATCTTCCCACGAATGTTCCTCTGTATTACTCCACGTTCGCAGAGCGATGCCGGCTCTGGAATGCAAACTGTAAGTCTCCCTTATTTGTATTTTTGTGAGTTCTTCACAGTTTTTTGGATTTCTGTTTTTTTGTTAATAAAAGTCACGAACATAATTCAGCGCCTGGGTCTGTTTTCATGCGCCGGAGGGGCATACATGGCACTAAAGACATAAAATTTTCCCAAAGAGAGGAAATTTACAAGAAAAAAGTTAAAAATAGCAAAAAATTTAATTAATGATTAAACACGTCCCAAAAGCCAGTTTCGAAAGTCAGGGATCAGACCGCAAAGATTTGTGCCTTCACCTGCTGCCTGATGCTCATAGCACCAGACCCCCATGGTCCCTCCTGCAGGTGGTGAGCCCACTGGAGGGTGGACCCATGTATCTCCTTTGGGCTGAGCCCGGCTGGGTCCTATGGGCAGAAACCCAGCCACCACTCGGGCCCAGTAACCCCATACTGGGTGGGGGACACTGAATCCTTGAATTTTTATTCATCATGGGAGTCTGTTGGATCACTCTTAGTCTGGCCCTTTACCCAGGACCAGTTTGTCTTGGGAGCCCCTACCAGAGGGAAATTGCCCCGGAAAACATAGCTCCTGGGATCACTAAGGCACGCAAACCCCCCACCACGAAAAGTGGTGATCCATTGAGGTTCTTTCGGTCTGCCTGGAAGAGATTCTGGCAAAATGTCTGGCGACTCAGGAGGGGAAAGCAGTTCCCTATTCATACTGTGTGTGATGCAGCTGGGGTGCTACTGACTTCGACTGGGGACATCGTCGGGCGGTGGAAGGAATATGTCAAGGGTCTGCTCAATCCCACTGACACACCTTCCACAAAGGAAGCAGGGCTTGAGGATGAGGCGGACAACTCGCCCATCACAGGGACTGAGGTTGCCAAAGTGGTTAAAAAAGTCTTTGGTGACCGGGCTCCGGGGGTGGACGAGATTTGCCCCGAGTCCGACCGCTAGTTGAACCTCAGATCTAGGAGGAGCAATGTAGTTTTTGTCCTGGCCGTGGCACATCGGACCAACCAAGAGGAGGAGCTGCAACTAGTCGAGGAATTGAAGTACCTCAGCATGATTTTAGACTCCTCATTAACCTTCAAAAAACACATAAAAAAATCTCAAGCATAATCAAATTCAGTCTAAGAAATTTTAAACAAATTAAACCATCGCTGTCAGTTAATGCAGCCAAAATGTTTCTGCATGCAATGATCTTCTCACACATTGATTACTGTTTGACCAACTGGTAACTCGCTGGTGTATCCATAATCAAACCCACTGAATCTTTAAAGCCATAAAAATCTTTGACAAGAAAGATCCCACATATCATTGCTGTCATATTTACAAGAAATACAATCTTCTGTCTTTTGAAAATTATAAAACTCTCAAATGTGCTAGTTCAATCTATAAAATATTAAATGGCTATGCACCACCCCTTCCTGGGAGAATATGTTAAACTGAGAACTGTCACCGGTACAACCACCAGAGCAATCACTAGAGCAGTGTTTTTCAACCTTTTTTAAGCCACGGCACATTTTTTACATTGACAAAATCCTGGGGCACACCACCAACCAGAATGACACAAAATTACACTCTATAGCCTAACACAGTAAAAATAATAAAATATAGTTAGCAATACAGTTTCTGAATGTATTTATACTCACTCAGTGTGAACCCTGGGCCTGTTTAGATGAACGCAAAGCTGATATCCTGGCAGGAATGGAAGAAAGACACACACGGAGCTCTTCCTCAACAGCTCTCGGTCTCTCTCTGTTTTTAGTTTTTATCACAGTCAAGCTTGAAAAGCTCAGCTCACACAGATATGTCGTGGAAAATGGAAGCAATGTTGAAATAGCTTTGTTAAGATAAGATAAGATAAGATAAGATAAGCCTTTATTAGTCCCACAACGGGGAAATTCCAGGATTGCAACAGCACAGGGATAGCAACACTCAGAGCAACAATCAGAAGGCAAGAAAAAAAACAAGCAAGCAAGAGCAGCTAATATACATATGTACATATTACTATAAAATATATACAGTATATACACACACACACACAGACACACAGTGCAGAGCATTGTAGCTGGATGGAATAAATATATGAATATATGAACACACAGTGCAGAGCATTGTAGCTAGATGGAATAAATATGTAAATATATAAACACCCACAGTACGGAGCATTGCAGCTAGGTGGAATAAATATGCAAGTATATAAACACACACAGTGCGGAGCAATGTAGCTAGATGGAATAATATGTAGATATATAAAAACACAGTGCGGAGCATTGTAGCTAGATGGAATAAATATATAGATATATAAATATAAACATAAACACACCCAGTGCTGAGCATTGTAGCTAGATGGAATAAATATGTAAATATATAAACACACACAGTGCAGAGCATTGTTGCTAGGTGGGATGAAACAGCATAACCGTCTATTTAGTTATCCTACATGGTATGATTATGTGCCCATACATATTCTCACCCTCCATAGCGACCGGTATGTTCCTAGTTGTATGCCGGAGAGGACCATTGTGTAAGTCTATTGCATCTTTTGCATTCAAAAAAACTATTAGTTTGTTACGTCTTTTTGCTATCTCTGCGAGCAGCCCTGCTTAGGTTGTACAGTCTGACAGCCGTTGGTAGGAAGGACCTACGAAACCTCTCGGTTGTGCACCTGGGATGATGTAGTCTGCTGCTAAATGAGCTCCTCAGTGCATCCAGTATGTCCTGCATAGGGTGGAACTCGGACTCCAGCAGAGATGACAGTTTAGCCACCGTCCTTCTCTCTCCTATCTCCTCCATCGGATCAAAGCGCTGCCCCAGGACAGAGCTAGCTTTCTTAATCAGTTTGTTCAGTCTCTTCCTATCGGCTGCAGTAATGCCACTGCCCCAGCAGACCACTCCAAAAGTGATGGCTGATGCCACCACCGTGTCATAGAATGACTTCAGCAGCGCCCCTTGTACACCAAAAGACCTGAGTCTCCTCAGCAGGAACAGCCTGCGCTGTCCCTTCTTGTAGAGTGCGTCAGTATTGTGTGACCAGTCTAGTTTATTGTTCAGATGAATACCCAGGTACTTGTAGGATGTCACCATCTCGATGTCTGTTCCCTGTATATTTACTGGTGCTGTGAGGGGCTGCCCATGCCTGCGGCAGTCCACCACCAGCTCCTTAGTTTTCCTCGCGTTGATCTGGAGGCAGTTCCGATGGCACCAGTCCACAAAGTCCTGGATAAGCCCTCTGTACTCAGCTTCATCTCCGTTGGAGATGAGACCAACGATCGCAGAGTCATCAGAGAACTTCTGTAGATGGCAATGTGTTGTGTTGTGTGAGAAGTCCGCAGTATAAAGAGTGAACAGGAAGGGAGCCAGCACCGTTCCCTGGGGGGCCCCCGTGCTACTGATGATCGTGTCGGAAACACAGTCCCGGGTTCTCACAAACTGAGGCCGGTTCGTGAGGTAGTCCAGGATCCATGATGACAGGTGCTGGTCCACCCCTGCGCGCAGCAGCTTGTCCTTCAGGATCATCGGTTGGATGGTGTTGAAAGCACTGGAGAAGTCAAAGAACATGATCCTCACCATATTCCCGGGCTTCTCCAGGTGGGACAGAGAACGGTGAAGGAGGAAGATCACTGCATCCTCCACCCCAATGCCATGCTGGTAGGCGAACTGGAGTGGATCCATCGCTGGTTCCACCAGGGGGCGGAGATGAGCAAGGAGCAGTCTCTCCAGGGTCTTCATCAAGTGGGACGTCAAGGCCACCGGTCTGTAGCTGTTCAGGTCTTTGGGGTGGGAAGTTTTTGGTACAGGTACCACACAAGATGTTTTCCACAGCTGTGGTACCCTCCCCAGTTTCAGGCTCATGTTGAAGATATACGTCACAATCCCACACAGCTGGTCTGCACAGGACTTGAGGAGCTTTGCGCTGATGCCGTCCGGTCCCGACGCCTTCCTCGCCTTGATCTTCCTCAGCTCCATCCTCACCTGGGTCTTGGTCAGGGTCAGGATGGGGGGCTGTGTGTTGGGAGTGGGGGGGGGTGTTGGTGGAGTGGGGAGTGGGCAGCAGGACTTGATTTCTTAGAGGCAGCAGTGTTGGCCAGAATGGGGAACTCCTTGGCAGCAGTCAACCAAAAACTGACCAAAGGAAGATCAGCAAAGTTTAGTTTTAAACCATGATCTTGTTTCAGTTCAATGAGTTCCTCTTGCTCCTGTAAAGTCATGTCGTTTCCAACAACTGATGCTGAGCTGTATGGGTTCCTAACCCAGTCAAGGCATTGTGTGAAGTCTGAAGAGAAATAAAATAACAACTTCTCCTCAAGAGCTTTCAAATGTGTGCCAATCACCTGGCACAGTGCAGCAGTGTTACCATCATGCCGTTTCTCGGTGAGTGGGAACATCTCAAGGTTGCCACGCTGCACATGTTGTTGTTTATTTATAAATTTTACTGTTTACATGGATCCTGAAAAAGCTGATCTGATTAGGACGTGCGTTTTCATGTGTCAGGTTTGAACGGAATAAATCATTTTGGCATGCGGTCGACATTTCGACATTCTAAAAATAGTAGAAGAAGCAACTTCTGGTGTTAGCGAGCCCCGCTTTGTGTCGAAATTGACCTGTATCGTGTTATTCAGACTGTACTTTTGCTTCTGCTAGTCTCCGTAATGAAGCTACAAGTACATACTTCTGCATATGACGAAAAGAGGGAGAAAGCAGGACGATACAGACCAGTTTTGTTTTACTCCCGCTATGTTTTCCGCTAGCTGCTGCTAAGGCGGAAATACGTCACGTCGACGTGCGGCTGGTGTACAGACATGCGCAGTAAACATATTTTCTGCCCTGTGTTCGGAATAAGTGTTTTCATGCGCACCATTCGGATTAACAATCGGCATAACCCACCCCTCTCACTCAGAATGAAATTTTGATCCGAATGAGCGTGATCGGGTTAGAATATTCAGATTGCCATGTTTACATGAAGCATTTTTATTCCGATCAGGCTTTTAATCCGGTTACTTGTGTCCATGTAAACATAGCCACTAACTCGAGTAATTAAGTTAAATTGGATAATTTCCCACGGCACACCTAACGATCTCTCACGGCACACTAGTGTGCCGCGGCACATAGGTTGAAAATCACTGCACTAGAGGATACTGTGAGGTCCCCCACAGACTGTCATGGTCTGCTCTGCTCATTATTCCCAGCTGCGCACACACCAGTTGTCCATCACGTCTGGCCTATTTCTACCGCGCTGCCCAAGCCTTTAGTGCGGAGATGTCTCACTGCGCTCCAGATGAGCTTCACCTGCCAACTCCACAGCGTCGTAGTCTTCAGCCCAAGCCTGCCTCCACCGTCATCGAGGAATTCCTCCAGCTGCTCACCTAAGCTCATTCTTTCAACTCACCTTGTCTTCCAGTCCCCTGTGCACAGGCGGAATCCCGTGGCGGCGGAATCTCCTCTCTTCCTCCTTGGTGGCGGATTCCCTCTCCTCTTCCACCACACTGTCACTCCCTGGACACTCTCCAGCAGGAGATGCTCTCACCGCAGAAGGCACTGTCTTCCTGGCCATAGCCGTTGTGCTGAACCTGGGACTCTCGCCATCTACTCTCACAGTAAGCCTCAGTGTAACTGTCTACTTCTTGCAGTGGCTATCATTAATCACCCCTCTCTGTGTGTTCTCAGGGTTGCCAGGCCGTACAGTGCCCTGCTCTGTTCCCTGCAGTTCCTGCCTACATTTACACACACCAACACCCATTATCTGTTGAATAAACCTAATTGCATCTATTTGGAGTCTGTGTTTTGTCGCTGGGTCACTAAACCATGTCAGTTCATCTCCGCCAGAACGACCCAGCTGACTGTGCTTTGGTGCTCCGAGTAAACCACATGGAGATCTGAATAGATCAATTGGCTTATCAGCAGCAAACCATTTTGACCCAATTAGCTTGTGTCACTGACTGGTTAGACCAGCTAACTAGCTCCCAGGCTTTCCCCCCGGCTTTACCGACTCCCAGCAGCTCCTCAGCTCCCATTAGCATACCAGCTAACCAACTCAGACAGGGGCCCCCGGCTCAGCTGACTCCCGTTCCTACCCCCATCTGCTTTAGCGGCAAACTAGGAGAGGCCAGGGGTTATGTCATGCAATGTGAGGTTGTTTTCCAGCGGGTGCTTGAGAATTTCTCTACTGACCATAGTAAAATCGGCTACATGATTAACTTGTTGGAGGGGCGAGCGCTAGCTTGGTCTTACGCGGTGATGGCTAGGGCTAACTATTCTAGTTTGACTTATGGCCAATTTATTGGGGAGTTTAATGAAGTGTTTGACCATTCAGATCGGGACAGTGTGCTTATCTCTCGCTTGCTAAACTTGAGACAGGGTACCAAGGCTGTGGCTGATATGCTGTTGACTTCCATGTAGCGGCTACCGAGGTGGGGTGGGAAGACGCTTCCATCTGTAGCATTTTTATCAGGAGTCTCAGCCCTAGCCTTCGGGACGAGCTAGCCCCCTTAGAGAAGCTGACTAGGCTGCCCGAGCTAATCTCCTTATCCATTAGTTTAGCTAATAGGCTGAGGGGACGGGCAGTGAAACGAAAATCTTGTGGTCGCTCAGGGGTCCAGTACCGTCACGCCCCTCAAACCTCCCTGTTGGCTCTGCCACCTTCTGACTCTTCTGTGACCCTGGAACCTATGGTAGTGGGACAGTCTAAGTTGACTCCGGCGGAGAAACAGCGCCGCCGTGAGTTAGGGTTGTGCCTCTATTGTGGGAGCGAGGAGCGTGAGGTAGTGTCTTGTCAGCTTCGGCCAGAAAGGGGGAGTCTGTGCGTCACAGTAGGGGGACTCATGGACTCACCCCAGCCTAATCCCCTATCTAGACTCCTTCTCCCCATTCGTTTTCTACATAAACATAAAGAAATTCCCACACAGGCATTAATCAACTCAGGGCCTGAGCAAAATTTTATTTCTGAGGACCTGGCAACCCAGTTGGGGCTTCACTGTTCCCCTCTTAAGTCTCAGCTACAGCTGATTGCACTGTCTAAGACCCTCACGGCCGTAATGCCCCAGCAAACTGCCCCGTCACGGTCATTATCTCAGGAAATCATCAGGAGGAGTTGCAGTTCTTCGTACTGCCGACTTCATCATCACCAGTCATCCTTGGTAGTGATGACTACCAAGATCGATCCTGAAATATCGATACCTCCGATACCGGATCTTTATGCTCTAAAATCGATACTCAAATCAAAATATCGATACTGGTATAAGATAAGATAAGATAAGATAAGCCTTTATTAGTCCCACAATGGGGAAATTCCAGGATTGCAACAGCACAGGGATAGCAACACTCAGAACAATAATCAGAAGGCAGGAGAAAAACAAGAGCAGCGAGTATACATATATATACAGTATATCCTTAACAGAAACACGGTGAAAAGTAACTAAACTATTGAGATGTTGTCTAAGTGACACGCGGTTGGTGGGACTACTTTTTCTTCCGCCTGGGTAAGTGGGTCATGCGTTTTTTTAGATTTAAAAGACATATTAGGTGTAGTCGCAAAAAATATCGGTATCGGTGTCGGTATCGCTGATACCAGCCTGAATTTTACTCAGTATCGGATCGAAAAGGAAATCAGTGGTATCGAACATCACTAATCCTTGGCTGCCCCTGGCTGCGCCTCCATAATCCCTCCATTGACGCACAGGTAGTATTATGTCTGGGAGTTGGTTTTGTCTTAGTGCCTGTCTCCAATCAGCTGCTTGCTCGCCATCCATGCCCTTGGGGGCTCCCGCCGCCTCGCCCCCGACCTATCTAAAGTTCCCCCTGAATATCATGACCTCGGAGCTGTCTTTAGCAAGACCCAGGCCCTATCCCTTCCCCCCCACCGGCCATATGATTGTGCCATTAACCTCCGCCCTGGAGCTCCACTTCCATCTAGCCAGCTGTACAGCCTCTCTCCTCCGGAGCGGGCAGCGATGGAGGCGTATATCAAGGAATCACTGAGTTCTGGCATAATCCGTCCGTCTTCTTCAGCAGTGGGGGTGGGATTTTTTTTTGTTGGCAAAAAGGACGGCTCATTGAGACCGTGCATTGATTTCAGGGAGTTGAACAACATCACCATCAAAGACAAATACACTCTTCCTTTACTCAACACTGCCTTTGACTCTCTCCAGCGGGCGTCTTGGTTCACCAAGCTGGATCTCCGCAACGCCTACCATCTGGTACGGATCTGTGAAGGAGATGAGTGTAAGACAGGGTTTCGGACCCATAGTGGTCATTTTGAGTATGTGGTGATGTCCTTCGGTCTAACCAATGCGCCTGCTGTATTCTAGTGGCTTATTAATGATGTGTTGAGGGATTTCCTGGGTGTTTTTGTATTTGTCTACCTGGATGACATTTTAATCTTCTCCTGATCTCTAGAAGAACACCAGGTGCATGTGAGGCGAATGCTGCAGCGGCTGCTGGAGAACCAACTATACGTCAAGGCCGAAAAATGCGAGTTTCATGCCGCCAAGACATCCTTTTTAGGGTTTATCATCTCACATAAGGAAATTCTCCCAGATCCTGGCAAAAATTAAGGTGGTGGTGGAGTGGCCGATTCCTTCCTCCAGGAAGCAGTTCCAGCAGTTCCTAGGGTTTGCAAACTTCTACCACCGCTTCATCAGGAACTATAGCAGTCTGGCCCTTCCTCTGACACACCTCACGTCGACCAAGGTACCCTTCCAGTGGACTGAGGATGCGGCTACAGCCTTTATAGACCTCAAGGAGCAGTTCTCCAAGTCCCCCATCCTGGTGCAGGTGGATCCTTCTCTTCAGTGTCTAGTGGAGGTGGATGCCTCGGATTCTGGAGTGGGTGCCGTTCTGTCCCAGCGCTCCCCGGCGGATGGTAAGGTTCAGCGGTGCACCTTCTTCTCCCGGCGATTGTTCCCAGCGGAGCGCAATTACAGTATCGGTGACAGGGAGCTCCTGGCTGTTAAATTGGCACTGGAGGAATGGCGCCATTGGCTGGAGGGGTCCTCGCAGCCGTTCGTGGTCTGGACGGACCACAGGAACTTGGAGTACCTTCGGATGGCCAAGCGTCTGAATGCTCGCCAGGCCTGCCGGTCCTTGTTCTTTGGATGGTTTGACTTTACCATCACGTACCTCCCCGGGTCCAAAAACACCAAGCTGGACGCCTCTCCAGGCAATTCGCCACTGATGTCCTGGACCCTGAGGATCACCCCGTCCTGCCTGCATCTTGTGTTGTGGGCGCCCTCTCTTGGGGAATCAAGGAAAACATCCTGAGAGTGCAAGAGTCTGAGAGGGACCCGGGCGGGGGGCCAGTGGGTAAGCTGTTTGTTCCATTGGCCGTCCGGGGTGACGCTATCCACTGGGCCCATTCCTCTAAGTTTGCCTGCCACCCAGGAAGACGACGCACGGAGGAGCTCCTGCAACGGTCCTTCTGGTGGCCCTCTCTTCAAAAGGACGTCGAGGAATACGTCCGTGCCTGTCCCCAGTGTGCCACCGGCAAGTCCCCATCATCTTCTCCAGCAGGGCTGCTTCATCCTCTCCCGGTCCCCGGCAGGCCCTGGTCCCAAGTGGCGTTGGACTTTGTCACCGGCCTCCCTCCATCCAGCAGCCACACCGTCGTACTCACCATTGTAGACAGATTCTCCAAGGCAGCTCATTTCGTTCCCCTTCCGGGGCTGTCTACGGCCAGGGAAACGGCGGACCTGTTGGTTCAACATGTGGTGAGACTGCACGGGATCCCCCTGGACATCGTCTTCGATCGGGGGCCCCAGTTTATCTCCCAGGTGTGGAGGTCATTCTGTAATGCCCTTGGGGCCATGGTGAGCCTGTCGTCGGGCTACCATCCTCAATCTAATGGCCAGTGTGAACGGACCAACCAGGAGTTGGAAGTGGTGCTGCGGTGTGTGGCCTCTACCAACTCAGCTTCCTGGAGCTCGTATCTGCCATGGATCGAATATGCCCACAACTCGACAGTTTCTTCTGCCATAGGTATGTCTCCCTTTCAGGCCTCGCTCAGGTATTCTCCTCCCTTATTCCCTGAAGAAGAGGGCGACATCGCCATGCCATCGGTTCGGGTGCACATGAAACACTGTCGCCGACTGTGGAGGGCAACCTGGGCTGCGCTGCACTGCACGGCTGAATGCAATTCCCTGGTGGCCAACCGCCACAGGACCCCAGCCCCTTCTTATCAGGTGGGTCAGCAGGTTTGGTTGTCCACTAAAAACATCAGTCTGAAGGCTGAGCACAGGAAGATGGCACAACGTTTTATTGGGCCCTTTGCTATCTCCCGCATTATTAACCCGGTGTCTGTGCGGCTGGATCTCCCCCCCTCCCTCCGCATATGTCCCACCTTCCACGTCTCACAAGTGAAACCTGTGTCTATCCGGCCCCTATACCACCATTGCAAGAGTTTGGTTCGTGTTGCCAACACCCAGTCAAACTTGTTTCCATTGAGAGTTGGACTCCGCCAGGGCTGCCCTTTGTCACCGATCCTGTTCATAATTTTTATGGACAGGATATCTAGGCGCAGCCAAGGATCAGAGGGTGTCATGCTTGATGACCACAGGCTTTTATCTCTGCTGTTTGCAGATGATGTTGTCCTGTCAGCTTCATCGACCAATGACCTACAGGCCTTGCAGGGATGGTTTGCTAGTGAGTGTGAATTGGCTGGGATGAGAATCAGCACCTCCAAGTCTGAGTCCGTGGTCCTCAGCCGGAAAAAGGTGGATTGTCCTCCCCGGATTCTGGACAAGCTCCTGCCCCAAGTGGAGAAGTTTAAGTGTCTCGGGGTCTCATTCACGAGTGAGGGGAGGATGGAGCAAGAGATTGACAAATGGATCGGAGCAACATCTGCAGTGGTACGGACGTTGTACTGGTCTGTTGTGGTGAAGAGGGAGCTGAGCTCTAAAGCAAAGCTGTCGATTTACTGGTCAATCTATATTCCTACCCCCACCTACAGTATGGCCATGAGCTTTGGGTTATGACCAAAAGAATGAGCTCACAAATACAAGCAGCTGAAATGAGCTTTCTCCTTAGGATTGCTGGACTCAGCCTCAGAGATAGGGTGAGTAGCTCAGTCATCCCTGAGAAGCTCAGAGTAGAACCACTGTTCCTCTACATGAAAAGGAGCCAGCTGAGGTGGTTTGGGCATCTGATAAGGATGCCTCCTGGATGCCTCCCACTTGAGGTGTTTCGGGCATGTCCCACTGAGAGGAGACCCTGGTGCAGACCCTGGACATGCTACAGGGACTATGTCTCCCAGCTGGTCTGGGAATGCCTTGGTATCCTCTCTGAAGAGCTGGAGCAGGTGGCCAGGGAGAGGGAAGTCTGGGCTTCTCTGCTTGAGCTGCTGCCTCCGCGACCTGGACCTCCGGAAAAGTGGTAGAAGATGGATGGATAAACACAAAGAAGTTGGGAATTTACTTACAAGAAAAAAACTCCCAATTTTATGAGAAAAAAGTTGCAGTTGTACAAGAAAACCATCACAAACACATTTATAAAAGAAAGTTGCAAATGCATTCAGTAAAATATTCCAGATTAATGCAAAAAAGAGAGAAATTTAAGACAAAAGCCCTAATTAAAATTGGCAAGAATAAAAGGCCTTACTCAGTAATCAAGTAACCTTTTTAGTAAATCTTCATATTCATACAGTATTCAGGTATTTTTTGGGGACTTGTCTTGCTTACTTGAGTAATTAATATCAACATTATTTTTAATTGAGTGTAATTTCCAGCTGCTCTACTTCTTATTATATTCCAGTTAGCTTTACACACATATTACGTTTCATTAATATAGTGGACAGGTGAGTGTGTCAAGTGGTCATATGTGGTTGCATAACCCAGGGGCGGTTCTAGAAGCGGAGCTTTAGGGGTGCTGAGCACCCAATGAGCTCCACCCAGGGGCTTTGCACTGGGTGGTGGTGATTGGGGGGGGGGGGGTTCTGTTTACCCAGGGCCCACCGCAGTCCGGAATATTTTTTTTTTTTTTGTGTTGCATTCTTTTAATTTCTAATTTATTAATGGTAAATGGTAAATGGCATTCACTTATATAGCGCTTTTATTCTCATCTCTTGATGACCAAAGCACTTTACAGATCCTGCTATCCACCCATTCACACACACATTCACACACTGATGACATTAATTTTTTAATGTCATAATAAAATTCACCCTGGCTAAATGAAGCGTTTGAGAGACTTAATTTTGCATTAACATTAATGATGGATGGTCTCTGAGGCCCCTTTCACTCCTTTAAAACGGTGCAAAATAGATTAGTCCACACACCTGCACCCGGTTAATTGAAGCGCAGCACCAGTCACACAGCAGCCTGCACCACGTCAGCTTCCTCAGCCAGATTAGTGCATCACCTTGCCTTTTATATTTATTTCTGATATTCTGATAAGATGGCGGCGCGCATGGACGCAGCGGCCCCTCTTGGCATCAGCAAGTGTGAGAGTTTTGAGTGTTTTGATTATCCCAGACGTACATTCTGTAAAACTTACAACCGTGAGACCTTATTAAACATCAAGGTACTGCACGCTGCAAGAATCGCGGCGCTCGGTTGTGACTTGGTCATTCTACGCCAGCGTGGAATTCTGTCGGAGTTCCCGCTGGAAGCTACCCGGGAAAGGAGGAGGCATAAGCGGAGCGAACGCAAGCAAAAGCGAGGAAAAAGGGCTGGGATTCATGCTAGGCTAAAGGCTAACCCCTCCAGACCAACAGTACCGTCGCTCCTTCTCTCTAATGTCCGCTCCCTCGACAACAAGCTGGACGAGCTGTGTCTGCTGAGAGAAACCCGGAGAGAGTGGAGGGACTGCTGTGTGCTTGTGTTCACGGAGACATGGCTCCACGACAACATCCCTGACGCGCCCATTAGACTGGAAGGTACGACATCGTTCCAGGCGGACAGAGAGGCTGCGAGCTCCGGTAAGAGCCGTGTGTGTGTGTGTGTGTGTGTGTGGGGGGGCTATGCATCTATGTTAACAAGAACTGGTGCGTTAACGCCATGTTAGTATCTAAACACTGCTCTCCGTTGGCAGAGTTCCTTATTGTAAATTGTTGGCCATTTTATCTGCCTAGGGAATTCACCAACGTGTTTGTAGCTGCTGTTTACATAGCGCCGAGTGCTAATGCTAAAGCTAATGCTAAAGAGGCACTCGGAGAGCTGCACGATGCTATTAGTGAAATTCAAACTTCACTTCACACCCGGACAGTTTTGTGGTGGTTGCGGGGGATTTTAACCACATCAGTTTAAAGACTGTGCTCCCCAAGTTTAAACAATGTGTAGACTTTAAGACCAGAGGAGAGAATATGTTGGACTTGGTGTACACAAACACAGATGCTTATAAGGCAACACCTCGCCCCCACCTTGGCCTTCCTGACCACCTATCCGTGATGCTGGTGCCTGCCTACAGACCTTTACTGAAGCGCAGCAGGCCAGTAGTGAAACAAATCAGGATTTGGCCAGAGAGTGCAACCTCAGCACTTAAAGACTGTTTTCTGCACACAGACTGGGAGGTCTTCAAAATAGCAGCCTCCCAGGAAGACAAGACAGATGTGGAGGAGTATGCTGAAATGGTCACCAGCTACATCGCGAAGTGCACAGAGGATGTCACTACAGTGAAGACTATCACTGCACGGGGCAACCATAAGCCCTGGATGACTGCAGAGGTGTGCTCGCTGCTCACAGCCAGAGATGCAGCCTTCAGAGCGAAGGACAGGATCGCCCTCCACTCAGCCAGGTCTGCGCTCTCAAAGGGAATTAAGACGGCGAAGCGCGCCTATGCGGAGAAAATCCAGGGACACCTCTGTGACACTAGGAACACCAAGCAGATGTGGCAGGGAGTTCGGGCGCTGACGGTCTATACGTCTAGGCAGGGGGTCGATGATGATGACGCTTCACTTCCAGACAGGCTCAACTTCTTTGCATGTTTTGAAGCATCAAACCCGACAATCAGAAGGAGGGCTGGCCCATCTCCACCATCGGTTGGGCCAGCTATCACCATCAACACAGAAGACACATGGAGGACCCTAACCAAGGTCAACCCACGTAAAGCTGCAGGTCCGAACAACATCCCGGGACGTGTGCTCCCAGACTGCAGGAGCAAGTTGGCGGATGTCCTGATTGACATTTATAACATCTCTCCGAGTCAGGCCATCATTCCTAGATGCTTTAAGACCTCTACCATAGTACTGGTGGCAAAGAAACCAGTTGTGTCCTGTCTGAATGACTATCGTCCTGTTGCACTGACACCAATTGTGATGAAGTGTTTTGAACGGCTCGTCAAACCACACATCACAGCCTGCCTCTCTGCATCACATGACCTGCTCCAGTTTGCATATCGTTCAAACCGCTCCACGGAGGATGCTATAGTCACCACCCTGCACTCTGTCATCACCCACCTGGATCAGAAAGACACCTACGCCAGACTGCTGTACATTGATTTCAATTCAGCATTCAACACCATTATTCCCCAGACTGATTCCCCAGAGACTGAAATTACTCCTTCTTGGTCTGAACACCGCCACATGTCTCTGGATCCTGGATTTCCTGACTGAGAGACCTCAGTCTGTCCGGGTTGGAAATAACATCTCCAACTCTATCACGCTGAGCACCGGATCCCCTCAAGGCTGCGTACTCAGTCCACTGTTGTTTACACATCTAACACATGACTGTGTATCCAGACACGAGGGGAACCAGATTATTAAGTTTGTAGATGACACCACGGCGGTGGGACTTATTCAGAGGGATGAGGAATCAATGTACAGGGAAGAAGTGAGAGACCTGGAGGGCTGGTGCAGGGAGAACAATCTGGTGCTCAACGTGGACAAAACGAAGGAGATGATTATCGACTTCCGGCGGTCACAGCCTGAACACGTCCCTCTCATTATCAGCGGCCGTTTAGTGGAGAGAGTGGAGAACATCAAGTTCCTCGGAGTGCAGATCTCGCAGGACCTGACCTGGAGCAAGAATTCCTTGGGGATCAGGAAGCGGGCCCAGCAGAGACTGCACTTCTTGAGGAAACTCAAACAGGCCTCTCTCCCCATCTGCATCCTCAGGACCTTCTACAGAGGTGTGGTGGAGAGTGTTCTGACGTACTGCATTGCAACATGGTACTCCAGCTGCAGTATGTCAGACAAAAAAGCCCTGCAGAGGATAGTTAAGGGAGCTGAGAGGGTAATTGGAGTTTCCCTCCCCTTTGTCCAAGAACTTTTTCAGAACCGTTGTAGGAGCAGGGCACTGAACATTGTCAAGGACCATTCTCACCCTCTGCATAAACACTTTGAACTTATGTCATCTGGCAAACGATTCCGAAACATCAGAGGCAGAACCACCAGACTGATTAACAGCTTCCTTTCACAAGCTGTTAGGATGCTGAACAGTTGATCCGGAATCTCTCATACATACTACTGCACCTATGGACATTATGTATATTATTTGTATATTATAGTTCTGGTTAGTTTTCAAGTATGTCTCAGGGATGTGTGAATGGCTGTGTTGGGGTGGGGAGTGAGGGTGTGTGTGAGTGTGTCTTAAATTATGTTCTATTTACTTATATGGATGCCGAGAGAAACGCAATTTCATCTTGCCTGCACTACAGTTGTATGTAGAGCAATATGACAATAAAGGTTGATTTGATTTGATTCGATTTATTTATTGCTTTGTGAAAGTACAGTAGATGATTTTTTTTTTTAAAACATAAATTCATAGTTAGCAATTTGTAGAATTACAACGATATCAGGGTGAGAAGCTCAGTCATCCGGGAGAGGCTCAAAGTAGAGCTGCTGCTTCTTCACATTGAAAGGAGTCAGTTGAGGTGGTTTGGGCATCTGATTAGGATGCCTCCTGGACACCTCCCACTTGAGGTGTTTCGGGCACGTCCCACTGGGAGAAGACCCTGGGGCAGACCCAGGACTCGGTGGAGAGACTATGTCTCTCAGCTGGTCTTGGAACGCCTTGGTATCCTCTCTGAAGAGCTGGAGCAGGTGGCGGGGGAGAGGGAAGTCTGGGCTTCTCTGCTTGAACTGCTGCCTCCGCGACCCGGACCTCCGGAAAAGCGGTAGAAGATGGATAGATGGATGGATGGACAAAGATATAAATTTGGTACAAATCTGCAAGAAAAAAGATGCAAAAATATGATAAAAATGGTAATTTACAACTTAAAAAGTTACATATTTACTATAAGCAAGCCCCAAATCTATGAGAAAAACAGATTTCCGTAAGAAAAAGCAGAGCTTTCAAATGACAAAGCAACCCCAACACACATATACACACACTCATTTCTGAGAAGCCAAAAAAATCTGAAATTTACAACAGCAAAGTCACAAATTTACAAGAAAAATATGATAAATTTTCTAGAAACATTTTAACATAGCGTATCTATAGCATGTACAGTGTACATATATATATATATATATATATATATATATATATATATATATATATATATATATATATATATATATATATATATATATATATATATATATATACACGTATGTGTGTGTGTGTGTGTGTATATATATATGTGTATATATATATATATATATATATATATATATATATATATATATATATATATATATATATATATATATATATATAATCGCCTCCTCACTTACGTGACCGTTGCATCCAATCATCTGAAGGCAGGGCGATTATAGGCTAGGGCGATGAGGTCAACCAGAGGTCTTATCATTGCAACCTGCATCATCCAGGACAGTCTGGGCCAACCTCATGATGCCAGCCCTGGGGGGGGCGGACAAGCACTGGCGGAGAGGGCCTGCTTGGCCGGTGTTCCATCTTCCAGCCTTGCCACGTGGCTGAGGAGCCGCAGCCTCCTTCTTCTGATGACGGTGAAGATGGGGATAGGACAGCCAGCCCTCCTGTAGCCCTCATCATTTGTGGTGTGATGGAACCATGGGATGCTGAGGATGTTACTGAGGCAGGTCCGATAGAATGAATCCAGATGGTGGGTGGTTGTGGTGGAGATGGTCCAGGTCTTGGACCCATAAAGGAGGACGAGGATCACACAGGTGTTAAAGTTTCACAGCTTTGTGGTCGTGCGGATCTTCCTGCTCTGCCAGACTCTCTGGAGGTGGCTGAAAGCACTACAAGACAGCTGAAGGCAGCGAATAATCTCTGGGTCTGATGAGCAGGAGCTGGTGATCTTACATCTGAGGTAGACAAAGTTGTTGACAGTCTCAACCGGCTCATTTTTGATGGTGATGACTTGTGGTGGTGGTGGCAAGAAGCCTGACAGGGCGAGGCTTCCTCTGCAAGCAGCTCCAGTGCCTCAGTGATTATGTTTATTTGCGTGACGAAAAGCACCACATCATCCGCATAGCACAGATCTGCAAAGTGGGAGTGGAAGTTGACTCTGAGACTGTTGCAGTGTTCCGTCTCGTTCTTGACCCAGTAGTCAACTGCAACATTAAAGAGGTTTGGCGCAATGAGGCATCCCTGCCGGACTCCAGAGGTGGTGACAAAAGGGTCTAACATGTCACCCTTGGCGCGTACCCTGCATGTGGTGTTGTTGTAGAGATCCCGGAGAATGTTGAGGTACTTGTACGGACTCTAATGCCACGAAAGAGTTGCCAGAAGGTGTTCCTGTCGAGGGAATCGAAGGCAGCTTTGAGGTCGACATAGGCTGCATATAGAGGTTGGTGATACTCTCTCCGTTGCTGTGCTAGGACACTCAAGGCAAGGATGCAGTCTGCTGTGGATTAGTGAGGGGTGAAGCCGGCCTGCAGGCGGCAGTGCTTGGCAAGGAGCAGGTGGTGGATGTGGCTCAGGATGACAGCGGTGATTACCTTGCTGGGGATGGACAGCAGCATGATGGGACGATGGCTGGCTATGTGTATATATATATATAAGGAAAGGCAAGGCACATCTTTGTTTGTTTAGCTCCTTTCACCTTTCTCCATTAGCATCCCAAACTATCTTCTCCCCCACCAACCCTGCTGTCCTGAGTGGAGTTCCATGTCTACTGTGTCCACCACACAGCACCCCCACCCCCAAACACCCAGAAGACGCTCTAACCCTCCGGCTCTTTGGGCTTGAGCAGGCGCCCGTAACGGCTGTACTGTGGAGTCGCTGGACCGGCCGAAGCGTCTTGCTGTTGAGGTGGACAGGAGACAAACTCAGCCTCTGGCGTGAAGTCCTGAGGAGGGGGAAAGGGTGGGGAGGGGAAAGACCTAGTCTGTTTCCAACAGTTCTCTGCAGGGGGAACACCTATTTGCGGAGCCACTGTAGGTGGGCATCTGCGTCGGGGAGCTTGAGCCAACACCACCTGTTCATTTGCCAACACATAAATGGGCTTAAATCTGTCAATGCAGACAGTTTCCTTACACCCCCCCCCCCCAAGTCTAACACAAAATGCTTTGCGCCGGTTTCCAGCTCTCTGAGCGATCTGTCATATGGTGGGTGCAGCGGGGTTCTGTGTGGGTCGTGCCTCACAAAAACAAACTTGGCGCTCTGTAAGCTCTTTTGGACGAAGGTGTGGGGAAAACAATGGTGCACCGGGCCCGGCACATTGGCCGGCCCTGCACCGTGAAAAAATTGCACGGGCAGGTTGGTCCCGGGTGCAGGGTTTTCTGGTAAAAATTCCCCGGGGATCCGCAGCAGCTGAGAAATGAGTTCTGCCGGGGAGGCTGCCAGATCCTCCTTAGGTGTGGAGCACAACCCTAATAGGACCCAGGGCAGGCGGTTGACCCAATTTGCATCCGTGAGTGAAGCCCTGAGCGCTGCTTTAAGCAACCTAAGAAAACGATCACATAACCCGTTAGCCTGGGGGTTGTACATGGTGGTGCGGTGGATTTTTACCCCCAGGCTCTGGGCCATTGCGGATCAGAGTTTCAAAACAAATTGCGGACACATGTTGGAAGTGATGTCCGACAGGGATCCGAACCGTTCAACCCAAGCTGACAAAAAAGCGTGAGCCACTTCCATGGATGTGGTGGAAGCCAGCGGGACCACTTCAGGCCAACGCATGGTGCATTTCACGATAGTCAAAAGGTGTGTGAAACCTTGTGATGGTGGGAGGGGGCCCACCAAATCCACGTGGACGTGGTTGAACCTCCTGGCCGGAATTTGGAACGGCTCGAGGGGGGGCTTTGGTGTGCTTGTGCATTTGGGCCCACTGGGATGTGACGCACGCTGCAGCCTACTCTTTCATGTCCCTGTGTAAGTGCGGCCAGACAAATTTCACCCCCACCAGTTTAAACGAGGCGTGCACACCGTGGTGGAAAAGGGAGTGGACTGACTCAAAAATGCGGTGGCGCCAAGAGCTCGGAACCACTGAGCGTGGGTGACTGGTGGAGATGTCGCAAAGCAAGGGGGGCACCCTTCTTGCACCACCCTGCTCTCCAGTTTTAACCCAGTAGGCGCGGACTGGAACGCGCAAATGTCCGTGTCCCCTGTTTGCTCCGTGGCCATGGCGGGGGAAATCTATTCCCATGTAGACTGGGAAGACTAACACTTGCGACAGGCAGTTGGCCACGACATTAAGCTTACTGGCTACGTGCTGGATTTGCTTGTAAATTCCGAGATCACGGCCAGATGTCGTTCCTATGACCCATTGGCCTGAGGTACCATGTGTAGTGGGGATGCCCACGGGCTGTTGGAGTGCCTAACGATGCCCAGCTGCTCTAAGCTGGTAAACTCCTCATGCACGCTGGCTAGTTTAACCGCATCCAGTCGCCGAGGTCGCGCGAACACCAGCGGGCCTTTTGTGGTTTTGAAATGTTCGACCCCGTGTTTGGTTACTGTAGCAGAAAACGTTGGAACCGTGGGTGCTGGGAACTGTGAAAGTAAATGCTGGTACTTATCCCCTGGAGCTATAACATTAGCCTGTGTTGTTGGCCCAACTCCCCAAGCTGTGCAGGGCAAGGAGGAAAAGGAGACAGCGTCCACTAAACGTCTGTTGGCAACATCGACTAACAACCCATAAGCACATAAAAAATCTGCAACTAAAATGGGGACAGAACATGATGCCACCACAAAGTCCTATTGGTAATTGCGCCTGTGTAAGCATACCGTCAACATCCGTTCCCCAAACGTCCTGATGTTGGATCCGTTGGCAGCCATGAGTTCGGGACCGCTGCCTCCTGCCAATCTGTCTGCGCTGACCGGCAGAATGAGGTTCTTCTGGGAGCCTGAGTCCACTAAGCAACGTCTCCCCGAACGTGTGTCTGTGATCAAAAGCAACTTGTTCCTGTCGCCAGCAGTCGCTGCTGCTACTGACTGCTGGCCATGCCATTTCCCTTTCTTCTTGAATTGGCATGGCAGCAGACAACGCTGAGCATTCGAGCCAAAGTGGCGGTCATAGAAACACAGCGTCTCGTTCCTGCGTTTCTTGGCGTCCATCCCAGCCACCACCTACGGCTCCTCGACCTCGCTGGAGTCCTTCCGAGATGCTGGTGTTGTTGCGTACAAGCTGAGAGTTCTGGTCGCTAGGATGATGCGGTCCACTTCCTGCTCCAGAGCACGGTAGTTCTTGGTTACCAGCAGTGGCGAGATGGCCAGGATCGCCCTCGCTGTAGCAGTTAGGTTCCTGAGGAAGAGATGGGCGAACAGGAAGGATTCATCGCTCTTCCCCATTAATGCTAACATGCTCTCCATCAGCTCCACAGCTGATCTGTCACCTAACTGAGCGTGTTAGGAGTCTCTCTGCTCTCTCACTGTCTGACAGGATATACCGGTGAGTTAGCATCTGCTTGAGCGCGTCGTATTTTCCCTGGGCCGGCAGTTCCTGGAGCAGGCTCGTCGCTTGCTGCGTGGCGCGCACATCCAGCGCAGCGACCACATGATATTATTTGATGTCGTCCGCTGTGATCCCGCGGAGTGCGAATAGGGCTTCCACATGTACAAACCAAGCGGTCAGATTGTGAAGCCAGAAGTCTGGGAGCTTGACCATGACAGTGCTGCCGTTCTCCCTCTGGGTTGTCTCTGGGGCGGTGCTTGGCTCGTTCTCCATTGCACATCTTAGGGTCACCAATGTGGAAGATGAAAGCAGACAAGGCAGCGAGCTAGATGACACACAAACTTTATTCCTCTTCCATCATAAAACACAGAAACTCTGAACTCTAAGTGCCTGAGCAAACTCTTTTATACACTTCTATTCACGCCTCCAGCACACAGGGTAAATACATTAACATGCAGACATGAAAGACATGTACACACATTAAACATGACATTGATACACACATCACAGAGCAGGTCTTGCTACCATACAGTCACACCCCTGCATCCTCAGGTCTGAACCTGGCGCGGCTTGGCGGGGGGGGGGGGGGGACATCTTTGTTCGTTTAGCTCTCCTCACCTTTCTCCATTAGCAACTACCTTCTCCCCCACCAACTCTGTTATCCTGGGTGGAGTGCCATGTGTATTGTGTCCACCACTACACACACACACACACACACACACACACACACACACACACACACACACACACACACACACACACATGTATATATATCAACCTTTTTCTCTCTCTCATCATATCCAATTTTCTCACCAATTAGTGAGATTTTTATTGTAAATATTGTTCTTGGAAAGTTAACTTAAAAAAATACATTTGCAACATTTTCCTGATAAATTTATTGCTCTCCTGATCAATTTATTACTCTTTTACCTATAAATTAGCCATATTTTATGATAGACATGTTACCTTTCCTATAAAGTTTTTTCTACAAAATTTTGAACTTTTTCTTTGAATTTTCCTGATTTTTCTTTTCCATTTGCTCCCACCCTCTCACTGATTTAAGTTGTCCTGTATAAACCATTCTTACAGACTATGGGAATGGAGCAGGGCAGGTTAACAGCGGGGAGGATTTTGGCTCATTTTGCTTATAAGGGGAACAGACTTTTTAAGTTCGTTTGCAAATATTTATTTTAATGGAGGTTTAATATTTAATTTATTGAAAGACAAGCTGTCATGGCGGCCTCTGGGCCGTCATTGGCGTCATCAACTCCAGCTGCGCACAGACCAACAGGTGGTAATCAACGGCTGTTAAAAGCCAGCGTCGCTGACAGCCCGGCACGGAGTCGTCTGTCCTCCTCGTCGGAGAATGAGCCTGAACTCCGCTCTCTGGCCTCGTCAGGATTCTCTCTCGTCTCGTCTCGTCTGGAACTTCTCTTGCCTCGTCGAGAACTTCTCTTGCTTCTTCAAGGACCTCTCATCAGAGTCAGCCAAGTAAGAGAACAATCTGTTACTCAACCCCTTGTCTATACCCCTGTGCACAGGTGGACCTCCTTGGCGGCGGACCTGCGTCCCCAGCTGACGGGGTAACGCCTACACGCACACGTAGCGCTTCGCTACCACCACGTCTACCGGTACGTCTTGCTCCTCAAATCCCAGAACTGTTGTTATATCAGTTGCAGGAGTATTGGCCACCGCTATCAGTGGAGTCACTGTCTACAGCATCAGCTATATCATCATCACCACGTTCTGTGGAATCTCTCACCTCGTCATCGTCAGGATTATCATCGTCCCGGTCTGTGGAGTCACAGCCGGCGTCAACAGAAGGACTACCCTCGTCACAGCCACGGGTGGAATCTCCAGCACGTTCACTGACACCTTCACCTCCACGTTGCACGGCCGCTGGATCTCAGCAGGACGAAGCCTGTGCTGCACCCAAGTAAGCCTCTCTACTTGTAGCTTGTCACAAGTGTGGGACAAAAGTAATTGTTTCTGCTTAAATGTTCCAGGGTTGCCGGGTCTCCGTCCAGGGCGCTCAGCTCCAGTGACCAGAACTCAATCCACGCACTCACACTCGCACTACACACCCTCACTCTTAAATAAAGATTATTGTCACTATCTGCCCGTGTCAGTGTCTGTCTCCTGGGTCCTAAACCATGTCACAAGCATTTTCATGTTTTTGCAAATATTTTATTTTGAAGCGATATTTATTTTTCAATGGAATCTGCCATTTTTGTCATCGACTTTTGCATAATTAATGATGAAGACCATGGTCTCTGTGTTAGTTGGTAATTTTATAAAAATCTGTGGGGTACTAAACATCTCCATCAGTTGTATAGGAAATAAAATAGAAATACCAAATAAGTACAGTAAAATTTGTCTTACTGTATGTAAATTTCCTTTTTTCATTATTTAGGAGTGCTCCTTTTCTTGGTTTACCACCTGCCCCCCACAATGTCTGTGCCCATCACTGTATATTGATCTCAGTTGGAAACTGTATTTGTTAAAGATGCTCTCGCCAAAAAATGTTCCAGTTTCGGGTCATGCTATTTGGTTTGCAGGGGGCACCAGCCTCATTCCAAAGACTGATGGACCAAGTGCTCAGGGATGTTGATGACTTTTCTGCTGCATATTTGGATGATGTGGTGGTGTTCAGCCAATCATGGGAGGAACACAGATCACGTCTTCAACAGGTACTACAGCAAATCAGGGAGGCTGGTCTGACAATCAACCCTTGCAAGTGTGCAGTGGCCCAAAGGGAAGTGAAGTACTTGGGCTGTTTTATTGGCTTTGGGAAGCTCAAGCCACAAGTTGGGAAAGTAGAGGCTATTCATTCCTTTCCAGTTCCCACACAAAGAGGAAGGTAAGGAGTTTCCTTGGCTTGGTGGGCTAGTACCTGAAGTTTATACCTCATTTTGCTGAAAGGGCATCTATCCTGAATGACCTGACCGAGGGCGAAGCCCCCAATAAAGTTCAGTGAACAGATAAGTGTGATCAGGCCTTTAACAATCTCAAGGAGGCTGACTGTATGAACTCAGTTCTCCATTGCCCAGATTTCAGCAGGCCTTTCACCCTGCAGACTGATGCTTCTGGAGTGGGCCTGGGAGTAGTGCTGTTGCAGGAGGTGGAAGAGAAGAGACCAGTTGTTTTCCTCAGCCGTAAGCTTCTTTACAGAGAGACAGTATATTCTACTGTAGAGAAGGAGTGCTTGGTGATTAAGTGGTCCATCGACACCCTCAGATATTAACTGCTGGGCAAGCATTTCATCTTGGAGACACACCACAGAACTCTCCAGTGGCTTCATCACATGAAGGATGCAAATATGTGCATCGCTGGATAGTAGCTGTCCCTGCAGCCATACAACTTCACTGTTCAATACAGATCAGGGAAGTCCAATGCGGTGGCAGACTGTTTGTCCAGGATAGCAGACATTTAAGGTACTGCTTCTCCTTTGGAAGGGGGGGGGGAGCGAATGTAATGAAGATAACTTCATTACTTATGACTTTCTTTTATATTTGCCAGCTTGCACATTTGGGTTTTTGTTTACACTTCTTTTGACAAACAATTATAATGAATGACACTGCACTTTAGTTATACTTGCACTTTATTAGATTTGCACAAACCATTTTATACATTGCATATTTGCACATTTTGTATTAGTATTTATTGATGTATTTATTGCATATTTAATATTTATTGATTGTAACTTGATTGTGCTATTTCCAGCAGGTGGTTTTGATTGATCTGCTGATTGAGGTGCAAACGAGCTATTAATTGACAGTTGCTGAAGAACAAAAAAAAAAAATAGGCAATTGCTTCTCTGAGCTACATTTATGTAGAACTATTATGGCTAGGTTAAGTGCATTAGTTTAGATTATAATTTGAGTTTTTTGCAAAAGTATTTACCTGTCTTGTCCTTTAGTCTGCTCCAGGATGTCCAGTCAAAAGATTCACTTGGCAACACAGTTGTTCTAATAAAGGTTCTGGGAGGGTCTAAATGGGTAGGATAAGAAGGGGGTGTTTCATACAGAAATCTAAATGTTTATATTTTATATATATTAATATTGGGTTTCTTATTTTGGGTTTTATCGTAGGCAGTAGTGATAATTAAAGTTCAGCTGCTCTAGTAGGCTTTTCCTGATATTTTTGTAGTCACATCTTTCAGCACAAGCCATGTGACATGATTTAGTAACAGACCCAGAAGCAGACTACAGACTCGGTTATAATTGCAATAATCTTTATTGAGAGTGAGTGTGAGTGAGTGAGTGTGTGTGAGTGCAGAGCGGAAGGAGTCCGAGAGTTGCAGGGAGGTGAGTACAGACTGACAGGTAGCTTACTGTGTGCCAGGTCTGAGACGAGGTTCAAAGCTGGAGATGAGAAGGGCAGCATAAGTGTAGAGGAACTCTCTGACTGCATGTGAGCGTAGATCTCTCCGTGCAGGAGTGGAGGACCCCGCTCCATATAAATGCTGCTAATTAAGGAGTGCAGGTGTGGATGAAACCACAGTTGTGAAAAATAATCAATGAGAGGAGAGAGAAAACAACACACAGCTCGGATCACCACACCATGCTCCACAGAGAGCATCCAAAGCATTAGAGGGATCTCATTGTTCAATGGTATCAGTCAGGAGAAGGGTACAAAAGAATTTCCAAGGTATTAAATATATACCATGGAACACAGTGAAGACAGTCATCATCAAGTAGAGAAAATATGGCACAACAGTGACATTACCAAGAACTGGACATCCCTCCAAAATTGATGAAAAAATGAGAAGAAAACTGATCAGGGAGGCTGCCAAGAGGCCAACAGCAACACTGAAGGAGCTGTAGGAATTTCTGGCAAGTACTGGCTGTTTAGTACATGTGACAACAATCTCCCGTCCAGGGTGGCAAGATGGAAGCCTTATCTCACGAAGAAAAACATCCAAGCCTGGCTACATTTTGCAAAAACACATTTGAAATCTCCCAAATGCATGTGGGAAAATGTGTTATGATCCAGTGAAACCAAAGTTAAACTTTTTGGCCATAATTCCAAAAGGTATATTTGGCGCAAACACAACACTGCTCATCACCAAAAGAACACCATACCTAAAGGAAGGGAAGGGAAGCATGGTGGTGGCAGCCTCATGCTTTGGGGCTGTTTTTCTTCAGTTGGAACTGGGGCCTTAGTCAAGGTGGAGGGAATTATGAACAGTTCCAAAGACTACAGCATTCACTACATTATGCCTCAATTATCCCCAGCTCCAACATCAATTGGATCTCTTTCTGCAACACAGAAATCAGTGTTTCTGGAATCCTGTAGCTCTTCTGCCAGGCTGGAGCATTGTCCTTCAGACAGATCTTGTGGAGGACAAGAGAAGTGAAACCTGGTGTTTCTATAAAAAGTTCTGGGTCAAGCAGCGGTTTGATCTCTGCCTGTTGGATGGATGAAAGATGTGAAAGATCAATGTGAATAGGATCTGCTGTTGAGAAGTTTGTTGAGAAAAACTTCTCACTTGTGTCCTCATCTTGAACACTGCACACAAACAGCTGATGGCTCACTGGTTGAAAAGAAACCTGGAACTCTTTAAGCAGATCAACATGAAATATTTGGTACTTTTTCAACCTTTCAAGCATATACAGTTCATAGTCAGCTTTCCCCACTCTTTTTGTAACTTCATACGGCCCATGCCATTTAGTTAGCAATTTGCTGTCACTAGTTGATGACGATAACAGTACCTTCTGTCTGTCACCATGGGTTGAGATGCCGTCTCGGCACTGAGCCCATGTTTTCCCTCATCCCTGCCTCCCATTGAGCAGCGTCTCAGCTGGCCCCCAGCTGGCAGCATTATGGACGGCTGGGGCCAATTAGTCTTCATCAGCTGGGGCGCTGCCAATGAGGATAAATAGGAGCAGCCTCGATGACTCGGGGCTGCGACATAAGCACTGCTAGGCTGAAGCCCCTTCGTCTGGTGTCAGCCTCAACTCCCCTTGCAGCATTCCTGTGTTTGTATCCCGCTGTGAGGATGTACGTCTTGCTACCCCCACGTCCGGTACGAGCTGCTTACCTCTGCGCTGTGCAACCTGTGAGTGTACCTCTGCATGAGTATCTGTGCTCTCCTCATCCCTTATCCCTTACCCAAAATAAACCATCTCGACTCACTGGCTTGTCCCTGGCTCTGATTGCCCGGCTCCCTAGAGCCGGATATGACAGTATGTCGCAGCCAGAAGAGTTGCCGGCGGCCGTGAGTCGCTGTGGAAATGTACCTTTCTGTCCGGGTGTCAGCGCTGCTAGCATGCCGTTTCCCAGGAGTCACTTCCGGCGCCAGGGCGACGAGCTAAGGTCCATCTCGGAGGCTGTCGACGGGACATTCTTCACCCTGCACGACGCCTCCAACGCGAGACGCTGGCATCCGGGCCGTGCTGAGGAACTCCTGGACTGTCACCCTCACTCTCTGTACCATCTGGAGGACAGTGCCAGGATAGACGTTGCAGGAACACAGCGAGAGAAGCTCCACGGGGTGGATGGAAATCCCGGCAGGGAGTCGAAGTGGGCGACGTCTTTCCCCGCTTCGGAGTCCCGTTCCTGCCGCCATTCCAGTCCGGGAGTTCGCGCCAACCAGAGGACTTCCCCCGACCTGCGCCACGTCACTCGGGATTCCCTTCTAGGAGCCGCAGCTGACAGCAGTTATGTCCGGGGTCGAGTGGCTGTCGCGAGCTCTACTGTGTTTCCTGTCACCACCTTCAGGCATGTGGCGGCGGCAGTGAGATTGATGGTGAGGACTTCAGGGCTACGAAGCTTTCCCGTGCTCGACGCCTTCCTCGTCTCGATCTCCGATCTGGAGCGGCGAATCCTGGGTTTCCCCCTCGCTTCGTCCCCTGGGAGTAGTCGTCATCACATCGCCGAGTCACCTCTGCACGAACCTCGTCCGGATCCAGTTCTGGGTCATCGTCAGGACCGTTCCTCCCACGCAGCTGTCATCCCTTCGCCTCGTCAGTGTGGAGATCCTACAGCCTCGTCCTCTGAGCCTCGTTCCCCCGCTGTCATTCCTGGACATTCGGGCTGGCTCACCCCGGCTGTTTCCCCCTCCTCCTCGACGCGCTTCCTGACCGCTGTGTGTGTCTGGAATCCCGGCCTGGTGAGCTCTCTGCTGGAGACAACGCGAGCGATCCTCAGACGAATTCCCGGGGGGTCCTCCGTTATCGCCGGGCGGGGAGAGGGAGAAGCAGATTCCACTACAGCAGGCGATACTCAACCTCCAGGGGGCAGGCAAGTCATTGTTTTTTCACTCCTGCTTAATGATTTGCTCTGTCACATCCCTGGAGGAGAAGTTCAGGGTTCGCAGCTCCCTGAACTCTCCCCACCTGCTGTAACCTGTTTTCCTAATCCCGCATCCTCTGTGTCTCTCTCCGCCGAGCGGTCCCCGGCTCCGGGTCAACGTGGTGGGATATGGAGAGGGCCTGTGGTTCCGCAGCTACATTGCGGACGGAGGAGGGGGACTGACTGCTGCGTGGAGTCTACGCTGACGACTGAGCGTCCCTGGGTCTCCACGGAGGAGCGGTTCGGTCCAGCGGGACGAGATTCTTCTGGCTTCACGCCGAGTGGGTCGTCGGCGGGGTTACCTGAGCTGGAGGAATCTCAAGCTGCGCTGACCATCGTGCTGGCTGCGGGGCCCGACGCGGCTAGATGGGAGCCTGACAACGACCTCCTGACGACGGATCCTGGATCTTCGCAGTCCTGGACGGCGTCAGAACCCGAGATCAGGCGAGTGCTCTCCTTTCTTTTCTCTCTTTTTATCTTTGAGCACTTCAGCCTATCTCCAGGGGAGACGAGCAGGGTGCAGCCGCCCGCTGCGTCTGAGCTCGTCTCGCCGGGTTCTGGCGCTGCCGGTGATCCTGATCCCGGTTCTGTTTTCTCTTCTGAGCCTTCTTCCAGGGTCACCGGCGAGGAGTTGCTGTTCCTCGTGGTGCTGGAGGGTCCGGGTTCAACGTTGGAGGTCGGTTCTGGTGCAGTGTCCAACGTGGGTTCGCCCGAGACCCAATCGGGGTCCAACGTGGGTTCGCCCGAGACCCAATCGGGGTCCAACGTGGGTTCGCCTGAGGCCCGATCGGGGTCCGACGTGGGTGCTGCCCCAGTGTTGTCCAGGTCCGGTGAGGAGGTGGCCGTTTCCCTGAGGCCCGCCGCCCTCGTCATCGGCTCTCCCCTGAGCCTCTTCCACCGGGATCCGCTCTGACCCTTCGTCCGTCTCAACGGTCCTGGTGGTTGAGTGATGCGGGTCGACGACCCGACCCGCAAAACTTTCGGTTCGGCGATCTGGTTTCCCCCCACTGGTCTGTGTTTGCCTTTGGGCGGCCTGGTTCGGCAGCCGTTGGACTGGATTCCTGGGATCTGGGTCCAGAGTTCGCCGTCCGAACATTTCTCTTCCCCTGATTCGCCAGCTGGACAATGGGCGGGGAGATCTCCGGAGCCATCTCGGCTATTTTTGGACTCTGCCTGCCATACACCTCGGGTGTCACTTTTTCTTTTATCGTTATTAAGGTCACTTGGGTGTAATGTCTGTCCTGTTGGTGGATGTGTATTTATAGTGCTGTGCGTTTTCCTTCCCTCGTACCCAGCATTTTATTTTTTGTACCATGTTTTTAGTCTCGTTTTTGCATTGTAGAGTTATGTTTTGTTCCCTTTCAGACCATACTCTGCAGTTGCCCATTCATTCCAGTCACTTTCATTTCTTTAGGTGACTGTGGGTATTTATATATTCATGTGTGTGGGTTTTTCTTTGCCTGCACTCAGTATTTCTTTTTTATGCCCTGTTGGTTCATTATAGAGTCATGTGCCTTGTTTTCCGTAACACCATGCTCTGTAATTGTCCATTTGTTCCAGTCACCCTCACTTTTCTTGGTGACTGTGTGTATGTACTTATATTGGTGCTGTGTATTGTGTTTTCCCTTTATTTGACCATACTCAGCATTTTTTGCCCTGTACCTTTTTGGTGGTTCTTTTTTTTTTTTTTTTCTCCTTGCTCTGGGTCACGCATGGTTGGTACTCTCTGGGTAGTATGTAACCGGCGTGCTGACCCAGTTCTTCTCCCCATCTGTACCTGGGTTAATTATTCTGTTGTCAGTATTGTATTTGGGTTTTTCTTTCCCGCTACCCTACATTGCCCCATTGGTGTTGTCCTTCCCTTGGCTTCTTCCCCTCCGGTCCGCCTCCCTTCCTCCCACCCTAGGTGGGGGGGGGGGGGGGGGCTGGGGTGTTCCTGGTCGTTCAGGAGCCCGACCTTGAGGGAGGGGCTCTGTCACCATGGGTTGAGATGCCGTCTCGGCACTGAGCCCATGTTTTCCCTCATCCCTGCCTCCCATTGAGCAGCGTCTCAGCTGGCCCCCAGCTGGCAGCATTATGGACGGCTGGGGCCAATTAGTCTTCATCAGCTGGGGCGCTGCCAATGAGGATAAATAGGAGCAGCCTCGATGACTCGGGGCTGCGACATAAGCACTGCTAGGCTGAAGCCCCTTCGTCTGGTGTCAGCCTCAACTCCCCTTGCAGCATTCCTGTGTTTGTATCCCGCTGTGAGGATGTACGTCTTGCTACCCCCACGTCCGGTACGAGCTGCTTACCTCTGCGCTGTGCAACCTGTGAGTGTACCTCTGCATGAGTATCTGTGCTCTCCTCATCCCTTATCCCTTACCCAAAATAAACCATCTCGACTCACTGGCTTGTCCCTGGCTCTGATTGCCCGGCTCCCTAGAGCCGGATATGACACTGTCCAGGTTTGAAAACTCTTTCTCTGGCCTTACAGTCATACCAGATCTTCTGGTTCTGTTGAGAAGATTTCATGTTTTCATGTGCAAATGCAGTCATTTCCTGCAGTCTTTCCCTCATTTTGATGACATATGCCACCACATTTTCTCCTCCTGCTTTTGGGCTCTCCCAGAAGTCTTTCAGAAGGTCCAATGGTCCTCTCACTTGGCAGCCATACAAGAGTTCAAAGGGGGAGAAAAACGATTGATGCTTGTGGGACCTCCTGATATGCAAACAAAAGGTATGACAACCCCTCGTCCCAGTTAGTACCTGTCTGAGAGACAAACTTGCGCAGCATGTTTTTCAGTGTCTGATTGTAACATTCCACAAGCCCATCTATCTGGGGGTGGTAAGGAGTGGTCTTTATACCCTTCACTCCTAACACTTGATACTGTTACGAATGGCTCTTGCGAGCCATTAATAAGAGCCAAGGGCCAACCGGTGAGTTTGCGTAGTTTATTAATAATAAGGGAAAAGGAACACAACGAAGGAAAAGAGCCTCGTGGGGCAAAACACAAATAATATAAAAGGTACACTTATGAATAATGATGAGGAAAGAGAGGAGGGCTGGAGCTGGACGTAGGGACTCCAGCCTAATCCACACTGAGAGATGAGCGTGGATAATGTGAGGTCGCAGCCCTGAGCAATCAGGACCGGTCCCTTTTATAGTGGTTGACAGCGCCTCAGCTGATGAGGTAATTGGCCTCCAGCCGTCCTGTGGAGCTTGACAGCCGGAAGCCCGTTGAGATGCTGTCATAACTACTACCCAGGAAGCAGCTAGCCACCAAGGCTGCTTGGAAAAGCGCTCCGGCCACCGGCGGAGTGAAGAAGCCTCACCATTACAGGCCCGTGGCTCCGAGAGAGATCCGTCGCTACCAGAAATCCACGGAGCTGCTCATCCGTAAGCTGCCTATCCAGCGCCTGGTGAGGGAGATCGCTCAGGACTTCAAGACCGACCTGCGCTTCCTGAGCTTCGCCGTCATGGCTCTGCAGGAGGCCAGCGAGGCCTACCTGGTGGGTCTCTCCTTCGCTAAGAGGGTCACCATCATGCCCAAAGACTTCCAGCTGGCCCACCGCATCCGCAGAGAGAGAGCTTAGACTTTCTGCTGCACATTCACCAACCATAATGCTCCGCACTGTGTGTCTATATATATATATATATATATATATATATATTTATAGTAATATGTACATATGTTTACTAGCTGTTCTTGTTTTTTCTTGCCTTCTGATTGTTGCTCTGAGTGTTGCTATCCCTGTGCTGTTGCAATCCTGGAATTTCCCCATTGTGGGACTAATAAAGGCTTATCTTATCTTATCTTATAACAAAAGCCGGGCTGAGGAGGAGTATGGCCTGAGCGCGGATGACATCGGCGCACAGACCATGACAGGACCTCCCCCTCAAGGCCGGGCTCAGAACGACCAGTAACACCCAAGCCCTACCCCCCACCCCCCCTAGTGTGGGCGGATGGGGCGCAGGGCAGGAGGGCGTGAGTCAAAAAAAAAGGAGAGAGAAAAACCCCCCACAACACTGACAGGGAACAAACGAAGCAATCACAGAGTACGGTGGGGATGAGAGGAAAAAAAACACAATACTCCATAAATGCAGACAATATATGGCCCAAATCCTAAAGAAAAAGGAGTGCAACAACAGGAGGGGGCCTAGAAAGAACACAAGGGCATAATAACAGAGATGAGATTATATGAAATCATAATACACCCGTACATCCACAAAATTATGAAGGAACAGAGGAGAAAAACACAGGGATGACAGGCACAATTACACAGTTCGGGGGGTCTCCCCACCCCCAGTGCCCAAACCACCAACAGGGGTAACGGGAAGAATTCAGGCAGCCTACCCGAATCCCAGGCCAGAAAAAACAGTGCATCAGGCGGCCGGACCAGGCCGCCGAATAGAGAGTCCAATGGGTCGGGTGGCCGGCACAGAGAGCCAAATGGGCGTGGCAGTCCTTCTGGCTGCTGACCCGCATCGCTCAGCCACCGGGGCCGCAGGGGAGAGAGAGGCAATGGCTTCCCGGTAGAGGGGAATAGTGAGGCCGAGCCGGGCCGAAAGTGAGGGGTCCATACGGCACCTGGTGGAGAAGGCTTGGGGGGATGATGAAGGTGAAGATGAGGACGATGGTGAAGATGGGGGAGAAGATGAGCCGGTCCAGGGTCCGGTGGCAGGGGATCTGCAGCTCCCTCACCGAACTTGGATTCCGCTGGTGCTGCACCCTCGTCGGACCCCGATTGGGTCACGGTTGCACCCGCGACGGACCCCGATTGGGTCACGATTGCACTCGCATTGGACCCCGACTGGGTCGGCGCCGCACCAGAACCGACCTCCAACCCCGAACCCGGAACCTCTGGCACAGCGGGCGAAAGCAGCTCCTCGCTGGCAACCCTGGGAGAAGGCTCGGGGGAGAGAGAAGAACTGGGAACAGGATCACAGGCAGCGCGAGAACCTGGTGAGACAAGCTCGGATGCAGCGGGTGGCTGCACCCGGCTCGTCTCCCCAAGAGACAGGCAAAAATGCTCTTGAAACGAAAGGAGAAAGACAATACAGAGCACTTGCCTGATCTCAGGTTCTGACGCCGTCCAGGACTCCGAAGATCCGGGCTCAGACGGCAGGAGGTTGTCGTCAGGCTCTCACTCAGCTACGTCGGGCTCCGCAGCTGGCATGATGGCGTCCGCAGCCTCTGGATCCTCCAGCACCGATGCCCACGCCGATGGCCCACACGGCGTGGTGGCAGGGGACCCTCGACCCGCTGGACTGGACTGCTCGTCCGTGGAGACCCGGGGACGCTTCCTCGTCAGTGCAGGTTCCATGCTGCAGTCCGCTCTCCTCCTCCACCCACGACGTGGCTGCGGGACCGGAACCAGGCTCTCCAGAACCGCAGGCCCCCTCCTCATCCGGCGACGTTGGCCTGGCATCGAGGACCGCTCATCGGAGGGGGACACAGAGGATGCGGGATTAATCATTAAAGCCACAGCAGGTGGTGGGAGCTCGGGGGGCTGCGAACCCCGAATTCCACCCCCAGGAGTCTGACAAGGCAAATCACAATAATGAGAATATGGATGAGTTTGGACTTGCCTGTCTCCTGGAGGCTGGATGGTGCCTGCTGCGGTGGACATTGCTCCTCCCTTTCCCCGCCGGACGGCGACAGAGGACCCCCTGGGAGGATGACGGGGAACTGCTCGAGAAGGTTCCGGGACGGGACTCGCCGAAACAGGACTCCAGAGACACACAGCAGCCGGGATAGGCGACGAGGAGGAGGGGGCAACAGCCGAGACGAGCCGGACATGGAGCGCTGACGGGACAGCAGGAGAAGATGGCCCGGGAGATGAGGCTGCGGGGATTCCCCTCTGACGAGGTGCAGGAGTGGCAGCTGTGCGGGGGATTGAGCCTTTGCGGTGAACCGGAACTGGATCCAGACGGGATTTACGCTGAGGAGGGTTGTGGAGGTGACGACGGTTTCTGGCAGAGGGCGAGGCGAAGGTGAGGTCCGGGAATCACCGCTCCTGTGTGGAGACAGAGGCAAGGAGGTCGGCGAACTCAGGAAAGTCACTTAGCCCGGGATTCCTCTCCACCAGTCTAACTGTCGCCGTCACATGCTTCATAATTACAGAAGAATGCACAGTGGAGCGAGCAGCAGCCACTCGGTCCCAGATCTTGATTGCTGTCAGCTGCAGCTCCTCTGGGGGAATCCCTAGTGACATCATGCCCGATGGGGAAAGACCTCTGGATAGTGCGAACTCCCGGGCCGGAACGGAGGCAGGAGCGGGATCCCGAAGCAGGGGGCGACGATTCCTTCTCTTCGGCTTCCTGCCAGGATTTCCCTCCAGCCCACAGAGTATCTCACGCTGTGCGGTGATGTCATATCTCCTTGCGCTTACCTCAGGGTGGTTGACGAAGCGAGGGAGATGATTGAGGACATCCTCAGCTTGGTCCAGGTACCAGTGCACTTCGCTGCTGAAGTCGAGGAGGGAGGCGGTGATGAGAATCTCGTTGACACACTCAAGGGCATCTGCGAGAACGTCGCTCTGACTCTGAGTGCGGGTCCTCCACGACGGCATACTTCCAGCACGGTACCCAGACAGGTAGGAACAACAGTCCAATTTCTGCAACACTCACGGTGGCCGGCAACTCACTGGCTGCGACCTACTGTTACGAATGGCTCTTGCAAGCCATTAATAAGAGCCAAGGGCCAACCGGTGAGTTTGCGTAGTTTATTAATAATAAGGGAAAAGGAACACAATGAAGGAAAAGAGCCTCGTGGGGCAAAACACAAATAATATAAGAGGTACACTTACGAATAATGATGAGGGAAGAGAGGAGGGCTGGAGTCCAGCCTAATCCACACCAAGAGATGAGCTTGGATAATGTAAGGTTGCAGCCCTGAGCAATCAGGACCAGTCCCTTTTATAGTGGTTGACAGCGCCTCAGCTGATGAGGTAATTGGCCTCCAGCCGTCCCGTGGAGCTTGACGGCCGGAAGCCCGCTGAGACGCTGTCATAACAAAAGCCGGGCTGAGGAGGAGTATGGCCTGAGCGCGGATGACATCGGTGCACAGACCATGACAGATACACCTGCTGTAATAGTTTGAACAAAAAGTTTGTCCCACAGTCCATCAGAACCTCTTTTGTTATGCCTACCCTTGTAAAAAGCTGTATAAGACAATTTTTGACATATCTAGCCTTGGCTAACCTATGGGAGAAAGCTTCAGGGTAGCGAGTGGCGTAGTCCCAAATAACTAGAACGTAACAATGACCGGATGTGCTTTTCTCTAAAGAGCCCACTATATCCATCCATATCCTATCAAATGGTGTGTCTATGATAGGAAGAGACTGAAGCTGGGCACATGGCACCCTTTTTGCTGAGGTAAGTTGGCATACTTCACACGCTTTACAAAACTGCAAGATGTCTGTATACATACCAGGCCAAGCAAAACGATTACCAATTCTGTTCAGAGTCTTCTGAAAACTCATATGACCTGCCCAAGGAATGGAATGACCAAGCTCCATGACTTTGTACCTAAACTGCAGGGGCAAAGCTAATACCTCAGTGTGGCCCTTCCATTGGTAAAGGAGGCCTTCTCTCACAACATAAGTAGCATCATCTAGAAAACTAGAGTTGCTATGCTTGACACCTTCAACTTCTGTCACCTTGTGTTCTGAAGAGTGCCTAGATCTGAGGGGATGTCAAAATCTAGCACATGTGGGGGTTTAAGCACATTCTTTTTCTCTTTCTGTAAAGCAGCCCTGAGCTTTTCCCTTCTTGTCTGAGCTCTTGACTTGTGTAGCTTTCCTGGTGCTGCTTCCCAGTCTACCCCAAAAATGGCAGCTCCTGAAAATTTGTTTTTGCACTCTGTGCTCTTATGGTGGTATTACAAGGTTTAGCTGACAGAGTAGCTGGTTCTAGCTCTACTTCACAAAGTTGGTTTCTTGGATTAGTATGTTCTTGACTAGACTCGTTAACTTCACAATCTGCTTGGTGCAACAGATCATATAGTGTTGGAATATAATTACCAAGAACAACTGGAAAGGGCAATGTGGGCGCTAATGCTACAGTTAGGAGAAAAGTCTGGCCTCCTACTGGCCTCCTACTGTCAGATACACCTCAGCTGTGGGATAAACATATTTATCACCTTGAATGCAGCCTATTAGTGGGGTATCGTCACTCCACTTTTCTCTGGGGACCAAACTGGACAAACCCAATATCCGATAACAGGCCAAATCACGTAATGCCACCCATTAACCAAAACTGGAATTGTTCTGTCAACTTTTGGCACCATTTCAATCACACTTGGCCTTGGAACTGAAGACAAAAGAGCTGGTTTGTTGTGATTAATGGCTGGGCAAAACTGCTTGGTATGGTCTAACCCACTACAGTGATAGCACTTGACTTCCTGCTTGAATGATTTAGGTGGAGCCTCATTTGGGCGACTAATGGCTTGAGGAATGAACGGCTTATTGCGAACTAGGTCTTTCCCTTGTACTTGACCAGACCTCCATTCCCCACCATCAGACTTATTTGGATGGGCATGATGACTCTCCCAGCTGTAAGTGGCATTACGGCTCCCTTTCCTGGCTGATATGAAGACCTTTGCCAGGTGAGCAGCTTCCTCTGTTGTCTTGAAGTCAGGTTCTCTGATCTAGATTTCAAGCTCTGGATGAACCATTCTCAGGAACTGTTCCAGAATAATAATCTCTGATATTTCCTTCACACCCTGCCTCTCGCCCAAAGATTCTGGGATGGGCTCCAGCCCCCCCGCGACCCGAAAAGGATTAAGCGGTAGAAGATAAATGAATGAATGAATTTCCTTCACAGTGGACTTCTCTGGCTTGGCCCATTTGGGAAACAACTCTTTCAGATGAACATGCAGTTCTCTAGGTGTCTCAGCAGGTTCAATCTTCAAGGATCGGAATCATTTTCAATAGGTTTCAGGTATAATTTCATATGTTGCTAAAATAGCTGCTTTGACTTTGTCAAAATCTTCAGATTCTTTAACGTCCATCAAAACATATGTACTGTGAGTCTTTCCAGTGAGCAGAGGAATGTCACACCGCCCATCCGTCTTTGACCAGTGACAGACACAAGCCATTCTCTCAAACGTGGTCAAGAAGTGTCCAATATCATCATCTACAGTTGATGGCAGCAATTTGGGTTCCCTGGGGGCAAGGGGTTCCCTTTCAGATCTAAAGGTAAGGTAGTTTTATGTCCATTTTCTTCTCTCACTGTTGTCACTTCTCTTTGTAAAAGTAAAAACTGTTGCTGCATTTTCTTCCATTTTAGTTCTTGATGGGCAGCCTTTTTCTCCATTTGCTGTTCTTTCACTGCTTGAGGGTGAATCAGAGATTTCACCAGACCTGCAAGTTCATCCACCTTCCCCTCTGCTGATAACTCTGCCCCAGTTCTTGGATAGGATGATGCACTGGCTCCATGGTCTGGCTCTTCTTGGTTATTTTTTCTTCCTCTTGTCATTGTGCTACTGAAAATGCAGGCCCAAATTTCGCTGCCACCACTTGTAATAGTTGGCCTAATGTGGCAGGAGGCACAGTAGCACAATAATCAGGAAGCAGACAATGGATTAACAGTATTTTGAATTTATTTAAATCTTCAGGTACAGTCATGTGAAAAAATTAGGACACCCTGTATAAGCCTGTGTTTTTTTTAACTTACAGTGGTGTGAAAGTGTTTGCCCCCTTCCTGATTTTTCATTTTTTTGTATGTTTATCACACTTAAATGTTTCAGATCATCAAACAAATTTAAATATTAGACAAAGATGACACAAGTAAACACAAAATGCAGCTTTTAAATGAAGGTATTTATTATTAAGAGTAAAAAAAAATCCAAACCTACATGGCCCTGTGTGAAAAAGTGATTGCCCCCGCTGTTAAAACATAAATTAACTGTAGTTTATCACATCTTTGGAAAGCTGAGTTCAATTTCTCTAGCCACACCCAAACCTGATTTCTGCCACACCTCCATCAAGAAATCTCCTAAATAGGACCTGCCTGACAAAGTGAAGTAGACCAAAAGATCCTCAAAAGCCAAACATCGGGGACTTCCGGTGACGCGCAACAGCATGGACGCATAAAAACTGAGCTCTGGCTCTAGCTCTATTTTCCCCTGGACTCGAGATCTAAATCTGGGAAAAACGGCAATATTTTGTTGTCATAATGAGCGGGGACAAATTCAAGAAAGGCGGATACGGGCTACGAAACAACCCTGATAATGAAGCATCAAAAGGAATCTCGGCTAATGAAACGGACCTAGCATTGGACCAACATGGCGACCACATGGCTGGTTTGGACCTGATTCGAGTTACCATGAGCGAGGCCATGGCAGCTGGAATGGCAACTCTTCAAGCCAAATTAAAAACAGATTTACAAGACTTTCGTTCAGTAATTCGTGAGGATATGAAGAAACAAGTGAATGAATTCACAGCAGAAGTACAGCAACAGCTGCATGATGTGGGAGAACGTACAAAACAGGCTGAAGAAAATATGGCAGAAACGGAGAGATGGAACATTGGCGTTAAAAACACGCTTGTTCAACTGTTACAAAATCAGCGGGCACTTAAGGATAAGGTATCCGAAATAGAGGGCCGGGCCAGGCGGAATAATATTCGCATATACGCGGTACCTGAGGACTCAGAGCAAGGCACATCTGTAACTTCCTTTGCCGAAAGTCTCATTAAAAAAGAGTTTGGTGATGTTCTAAGCCAAGATTACGACCTCGGCATAGAGCGTGCTCATCGTGCCTTGGGCCCAAAGCCACCAGCAAGTGCCCCGCCACGTTCAATAATAGTCCGCTTCCTTCGGTTTACAGTTAAGGAAGAAATACTCCGCGCTGCATGGAAAAAGGTAATATGCATTCACAACAAGCAAGTGTATTTTGACCATGACTATGCGGTGGAAGTACAGAAAAGAAGAAAAGAATATATCCCCGTTAAAAGAGCTCTGAAGGAGAAAGGGATTCGCTTTCAAACTCCACTCAACAAGATGCGTATTTTTTACGCATCAGGAAGTGTTCTCTACAATAGTGCCACAGAAGCCGATGAAGATTTACAAAGGCGAGGTATCGCCACGGTCCAGATCACCGCTGCCAGAAACAGAGCTGCTCAGACGATGACGGAGGAGATGCTGAAGCAGCTTTTGCCATGGGAGTCGCAGAGGACCCGCCTTGGGGATTTCCATAAACACATCCGGGAGAGGCTGAGTGAGTTTCAGCGGATGTCAGAAGAAACAACGGTGGACTAATGAGTACTCTGCGAGAACATACGGCCTTATTATGGTGAGAACAGTTTCTCTGTTTTATTCACGATCATGACTCTGTAGTCTTATCCGATTTCACTATTGATGAAAGGGCTAGAGCCTGCAGACTCGAACTGAGGGTCACCAGACTACTTTACTCCTACTTTACTACTGATTTTCCTTTATTATTATTGTTTTTTTGTTTTGTTTTGTTTTTTTTTTCCCATGATGCTCACCGTGGAGAGGGGCCCCACCTTGTGGCCAGTCCCCTCTTTTTTCAAGGCCCACATTGTATCCTTCTTATTGGAAGCCCAGTTTAATGCTATGTTGTTTCATTGTTCAGCATGTTGATGTTTTGCAGTTGTTGTTCTGAGGTCTGGGATGATATTTTGTTCTTATATGTTAAGCTATGTCTTTTAGATATTATAATATCTGTCACTAAATGTTAATGGAGTGAATAATCCTGTAAAAAGAAGTAAACTGCTGGTAAAGATGGAAAAAAGAGAAAGTAGATATTGCATACTGGCAAGAAACTCATCTATCCAACACAGAACATGATAAATTAAAAAGAATGGGTTTCAAAAATACATATTACTCCTCTCATAGAAGTGGCAAAAAACGAGGAGTAGCTATTTTGATCTCTAACAGAATTAATTTTGAATTTATATCTGAATCAAGTGACAAAGAAGGCAGATTTATTTTAGTGAAAGGTAAAATTGACCATAAAGAGGTTACACTATTGAATGTAAGATAAGCCTTTATTAGTCCCACAACGGGGAAATTCCAGGATTGCAACAGCACAGGGATAGCAACACTCAGAGCAACAATCAGAAGGCAAGAAAAAAAACAAGCAAGCAAGAGCAGCTAATATACATATGTACATATTACTATAAAATATACATATACACACACACAGACACACAGTGCAGAGCATTGTAGCTGGATGGAATAAATATATGAATTTATAAACACCCACAGTACGGAGCATTGCAGCTAGGTGGAATAAATATGTAAATATATAAACACCCACAGTACGGAGCATTGCAGCTAGGTGGAATAAATATGTAAATATATAAACACACACAGTGCGGAGCAATGTAGCTAGATGGAATAATATGTAGATATATAAACACACAGTGCGGAGCATTGTAGCTAGATGGAATAAATATGTAAATATATAAACACACACAGTGCAGAGCATTGTTGCTCGATGGGATGAAACAGCATAACCGTCTACTTAGTTATCCTACATGGTATGATTATGTGCCCATACATATTCTCACCCTCCATAGCGACCGGTATTTTCCTAGTTGTATGCCGGAGGGGACCATTGTGTAAGTCTATTGCATCTTTTGCATTCAAAAAACTATTAGTTTGTTACGTCTTTTTGCTATCTCTGCGAGCAGCCCTGCTTAGGTTGTACAGTCTGACAGCCGTTGGTAGGAAGGACCTGCGAAACCTCTCGGTTGTGCACCTGGGATGATGTAGTCTGCTGCTAAATGAGCTCCTCAGTGCATTCAGTATGTCCTGCATAGGGTGGAACTCGGACTCCAGCAGAGATGACAGTTTAGCCACCGTCCTTCTCTCTCCTATCTCCTCCACCGGATCAAGGCGCTGCCCCAGGACAGAGCTAGCTTTCTTGATCAGTTTGTTCAGTCTCTTCCTATCGGCTGCAGTAATGCCACTGCCCCAGCAGACCACTCCAAAAGTGATGGCTGATGCCACCACCGTGTCATAGAATGTCTTCAGCAGCGCTCCTTGTACAACAAAAGACCTGAGTCTCCTCAGCAGGAACAGCCTGCGCTGTCCCTTCTTGTAGAGTGCGTCAGTATTGTGTGACCAGTCTAGTTTATTGTTCAGATGAACACCCAGGTACTTAGAGGATGTCACCATCTCGATGTCTGTTCCCTGTATATTTACTGGTGCTGTGAGGGGTTGCCCATGCCTGCGGCAGTCCACCACCATCTCCTTAGTTTTCCTCGCGTTGATCTGGAGGCAGTTCCGATGGCACCAGTCCATGAAGTCCTGGATAAGCCCTCTGTACTCAGCTTCATCTCCATTGGAGATGAGGCCAACGATCGCAGAGTCATCAGAGAACTTCTGTAGATGGCAGTGTGTTGTGTTGTGTGAGAAGTCCGCAGTATAAAGAATGAACAGGAAGGGAGCCAGCACCGTTCCCTGGGGGGCCCCGTGCTACCGATGATCGTGTCGGACACACAGTCCCGGGTTCTCACAAACTGAGGCCGGTTCGTGAGGTAGTCCAGGATCCATGATGACAGGTGCTGGTCCACCCCTGCGCGCAGCAGCTTGTCCTTCAGGATCATCGGTTGGATGGTGTTGAAAGCACTGGAGAAGTCAAAGAACATGATCCTCACCATATTCCCGGGCTTCTCCAGGTGGGACAGAGAACGGTGAAGGAGGAAGATCACCGCATCCTCCACCCCAATGCCATGCTGGTAGGCGAACTGGAGTGGATCCATCGCTGGTTCCACCAGGGGGCGGAGGTGAGCAAGGAGCAGTCTCTCCAGGGTCTTCATCAAGTGGGACGTCAAGGCCACCGGTCTGTAGCTGTTCAGGTCTTTGGGGTGGGAAGTTTTTGGTACAGGTACCACACAAGATGTTTTCCACAGCTGTGGTACCCTCCCCAGCTTCAGGCTCAGGTTGAAGATGTACGTCACAATCCCACACAGCTGGTCTGCACAGGACTTGAGGAGCTTTGCGCTGATGCCGTCCGGTCCCGACGCCTTCCTCGCCTTGATCTTCCTCAGCTCTGTCCTCACCTGGGTCCTGGTCAGGGTCAGGATGGGGGGCTGTGTGTTGGGAGTGGGGGGGTGTTGGTGGAGTGGGGAGTGGGCAGCAGGACTTGATTTCTTTAGAGGCAGCAGTGGTTGTTGTGCAGTCAGGGGGGAGGGCGGTTGGTCAAACCTACTGAAAAACAGATTCAGGTTGTTCGGCCACTCCCTGCCCCCCGTGGCCTGGGGGGAGGTATTCTGGAGCCCAGAGATGGTTTTGAGGTTTCTCCAGACCCCGCTGATGTCGCTCTGTTGCAGCTTGTCCCCCATCTTCTTCCTGAAGCTGTCCTTGCCTTCTCTGATCTTTCTCCTCAGCTCCCTCTGTACGGACTTCAGCATCTCCCTATTCCCCGACCTGAAGATCCTCTTCTTCTCTCTCAGAAGTGTTTTTATCTCAGGGTTGATCCAGGGTTTGTTGTTTGAGCAACGCCGTATGGTCTTGGTGGGAACGGATTTGTCCACACAGAAGCTGAGGTAGTCTGTGAAGGTGTGAGTGAGGCCATCGATGTCCTCACCATGTGGATCGCAGAGCTGCTTCCAGGCCGTGGCTTCAAAACAGCCCTTTAGAGTGTCTGTTGTCTCCTCAGACCATAACTCCACTGTGCGCATGGCCGGAGGTTGTCTGTGCACTAGGGGTTTGTACACCGACCGGAGATGAACCAAGTTGTGATCCGATCTCCCGAGTGGGGGGAGTTGTGATGAGGTGTACGCCTCCTTAGTGTTTGCGTAGAATAAGTCCAGTGTTTTATTGTCTCTAGTGTGGCATGTGACATACTGGGTGAACGTGGGTAGAATGGGAGATAGTGAAACATGGTTGAAATCGCCTGAGATGAGGAGAAGAGCATCTGGGTGTTCTGTCTGCAGCCTGCTGGTTACTGAATGGATGACGTCACACGCTGTCCCAGCGTTCGCCGTTGGATTTGCATAAACAACAATGCAGATCACGTGTGAGTGTTCTCTCGGGAGATATGTAGGCCGCATGCTAACAGCTAGCAACTCAATGTCTTTGCTGCAGTGTAGTTGTTTAACAGTGATATGTCCCGGTCTGCACCAGTTGTTGTTAACATACATTATCACTCCACCGTCCCTTGCTTTGCCACTGTCTGGTGTTCGGTCTGCCCATATCATGTGGAAACCCTCCAGCTCAATGTTAGCATCTGCTGCTAGTTCAGTTAGCCACGTCTCAGAAAACAAAAGGAGAGAGCACTCCCGATATGTGCTATCGTAACGGCAGATAGCCGCTAGCTCATCTACCTTTCCCAGTAACGACCGTACATTTCCCATGACAATAGATGGAAGGGAGGGTCTGTACCTTATATTTTTTGTCCTTCGCCTTACTCCAGCTCGGCAGCCGCGGCGTTTTCGCCTCAATTCTCTCGGTATGTCGAGTTTTTCCAATGGGACCGGGTGGCGGTTGAATGCTAGCAGCTCTTCCCTGCTGTATCGTATCCTGCTATAAACAGTGGCTCCGTCCACCGGCTCAGGAGACATTTGGGACGATCTGTGTGTCCGTGATATAAGTGGAAACGCTCCCCCTGGGATTAATATTGGTTTCTATAAAAAAGTTTTTGATCTGACTACTAAAGAATCTCATGGACCTTTAATTTTTGCTTGAGACTTTAATTTATTGTTAAACCCCCAATTAGATACAACAAATACTAGAAGGAAACGTCTGCCTATAGGGAAACGTGTAAAAAAAAATGCTTTCAGACTTAGAACTTATTGACGTATGGCGCTCTGTACACAGATCCGCCCCTGGATTTACATTTTACTCTGCGCCACATTCTTTCCACTCAAGGATAGATTATTGTTTTATGTATAATAAAGACTTAAACAGGATAAAAGAATGTAGACTTGGTCAAAGATATATTTCTGACCATTCTGGAATTTACCTAAGTTTACACCTTGACGGCAGACAGAGAATAACATTATGGAGATTAAACACAGGTATGCTAAATGATCTCTCCTTTCTACAGTCCACGTCAACCGATTTAAATTTGTACCTACAGGATAACAATAATGGCGAGACAAACCCCAGCATCGTGTGGGATGCAGCTAAAGCGGTTTTGAGGGGGAAAATAATTGCAAGGTCGGCCATGCTTAAAAAGCAAAAGACCCAAGAATTGTTACGACTACAAGAGAGACTGAAAGATCTAGAGAAAATACAACTGACAAAGAAAAGTCCCACTGTAACACAACAAATAAGACAAGTTAAACAAGACATAGATAGGATACTAGGTGAGGAAGTCGAGAAAAATGTACGGTTTATGAAACAGAGATATTATGAGGCAGGATCTAAGGCATCTAAACTGTTGGCATGGCGACTCAAGAAACAACAAGCTGAAAATTCAATTTATAAAATAAAAGATCCTGTAAGTCACAACATTTTAACTGATTTAGATGGTATCCAAAAAATCATTTGAAACATATTACAAATGCCTATATAGTCAATCTGTGCCGGTTAATAAAAATGCAGTAGTTGACTTTTTGGACTCTTTGGATCTTCCTTCACTCGGCACAGATGCAAATAATAAGCTTATGTCACCAATAACACGAGAGGAAATTGACAAGGCCATCTCTAACCTTAAACCTAACAAGTCACCTGGTACCGACGGGTTCCCCCCTGAATGGTACAAGAAAATGAAAGAAAGTTTGATACCTCTACTAGAAACCAGTTTCAATTATATTCTGAAAGGAGGCCCTGTACCTCCGTCCTGGAAGGAAGCCTTTATATCTGTTATACCAAAAGAGGGAAAGGATAAAGCAGACTGCAAATCATATAGACCAATAAGTGTATTGAACACAGATTATAAATTATACACAACTATTTTGGTCAAACGAATGGACACTGTGATGCCCTCACTGATTGATGAAGACCAAACAGGCTTCCTAAAAAAATAGACAAACTCAGGATAACATAAGGAGAGCTCTACATATAATTGAACAGATTAATAAGAGAAAGATAAATTCAATTATTCTCAGTCTTGACGCTGAAAAAGCTTTCGATTCAGTTCAGTGAGACTTTCTCTATTTGGTAATGAAGAGATTTGGATTCTGTACTGATTTTATATAATGTATTCAAGCCCTTTACTCTTCCCCTACTGCTAGAATAAAAATAAACGGAAGTCTTTCTAATTCTATACAACTACAACGTGGATGTAGACAGGGTTGCCCCGGAAGCCCCAATTTATTCAATTTATTTATAGAGCCTTTAGCACAAGCAATACGCCAAGAGACCGCACTAAAGGGTATTCAGATTGGTGAGAAGGAATATAAATTGAACCTGTATGTGGATGATGTATTGATCACAATTTCAGACCCGGTCTCTGGTTTACCAGTGTTGATGAAAATGTTAGAAATGTACGGTTCGTTCTCTGGGTACGCTCTTAATATCCATAAAACTCGGGTTATGACTTTCAATTTTCACCCTGGACAGGAATTAATATCTAAATATAATTTTAATTGGTACTCTGACCATATAAAATACTTAGGAGTGTACCTACCCAAAGATTTGTCACAATTGTATGGTATGAATTACAACCGACTAAATAAAGAAATAATTAGTAACTTTGATAGCTGGAGTCTGCTCCCCCTTGACTTTAGCAACAGAATACAGGCAATCAAGATGAACATCCTTCCTAAATTGTTATATCTCTTCTCATCTCTGCCAGTACCAATTCCTGCAAACAATTTAGAAAATGGAATAAACACATTTCAAGGTTCATTTGGCTTAAAAAGAGACCAAGAGTTAAGTATTCTACTTTACAGTTGCCGAAGGAGAGGGGGGGCAGGCTCTGCCCTCCTTATGAGACTATTTTCTATCAGCCCAACTGAGACCACTGGTTTGTTTGTGTGACCCATCTTATTATGCAAAATGGAAAACAATTGAGATGGCTTTATCTGAGGTCCCAATTCAATCTAAACTAGGTACCCTTGAAAACGAAACTACTTCAATAACTAGTCAGTGGGTTAACCTGGCATTTAAAATTTGGAAATCAGAGATAAGAAAACTAAAACTCCAGGAAGAAGTTAAATTGCTCAGATGGCCAGCAAATGATCCTGACTTTCTGCCCGCCTCACATGATTTTAGATTTAGACAGTGGACATTCAGTGGCCTTACCACAGTGTGTACAATGTATGAGAAATCAAACTTAATGTCATTCGATACTTTATGCAGGAAGTACAATTTGGAGAAACAAGATTTTTTCAGATACTTGCAGCTTCGCGATTTCATTAATAAAAGGATACAAAGCAGCAATATTAAAGAACCTTCATTATTTCTCAATATTTTTATTAATGCATATAAGTCAACAAGTCTTAAAAACCTTATTAGTAAGCTATATTGCAGTTTAATGACACTTAAAACAGACTCAACAACATATATAAAGCAAAAATGGGAAAAGCAAATGACCATTGTAATAACTGATGACATGTGGTCAAGGGTTTGGGAGGTGCAATCCTCATCCACCAACTCCGGCACCTGGAGGGACTTTTGCTGGAAGACTCTTATTCGTTTTTTTCATAACACCCAATCAGAAATCCAAGTACAGTGGGGTTTCTGCACACTGCTGGAGAGAATGTGGAGAAACAACAGCAGACCATGGGCACGTATTTTGGTCTTGCCCACACATTCAGCCTTTCTGGACAGACGTGGCAAATGTCATTTCTAAGGCACTGGACTTTGATATTAGCTGCTCTTTTATTTTGTTGTTCCTCGGATCTTTCCCTGACAAGCTGACTGCATATGATACTTACCTCCTGAAAATCTTCTTGGCATCAGCCAAAAAGGCCAGAACAAAGTGCTGGTTACAAAAACAGCCTCCCACACTGAACCTTTTCACCTCCATAATAGATAATATAAGGCTCATGGAACGCATGGCCTATGCCCTGCGACTCCAAGAGGAGCTAGGAAAAAGAGGTTGGAAAAAATGACTGGACTTCACAGGATGTGACAGTATTTATTAATATGTGGATTCGGAATTGTATATTTTTATCGTATCTGATTTGTACCATAATAACCATCCCATGACCTCATATGTTTGTGTTTTATAGATGAAAAATGTTCATAAATAAAAAGTTTCAAAAGCCAAACATCATGCTGCGATCCAAAGAAATTCAGGAACAAATGAGAAACAAAGTAATTGAGATCTATCAATCTGGAAAAGGTTATAAAGCCATTTCTAAAGCTTTGGGACTCCAGCAAACTACAGTGAGAGCCATTATCCGCAAATGGTGAAAACATGGAACAGTGGTGAATTTTCCCAGGAGTGGTCGGCTGACAAAAATTACCCCAAGAGCGCAGTGACGACTCATCCAAGAGGTCACAAAAGACCCCACAACAGCATCCAAAGAACTGCAGGCCTCATTTGCCTCAATTAAGGTCAGTGTTCATGACTCCACCATAAGAAAGAGATCAGGCAAAAATGGCCTGCATGACAGAGTTCCAAGACGAAAACCACTACTGAGCAAAAAGAACATAAAGGCTCACCTCAGTTTTGCCAGAAAACATCTTGATGATCCCCAAGACTTTTGGGAAAATATTCTGTGGACTGATGAGACAAAAGTTGAACTTTTTGGAAGGTTTTTGTCCCAATACATCTGACGTAAAAGTAACACAGCATTTCAGAAAAGGAACATCATACCAACAGTAAAATATGGTGGTGGTCGTGTGATGGTCTTGGGGCTGTTTTGTTGCTTCAGGACCTTTAAGACTTGCTGTGAAAAATGGAACCATGAATTCTGCTGTCTACCAAAAAATCCTGAGAATGTCCAGCCATCTGTTGGTGACCTCAAGCTGAAGCGCATTGGGTTCTGAAGCAGGACAATGATCCAAAACACACCAGCAAGTCCACCTCTGAATGGCTTAAGAAAACAAAATTAAGACTTTGGAGTGGTCTAGTCAAAGTCCTGACCTGAATCCCATTGAGATGCTGTGGCATGACCTTAAAAAGGCGGTTCATGCTCGAAAACCCTCCAATGTGGCTGAATTACAACAATTCTGCAAAGATGAGTGGGCCAGAATTCCTCCACAGCGCTGTAAAAGACTCATTGCCAGTTATCACAAATGCTTGATTGCAGTTGTTGCGGCTAAGGGTGCCCCAACCAGTTATTAGGTTTAGGGGGCAATCACTTTTTCACACAGGGCCATGTGAGTTTGGATTTTTTTTTCCCTTAATAATAAACACCTTCATTAAAAACTATATTTTGCATTTACTTGTCTTACCTTTGTCTAATATCTAAATTTGTTTGATGATCAGAAATATTTAAGTGTGACAAACATACAAAAAAGGAGAAATCAGGAAGGGGCAAACACTTTTCACACCACTGTGTTTGGACATATGGATATTTAATATCAATGTTAAAAATACTGGGAGATTCATGTAATACAACTAAACAATTAAAAATTAATTAAAGACTTTTTTTTTCATTTTTTTCTGTAAAATGTAATTCTAAACAAATAGTGAGGAATAAATTAGGACACTCCCCATCTTTTTTAGGACACCCCCACATTCATTTCCACTTAAAATGGCTAAAATAAATGTTAAAAAATGCAAATAAAAACAAAAACAAGGTTAGACATCGATATGTGAACATTTCTTAATAAAGAACTGAATATTTAATGGGGTGTCCTAATTTTTTCACATGACTGTAGTTGCAGTAGCCATTGCACTGTCAGAGTGCACACCAGATGTCTGACCAACATCACAGACAGATGTGAAATGGCACCTTTTATTCGGTGTCACCAGGCCTCTCTCTAGACAAAACCATATACAGGTTAATTCACATTGTTATACTAAAGTAAAATAAATATAAATGATAATTGCAATTTAAATATACCTTACCTTAGACCTTCGACCTTAGTTCCTCTCATCGCTGAAACGACATTTGGTCACCAGCTCCTTCCATTTATCCCTCTCTGCAGGGAGAGAATTGCCATCAATGAGGTTCAAGAAGACAGAACCGAGATCTTTCTGGAGTGTTCTCCTCCCGGTGTGCTTTGGTCTGCAAAACTTCCTGGTACCAACTGGGTTGAAGTCAGCCACCGCATGTGCCGCAGGTCGTTTTTTTTTCTGGTAGACGAAGGAGATGTCCCATAAAGGAGAGTCTTCTCTCCATCACGTAGAGAGAGAGCAGTTTGTCCCTGGTCCTGTTGTATACATCAACGTTTACAACCCTGTCACGGTAACTAATGTGTTGGATTTTTCTCAGGCATTTTGTATGGAATACATCCACTAGGTTTTTTTATTTTCACCGTTTCTCTTCTGGTCTCTAAGTCATACAGGGTTGTGGATAATACGAGTGACCTGTACAACTTGAGTTTGACATGCAAAGACAGTTTCTTGTCCTGCCAGTTCTTGTTCAACCTCCTGAAGCATGCGGTTCCTTTTGCTATTCTCGAACTGACATCTTTGTCTTAGTCTCCATCGCTGGCTATGATACTTCCCAGGTAGGTGAAATTGTCTACCTGTTTGAGTGCATTGTTGTTGTACATCACATCCTGTGTCTGTTGGAAATCTCCTGCAAACATGATCTTGCTTTTTTCCTCACTTATTCTGAGACCCACCTTGCCTACAAAATGTGCCAGGTTGTTTGCCAGCACCTGCATGTCAATTTTGTTGCTTCCTAGTAAGGCTAATGTCATCCATAAAGTCTAGATGAATTTTAATATACACACAGTGATATTTATCACTACTGTTTATGACAAAACTCAAAACAAGAAACCCAATGTCATGTTTGGGGTCACCACCCCGTCCATGACTTGTGGCTGTAGGTTTTGATCATCTTATTAATTCCAACTGGCAGATTGAGCCTCGCTCTCTGTCAGTCCTACAGTCATGCTTTTCCCCTCGTACCAGATGCTCACCAGCTGCTTGAATCACCACATGCACACATACGCACACACGCACGAGCGCGCGCGTGCGCTCACACACACACACACACACACACACACCAGTTCAATCAGCCATGCACCTGTCGCCACAGCTGTGTTCACTTGCTCTCATTTGGGGATTGTGTATTTATTGAATAGAGTGTGACTGGCTAGTGCGGCAGCTTCAGCGTCTACTTTGGACATTCCGGCGGCCTCTGTTGGTTTTTTTCCCGGACTGTACAGTGTTGTACCTCAGAGCCTTTCAACTCCGACATGTTAGTAAGTCTGTCCTTTTATAATGCCTTTTCTCTCCGCTCCTGATCAGCCAGGAGAGCGTTTTGCATGTAACCCCAGCCCAGCGTAGCTGTAGCCGGCTGTCTCACGCATAGGCACAGTGACTGCTTTTGGACATTGTTGTATATTCACCCTTGTGTAAATAAACATGTTGCATGCTGCATTTTGGGCTCGCTGCCAATTCTTATGTTCACTGTGAAGTTACGCAGCAAACATGACAGTAAGTTGCCACCAAGAGAGCCCAAGCAGTGCGTAGTGTGCCTTTTTTAATTTTTGCACATTTTTTCCTACCTGCTGTTGGAGCCGTAATGGACTTTTGGAGCGACGCGGAGCGGCATGGGTTGGTCCGTTTGAAGGAAGCCTTTTCCCGGGTGCGGGGGCAGTATCCTCCAAGGCTGTTCGTGTCATCCAGGATACTGCAGCAGAGGTTTTACAGTAATGTCCTGACCTGTTGTTTTTCCCTGAGTCGGCGGACATTCTTCATTCCATCCTCGCTCTGCAGAGAGAGGAGCCTGGGAGGGAATCGCCAGCGGTGAAGCGGCACCCGATGCGGAAGAGGCATTCCGGACGTGATGGGCATACCTCCTTTTTCAGGTCTTCCGCTCCAGTCCCGCCCGTGTCTCCAGAACTCGGGTCCACTCATTCTCCGCAGGGGTGGGAGAAACGCAGATTGACTTTGCTGGAGGAGATTGATCCCCACCTGGAGGAGGAGAGATCGATGGCCGCCATTTCCTCTCCAGCACTGTTCAAGGAGGCTTCTCCACAGTCAGTGGAGGAGTCCAGCCCCGGTACAACCAACGCGAGGAGCTACCCCTCGCAAGCTGCTGCAGGAAACACCATCAGCCAGGAGAACAGGCAAGTTTTCCTCCCTTCTGTTTCTAAAATTATTGAAAATTCTTGCCTGTTCTCTGTTCTCTGCACACCCGTCTCTGAGTGTGCAGTCCCCAGAAGTCTCTCCACCTACTGTAGCCACTGTCATCCCACTTATCCTCTCCATATCTCCTCCTGCTCCCTCTGAGTGTTCTCCGACCCTGGGGTTCCAGATGAAGGAGGAGCCCGAGAGGGAATTGTCAGTGTTGGAGCAGCCCTTGACACGGAGGCGGCATTCGCGGCGTAAGCAGCCGTCCTCCTCCATCAGCCTGTCTGCTCCAGCCCCGTCCCTGTCACTGGAGCTCCAACCCACCTCGACTCCAGCCCTGGATCGCCGGAGAAGCCCCATCTCCTCCTCGCCAGCAGCCCGTCCTTCATCCTGTGAGACCATTTCCGCGGCAGCCCTCTCTTCCAGCTCGTCCTCGCCAGCTATCACGCCAGCCTGTCCTTCTTCTCCAGCTGCCGCACAGTCCATCTCCTCAATGGCTCCTTCCGCTGCTCGGAGGCTCTCCATGCCGTCTCCGGAAGTCTCTGTCTCCATGACGCTGGGAGTGGTTCATATTCCTTCCATGATGGGGTCCAAGCTCTCCGGAGCCAGGGAGAGGGATGACATCCCACACTGTACATCAGCAGGCAGCATCCACGGCCAGACTAACAGACAAGTTAATTTTCATTCCTCTCCAACTCATAATGAACTAGAAAAGCACTCGGAGAGCGCAGACCTCCGCCAAGCGCCACAGTTCCCCCCATACAGTGTTTGTGTGTACGTTGTCAGATTCCTTGACCATGAAAACATCTGAGTAGCAATTGGATTCACAATGATAGGATTAGTGGTTCAGTAGTAAAAGCATTACCTCCTTGGCAGAGGTAATAAACTGAAGTGTTGGTGTTGTGTCCATGTCCTGCATCTGCAAACTCCCAGGCTGGGGGCGTTGCAATTGAATGAATGAATGAATTAATCTTTATTTTGAATAGATTAAGAGTACAGGTTAAAAGAAAGTGAATAATATAACAAAGGGGGTAATAAAATCCAACAAAGTCAAATTAGACAATAGCACCTCTGATTATACAATTCAACATAAGTTATCCGAAATATGTGATGGCTGAATCCGCAGCTTATATTGCCCACCCATGTTCCATCCAAGAATTCAAAAGAAAAAACAAAAGAAGTCATGACACAACTGCGTACAACCCACAGGCCAATGGGTTATGCGAGCGTTTTAGATCACTGAAAGCAGCACTGAGGGCTTCACTGACGGATGCCAATTAGGTAGACGGGTTGGCGTGGGTTTTATTCAAAATTCAAACGTTTATTTCAAACTCAGGGTTCATATTAAATGCAGAACTAAAAGGAGTAGAAAATAAATAAATAAATAAATAAATAAAAGTATATACAGATCAGCAGACAGTCGGCGGTCTTGTAACAACAATAGCATACAATATTGGACTCAGTATAAAATGGAACGCCACCACTTCCAAATGCTGGAGTGAAGTGTGAGTGACGAGTTGACAATTGCTGATATAAGATGATTGTTACATGGCAGCAACCTTCTCATCAAACTGTAAACATTGTTACGTATCAACTCGCCAAAAGACGGAATGTTCACAGACACAAACATCTTGCTTGCACTCGACCTTTGTGGTACATCTAATCTTTATCTTTATTGGGGTTGCGCTCCGCGGCCAAAGATGATTTGGAAACTTCCCCGGCAGAGAGCTTCTTTTTGCGGAGCTACTATGGCTGACCGGGGAATTTCTGCCAAATAATCCAGCGGCGGACAGCTGGCCGTCTGAGCTTTTGCAGCGTTGCGCAAACACAGGCACACAGCATGCTGCCAAGCAGCTCGTTTTTGCGCAGCGCCTATGGCTGGCCGGGGAATTTCTGCCAAATAATCCGGCGACGGACAGCTGCCCGTCTCAGCTTTTGCAGCGTCGCGCAAACACAGGCACGGTGGCGGGCCCAGCCCACCAGTGTTTTCCGCGTGCTTTTGTGCCTAAAACGTTGAAGAACGCGGAGTTTATGTTGGTCAGACACGATGACCAGCGCCCTCCATTGCGCCTGCGCACATGTTGAAAATAGCCGTATGTCAGTGTTAAAGAATGCTTTAAAAAATTCCTGTATCCAGACGGTGATCCGGATCATCCCCAAAATTTAATCAGTTCTTCCTTGTACCATTTCCAACAACGCCTGAAAGTTTCATGGAAATCCGTCCAAGACTTTTTGAGTTATCTTGCTAACCAACAGACAAACAGACAGACAGACAGACAGACAGACACACAGACAGACAGACAGACAGACAGACAGACACACAGACAAACCCCGGCAAAAACATTACCTCCTCCTGGCCTTTTCGGCCTGGCGGAGGTAAATATCTTGCCTGATTCCTGGTAGGTAGGCTCAGAAAGAGCAGTCCCCTGAGCCCTCCCCACCTGCTGCTGTTGAAAGTGACTCACCTACCCTCTCCATCTCTCTTCCTCTCGCCTTTGAGCATCCATCGGCCCGGGAGCTCAGTCACTGGACTAAGGGGGAGCCCACAGCTCCGCAGAGCTTCCATGGACAGAGAGAGGGCACTGCGACTGACTTGAAGCCTGTGCCAATGATAGAGCGTCCCCTGGTTTCAGTCTTCTGGGGTCCAGTGCAAGGTGAGACACCACCTCCAGAATCCATGCTGGGAGAGCCACCCACGTGGGAACCTTCACTGGAGGAGGCAAAGACTGCGACCACTACCACGCCTGCTGTGGAGGCTGCTGTAGCAGAGTCAGCGCCCAAGCGGCACCCCTTGGAGGCCGAACCTGGGAGGACATTGCCCGGATCGCTGAAGTCCTGGACGGCGGTGGAGCTTGAGCTAAGGCAAATGCTCTCTTTTGTCTTCCTTCTTTCCCTCATAGAGCATTTTTGCCTAGCTCCAGGTGAGGAGAGCCAACTGCAGCCACACGCTGTACCTGTGCTCGCCTCGCCGGGCTCTGCCACTGCCGGTGACCCTGGCCCCTCCTCCTCTGTATCTGAGTCCTTTTCTAGGGTTGCCGGAAAGAGGTCCACGTCACCAGATGAGATGGGGGACCCAGGCTCACCTCCGGAGGATGTTGTCGCCACTGTCAGCCCCACTGTTCCAGTGGGTCCAGCTCCCCATCTGCCCAGGTCCCCGGGGAGGCCCATAGTTGACCGCCTCCTGGCCTGGATTCTCATGCGGGCTGGCTGGCCCAGGGTCAGGATGACGTGGAGGTCAGCAGTGGCCCAGCCGGGCCCCATCGTGGGTGCAGCAAGGGTCCTCCTGGGCTCCAGCATGGGTGCAACCATGGCTCGGTCGGGATCCATCGAGGGTGCAACCACGCTCCAGTCCCAAGCCAGGAACATCGAGGGTGTAGCCGGCCAGCTTGGGGACACCGAGATCCCATTCTCCCTTCCAGAGGTCCTTAGGGTGTCCCTTCCTCTTCCGTCTGGTTCCGCCGTGATCCGCCTGGCCCTGCCTCCGGGAACCGCAGGGGGTCCCCTTCTTCAGTCCGGCCACTCACCTTTCAGCATTCCGGTGGGTAGGCCGCTGCCTCATTGCTCTCCCCTGGCCTGGGGGCTCAGCTATGTGGGCCGGCCGCCCGAAGGACTTGGTTCCTGGGCCAAGTGGTCTTTTTCCTTTGATAGGCCGCCTGACACTGTTCAGCTGACTGCCTGCTGGCCTTGGGACTTGGGTCGGCCCCCTGAACTTACGGCCACCCGCTGGGCCTTGGACTCTGGCCGGCCCCCCGAACCGAGACACTCTTGGGGTTGGGCGATGTTATTGTGTTGTTTTGTGGTGTTTCTCCATCCTTGTTTGATTCCTCCTAACCTGTTTTCCCCCACCACCCGCCCTGGTTTGGGGTGTTGGCCTTTCGGGTGGGGGGTGGGGGGATAAGTTTTGCTCTTTGTTTTGATGGTTTGGTGGGTGTCTGGATTCCACCCCTTGGGAGGGGGGCACTGTCATGTTCGGGGTCGCCATCCCGTCCATGACTTGTGGCTGTAGGTTTTGATCATGTCTTATTAATTCCAGCTGGCAGATTGAGCCTCGCTCTCTGTAAGTCCTACAGTCATGCTTTTCCCCTCGTACTAGATGCTCACCAGCTGCTTGAATCACCACACACACACACACACACACACACACACACACACACACACACACAACAGTTCAATCAGCCATGCACCTGTCACCACAGCTGTGTCCACTTGCTCTCATTTGGGGATTGTGTATTTATTGAATAGAGTGTGACCCGCTAGTGTGGCAGCTTCAACGTCTACTTTGGACATTCCAGCGGTGTCCGTTGGTTTTTTTCCCGGACTGTACAGTGTTGTGCCTCAGAGCCTTTCCGCTCCGACATGTTAGTAAGTCTGTCCTGTTATTATGCCTTTTCTCTCCACTCCTAATCAGCCAGGAGCGCGTTTTGCATGTAACCCCAGCCAACGTAGCTGTAGCTGGTTGTCTCACGCATAGGCACAGTGACTGTTTTTGGACATTGTTGTATATTCATCCTTGTGTAAATAAACACGTTACATGCTGCATTTTGGGCTCGCTGCCAATTCTTATGTTCACTGCGAAGTTACCCAGCAAACATGACACCCAATATTAATATATACAAAATTTAGACAGACTTCTGTGCCAAACACCCCCTTCCTATCCCACCCCTTTAGTCCCTCCCAGAACCTTTATTAGGGCAACTGTGTTGCCAGGACACCCTGGAACAGACAAAAAGACAGGAAAGGTAAGTACCTTTGCAAATGTTACAGCTTGAAATTGGAAATTTACTGTGAACACATAATTTAAAATATAATATTCCCGGGCCACAACAACACAAACACTCAGAAGCAAAAGATCAGTTGAACGTTTTACTTCACAAAGGTAAAATGGTTTACAAAGTATACCAATTCAAAATAAAACCCATAAGTTAAAAATGTGCACAATCTAAAAAGATAAAATCACATTAAATCCTAAAATACCCAAGAATTTGTCCAGGGGGAAATAAATACCATTAATCCAACTGATCTAAACTAGAGGTTACCCCTTACGCTAGACAGGCAGAAAGAGAAGGTTTGCTGTGTTTTACAGTGGGCCGGGTGCGTGTCCGGTATCCATCGGAGCACGATCGAACGCTGTCGTCCTCACCGGTCCCAACACGACGTGCTGTTCATCAGGGCTTGTCCACAGCCCTTGGTACGCATCCCTGGTGGGCAGTTCTGATACCAGGAGAAAGAAGCAGGCAGGAGGAGAGGAGAGGGGCAGGCTCCTTTGATTCCGTTGCTGGGAATTACTTGCAGCACACACACAGCACAAGACTCAACCTCCCACAGACACACCGGGGGCTGATAATCATTTACATGCACACAGATAATCAACACGTTCCTTTCACTTATCTGTGTATGAGCCTTTCTCCACACGGCTGCATCTCCTTCGGCTGGACACTCTGGCATCCTTGCGGCCTCTCCGGTCCCAAGCCGCTGCTGCCAATCCCAGCACCTGCTGTGTCCATCAAGTCCCACTCACACGAGCCTCCCCTCTACGTCCACTCCCTCCACCTTGCCCGCTCCATCAGTCCATCCAGCCGTCCATCTCGATTGAATCTGTGTCCCAATCCTTTTGTTTCACCTTCCATTTTTCTTCAATTTCTCTGTTCCTTCTCATCGTTACCTCTGCTCTCCCTCTTTGACCTCAGAATGCTCCGCCTGAGCGTCACCTCCTTATTCCTCCTCCTCCTCCTTCCCTCCTCTCCCTTCTCAGTCCCTCCTTCCATCCATCCTTCTGTCCTCTCTCTGGCCTCCTATCTCAGTCCTACACTGTCCTTCAATAGATCCCACCGGGGAAGAATTTGCAGCAGGAGCTCACTGATTGGCTCCTGCTGATTAAATCAGTCAGCTCAGGTGTGGACAGTAATCAAACCAAAACACACAGAAGTAAACTCAGATTTCAAAGCATGCAAAAAAACTAAAAATCCAACATGCAATACATTAAAAAAAAATCACACTAAACAGCCCTAGAGCTGCAATAAATTAAAGAACATAAAAGACACACTCAACCCTGAAGCTGCTTCCCTGACACAAGCAACTCAAATTATAAACTAAACTAATGCACTAAACCTAGCCATAATAGTTCTACATTTTGTAGCTCAGAGAATCAGTTGCCTATTTTTTTTGTTCTTCAACTCTCAATTAACTGAGCTCATTTACACCTCTCTTTTAGGTGGAGCAGATCAATCAAACCACCTGCTGGAAATAGCACAAGTTACAATCAATAAATATTAAATATTCAATAAATAAGTCTATAAATAATACTAGCACAAAATGTGCAAATATGCAATGTATAAAATGGTTTGTGCAAATCTAATAAAGTGCAAGTATGATTCAAGTGCATTGTCATTAATTGTAATTGTCTGTCAAAAGAAGTGTAAACAAAAACCCAAATGTGCAAACTGACAAATATAAAGTATATATAAAGTATTGACGTTATCTTCATTACATGAATGATTAATACACTGTAAAGACCAAATCTGCAAGAGGAAAGCTAATCATTTCTCAGTTCAGCTAAATCCTACCAGGCAGCACATTTAGTCTGTGGTGTAGTCCCTTTACCTTTACCTTATATGTGACTTGTGCTGGCAAAATGAGTCTCTCTGAGGAAATTATCAAAACTGAGGTAAAGTTTTTTTTCCATATTCTGTATTGAAAGACCTTCAAAATGATATTTAATTTGTAGGAAGTGCGCAAAAATGGACCTCAAAAAATCTGATTTGTTTATATTTTCGCTAGGTATAAAACTCTCGTTCAATCGGTCGAAAGTTATGTCTTCTTCCAACACATGTATTTTTTTTCCCTTTCTTTCCTTCTCTTTTTTTTTTTCCTTTTTCCCTTTTTTTCCCTTTTCCCTTTTTTTTTTCTTTCTTTTTTTCCCCCTTGTCCTGTCAGGCAGCTAGGCAAACAGAACAGGGATCTGTCACCCTTACTGTGCCAAAACAGATTTACTTTGCCAAGAGCAGCCTATACAGTACCTAACTGTGCACTGTATATTGTTGTAAACTCCACCTGTAATAACTTTTAATACTTTATTTTAATTGTTTTATCCATGGAAGACCCAAAAGGATGGGGAAGAGGGAAAGGAAGTGTGTGAAGGGGGAAAAGAAAAGGGAGGGGAACAGACAAAAAAAAAAAAAAAACGACAACTAAAACAAACAAAAGACAAACTGCTTCTTCCACCAGAGATGTCTCAACACAAGTCTGGTTTCTGCACCTGTTAAAGGAGAGACACTTGTGCGTGTATGTCTGTGTGCATATATATGAGAACGCGTGCAAAATAAGTGTGTGCATGTGAGTGGTTTGTCAGGAAACATACGAGCGGATGGCCGGTCGCAGCAGCTCTCCCCCCGAGGACCCCGAGCAGGCAAGGCAGCGCCACCAACCCCCAGCCCCGAGGTCAGCAAGCTCCAGGAAAGCCAGACATCCACCCACGGAGGGACGATCAAGGGAGGGCAGGCCGCCCGGCGGCCGGAGCGGTGAACCCACACCCCCGGACCCGCTCGACTCCCACCCCCCCAGCGGGGCCAACATCCGTCCCCAGGCCCCAGTCACCAGGAGGCCAGCGACCCCACCCCCCAGGACAGAGACCAGCCAGCGCCCCCCGGCCCGAGCCCCCCCAGGCACCCCCACAGCGGCCCCGCCCCAGCGCCTCTGCCACATACCCCGGGGACCCCCACGTCCAAAGAAGTCCCCTCGCCCAGGTGAGCCCACGTTGCCGAGAGGCACTACCCCCCTTAATCCAGCACCTCCCGACTCGCAGGCACACTCCTACCCTACCTGCCCTACCTGAAGCGATTGCTAAGCTAACGCTAGTTAGCTTAATGCTGGCGCCAGCCATTCCACCTAACACCAGCCTGAATCAAAGCCCAGCTGCGAGGCCCAGCGGAGATACTACCAGGCAGGCGGCTATTTGTTTGACGGGGCTCAGCAGAGATTTCACCCAGGCAGACGGCGGTAGGCGGCGGTGCCCAGCGGAGGACTTACCGTGACTGCAGCGGCGGTGTGCGACGAGACTACCCGAAGCGATTGCTAAGCTAACGCTAGTTAGCTTAATGCTGGCGCCAGTCATTCCACCTTACACCAGCCTGAATCGAAGCCCAGCTGCGAGGCCCAGCAGAGATACTACCAGGCAAGCGGCTATTTGTTGACGGGGCTCAGCAGAGATTTCACCCAGGCAGACGACGGTAGGTGGCGGTGCCTAGCGGAGGATTTACCGTGACCTCAGCGGAGCTCGGTGGCAGCGGCGGTGTGTGACAAGACTCGGTTGGAGGAGCGGGACGGGAGACCAGTTACGGCGACTATGAGCAACGAGACCAGCAACGGAAGGGGCTAGTTGGCTAGCTGAGGCCCAGCTGGATTCGAGGACGATCGGATCAGATTCTGGCGATATAAGCAGAATTTATTTTACTATCCACAGATTTTCCTTTTCCTTCTTTCCAAGAAAGACTGAAGATGGCTGCCACCAGATTAAAAAGTGGGCTGATGGGCACCACTTAATAAGCCTTCTCTACTTCTCTACTTCCTCTTCGTTTTGTCTTTGTGTGTCTGGACCTGCAACAAGAAGGATTTTCCGACAAACTCAACCAAAGGTGAAGTTAAAAAGTTTTATCTGTATGGATTTGGGCTTGGACATCTCACCCTACACTCTATGTGGTCTTTAAAAGCCCTGAGCAAAAACTTCCAAATTAAGGCAAACATGGCTGTTAAGCAAAAATCACAATATGGCAGAGGATATACAGTTAAAGTTCTGTTAGTTCTGCTACTTCTGGCAGGAGATATTCACCTTAACCCTGGACCTGCCACTATTAAACAGCAGACCACTGGGTTAGCACAAAACCGAGCTGTACAAAAGCAAAAACAACATTTATTTTTCCAAACTGTTAATCATGCACGAGTTCTTTGGGACACCAAGGCTAAACCAAAGGGGATCCTCGGCGGTCATTTAAACATACGGAGCATAATCCCCAAAAGAGATGAGATTTCGGTGTTGCTGTTGGACTCAAATCTGGACTACCTTTGTCTCTCAGAAAGCTGGCAACACAGTAACATAGACACTAATATGATCGATATTGTGGGCTACCAGTGTTTTAGAAAAGACAGGCAGGTAGGGAGGGGAGGAGGTGTTTTAATTTACATCAAAGAGAAATATAAATGTCAACTGGTTGATTTGAATACTTCACTTGAATGTTTAGCTGTTAATGTATGTCTCTCTCCGGTAATGAATTTCAACATTGCAGTAGTGTACAACCCACCGTCACACAACTCTTCCTTTTATAATGAATTAAGTGATCTGTTTAAACAACTTGAGAAGAACAGAGAAACAATAATTCATGGTGACTTTAATATCAACTGGTCTGATAAAAAAGACAAACAAAAACTGAAAAGCCTCATGACTAAATTTAATTACCAGCAAATCATCAAAGGACCCACCAGGATAACCAGACAATCCAGAACACTTATTGACATGGTATTTACTAATAAACCAGAACGAATAACCAGAACCTATAATCTTGTAACTGGTCTCTCAGATCATAACATGGTTCTTGCTGTCAGGAAACTTACTAAAAAGCAACTACAGTATTTTGGGGGAGTCGATATTGACAAATCAAATTTTATTATCCCCAAATCAAAAAATGAGGAGTTTGAACATTACTTAGAGAATCAAAATTGGGAGCAGCTCATGGCAACATGTGAAGTAGATGATTGTTGTAATTTTATAACTGCAACAATCACAAAGTCTATAGAAAAATTTTCAAAGCAAATTAAAAGTAGACAACAGAAGATTAGCCTACCATGGTTAAATAATGAAATAAGAAAACTTATGAAGAGGCGAGACTATGCACTGAAAAAATCACGAACCTCCAAACTACAAAATGATCACCTTGTGTACAAAAGTTTAAGAAATAAAGTGGTACATGAGCTGCGAAAATCAAAAATATCTTATTACAATAAACTGATAGATCATGCAAAGGGTAACAACAGTTCCCTATGGAGGCATTTAAATAACTTAACTAATAAAAAAAACGATCAGAAGGGGGTAAAGGAACTTAGAATCAATGGCAAGACCGTCAGTGACAAGGCTACTTTGGCAAATGAATTTAATTCACACTTTGTGGGCTCTGTGGAAGACTTAACAAAAATTTTTGTGCTGCCAAATGTGCTCAACAACACAAATTCCATACTTCCAACAGATACTTTTCACATCGATGAGGTAAATGAGAAGTTAATTGCTGGTATTGTTAAAACACTGTCAAACTCAAAAACTAATGATATCTACAATATGAGCACCTCCTTTCTCAAAATGCACAGCAAAATATTAATCAAACCACTGACTCATCTCATTAATCTCTCCATTAGGTCTAGTACATTTCCATCTGGCTGGAAAAAAGCTGTCGTCATACCAGTTCATAAATCAGGCAGTAAAGACGATATATGCAATTACCGCCCAATCTCTATCTTACCAGTCCTATCTAAGGTTCTTGAAAAAGTTGTAGCTACACAGCTGATAGACTACTTACAAGACAGTCAACTTCTTCATCCACATCAATTTGGTTTTAGACCAAGATACTCAACAGAAACAGCAAATTGTTGCCTTATTGAAAACGTCAAACAGTCCTTGGACAGGGGTAATGTGGTAGGAGCTGTTTTTCTAGATCTCAAAAAGGCTTTCGATACTGTAAACCACAGTTTGCTTTTATCCAAAATGGTATCTTTTAACTTCTCCCCAAATACATTAGAATGGTTTGCATCTTATCTCCAGAATAGAGAACAGTGTGTAAAAGTTCACCAGGATAAATCCTCATTTTTAAACAACCGCATGGGTATCCCACAAGGGTCCATTCTTGGTCCTTTACTTTTCAGCATTTTTATTAATGACTTGCCGTTACACTGCTCAGCTGCAACATGCCAACTTTATGCAGATGATGCAGTTATTTACACAGCTGCCAAGACTCCAGCACAGGCTGCAGATGTACTGTCTACAAGTATGGTTGATGTCCAAGAGTGGCTCCTCAAGAACCATCTATTGCTGAACCTTCAGAAAACAGTCTCAATGTGCTTTTCAATCAAAAAATGTAGCCTGCAACATTTTAAAGTTAATATACATGATCATGACATCAGTTTAGCTACAGAATTCAAATACCTTGGCATTGTACTAGATCCTCAACTCAAATTTAATCTTCATATAAAGAAAATTTCAAAAACAGTAAAAAAAAATCTGAACTGCTTTAAATTAATTAGATATTACATACCTTACGAAGCAGCTGCACTGTATATGCATTCTATGGTTTTTTCTCATATATCATACTGTTTGACAGTCTGGGCTCAAGCAGCCCCTTCCACAATAAGACATATAGGTTCATTATATAATCAAACCCTAAAAATCTTGGACAAAAAGCCCATTAGGTGGCATCACTGTAATGTTTTAAAAAAATACAACCTATTGAGTTTTGAGAGCTTCATTGACCTCTGTCTTCTGAAATTAACGTTCAAATGTTTCCATAAATCAGCACCCGAGCCACTTGCTGGTTTCGTCCAAAGACAGGACAGCAGCAGAGCCACCAGGAGTTCTGTTAACAATAACTGTAAAATATTCCACCGCAGAACCACATTTGGACAAACAGCTTTCTCTATAAAGGGCAGTCACATCTGGAACACAATGCCAAATGAAATTAAAATAATAACGGACTTTAAAACATTCACTAAAAATGTTAAAAACTGGCTGAAAAATAAACAAGAATGTACTCATGTATGAATTATTTGTCTGCAAAGTGAGAGTGAATGAAGGGAAGGAATAAATGTGTTTGTTTATAGTGAGTGACGGAGGGAGGAAGGCCTGAAATAGGCAAATGTGAGTTATGTTATATGTGTTAAATGTGAGTCAGGCTGTTATATTTGTGTATTTATAATATTTATAATATTTATGTTAAATGTGAGTCAGGCTGTTATATTTGTGTATTTATAATATTTATAATATTTATAATTGTGTATTTATAATTTTTCTGCATTGATGTATGTGGTTATTGTGTATATTTTTTATCTTGATTCTTTTTTCTAAAGCCCATCCAGGGACAAGAGTTGCAAATTAGCTAATAGCTATACACTCTATGTGCAACACATCAGATTGATTGTCTTTGATTAATTGTCTATGTTTATTGCACTGTCCCTGTCAAATAAACTAATCTACTACTACTACTACTACCCATACCTTCACACCCACATGTTCCCATGCACACCCCTGAACTCAGAACTCAGAACTCAGAAAAGATTTATTGCCAAGTACATTAACAGATAACTGATAACATACGAGGGATTTGACTTGACACAGAAAACGACCTGCATTCCCGGTGACACGGCTGCATCTGTGAACGCGCCTGCCAGCAGAAGGGTACAGGAAGCATGGGAAAGGGTAATACAATAGGAAGGAGCAAAAAAATCATTGATTTCAGAATAGTGGTCATATATGATCAATATTATGATTACAAGAAAAAAAAGCCCTCAATGCACAGTCAGCAGACAAAAAAGATCACAAGACACAGAGAGAGCAGTGAGTGAATCATCTTTATCATCAGTTTTATGAATCAGTATGAGTGTAATGTTGAAAGTAGGTGTTGTATCAGTTAAGAACAACAAGGACTCTTTGGCAGGAGATGTTTTGTCTGGCTGCTGGCATTGTCCTTGGAGCCATGCAGCTGCCTGTCCGAAGGCCATGAGCTCAATGTTTTGAAAACAAAGACTGCAGATGATCAGGAGGATTTTTGTGAGGGAGTCAGATTTCGTCGAATAGTACTGATCACAGAGAGAAAAGAACTTTATATTCTCTTACAGATTTAGTACTTAATCCTTCATTGCTGGACGTTGAATCCATCGTGGATGGCCCTAAGCGTAATCATGATGTAATCCACCTTCCGAGACAGTTCTCCATTTGCCGCTATCAGGGTCCTCTCCATATTTTCAATTTGATGGATGCACCTCGCCTGGCCAGCATTTTGATAGGTTGTATCCATCTTCAACAATTTGCGGTACACCAGGACAATCCCAGATCCAATCAGAACGATCCCAATCACCATTACTACGAAGACGTATAAATCTTCTACATCTTCGATAAAAAGATCAGTCAGGCACAAGAGTTTCCAATTACTTGTTTCCCGTAAATAGCCTGTAGCAGCCGTTCCTGCGGGGCAAACAACCTCCCCTTGGGCACTTTTCCTCGTTGAAAAGATAGTGTCAATTGCGTTCAAAGCCCAGCTTATTAATTCCATAATTTCTTTCGATAATCAGCAGTAAAGACACAGACAGACGACAGCAAGCTGGGATCCAGTTAGTTAGGGGAGGAGGAGATAAGTCAGAGCAGGAGAGAAGAAAAAAAGCGTCTGCTCTCTTTGGAGGGCGGAAGTGAACCCCTCTCACTCACCCAGACCGACCCATTCTCTCTCACTCCAGTACCCAGTCAAATTCACTCCTCATTCACCTTTATATCAAAAGGCGGCTGCGAAGCAGATGCAGCGAGCCTGAACATGCACCAGTGCCCGGCAGTGACCAGGGAGGCCACCGGCGCAGGCCACAGAAGCAGACCCCCACCCCACGGCGCCCATCTGAGTGAACAATCAGCAGACCACCGCAGGCGCCCCAAGATGCCACCCGGCATGCAAAGCGCCGCGCAAAGCACCGCACAAAACCGACCCATCATCACCACCTCCATTCATCACTCCCTCACTCACACTTAGACTCATATTCAGCCCCCCGTCACTTCCTTGGTTGTATCTATATATTTAGTAGCATCCAGGGATTTTGACAACATGATAGGTCCCAGGCTCCCCACCAGGCTCCCACGCCCCCAGCAAGAGCAGGGCAACAGGGGTGGGGGAAGACCCCCACCTCCTCCCCCCGCACAGAACATGGTGGGTGGGTGTCGGTTATGTGATATAATTGTGTATAAATGTGTGGAGTACTAAAGTGCAATTAAAATTGGGGGGTTAGTGATTGAAGCATCGTTAGCCACTGTGATGGGCAGCAGAGCCCCCATCCCCCCAAGCCCTCAGTGTCTAAAATGCAATTAAAATTGAGGTGAGTGCAGCCCCACCATGCAGGAAAGGTATCCCCTTCACCGACACAGTGCAGCACACCCCCACCCCAAAGCCCTAAATGTAACAAAAAAAGATCGGGGGGGAAGGGCGGGAAATAAGACTGTGAGGTAGGCGGTCTAAAAGCAAGGCCATCCCCCCCCCCCCCAGAAGCCAGCTTGCAGACTGGTTTATGAGGCCACCCACTGCCCCCAAATCCCAACCCAGGGCGAGGGCCGCCAGTGGAAACAGCCCAGGACCCACCAGCATCACGCCCCGGCGCTCCAGCACCACTAACATGACGGGGCAGCCAAACATACTTCCACTCATCTTACACACACGAACATGGACAACAACAGTCACAATAGTGAACAATGGGCCGGACCCACACAGCGCCCAACACGCCAGGCGATACCCCTGAGCGCCCACGCAGGCCCACAACCACCCACCCCAGACACACACCGACAGCTGCAGGCTGCCCTGCAACCACAGCCACCTCGGAACAACCCAATGGAAACACGGCCATCAGCCTGCGCCAATGACCCCCCAGCCACCCCCCAAGCACCAACACACACCCGCTGCCAATGACACCAGGGGCGATGTAGCAAAGTGTCTCACCCCCCAACACAACAGCAGGGCGGCCGGGACAAGCAAGCCCCAAAACGCCAGCCCCCATGCCACTAGATGGACTGCCCAACCCCTGCCACCAAACAAAGCTCTCCTACCCATACACACATCCTCCGCCCCCTAGACATCTACCCACAAGTAACCGCTTCCATACACACACATAACTCCACCCACCATCACACATACCCACCTACACAAACACACAACCCCACCTGCCCACTCAACACACACCCACTTCCACATCCGCTCATATACAAGCCCACACTCACCCCCACACACACCCCCACCCGCAGACCCCAGTGAACGGGGAGGGCGACCCAGGATGCGGGCACCAGCCCCAGGGCGGCACCAGGGCCCCAGGAAACACACGACCCCACCGGGCAAGGATGCACCAGAGACAACCCCCACCGCCGGCGCACACCCGACCCCAGCCCGGGGCGGAGGGATGCCCCCCCCAGCACCAGGGGCCCAGGGCCAGACCCAGACCCCCCCCCCCCCCCGAGGGGCGAGACCAGCCGGCCAGGGGCCACAGCCCAACCCCCCCGGCCCACCCCACAGCCCCCCCCCCAACCACCCCCCCAGGGCCAGACAGACGGCCACCCCGGAACAGGCCCCCCGGACACCTGCGGTCGGGGCGCAGCCAGCCGCCAGAGGTGCCAAGGAGAGTGAGTGTAAAGGGAGTGTAAAGGTGATAACTACAGAAACAAATGATATGGCCTGTTCAAACTGATGTCATCATATCTGAGATAAGTCTTGGACAGCTAAGACCCTGCCCACTGACTATGGGTTTGGGGTCCAAGGTCAAGGTTAACATTCCCTTTGCACTATTAATATAGAACAAGTAAAGCTAGTGTCACCAAACTTTTTCTTTTTTTCCCCGTGTCCTGACAGGCAGCTAGGTGAGCAGAAAGGAAATCTGCTACCCATATTGTGCTAAACAAATTTACTTTGCCAAAAGGAGCTTTATACAGCACATATCTATGTACTGTATATTGTTGTAAACTCCTCTTGTAATAATTTTTAATACTTTATTTATATTATTTTACCCATGAAGGACCCTACAGGAGGGAATGGGGAAAGGAGGTGTGGGGAGGGGAAAAGAAAAGGGAGAGGGACAGACAAAGAGGACAAACAAACTAACAACAAAAAACAAACAGAAGACAGACTGCTTTGTCCACCAAAGAGGTCTCAATACAAGTCTGGTATCCGCACCTATTAAAGGAGAGACATATGTGTGTGTGCATCCATGTACGTGTGTATGAAAGCGTGCGCAAAATAAGTGTGTGCATGTGAGTGGTTTGTCAGGAAACATACGAAGAGGGCGGCCACTCACAGCAGCTCCCCCCCAGAGGACCACCCACCCCAGACACACACCGACAGCGGCAGGCTGCCCCGCAGCCACAGCCACCCCGGACCAAACCAATGGCAACACGGCCACCTACCCGCGCCAACGGTCCCCCCGACCACCCCTGACCACCCACATGCACCCAGCACCAAGGACACCGGAAGCAATGCGACAAAGCACTGTGACACAACAGCAGGGGCAGGCCCCTGAACCGCCAACCCCCAGGCCACCAGATGGCCCACCCCACCCATGCCACTCAACGAGGCCCCCCCACCCACACACATCCCCCACCCCCGCACGCCCACCCACAAGAACTAGCACCTGCACACACGCACACCCACGCCTACCCTCGTGCGTGCACACACACACACACACACACACACACACACTCACCATCACACATGCCCACCTACACCCACACAAAACCCCGCATACCCACACACAACCCATACACGTGGGCGCACCCACATCCGCACACATACACAGGAACCTACACACACCCAAACTCACGCACACCTGCACACACACACTCGCCCACGTACACACACAAACACACACACACACACACACACAGGCTCTGGAGGATGGGGGGAGGCGACCCCCCCGGGACGCAGGCACCAGTCCCCAGAGCGCCTCCAGGGCCCTCGGGGAGGGCACAACCCCAATGTCAAGGATGCGCCAGGGCCGGCCCGCATCACCGGCGCACACCCGAACCCGACCTAGAGAGGGAGGGCCCCTCTCCCCCAGCACCAGGGGCCCAGGGCCAGACCCAGCCCCACCTGGGAGGCAAGGCCAGCCGGCCAGGGGCCGCAGACCACCCCCCTGGCCCCCCCGCAGCCACCCCCCCCACACACACACACACACACCAACCCCCCTAGGCCAGACACACAGCCACCCTGGAACAGGCTCTCCAGCCTCTGGCCCCAGTGGATCACAGAAACCCCTCGTGGTCAGGGCGCAGCCAGCCACCAGAGGTGCCAAGGAGAGCAAGCCACCACCCACCACTCCTCAGGTTATAGAATTAATAAGCGGGGACCAGACAGAATTGAATTCAGCCAGTTGGTTTTTTGAGGAGGCAGACATTCTCTCCAGGCTAAAATAATCTGATGTTATTATAGTGAGTTTTACACAAATTATTCTTGATTTCCAATTCATGAGGATAGTTTTCTTTGCGATGCATGAGGCAGTGAGAACAATGTGTGACATCCTTGCCTGTATATTTATTTCACTTAACTCACCTAATATGCAAAGTGTGGGTGAGGATTGGATACAATACCCAAGCCATGCTGATAAGTCTTCACATGTCTTCTGCCAGTGTCACCAAACTTGATACACAGATTCACCCTGAGACCCTGACCTCTGACTATGGGTTTGGTGTCAAAGGGTCAAAGGTCCCGGTTAGCTTTCCCTATGCCTTATTATTATAGAACGAGTAAAGCTAGGGTCACAAAAGTTTGTACACAGGTTCACCCTAACCTCTATGCCCCTGGCTTCAATTATAAGGTCAAAGGTCAAGTTCAAATTGCTTTTTAAACTATATCTCTACAAGAAAGAAAAGCAGGCTCACCAATCTTGGTGCATCGGTTGACCTTGGGTCCCCAACCTACAACTATAGGTTTGGGGACCAAAGGTCAAGGTCAAAATGCACTGTATACTATATTGCAACAACAATTACACCTAGGCTAACCAAACTTTGTACACATATTCACTCTAAGACCCTGACCTTTGACTGTAGGTTTGGGGACAAAAGGTCAAAGGTCATGGTTAGCTTCTCCTATGCCAAATTGCTATAGAACAAGTACAGCTAGGGTCACCAAAACAATAAATCACAAACCTCCCTGTTCTGAAGAACCCACCTGGGGCCTCATGTATAAATGGTGCATATGCACAAAAACAAGGCGTACGCAGATTTTCACGCACACAGTGGGATGTATAAAAACAAATGTGACGTGAGAATCTGAGGGCCAAGCTGCAAAGTCTCCACCTGCCGTGAGATGTTGCGGGCTCTCTGCAAAATTTTGTTTGACTATCAGGTGAGTCTGTTAAACTAAAAACAACAGTTGAAACTCAGAATGTGTTAAAATAACATTTCTACTTCATGACATAATGATGGGCTCAGGGAACACACACACAGGCTCGGGAAGATTTAAGGCTTTTATTCAAACAACTGGTGGTGTTTGAGTGCGCGAATGGAAGTGTGGATGTGGTGTGGGTGAACAGCGTGCGTCAAGGGCGGAACAGCTCGCCGTGCAGCCAGGTAACCCTGAGGACAGAGCAGAGCAGGGAGTTAGCTACAGTCACATGCCCCGTGGGAAAATAACCACAATGTACTGCTTACGTGCAGGTGAGAAGGTGGCTGGCGTTGGCGATGCAACTGTAGCCTGGAGGACAACGCGGCTGCGCGCTCTCGACGTGCTGGTGAGAGTGTGGCTGAGGAGAGGCGAGGAGGAGGAATTCCACCACCCTGGAGATCCACCTGTGCACAGGGGAGAAGCTGGAGAGAAGGTAAGACGAAAAGTGCAGCTTGCTTGGAGAGAGATGCGCTGGTTGGTAACAAACCGGACAGGCGCTGGAGGTTTTGGGAGCATTGTCAAGCAGATGACTCCAGGCCGAAGCAGAGGGCAGAGGGGTTTATATAGGCCGATGCTGATGAGGCGCAGGTGTGCGCGCCGCTGGCGCTGATGACTGGAGAGAGCGAGGTGTAACACTTCAGTTAAAAAGATTTGTCTACAAATTAGTGGTTGAAAAACATGATTATTATTACAAGATTTATCTCCAAAACTCGGCTTATTGAGCGCAGTGAAACCCCGATGAATAATAACTAATTTCCCTCAGATCTAACCTGCCTCATTCATGGTCCAAAATAGGGATGGGCTTATCAATTCTCCAGTATCGATACTTCAATACCAGCTGTTCAATACTTTGGAGTAGACACTTTTTTAAATATCGCGATGCCACCATGTTAGTAGAAAACATGCAATTTGTTTTCAATTTTGAGAGTTTCAGGCATTAAATTTATATGTGAAAACTGGGCATCCTGGCAGAACTAAAAACAATATGTTTCACAGGTCTGTGGTGGACCACTCCCAGTTACACGGGGTGAGACTGGACATCCTGGCAGATAAGCACATCTGTCGCGAGGTCTGTGGTGGACTTTTGCCAGTCGGTGCATCGTGACATGCACTACACAAAGAGCAGAGATAAACAAACCTATCATCTGGTCAGTCACTGCAACAGATACTGGAGTCAGTTTGTCTTGGCCTGTCCTTGCTACTGATAATACCTCTATCTGCCAAGAATGTGTCGCTAGTCCAGCAAAAGCTAGCGGTACTCAAATACTTTGAAAGCAGTTTCATGAAATGGTCAGTCAGAAAGCAACTCATACCAGCTCGGACGTTGCACGGGTTTGCAGGGTTGGGAGTTCCTGGCAGCAGAGGGTGGGGTACAGAACTGCGTAGAGGAATCTGATCAGACCTAAATGAAACAATCATTGTTGCCCGTGACAGACTGCTATGATGATGATGGATGCCGTGCCACATGATTATGGCAGTCTATCAGAAGTCAGAGCCAAAGACTCACTCAAGTGCACAGCCTCAGTCAAGCACTCACTGACTCTATTGCAGAGCAGCATGACAGCGTCGTCATCATGGGTGGAAGAAGTGGCTGAGACAGCAGTATGGATGGGTGTGAGCATTGTTGCTGCTGATGTTGAGGATGATGATGATGCTGCTAGTGATGGCATCATGGTTTAATGCAGGTTCTTGAGCAATATGTTGATCTTTCAATTTAAGAAATTGAATACTGTATGAAAGGTCAGTCAAGTCAATTGGATTCATGTATTTTTTACTTCTGAAATGTTATGCCATTCATCCAAATTCTATGGTGATACCAAGCAGCATAATTTTGAAAATAAACAAAATAAGCACTATTCAAATTTGTAAAATAATAGTGCAAAAATAAATAAATAATAAAGTAAAATTAAAAAAAACCCATTGCGTTGTGAAAAAAAAAATCACACATATATGCTGCTTGGTATTCCCATAGAATTTTGGTGAATGGGAAGACATTTCAGAAGTAAAAAATGCTTGAATCCAGTTCACTTGACTGAGCTTTCATACAGCATACAGTACTTACCCACCTGGATGACTAAGAATGTTCACCAAATTAAAAAAAATTAATTAATTTTCCATTCATTTTAAGTCTTAATTATTTTTATTATAATTTAAAAAAAATATTTTTATTTACTTTTCTCATTGTTCAGTCTTATTATCATTTTGTAAGCATTTCTTTTAAGTATTTATGACCATGAGTGTTATTCATATTTCATATTGCCCTTGCAATAAAGTTGTTAATGAAACTGCAATCGTGATTTTCCTTTCAGGAGTAAAACGTATTGGTGTCGAAGAAGAGTCCCATAAATTAATGGTATCGTTTCGAAAGGAAAAATGCTGGTATCATCCATACCTAGTCCAAAACCAGCACCACTGGGAACTGGATCCCATCTCTGTAAATGTGCCATAGAGATAAAAAAGAATTTACTGGAGACTATAGTTAACTCATGAGGCAACACGCACAGATCTGTCTCTCCTGAGAGGAATTCTGTTCAGCAAAATGCCCTCTAATCGAACCCAGGCTCCAGCACAATATGTGCAAAGGCAACAAGAAGCCCCTGACTGCAGAGTACTTGGAGACAACTGGATTGCGGATCCCAGCAGGTGAACCCTGGTAGCTGCAGCGGTGACATTTGCAGCTGTATCGGAGTGAAGAGATGTTTCCATAGTCTAAAATATCTCTGTTTGGAGATTACCTTGCTCACCTCCACCCCCTGGTGGGACCAGTGATGGATCCACTCCAGTTCGCCTACCAGCATGGCATTGGGGTGGAGGATGCAGTGATCTTCCTCCTTCACCGTTCTCTGTCCCACCTGGAAGAGCCTGGGAATGCGGTGAGGATCATGTTCTTTGACTTCTCCAGTGCTTTCAACACCATCCAACCGATGATCCTGAAGGACAAGCTGCTGTGCGCAGGGGTGGACCAGCACCTGTCATCATGGATCCTGGACTACCTCACTAACCGGCCACAGTTTGTGAGAACCCGAGATTGTGCATCCGACACGATCATCGGTAGCATGGGGGCCCCCCAGGGAATGGTTTTGGCTCCCTTCCTGTTCACCCTTTATACTGCGGACTTCTCACACAACACAGCACACTGCCATCTACAGAAGTTCTCTGACGACTCTGCGATCGTCGGCCTCATCTCCAACGGAGATGAAGCTGAGTACAGAGGACTTATCCAGGACTTCGTGGACTGGTGCCATCGGAACTGTCTCCGGATCAACGCGAGGAAAACTAAGGAGATGGTGGTGGACTACCGCAGGCAAGGACAACCCCTCACAGCACCAGTAAACATATAGGGAACGGACATTGAGATGGTGACATCCTACAAGTACCTGGATGTTCATCTGAACAATAAATGGTTACACAATACCGACGCACTCTACAAGAAGGGACAGCACAGGCTGTTCCTACTGAGGAGGCTCAGGTCTTTTGTTGTACAAGGGGCGCTGCTGAAGACATTCTACGACACGGTGGTGGCATCAGCCATCACTTTTGGAGTGGTCTGCTGGGGCAATGGCATTACAGCAGCCGATAGGAAGAGACTGAACAAACTGATCAAGAAAGCTAGATCTGTCCTGGGGCAACACTTTGACCCAGTGGAGGAGATAGGAGAGAGAAAGATGGTGGCTAAACTGTCATCTCTGCTGAAGTCCGAGTCCCACGCTATGCAGGACATACTGAACGCACTGAGGAGCTCATTTAGCAGTAGACTACATCATCCTAGGTGCGCAACCGAGAGGTTTCGCAGGTCCTTCCTACCTACGGCTGTCAGACTGTATAACCTAAGCAGGGCTGCTCGCAGAGACAGCAAAAATACATGACCACCTAATAGTATTGAATGCAAAAGACGCAGCAGACTTACACAAATGGTCCCCTCCAGTATACAACTAGGACAATATCAGTCGCTACGGAGGGTGACAATATGCATGAGTACATATTCATACTATGTAGGATAACTAAGTAGACGCTTATGCTGTTTATTCCATCTTGCTACAATGCTCCGCACTTTATATATATATTTATATATTTATGTGTACGTATGTACGTATATTCACTGCTCTTATTTTTATTTTTTGTATCTTCTTAATTATTGCTCTGAGTGTTGCTATCTATCCCTGTGCTGTTGCAATCCTGAAATTTCCCCATTGTGGGGCTAATAAAGGCTTATCTTATCTTATCTTATCTTACAATCTGGAAATAAAAGGATTCTTCCTGGCTGTCATGCGTAATTTGGATTCTGACACAGATTTGGTTTGTAACTATAAATTCAGCTGTAAGATTGGAGTGGTATTCAGTGGTGTTTATTTACTTTATTTTATTTACTTATTTTATTCAATATCATGCTTGCCTATATGGATTACTGAGGGCTTTCTTTCAAAGCATTTTTTTTCCGTGTCACCCCCCCATCCCCACCATCACACTGTCATACAATGATCCATCTATAGACTTCAATCCCTTTTTATTTTATTTCAGTCTGAGCCAGCTGCATTAACTGAGGTGTTGGCACGAGTTATTGCTTCAGTCTACACCTTTTCTGTCTAAAATATGTTGTTTTTTTCTCTTTCCTTTTCCTTTTTGTCTTGTTATAATCCGACAGAAACTTAAAAAAATGAATGAATGAACTGTCATTGTAACACTTTCCACTCGGTAAACTTAGGTTTTGTGATGATTCGCTCTGCCTGATTATCGTCCTCAGCTGAGTGCACACCTGCGCTTCATCATCGCCAGAGGTATTTAGACCACACTGCCCTCAGATCAGCGCAGAGTCGTCTGTCTCCTTGGTCAGAAGAGACCTACACACGCCTTCGTCCTCCTCGCAGTTCCTCGCAGTTACAGCCTACACTCTTCCAAGATCATCGCTTCTTATCACTGGTCATCAGGAAGGATTATCACCTCCATGACAAGTAAGCCTTCTCAACTCTCATCTTTATCTACACTCATCCCCTGTGCACAGGTGGAGATCCATGGCGGTGGACCTCTCCCTCCTGGCGGCGGACCGAGCTATAGCTCACATCCACGAACTCTTCCATCCTCTCCAGCAGCAACTGGGACAGCAGGCGCTGTCTCCCTGGCCGGAGCCTTCGGGTCGAACCTGAGCACTACTCCATCTCTGCAAACAGTAAGCACTGGACATTTCTGTACATCCCCTCCGGGGTCAACCACTAATCTTCCCTGTCTCTGCTTATTCATAGGGTTGCCAGGCTGCACGGTGCTCTGCTCGCCCCTAGCTGCTACATCTACACACACCCGCATGCACACGCACATTCTGAACATAATAAAGATAATTGAATCTGCTTTTGAGTCTGAGTCTGCTCACTGGGTCTTAAAACCATGTCAGGTTTATTGTTGATTCCGGAGGGTCACAACAAAATAAAATATTTTTTTCTGACCTCCACCTCTGTTATCAACACCTCAGCATCACAATCCATTAAGTTATTATTTTTCATGTTGTGATTTCCCACAGGACTGACAATCACTGTTTCACAGAAGAGTAACAGAAGGGGCGTTTTTCTTCATTTACATAGTCATTAGTGAGAGAAACTGAGGTAAAGAGATCGTGCTCTGACTTTTCACATGAGGTGGGATGCATAAATAAAAGGAGCGGAGAATCGGGCATGCGCACAGTTTTATAAATCTGACAAATTTTTGTGTGCATGTGTTTCTATGGTTACACATTAACATGGTCACAGTTACCTGAAAGTGGATCTAGTTGTGTGGAAATGTTTTGTTTTTAAGGCTGTTTCAGACTGTTATGTTAAAAAGAGGGGTTTGGTTGTGTGGTTAATCTGCCCACTCTGGTGGAAAGTTGCCAGTGTACGGAGGTCTATTTTGAATTTATTAAGCCACCTGAAGACAAAAAATGCGATGAGAGCCAAAAAGCCAGAGGACAGGTCTGTGCAACAGAAACTTCTAATGCATGTAAACTGATTCAGTTCAACTTTAATTAAATAGCACCTAATCACAGCAAAAAGTCATTTCAAGGCATTATTTGGCATATAAATCCCAACATCTAAAAATGTACTTGAGATGTGGCTGTTTGTATTTTCATGAAATATTTAACCTTTTTTCAGTCTTGGTTTCATGGACAGAAAGCGCCCTCACTGTGTCGCAGTTCTGTGCCTGTCATGTGATGTGGCCATAAACGATAAAAAATCCCCAGTTGTACGAAGTATTCCACCTCACAAGGTGGCAGACACGTATAACTTACTGCTCTTGCCTTGGAGGACTAATGTCTCCCAAATAACCATCCAAAAACCTCACTTCTGGACACCAAAGAAGAAGAGTTTGTAAACAAATGTTGATGTGCACCATCGCAACACGGACGAGGCATTTGCTCCCAAATTTGCCAACAATGATTCTAAAAAGAGATTATTTAGCTCATGAAGGTAAATATCTACATTTTGTTATAACAGAGGGTGGACGAAGTTGGTTAATTTTCACCTGCCATCAACCCCAGTGCCATGTGACTGGACAGAACAATTGCGCCGGTTCCATGTCATCATATAAGATAAATTGCGGCGGAATAAAAGCGAAATTGAGGTGGAATAATCATAAGAGTTTCTGGATGTGGGAGAGAGAGTGAAAATGACCGAGAGAAGACAAAATAATGACGAAAATGGATGAAACAAGCCGCCTGGTCAGTGGTTAGTCTGACGAATTTCTTTGTCTGTTTACATTGTACTGATTTTCTGGTTCATATACTTTGAATATAAGATAACAAAAAAAAAGTATAACAAAAAACAGTGACAAAAAACAAAACCATCCTTTGTGTAAATATGCCCAAAGTCCACTTTTGATTAAAAGTTATGTAATTCAATATGGCTGCTGTGGCATTATGCAAATTAGATGTGTAAATTTACCCCTATCTCAAACTTTGGATCATATTCTACATCTTTCTAATTGACAGTAAGCCATTATCTCTTACCACTTTCAAGTTATAGCTTTGGAAATCTCTAACATCTGAACTGAATATTTTCTTGAAAACAATCTTGACCACCGGGGGAGAGGTTGCTGGAGAAAAAGTGGGCCGCAGACAGTCATTGGGTACATTATTTAAAAAAAAAAAATGTTTGAAACTCCATTTGAGCTACTGTTTATAAACAGGGGAAATATTTTTTGTTTTGTTTTTACTGAATATGTTGGAGGCAAATGCTGGCATGTGAAACTGTCCTTTCTAAATTAAAAAGAAAAAAAAAAGTACTATCATCACGAATATCATCATTGTGAAAATTCACAGAAATATTGATATAATTTTTTGTCTATATTGCCCACCCCCCAACCAGCATGCCCACATGGGCCCCACCATTTTATTACTTGCCGAGAGAGTTCAGTCACGTGATCACCGTCTATGTTTACATCCCTCCGAGAGCGGATGCAGCCACTGCCTGTGAAAAAATCCATTCAGTCACAGCAAGGCTGAAGACACAGCACCCTGAGGCACTCATGATAATCTCTGAGGACTTTAACCATGTAACTTTGGATGCTACTTTGGCTGTTTTTAATCAAGTTGTAGACTGTCCGACTAGAAACAACAGGACAATTGATCTGCTGTATGTTAATGTACGGGATGCATACAGAGCGACTCCCCTTCCCCCACTAGGGAAGTCTGATCACAATCTGGTTTATTTACAGCCACTGTATATTCCCCTGGTCCAAAAGCAACCTGTGACAACTCGATCAGTCAGGAGATGGTCCCCTGAGAAGGAAAGTGCCTTGAGAGACTGTTTTAACACCACAGCCTGGGATGTGCTGATGGACCCGCATGGTGAGGACATAGAGGGGTTGACACACTGTTTGACGGATTACCTGAACTTCTGTACAGACGTGGTCTTCCCTGTCCAGACTGTCCTTTGCTACCCTAATAACAAGCCATGGGTAACACGGGAAGTCAAGATGGTCCTCAACAAGAAGAAGGCTGCTTTTAGGAGCAGAGACAGGGAGGCCATGAAGGCAGCACAGCGGGAGGTGAAATACTGTTTGAAGGAAGCCAAGGACAGCTATAGGAGAAAGGTGGAGCAGAAGCTGAGGGAAAACAACATGAGGGAGGTCTGGGAAGGTGTGAGGACCATCACAGGTCTTAACACAAAGACCAGAGTTGTTGAGGGGACAATAGAGAGGGCAAATGAACGGAACGATTTTTTCAACAGGTTCAACCAGCCTTTGCCCTTGCCCCTCCCACCCCCACTCTCATTACAGCCATGCCCCCCCTCCCCTCTACACACCTCCCCCCAAATATTGCAACCCCCCCCCTCCTCCTCTACATCAGTACGACCCTTGCCATTTATCACCACAGAAAAGGTCAGAGGGCAGCTGAGGAAGCTCCGACTCAGGAAAGCTGCAGGTCCGGACAAAGTGTGTCCAAGAGTATTGAAGACCTGCACTGCAGAACTGGGGGAACCACTACAATGGATCTTCAACCTCAGCCTGCAGATTGGGAGAGTGCCCACTCTTTGGAAGACATCCTGCATCGTTCCAGTTCCGAAAAAGAACCGGCCCAGCGAGCTGAATGACTACCGATCAGTGGCACTCACCTCACATATGATGAAGACGTTGGAGCAGCTCTTCCTCAGCCTCCTCAGACCCCAGGTGCAACATGCCCAGGACCGCCTGCAGTTTGCGTACCAACCAGGTGTTGGTGTGGAGGATGCCATCCTCCACCTGCTTCATCGAGCCCACTCCCATCTGGATAAGGGAAGTGGCACAGTGAGGATTCTCTTTTTGGATTTCTCCAGTGCCTTCATTACCATTCAGCTCCCCTTGCTTCGGGATAAATTAAGCAAGATGGGAGTGGACTCCCACCTGGTGGACTGGATCTCTGACTACCTCACTGGCAGACCACAATATGTCGGGCTGAAGGACATCACCTCTGACACAGTTATCTGCAGCACTGGAGCCCCCCAGGGCACAGTATTGGCCCCTCTTCTCTTCACCCTGTACACCTCGGACTTCTGCTACAACTCGGAGCTGTGTCATATTCAGAAGTATGCCGATGACACAGCCATTGTTGGGTGTATCAGGGATGACAGAGAGGAGGAGTATCGGAGACTGGTAGGGGACTTTGCTGCATGGTGCCACACTAACCACCTACAGCTTAATACCTCTAAGACGAAGGAGCTGGTTATTGATTTTGGGAGGTCTAGACCAAGATCTCAACCAGTCCTGTTAGAGGGAGCTGAGGTGGAGGTTGTGGATTCATACAAATATCTCGGGTTGTGGTTGGACAATAAATTGGATTGGACAACATACATTAGCCACTTGTATGGGAAGACACAAAGTAGGATGTATTTCCTAAGGAGATTGCGGTCCTTCAACATCTGCAGTAAACTTCTGCGGATGTTTTACCAGTCGGTGGTTGCCAGCGTCCTCTTTTACTCCGTGGTGTGCTGGGGGGGGCAGTATATCCAAGAAGGATGCGTCCAGACTGGATAAACTGATCAGGCGGGCCGGCTCTGTGGTCGGTGCGAAGCTGGACACCCTGGTGACAGTGGCAGAGATGAGGACTCTGGATAAACTGTTGGATATAATGGACAATGTCAGCCACCCTCTGCACACCATCATCAGTTACCAGAGGAGCCTGTTCAGTGAAAGACTGCTCCTTCCCAAGTGTCGGACAGGCTCAAGAACTCTTTAGTCCACCATGCCATCACACTCTATAACTCCTCACTTGGGGGGGGGGGGGGCGTAGAGTACAGAGGACACTAGGGTATTCATAGTGAAATAACCTTAACTTAACCATACTTGTACAAGCCATATTTAGCTTTGTATTTATATTGTGTATATTATGTTAAGTGTTTATTTTTTTTTCTTTTTTGCTTTTCTGATCTGTATGCTCCTTTTATGTACTGCTGGAAATTTTAAATTTCCCAGAGGGAGTCATCCCAAAGGGATTAATAAAGTTAAGTCTAAGTCTAAGTTTAAGTCCATAAGTTTGACCTGGGTTGTCTTCTTGGCCCCATGTGGGTTTGTCCACAGGTTCCACATTGGCCCCATGTGTGCTTACCCTTGTAGACTCTATCTATGGCGCCAGTGTTACTGAAACCTGCTCATCTGCATTCAACGTAAGTGGGGTCCAGATGGGTTTAAAGTGGGTAAGTAGATTACCTGCTTACCTGTACCACAGGTAAAGTCCACATGGGCAAACACAGATGGGGCCAATGTGGAACCCACGGACCAACCCAGATGGGGCTTCGTCTGCCTCTTTGCTCACCACTGTTTTGTTGATGAACATCAACAAAGCTCCCCACAGATCCCAGCAAACTGACGAACACCTCAGATCTGTCCTGAGAATTGCCACAACCAAACTGACACCAAACTTTGATGCACTGGCACAAAAAGATGACCAACAACACCGTTCCCACTGAAACGGAAGGTAAGTTTTCTTTCACTTTTAGGTAATGGCTTTTACTTGCACTTAGTTTAGTTCACACAAACACTCTACCATCTATCTTAGGGGTCACCAACTAAAACTGTAAGGTCCAAACTAGGTGTGGGAATTTTTAGGCACCTCATGATTCGATTATGACTCAGAGCTCCAGCTTGATTCTAAAACAACTTTCAATGCATCTTGATGCATTTTTTTCTATTCAAGATTTTTCCCTCCCATGGTGTGACAACTTGGCCCTTTAAAGCAAAGTATTTGCAATGACCCATGAATTTACTTCCAACATTTTTTATTAAAACAAATGGAAGAGAAATCTGACACATGGTGGGCAGTGGTGGCCTAAAGGTTAGGGATGTGTACTGGTGAGCGGAGGGTTGTGGGTTTGATCCCTGGACCGGCAGGATTAAATCTGGGTGGGACAGATAACGTAGCAGTGTTTGCCCCACCCTCCTTAACCCCACTGTGGTGCCCTTGAGCAGGGTCCTTAACCCCAACTACTCCAGTCGAGCTGCTCAGTGGTCACAGGTCAGTCTAGGGCCGGACTGGGCAGTTTCCTGGTGTGAGTGTGTACAGGGCCTCCTTGAAAAAGAGAGGTTTCCTCTCAATGGAACTACCCTGTATAAATAAAGGTTAAATAAAATAAACATGGACAAATTTATCTCAAAATGTACTTTTTAGAATTGACATTCTTTCAGAAGACCTCAGCTGTCTACAGACAGGCCAATATCATTTTACTTGCTTTCACACATTATTTTATTAAGCTCATGTTTTAGCTGTTTTTAGCTGTATAATAATTTTTAAACAAAAAATATTAAAATGAATTCTTTGTTCAATTTCAAACAAAACATAATATAAAATTTTTTAATAAAGGAGAACACTAAATGTACTTGTTGACTCCAAATAAATAGGTGTAAAATTCTAAACTCTACAACTAAAATCCTGAATATATTTTACAGGAGAACACAAACTAAATTGTATTGCATAAAAAAAAAAGATTACTATCTAAAAAAACAAAATTTCACAAAAATTCACCTCTATACAATATTTTTAGTGCAGAAAAAATGGTTTCAAACTAAGACAAAAAAACAGACATGAAATATAATTCCAGGACAGAATTCCTCAACATTTTTTTTTTTTAATCAACAGAAAACTCTAACAGCAAGGATGGAGCTGTGAACTCCATGGTTACAGGGAGAGGGGAGGTGGAACTTTTTATGTTCACTAACACTTGGAGCTTTGCCTGAGTTTTTACGTGATAACCAGCGACCTCACCTCTGCATCCCAGCATGGACTACTCTCGGCTCACAACAGCACTTCTTTTTGTGGATACAGACCGGTCTGTCTGGGGTGAATGTCGGCCTTGTGTGTGTGGGGGGAGGGGCATCCTGCAGCAAACCTGATTTTGCAACCAGCTGCATACTCTCTGGAGTGGTTGGACCCACAGAGTATCTGCAGAGAGTGGCGTTCGTGGGACAGCGAAGAAGGCAGTCTGCAGCAGGAGAGTGCCCGAGGGCTCATGCCATAATCTGTCAGGTGGTTGCTGATGCAGCAGTTCAGTTCAGCTTTTTCCCGCTTTTTTCCCCACCAAAATAAAAGTCTCCCTTTTGCCCAAATTGTATCAAAAGGCTTCGGGGTCCAGACGGAGGACTGTCAGGGTCCGAATCCGGACCGGAGTCCGCCAGTTGGTGACCCCTGATCTGTCTGATAATGGCCCAGCCCTTTTGTCAAATTTTAAACTCAATGTGGCCCCTGTGCTAAAAAGTTTTCCCACCCCTGACTTAGACTATGCAAATGACTCTAAATATAATAATAATAATAATAATAATAATAATAATAATAATGGATTAGATTTATATGGCGCTTTACATGTCAAGTGACATCTCAAAGCGCTTACAATGAGTCCATTAGTCATTCACTCCAGACACTGATAGTGGTAAACTACTTCTGTAGCCACAGCTGCCCTGGGGCAGACTAATGGAAACGTGGCTGCCAAACCGTGCCAACGGCCTCTCCGACCACTACCGAACATTTATACACATTCATACCCAGTGTCATGGACACTGGAGGCAAGGTGGATAAAGTGTCTTGCCCAGGGACACAACGGCAGGATGGCTGGGGAGAGCGGGATTCCAACCGCCAGTCCTCTGGTTATTGAATAACCCGCTCTACCTCCTGAGTCACTGCCGCCCACATTTCCCTCCTCCATTCCATTTTTGCTGAGCACCAAGCTGGACGGCAGGAAGTTCCATTTTCATATGGTCTTTGGCATCACACATCTGGGTAATGCCAATATACCCCATCTGTCACTCTTCAGTAAAATAACCATTGTCAATCCTGCGGGGAAGCACAGTGTAAAAAAGAATAGCTTCACAGAGCATGAGACTGAGCTGTTGATCACTGAGACAGCCGTCAGAAAAAATATTTCATTTGGTTCTGACTTTCTAGAACAGTGAATGTCAACTGGTGGCCCATGGACCACATCCGGTCCGCCAGAGCTTTCCATCTGGCCCCTGGAACATTACTGAATTTGGGAGCAGTTTAGTTCAAACTTTTTTTTATTAATTAATTTATATTTATGAAAAATTCTGACAGATGGTCATATTTCTGAGTGTAAATGAATGCAACATCAGACTCATTCCTGGACAGCAAGAGAGTGTGAGACAGGCTGGCTGTAACTCTTCTACAGGTAAACTATGCTTATAATTCACATTATGATGACAGCCTTGGCTTTTATTATTATTATTATTATGAGGCAAAATTCTTAACATTTTTGCGTGTTTCTGAAATTACTCGGTATAGTTGTCATGACGCTGAGCATGAGTGGAGAGCTGTGCTCACGCTTTCACTTTATTTCGAATTATTTTTTGTACTTGCCTCTTGTCAGTTTTATTTTGTATTTGAGCATAGTCTTGTGTATGAACTTTATGTATTTTTTAATCAGCTAGTATTTAAATATATTTCCTCCTGTATTCTGACATGAGCCTTCTCTGCCTTCACTTTCAGTTCTTGTCATGATCTGAGCACAGTGGAGTCCGCTGTGCTCAGTCTCATGGTCGTTTTCCATATTTGTATATTTGTTGTATTTTTGAGTTCTTAGTTTCCTGTCATTTTAGCCTTGATTGGTTTTCATATAACTTGTATTGCTTCTTTGTCCTACCCATTCTCCTGTTTATGTTCATTGTAGTCTTGGTATTTATTTATTTATTCAGTATTTGCTTGTAGTTATCCATCAGTCTTTATTTGTTGTCATTTTAGTTCTTGCTTTATATTTGTACTTTTGTTTTCTCTCTCTCTCTCTCTCTCTCTCTCTCTCTCTCTCTCTCTCTCTCTCTCTCTCTCTCTGTAGGGAATATTTTGTGTTCTGTGGGAGAAGGGGATGAGTTATGTTTGCACTTTTGAAATGTGACACACTTGGTGGAATGATGGTATTGGTGATCTTACATTTCTGAATTGTACAATAAAGGGATTTTTTAAAACTCAAAATCTCTCTCTCTCTCTCTCTCTCTCTCTCTCTCTCTCTCTCTCTCTCTCTGAGTGGGTGTGGTCGTGAGTGCGAGCTGAGAGCATGTGACAGCGTGAGTGATTTATCTCAAACTTTTCTCTATCTTTTTGTGTTTAAGGGTTTTTTTTCTGCTAAATAATCTTAATTTTTGTTGTTTTCTGTAGCTGAGGTGGGGTAGGCGTTCTGGGAGGGGGGTTTCTGCTGCCAGCTCTGCTGGTCAGCATGGTTTTGGAGCGAGGCTCTGGGTTCGAGAAGCTGACATGCTGGCATGCTGTCAAACTGACTCCGGCTGTCAGCTGCTCAGTGGAGGAGTGTAGTCTGGCTGTGGGGGAGCTGGTCGGTTATGAAAGCATTAAATCAGCTTCTAGAATGAATAGTGCCGTGGTGATTTTCCTCGATAGTGTGGAAAAAGTTAACCAGGTAGTGGAGAGCGGGGTTGTGATTAAAGACACACTGGTTCCTGTTCTGTCTCTGGTGAATCCCGCGAAGAGAATTACGATCTCAAATGTCCCACCATTTTTAAAGAATGAGCTGTTGGAGAAGGAGCTGTCGCGACACGGGCAGCTTTTGTCCCCCATTAAGCACATCCCTCTCGGTTGTAAGCCCCCGCGTTTAAAGCATGTCATGTCTTTTAGGCGACAGGTGCTCATGATTTTAAAGAATAGCGAGGAAAGCCTCAACCTCGTATTTAAATACCGGATTGACGGCTTTGATTACACCATCCACGTCACCTCCGATAATATGAAGTGTTTCGGCTGCGGAATGGAGGGACACTTGATTCGATCGTGCCCTCAGGGAGTGGGGGGTGATCACTCGGGGGAGGCCGCTAGTGCGGCCTCGGGGCCGTCTGGTGACGGAGTGGCTTTGCTGTCCTCCGAGGCTGACGGCGCTGCCACGCCGTCGGGCGTTTCGGCCGGAGCCGCGGGGCCGTCTGGCGGCGGGGCTTCGGCCGAGGCCGCGAGGCTGTCTGGCGGCGGGGCGGCTTTGCCGCCCCCCGCAGCCAGCCTGTTGATCATAAATGAAACAGCAACAAAAGTTAAAGCACATCGCAGGGCTGCTGCACAGACCAACATTGTGGACAAGGGTGAGATTACCGAGAGGGATCACGCTGAGGATCAGACAGATGAGCCAAATGAGGCCCAGGTAGATGGTGGGACCAGAAAGATGAATATCAAAGCACAGCACAGGGTGAGCGAAAAGCAAGACGAGACAGCTACCAGGGTGGCTGAGTCAGTGTTGGAGGATGAGGATGACATTGAATTAGATGAAGAGTTATGTAAAATCTCAATCAAGCGAAAAAATTTGGAAACCAAACAGCAGAGGAGCAAAGTAAAAAGGGTTGTCAAAGACAGTTCTGAGGTTTCTCTATCTCAACCAGATTCTTATGCTGGGTCTGAGATAGAGAGTGATGGTGAAAGCAGTGATGATGTGGCCAGTGGAGGCGGTTACCCCTTCACAAAAATACAGAAGTTTTTGCAGGACACTAAGGGATCCAGAATGGTTAGAGTTGAAAACTTCTTCCCCGATCTAAAACGCTTTGTTGACTCTGCTCGGGCCTACATGAAAAATAGGGGAGAGCTTGAGCAGGAAAGTTTCACTGATCAGGAGATCTACAGACTAAAAAAGCTTGTACTAAAAGTTAAGAACCAAATTGCCCAGGATGATTAGTCTTTTATCGCTCATTCTTTCTTTTCTGTTTTTGTATTGGCTTTGCCCTCTTATATACATGTGTAGTTTTAATTTTGGCACACTCAACATCAATGGAGCAAGGGAAATGTCTAAGCGAGCGTGAGTTTTTACTCTTGCAGAATGCAAGAAAATTAATGTTCTGTTTGTTCAGGAGACTCATAGTTCTGAGGACAATGCTGCTGACTGGAGGAGGGAATTTCGAGGGGAAATTTTTCTCAGTCATAAAAGCAGCAACAGTGGTGGAGTGGGTATTTTATTTTCTCGAGATTTTATTCCACTTTCTTATGACATTGATGAGATAGTTGCAGGCCACATTTTAAAAGTTCGAGCTGTTTTTGAGAATGTGAAAGTTGTTTTTATAAATATGTATGCTCCAACCGTAGGCACATAAAGATTGGCCTTTTTAAATATTTTAGATGACACGATCAAAAATTGCAGTAATGATGACTTTTTATTTGTGGGAGGTGATTTTAATTGTACAGAAAATCCTCTTATGGATAGGAATCACCCAGAGCCACATGCTGCATCCAAGAGAGTTTTAAAAGGTCTCATAGAAGCTCATGATCTGTGTGATGTGTGGAGAAATTTTCATGGCAAGGCTAGACAGTACACGTGGAGCCATAGAAAGGACAATATTCTGTCCTTAGCTAGACTGGATAGGGTTTACAGTTTTAAGCACCATTTTAGCATTTTTAAAAGTGCTTTTATAGTCCCTGTTGGCTTCACAAATCATTCCCTGGTTCAGTGTTGTGTTTTTATCAAAAATATAAAGTGCAGTAGTACATACTGGCATTTTAACACATCACTTTTATCGGATAACAGTTTTAAAACTGCTTTTATGTTTTTTTGGAGTAATTTTAAATTAACAAAATCAAATTTTAGTTCTTTGCAGCAGTGGTGGGATGTAGGGAAGAGCCAAATAAAGAATCTGTGCCTACAGTATACTCGCAATGTCTCTGGAGACTTGGCCAGGTCTGTCAGGGACCTGGAGAGAGAAGTAGTGGAGCTACAGTCTTTGGCAGGCTCCACAGGAGAAAGAGGACATTTTGAGGCCCTAAATGGCAAAAAGTCTGTTTTAACTGACCTACTGGGTGTGGCTGCCAGGGGCGCTGTGGTACGCAGTAGGTTCCAGAACATCGCACTAATGGACGCTCCGTCTCATTTTTTCTTTGGTTTGGAGAGGAAGAATGGTCAGAGGAGGATGATCTTCACTTCCGCTCTTCAAGGAGAGTAGACGCTTCTCTCTTTTCTCTCTGCTCTAGCTCCCCACTTCCCTAACTAACTGGATCCCAGCTTGCTGTCGTCTGTCTGCGTCTACTGCTGATTATCGAAAGAAATTATGGAATTGATAAGCTGGGCTTTGAACGCAATTGACACTATTTTTTCAACAAGGAATAGTGCTCCGGGGGAAGCTGTTTGCCCCGCAGGGACGGCTCCAGCGGGCTATTTACGGGTGACAAGTGTTTGGAGGATCTTGTGCCTGAGTAATCTCTCTATCGAAGATATTGAAGATTTGTATATCTTCGTAATAATGGTGACTGGGATCGTTCTGATTGGAACTGGGATTGTCCTGGTGTACTGCAAATTGCTGAAGATGGATACAACCTATCAAAATGCTGGCCACGCGAGGTGCATCCATCAAATTGAAAAAATGGAGAAGACTTTGATAGCGACAAATGGAGAACTGTCTCGGAAGGTGGATTACATCATGGTTACGCTTAAGTCTATCCACGACGGACTCAAAGCCCCGCAATGAAGGATTAAGCACTGAATCTGCAGAAGAAAATAAAGTTCTTTCTCTGTGATCAGTTCTATTTGGCTCAATTTCCCTTACAAAAATCCTCCTGATAATCCCCAGTCTTGTTTTTCAAAACACTGAGCATGCGGCCTCTGGACAGTAGCTGCTTGGGACAATTGCCAAGGACAATTGCTGCAGCCAGACAAAACATCTTCTGCCAAAGTGTCCTTGTGCTCTTACTGATTGATACAACACTGATTCAACACTACATCCACACTGACCCAGAAACTGACAACAAGATAACATTCACTGCTCTCCTTGTGTCCTGTGAACTCTGGTCTTGAATGTGCATCGTGGGCTTTTTTTGTCTTTGTAATCATAATATTGATTACTTATGGTCAATATTCTGAATTCAATGATTTTTTTGCTCCTTCCCATTGTATGATTTCTTATCTGTACCATCCTGTTGGCAGGCGCGTTCCAGATGCAGCCGTGTCACTGGAAATGCAGGTTCATTTTCTGTGTCAAGTCAAATTCTCTCGTATGTTATCAGTGATCTGTTAATGTACTTGGCAATAAATCTTTTTCTGATTCTGATTCTGATTCTGATTCTGATCCACTCTCTTCGCTCCGAGGACGGGCGGCCGATCCATGAGTCTGCGGAGATCCGTCGCTTTGCAGTTGCTTTCTACAAGGATCTCTTTAAGAAAGAATTTGTTGAGAATCCACATGCACTGAGTCATTTTTTGACGGACTTGCCAAAGGTGATGGCTAGCGTGAATGCGGAGCTGGAGAGCGGGATCACTCTGCAAGAATTAGCAGTGGCTGTCCAGTCTCTTCAGTGTGGAAAAGCCCCAGGGATAGATGGTCTACCATCGGAGTTCTACAAGGCGTTCTGGTCTGAGATCCGTGAGGACTTGCTGGAAGTACTGTCTGACAGTCTGCGGAAGGGTCACCTGCCCCTAAGTTGTAGGAGAGCAGTCCTCACCCTCCTTCCAAAGAAAGGCGACTTGAAAGACATTAAAAACTGGCGTCCGGTGGCCCTCCTCTGTACTGACTACAAAATTATCTCCAAAGTGTTGGCTACCAGACTGAGGAAGGCGATGGAGCAGGTCATACATGTAGACCAGACCTACTGTGTACCTGGTAGGTTGGTTACAAACAACATTTTTTTAATTCGTGATGTTTTGGACCTCTCCAGCTCATTGGTCAAAGAACTTGGTCTTATTTCAATAGACCAAGAAAAGGCGTTTGACCGAGTTGAACATCCATACCTTTGGCAGACATTAGAGGCCTTTGGTTTCAGCTCAGGGTTCATCGCCAAGATCCAGGCTTTGTATAGAGACATTGAGAGTATTCTTAAGATTAATGGTGGTTTGAGTGCTCCTTTCAAAGTTGAGAGGGGTGTCCGACAGGGCTGCCCCCTCTCAGGTATGCTGTACTCTCTTGCCATTGAGCCCCTCCTTTGTAAACTAAGGCAAGGCCTCACTGGTTTTAAAGTCCCCAACTCTGACTCTGTTTTTAAAGTGTCTGCCTATGCTGATGACGTTGTTGTTTTTACAAGAAATCAAAATGATATAGACTACCTTTTAAGAACTGTCAATCTTTTTGGTGAGTGCTCCTCAGCGAGAGTGAATTGGGGTAAGAGTGAAACTGTTGTGGTGGGGGGGAGACCACAAAAAATTGCCCTACCTGGTGGCCTCTCGTGGACACAAGGTGGTTTTAAATATCTTGGTGTGTTCTTAGGAAATCAGACTTTTACTGGGAAAAATTGGGAGTGTTTTTTAGAAAAAGTTGAAGGAAGACTAAAAAAATGGAAATGGATTCTGCCAAACTTGCCCTTCAGAGGTTGTGTTTTAATCATTAACAACTTGATTGCTTCGATGCTGTGGCATCGACTGTCTTGTCTGGACCCTCCACCCAATTTGCTGGCCAGAGTGCAATCTATAGTCGTGGACTTTTTCTGGGACCGTCTTCACTGGGTTCCACAGAGCATCCTTTTTTTACCGAGGGAAGAAGGTGGTCAAGGGCTCATCCATCTGGCCAGCAGGGGGGCTGTCTTCTGCCTGCAGTTCATTCAGCGACTGCTGAGTGGCCCCCTGGACCTTGTGTGGAGACCTATTGCCAGGGCTGTCCTGGCTCGCTGTGGAGGGCTTGGACTAGAGGAGTCGCTGTTTTTAATGGACTTAAGGAGCCAAAAACTCCCAGAACTTTCCCAGTTTTACCAAAGTGCTTTTAAAATCTGGGGACTTTTTAAAAAGAACTCTCCCCAGGCTTCCGTGTCACCTTTCTGGCTTTTAAAGGAACCACTTGTGTTCGGGACCCGTTTTGATGTGGGTAATGCTTTAGGACCTTCTGTTTTAAAAAAGTTCATTTCTGCAAAGGTCACAACGCTGGGACACTTGGTAAATTTATGTGGTCCTAGCTTGGGCAATGCTGTTGCCCTGTGCTCGGCTCTTGGCGTTTCTTCAGTCAGAACTATAATGAACTTGCTGAAAGATTGGAGAGACTGCCTGTCTGCAGAAGAACACTCTGCTATTGTTTTACACTGCAAAAACTCTGTGCAAACTGCTGATGAGCCTTTTCCTTTTAGTGTTTTATCTCCTGATTTTAACACTAGAAGACCCAGACATTAGCCCTCTTGTGGCCACTTGATGGTCCCCCTATGGGTTTTCTAGCCAAAAAGGCCAAATGGCCCCTCTCTGGGTCTTCTAGTGTTAAAGATGGCACTGGTGTGTTTTTAAACTCTGAACACATTAACATTTGTGACTCTCCTGGTAAAAAAATGTATGGACTTTTGGTGAAAGTTTTAAATGTAAATAAGTTAAAAGGTCGAGCTGATACACCATGGAGGAAACACTTGGGTTTGGGTTCAGAGGTGAGGCCTGCCTGGAGAGCACTCTATAAACCACCATTAACTAAGAAGGTTGGAGACCTACAATGGCGAGTTTTACATGGTGCTGTGGCTGTAAATGCTTTTATCTCTATTTTAAACCCAAATGTTGTTGAGTTTTGTCCATTTTGTCCTCAGAAAGAGACTGTGTTTCATTGTTTTCTGGACTGTAACAGACTGCATTTGTTGTTTGGTTTTTTTGGGAAGCTGTTTTATCTGTTTGGAGAAGTTTATTCCCTGCAGATTTTCATCTTGGGCTTTCCATATAGGCAGAGAACTAAGAAAAAGAGTGAACTTTTAAATTTCATCCTGGGTCAGGCTAAAATGGCTATTTATATTAGTAGGAAAAGAAAAATTGAACAAATGCTGGATTGTAATGTAAAAGACATGCTGATTGACATGATTAAGGCTCGAATAATGATTGATTACAATTACTATCATCTGATGCAAAATGTTGAAACTTTTGAGGCTATGTGGTGCTTTAAGCACATCCTGTGTTGTGTTAAGGAGGGGAAAATTACCTATGGTATGGTCCTGATGTAAGAAGCAAGTTTTTGTTTTAGTTTTCCTGGTTTGGTTACTTGTGTCTTTGATTTCTTGTCAGTGAGTCATTTTACTTTTCCATTGCTTCTTTTAGTTGTTTTAGTTGTTGTGTTTTTCTGTTGATTTTGTGGCAATAAAGGTGTGTTGAAAAATCAAAAATCTCTCTCTCTTTCTCTCTCTCTCTCTCTCTTGTAGGGAATATTTTGTGTTCTGTGGGAGAGGGGGATGAGTTATGTTTGCACTTTTGAAATGTGACACACTTGGTGGAATGATGGTATTAGTGATCTTACATTTTTGAATTGTACAATAAAGGGATTTTTTAAAACTCAAAATCTCTCTCTCTCTCTCTCTCTCTCCCTCAAGCTGTCCCTCGCCTGCCCGACGGCCTTCAGTGGGGGACGGCCAGTCTCAAAGTGTTGGGGGGTTTTCTGGGTACGGAGGCTTTTGAACGAAAGAACTGGGAGGGTGTTAAGGACAAGGTGTGTGCTTGCATTTCTAAATGGAAATGGTTGCTACCGCAGCTGTCATATAGGGGCAGGGTTCTGGTTGTGAATAATCTGGTTGCCTCGGCTCTCTGGCATAGGCTGGTGGCTTTGACACCGCCAAGGAGCCTCGTGGAGGAGATTCAGAAGACAATCGTGGACTTCTTTTGGTCTGGTCGCCACTGGGTCCGCGCGCCAGTTCTCTACCTGCCTGTGGCCGAGGGGGGACAGGGCCTGGTGGACATACATTCCAAGATCGCCAGCTTCAGACTTCGAACTGCACAACGACTCCTTTACGGATGCGGACCCTGCTGGATGGACACTGCTAAGCTGCTTTTGAGGAGAGTTGGTCGCTTGGGCTATGATAAGCAGCTCTTCCTCGTGACATCTGGGGAGGTGGACCTTACTGGACTATCTGCTTTTTACATGTCTGTTTTGCATGCATGGCGAGTCTTCAACATGGCCCGCTTCCGTGACGAGGCGCCGGGCATGTGGCTGTTCGAAGAACCACTGTTTTTCAATCGATTCATCGCAGCAGAGGTGCTGCAGTCTGCCAGTCTGCGGAGTTGTTTGCGGGAGGCACGCTGTACCAAGCTGGGTCATCTTATGAGGATGTCGACCACATCGATGGATACACTGAGGCGGAGTGCAAAAATTACAACTGTCAGACTGCTGCAAAGGGTGGTGGAGGACGTGTGTGCTGCCCTGCCGCAGCCGCTTCGAGCGTTTGTGACGAACCGCAATCTTTCCAATCAATGGGATGACGACACTGCGTCCACCTTTCCTGCAATTTCCATAACTCCGGATGTTGGGGAGTGGCAGGGAGGAGAGGATCACCTACTGACCTTCAGGATTCCTCACCTGGGCAAGTTCCAGTTTGTCGGGACAAGGGCGGTGTATCACATCTGTGTGAAGGTTCTGAATCTGCGCTCTCTGAAGGATGTCACGGAGTCGAGGTGGGCAGGTTGTTTGGGGCCAGGGGTCTCCCCAAAGGGCAGCTGGCGGTGCATGTACAAGCAACCGATTGAGAAATGCACAGCAGATCTCCAGTGGAAGATTGTGCATGGGGCAATAGCCTCAAATAAATACAGGGCACACCTTGATCCGAATGTGGGGGGGGGGAATGTTTGTTTTGTTCCCAAGTTGAGACCCTCGACCATTTGTTTGTCCACTGCTTTCGTTTATCTGGACTTTCTGACATTTTGCGCGAGTGGTTTCGGGCTTTGGGTGAACGATTCTCTTTTGGTCTGTTCATTTACGGTCCGAAGTATAAAGTGGCAAGGAAGGCTGCCCACACTTTGATGAACTTCCTATCTGGGACTGCTAAGCTTGCCATCTGGCTGACGAGGAAAAATCGGGCAAGCAATGCTGGCAATGTGGATCCTGTGTCCGCTTTCAAGGTCTTGTTGACAGTCAGACTCCGGGTGGAGTTCTCTTACTATCAAATGGTAGACAATCTGGAGGCGTTCATCAATAGATGGGCTGTAGGGAATGTTTTGTGTTCAGTGGGTCAGCGGGATGAGTTATGTTTGCACTTTTGAGATGTGACACACTTGGACAACTGATATTAGTCTTTCTGCAATTTTGAAATGTGCAATAAAGCCTTTTTTAAAAAGTCAAAAGTCTCTCTCTCTCTCTCTCTCTCTCTCTCTCGTGCGCATGCGTGGGCGTTTGTGGGAGCAGGGGTGTGGAGTGGTGTCGAGTGAGTACTTTAAACTTTGTATTTTCTAACTTTTTCTCTATCTTGTGTGTTTGAGGTGTGTGTGTTTAATATAGTGGGTTGAGTGTGTGTGTGCTGGGGTGTGAGTGTTGGAGTGAGTGTGTTGGGGAACGGTAGCTTCTGCTGCCGGTTTTTCCCGGCCGGCATCATGCCGGTGATTGATGGTGGTGTGGAGTTTGAGCGCTTAACCCGGCGTCATGGTGTGAGAATCCTCCCGACAGTTCCCTGTTCTGTGGAGGAGGCCAGCCTCGCTGTAGGACAGGTGGTTGGGCATGGCAGCATAAAATCAGCATCGAGGATGAACAGCGCAATTGTGATCTTTCTGGATTCGACTGAAAAAGCTGATCAGGTTGTGGCACAGGGAGTGGTCATAGGTGACACTTTTACTCCCGTTTTACCGCTGGCGAATCCGTCTAGGAGGATCACCATCTCAAACGCTCCTCCTTTTGTTAAAAATGATCAGCTGATTAGAGAGTTGTCCCGTTTTGGCCAGGTTGTGTCCCCTATCAGAATGGTCTCTCTGGGTAGTAAATCACCCCTGCTGAAGCATGTTGTATGTCATAGGAGGCAGTGTTTCATGGTGTTGAAAGACAGCTCTGCTGAACTGAATGCGTCTTTTAATTTCAGGATTGACGGCTTTAGCTACTTGGTGTTTGCAACATCTGAAACCATGAAGTGTTTTGCGTGTGGCGCAGAAGGCCATCTTATTAGGTCATGTCCTGAAAAGGCGAACACAAAGAGCACTGGCGGTAGGAAAGGTGACGCCGCTGTTTCTGGTGGTCCGGAGGGTAGAGCTAAATGTGGTGCGGCGGATGCCGCTGCGGCGCCCGCTTCTGCTGGGGCGATTGCGGCCGCGTCCGCATCTGCGGCCACGTCCGCTTCTACTTCTGCGGGGGCGTCCGCGTCCGCGTCCGCGTCCGCGTCCGCGTCCGCGTCCACGTCCGCGTCCGCTTGTGCTGGGGCGGCCGCGGCCGCCTCTGCTGGGGTGGCCGCGGCGGGCGCGGTAGTTGCCCCCCCAAACAGTGATGGTGGGGAATTTCTGTCTGGCGGCAGCTCTGATCATTGTGACGAGCCTGTCACCCGGGGTAAACAGGTGGAGGGTGTAAGTAAAAGTGCAGTTAAACGAAGGAACGTGAATGAACAGACTTTGCAGGCGGGGGAGGAGCGGTTTGAGGCTGTAGGGGACACACAGAGCAAACACTGCATGACAAACGTTGCAGTTCATGAAGAAATGCAGGAATGTAGTTTTGCTGAAGAGGATCCTTTTAAAGCTGCACAAAAAAGAAAAAGTGCTGAAAACTTGCAGAGCTCTGCTAAATCTAGTAGGGTTGGGAAGTTAGATTTACTAGATGAGAGCGTCTCTGACGAAAGTGGAGCTGAGTCTGAAATGATGCAGACGCAGACGCAGGAGGAGCAAAGCTCCTATTGTTTTACCAAAATTAGGCAATTTCTCCAGGTGACCAAGGGGAGCAGAGCTGTGAAAGTGGAAAATTACTTTCCAGATCTGGAGTTATTTGTGGCATCAGCTCGCAAGCTGATGAAACTGAATGATGGGAATGAGACTTTTACTGATCAGGAAATTTTTCGTTTAAAGAAACTGGTTGTCAAACTGAAATCACAAATTACTAACAGTCATGTTGACTCTTAGTTTGTTTCTTCCCTTTTATGCTATGTGTGTGTTTTTTTACTGTACCTTATTTTTATCCTTTTTAATGCCCCACCTTAGAATTGGCACTCTTAATATAAACGGGGCCAGGGATGATGTAAAAAGGGCCTCTTTATACAAGCTTTTTAATTTAAAGGCACTTGACGTGCTGATGGTCCAGGAGACTCACAGCACTGTAGACATTGAGTGCCAGTGGAGAAAAGAGTGGGATGGCTGCATTTTTTTTAGCCACAAATCCAATAATAGTGGAGGGGTGGCTGTACTTTTCTCTCGGGGTTGTGTGCCTGTCTCTTATGAGGTAGAAGAGGTGGTGAAAGGACATGTACTCTTGCTAAAGGTACAGTTTGAAAACGTAAACTTGGTTCTTATAAACGTGTATGTGCCAACCCAGAGAGCAGAAAGGATCAGGGTCTTTAATATGCTATCAGATACGGTTAGATCCTGTAATCCAAATAGTTTTTTATTTCTGGGGGGTGATTTTAACTGTACATTAAACCACAGACTGGACAGGAACCATCAGGAACCTCACCCTACTTCTGCCAATAGGCTGAGGGAACTAGTGAAGGCACATGAAATGGCCGATGTGTGGAGATCACATCATGGGGACCAGAGGCAGTACACCTGGAGCCATGCTAAAGATAACCTCTTATCTATGGCTAGGTTAGACCGTTTCTATGGTTTTAAACACCAAATGAGTGTTTTTAAAAATAGTTGTATCTGTCCTGTTGGTTTCACTGATCACTGCCTGCTGATTTGTTCTGTTTTCATTGAAAATGTAAAGTGTAAGAGTGCTTTTTGGCATTTTAATAATACACTTTTAAATGATGTGTTTTTTAAGGGAGTTTTTCATGATGTATGGAAGTCACACAGGGAACAAAAATCTTCTTTTAGTTCTCTCCAAATGTGGTGGGATTTTGGTAAGGCACAGATAAAACAATTCTGCCAACAGTACACTCAAAATGTCACTCGTAGCTTGACCCAATCCTTGAAAGTTCTGGAGACTGAGGTGGTAGAGCTAGAGGAGTTACTCAGTTCTACCGGAAAACAGGAGCACTTAGAGGCTCTTAAGTCAAAAAGGTCAGCCTTGGCTAGCTTGCTAGGGGTCACCGCACAGGGTGCTCTGGTCCGCTCGCGCTACATGGATGTAGCTCTGATGGACTCGCCCTCCCAGTACTTTTTTGGACTGGAGGGGAAAAATGGACAGAGAAAGCTCATTCACTCCTTGTTGGGCGATGACGGGAGAACAATCTCCACAGCAGCAGAGATCAGGAAACAAGCTGCTAGCTTTTACAGTGATTTGTTTAGAGCAGAGTGGAGGGAGGACACGTCACTGGGCCAGGTTTTCCTTGATGGTCTTCCAGTGCTCTCAGAGGACCTTGTTGCCGGCTTGGATGCTCCACTGTCTCTGTCTGAGCTGCATACGGCGCTAATGAGCCTCCAGAATGGAAAATCACCAGGCATAGATGGTCTCTCTGTGGACTTTTTTAAGGAATTCTGGCCCCTGCTTGGTCCAGACCTGCTGGAGGTTCTCCAAGATAGCTTGGAAAGGGGGACCCTACCCACGACCTGCAGGAGGGCCATCATCACACTGTTGCCGAAAAAGGGGGACCTCCAGAGCCTAAAGAACTGGAGGCCAGTCTCTCTGCTCTGCACAGACTATAAGATTCTCTCAAAAGCTCTGGCCCGAAGACTGAGAAAGGTGATGAGCGAGCTCATTCATGTAGACCAGACTTACTGTGTGCCTGGCAGGCTGATTAGTGACAACGTCACTTTAATTCGGGATATTTTGGAGGTCTCTGGTTCATTGGCGGTAGAAACTGGTTTGATTTCAATTGACCAGGAAAAGGCGTTTGATCGGGTTGAACACCAATATTTATGGACAGTTTTAACAGCTTTTGGGTTCAGCCCAGGCTTCATAGCCAGGATACGGGTCTTGTACAGTGACATTGAGAGTGTGCTGAAGATAAATGGGGGCCTGTCTGCCCCTTTAAAAGTCCAGAGGGGGGTTCGGCAGGGCTGCCCTCTCTCAGGGATGCTGTACTCCCTCGCCATAGAGCCTTTGCTTCACTGCCTGAGAAGGGATCTATCAGGAGTTACTTTTCCTGGCTGTGACACCACGTTCAAGCTGTCGGCCTATGCAGATGATGTAGTCATTCTGCTAAACAAGCAGAGTGACATTGACGTTCTGGTTAGGAGTGTCAATCTTTTTGGCCAACTTTCCTCTGCAAAGATAAACTGGGGAAAAAGCGAGGCTCTGATGGTGGGGGAGAAACTAGAAAATCAGCTTACGCTGCCGGGTGGGTTGATTTGGAAAAAAGGAGGTTTTAAGTATCTTGGCGTCTTTATTGGAAATCAGCAGTTTGAGCAAAAAAATTGGGATGGGGTCATAGAGAAGATTAACGGGAGACTAAACAAGTGGAAGTGGCTAATGCCAAGAATATCTTTTAGAGGAAGAGTGCTCATTTTAAATAATCTTGTTTCCTCATCCCTGTGGCACCGCCTCATGTGCATGGACCCCCCTGCTGGTTTGTTGTCCAAAATTCAGTCTGTTTTGGTGGACTTTTTTTGGGGGGGTGGACTCCACTGGGTTCCTCAAGCCCTGTTATTTCTTCCCAAAGAGGAGGGGGGGCAAGGAGTGATTCATTTAGCTAGAAGAGGTGCTGCTTTTAGACTGACTTTCATACAGAGACTGCTGACGGGCCCCCAGGACCTGGTATGGAGGCCTTTGGCCTGTGTTATTTTACAGAGAGTCCTTGGGCTTGGGCTAGACCTCCCTGTGTTTTTAATGGATTTTAAGAACTCTAATGCACTGTCTTTACCCAGTTTTTACCGCAGTCTCTTTTCAGTGTGGAGTCTTTTTAAAAAACAAAGAGGGCCATGCGATTCCTTCTACTGGTTGTTGAGGGAGCCGCTGGTTTTTGGTGGTCGCCTTGGTGTCCTGCCGGGAGTTGGAAGGACCTTCCTTGATAGGCTGTGTTCCAGGAACATTCTCACTCTGAAGCAAGTGGTGGAACTGGCTGGTCCTGGCCTCAACAACGCCTCAGCTTTAGCAGCTCATCTTGGTGTCAGGTCGATTCGTTTCATCGATGGTCTTCTTGCACACTGGAAACAGGAGCTTCATGGACTTGAGCACTCCCTACTCTTGGACTTTAGCAATGGCACGCTGCAGCCAGAAAGCACTGACCCCTTTCCCTCTCTCACGCTCTATATGGACTTTGACGTCGCTCCTTGCTCCTTACTGGCATTCTGTGCTCCCACTGGTGTGGACTTTGGAGGAGCCAGTGGTAAGGCACTCTACAGACTGGTGGTGATGGCACTCAACAAGGACCGATTGAACACCTGTGTGGACACTCCTTGGAGAGCCTATTTTAAACTAGGAAAAGGGCATCGGCCTGCCTGGAGGGCTCTTTACAAAGCCCCTCTCCCTAAGAGACATGGAGACTTACAGTGGAGGGTCCTGCATGGTATTATAGCTGTCAATGCTTTTGTTTCTGTGATTAACAGCAGTGTCAGTGATCAGTGTGTTTTTTGTTCCTCTAGGGAGACTGTTTTTCATTGTTTTATTGAATGTCAGCGCCTGAGTGGCCTCTTTGAACTTCTCACAAAACTTTTTCATATTTTTAAGGAAGTTTTCTCTAAGCAGGTTTTCATTTGTGGTTTTATGTACAATCGTCGTTTTAAGCAGAAGTGTCAACTACTGAACTTTGTTTTAGGACAGGCAAAGTTGGCTATCTATGTAAGCCGGAGAAGAAAACTTGAAAATGTTGAGAATGATGTTGATGTCAAAATTTTATTTGTGAGGCTACTTAAAGCCAGAATCAGGCTGGACTTTCAGTTTTTTATGGGGAATGGGGATGTGGAAGGTTTCAGGACCCTCTGGTCCCTGGAGAATGTCCTCTGTTCAGTTCATGATGGACAGCTTTTTTTGGGGCGTTTTTTGGGGGATTAATTTTCTGTGTAACATAGCATGATATAGAAATTGTATTGACTGATGGACAAGTGTGTTTATTAAAGATCTTTTAAAAATCAAAAATCTCTCTCTCTCTCTCTTTCTCTCCAGGGCTGCAGCTGTCAGGGGCACTTCCGGGTTTTGCTCTGTAGTGGGCGGTTCTCCTGTCAAGCTGTCAGTCCCATCTCTTCCCCTGTCAGTACTCACAGCTGATCTCATTTTGGATCATTGTCACCTCCTGCCCGCTCATGTGATCCACACCTGATGGCATTTGCCTTTATTGGTTCCATGCCTTATTTAAGACTGACCGTTTCACCCACTCCTTGTCAGAGCCTCAATTGCTGTTATCTGCTCATCCCCGTCGGAACCCTTTCCCCGTTTCAACGTGTACTCCTGCTGTCAACTGCCTGTTATCTTATAATGAAGGTAACATCATTACTTATAGTAAATATATACACAATGGACAATAATTCTCAGTATGTTAAATAATGACTCTATAAGACTCAATAACTTTTATTTAATTGTATTTTGATGAAGCAGTGCAATTTATTGTAGATTTGCTCACTGGTCCTGAGAAGGTTGGTCCGGAAGAAATGAATATAAGTGAGCTAGTCAGGGGGCCATGTGTGGATGGGATGTGGCACTGTGGAAGGCATAGTTGCATGTTACTCACCTTGTGTTTCTCCTGTGTCCCAGGTGTTCATGACAAAAGAGTCCCCTGGTTCATGAACACACTTATATTGGTCTCAGTTCATACCAAGTTACTGATAAGGGAGGGGAGTTTGATGTATACGGTATTTAGCTTTTAAATTACTTGTGAAATTAAATTATTTAATTTGTGTCGTGATTAGAATAAAGGGTTTGGAATTTTTAATATAGTTATGCTTATTAATAATGGAATATATTTTGTTAGGTATGTTTTTTAAGAATGTTTGTTAGATATCTTCCGTTTAGGATGGAGCATTTGAGAAGGCAATCAGTGGCAGGCTTTAAAAGGGGTCAATTAACACCTGAAGCTGATTGCTGGACCATGCTGCTGACAGAGGGGGAGACTCTTCTTTTATAGTGGCTGTTACCATTTTAATATCTGGTTCTAATAAATGTGTAAGTGGTCTGCAAGTCATCTCAGTCTTCAGACTCCTGCTTTCCTCCTACTGCAAGGTCATTATAACATATCTCTCTGTAAGTTTATTTTTTGTGCTCTGTTGGGATTTTAGTGTTTCGTTTAATAAATACCACAAACTACAGTTCAGCGCTTGGGTCTTCGTTTCTGCCCCGAGGGGCAATTTGTGACAGTTCTCTCTTTTGTAACTTGGGTATTTAGTAGTTTTGTTGCATGTTCTCCCCGTGTCTGCGTGGGTTTACTCCGGGATTTCTCCGGTTTCCTCCCACATGCCAAAAACATGCAAGTTAGGTTAACTGGCATCAAACTGGGGATTCTAAATTGTCCTTAGGTATGATTGTGCGAGTGAATGGTTGCCTGTCTCTCTGTGTTGACCCTGCGATGGACTGGCAGTCTGTCCAGGGTGTCCCCTGCCTCTTGCCCAAAGATGCTGGGATAGGCTCCAGCACCCCCACGACCCGAAAAGGATTAAGAGGAAGAAGATGGTTATGGTAGCATTTGGTTTGTATTGTAGCCACACGTGTGACTTACTTTATGCCTTGCATAATGCCTCACATCTTAGATAAGAACAAAGTGCAGAGTTTCCTTGGAGATAACAGGAAGCTGTGAAAGTGTAATCTTTTATATGCAAGAGACTACTTGGAGGATCCTTTGTGTGCCAAGAGACTGCTTGGAGGATCCTTTGTGGGCCAAAGACTGTGAGGGGGATGCTAAGGGATTTAAGAGGAAATGCAAAGTTACCTTTGATGTGAATGCAATGTGACTTGTGAGCTGTGGGGAGACCTGGGTATATAAGGGACGAGTTTTTTCTGAGATGTCCTCTTTCTACAATGCTCATGTTGGAGACGTGTAATAAATTGCCTTGAGACAAACATGCCTCGTCAATTACACACTCCACACTGGTGACCCAAGACGTAGCATACAGCAAGAAGAGAATTCCCCGGGGCCAGCCGCGTTGGGAGCCCCCAGCCAAGCGTATGCCGTTACGGTCCAGCTACCGGACTTTTGGCAGCACAACCCACGCTCCTGGTTCCACCTGGTTGAGGCACAGTTCGCCCTCCGGGGAATATCGGTAGACGACATGAAATTCTACCATGTGATCGCAAAGCTTGACAACCACACGGCTCAGCATGTGGAGAGCCTTCTGGAGCAGCCACCAGCCAGCGACAAATACGGCGCGTTTAAGGCTGCACTCATCCAGCACTACACACTCTCGGTGGAGGAGAGAGCAGAGAGACTCCTGGCGCTGACCGGGTTGGGAGATTGCACGCCCATTGACCTGATGGAGAAGATGCTGAGGTTGAAAGGCTCCGACGATGACCACTTCATCTTTATCCACCTCTTCCTCAGGAACCTGCCGTCAGCGACGAGAGCGGCCCTGGCCAGTTCGCCGTTGTTGGCCAAGCGGGACTACCGTGCTCTGGCCCGGGAGGTGAATCGGATTGTCATGGCCAGCAGAGAACGCACGGCCATGGCGGCAGCGACGGAGCTTGGCTCGACGGCCAGAGAGGGTGAGGAATCATTGACGGCGGTAGCAGAACCACCGACGACAGCGGCGGCGGGCGCCAAGGGACGCGGAGGAGACATCCTTTGTTTCTATCACCGCCGCTTTGCAGAGAAGGCACGCAAATGTATACCACCGTGCCAGTTCAAGCTCTCGGGAAAACGCCAAGACCGGGGGTCGGTAGCAGCTGCGACCCTTGGGGAGGAGAACAAGCTGCTCTACTTGACGGACGCACGCTCCGGGAGACATTTCCTCGTGGACACCGGCGCCCAGCTGAGTTTCATCATGCCGTCTTACGCCGACCAGCTGGCAGGTTCCAGCGGCCCCCAGATGGCAGCAGCAAACGGCTCAGACATTGAAACCTTTGGTGAGAGGACTCTACTCCTGTCTCTACACGGCCGTACATTTGAGTGGACTTTTGTCATAGCAGCATTGAATTTCAATATATTGGGGGCTGATTTTTTGTGCTCACATGGTTTGTTGGTTGATGTCGCTAACAGGCGCCTGGTTAATGCACTGTCTTTTGATTCTATTCCCTGTACAGATCGAGCGTCCCGGCCAACAGCACAAGCCAACGTCACAGCTGCAAGCGGTAAGTTCCACACACTGCTCACTCAGTTCCCAGCACTCATGGTCCTCACATTTTCGGCAGCCGTCGCTAAGCACGGGGTGGAACATTTTATTACCACCACCGGGCTGCCCGTTTTTGCAAAACCTCGGTGCTTGGATGCAGCTAAACTGGCCATAGCGCACGAGGAGTTCGCCAACCTGGAGAGGTTGGGCATCATCAGACGTTCGAACAGCCCATGGGCTTCCTCGTTACACATGGTCCCGAAAGCTGATGGTTCGTGGCGACCTTGCGGGGATTTCTGCAGGTTGAACAACGCCACAGCGCATGACCGCTACCCAATCCCTCATATCCAAGATTTTTCCATTCATTTGGCAGGGGCGCGCATTTTTTCTAAAATAGACTTGGTCCGCGGTTACCACCAAGTCCCAGTGCGCGTTGAGGACATACCCAAAACAGCGGTGATAACTCCATTTGGTCTATTCGAGTTTTTGTGCATGCCATTCAGGCTTAAAGGGGCTGCACAGACGTTCCAACGCATGATGGACGCGGTGCTGCGCGATCTCCCTTTCATGTTCATCTACTTAGACGATATCTTGGTAGCCAGTGCGTCCGAAGACGAACATGAAAGCCACCTCGCGGCAGTTTTCCGGAGGTTGGGAGAGCACGGGTTAATAATCAACCCAGCAAAGTGTCAGTTCGAGGTGACGCAGATCGATTTTTTAGGACACCGCGTCTCCCCTGAAGGAGCGGTTCCGCTACCTGACAAAGTGCGCGCAGTAGCAGACTTCCCCCGGCCGCAGACGGTCAGGGCGTTACAGGAGTTTTTGGGAATGGTGAATTTTTATAACCGTTTCCTCCCCCGTGCGGCGCAACTCATGCAACCGCTGTATGCAGCGCTCAAAAAACAGAAACCCACGAATAAGATCGAGTGGTCCCCGGAGCGGGAGCGAGCGTTCGCGGAAGTCAAAGCAGCCCTGGCAAACGCTGCGTTGTTGGCACATCCAGACCCAACGACCCGCATAGCGCTCACCACTGACGCGTCAGATGTGGCCATAGGGGCGGTCGTGGAGCAGCATGTAGCCGGGGCTTGGCAGCCACTCACCTTTTTCAGCAGGACCTTGCACGATAGTGAACGTAAATACAGTGCGTTTGACAGGGAGTTGCTGGCTCTCCATTTGGCCATTCGCCACTTCCAGTTCTGGCTAGAAGGGCGCTGTTTCACCGCGTTCGTTGACCACAAGCCACTAACATTCGCAATGGCCAAAGTTTCAGAACCGTGGTCGGGCCGGCAGCAGAGGCAGCTAGCCGCGATCTCAGAGTTTACTACCAATATTCAGCACGTGTCGGGTAAACTGAATGTAGTGACAGACTGCCTCTCGCGTGCCGTGGCTGCCCCCGTCCGCGTGGGGATAGATTACACAGCCATGGCCGCGGAGCAGGTTAGTGACGCGGATGTGCGCGCGCTCCAGTCTGGACCAACAGAGTTAAGGCTGGAGAGCAGGGTGCTGCAGGACGGTATGCCCCCTCTAATCTGTGATGTCTCCATGGGGAGACCGCGTCCCATGGTACCGGCAGCGTGGCGCCGCCGCGTTTTTGACTCGATTCATTCTTTGGCGCACCTGGGGGTGCGCGCGTCGGTCAAAATGGTAGCAGAAAAATTTGTGTGGCCGGGCCTCCGCAAACAAGCTAAAGAGTGGGCGGCAGCCTGCATGGCGTGCCAACGAGCCAAGGTACACAGACACACGAGAGATCCCTTGGAGCCATTTCACATTCCAACTAAGAGGTTTGACCACGTTCACGTGAACCTCGTGGGTCCCCTCCCGCTATAACAGGGGTGCACACACCTTCTGACAATGGTGGACAGCACCACGCGCTGGCCGGAGGTGGTTCCTTTAGCGTCAACCACAGCCGAGGAGGTGGCGCGCGCGTTTGTAACAGCATGGGTGGCGCGTTTTGGAGTCCCGTCGGACATTACGTCCGACAGAGGCCCTCAATTTGTTTACGAACTTTGGTCAACAATGGCCCGCAGCCTAGGCGTCACAATTCACCGTACAACCGCGTACAATCCACAGGCTAATGGGTTATGCGAATGTTTTCACAGGTCATTGAAAGCAGCTCTCAGAGCGTCACTGATGGATGCAAATTGGGTAGACAAGCTACCGTGGGTTCTATTGGGGTTACGTTCTGCGCCTAAAGAGGACTTAGAGGCTTCCCCAGCCGAACTCGTTTTTGCGCAGCCACTTTGGTTGCCCGGGGAGTTTCTCCCAGATAATCCTGCACCGGACAGCTCCCCATCTCGGCTTTTGCAGCGTAGCATCGACACAGGCACGCTGCCGGGCCCTGCCCACCACAGTTTTCCGTGCGTTTTTGTACCTAAAACTTTGAAAAATGCAGAGTTTGTTTTTGTCAGACACGATGCACATCACCCCCCATTGCGACCGCCTTATGATGGACCGTTCAGAATGCTGGAAACAGGGGACAAGCATTTTTTGCTAGATTTGGGGGGTAGAAGGGAAAAGGTTGGCTTAAACAGACTCAAACCCGCTTTTGTGGTGGCGGACGAGCAAGTGCTGTTGGTGAGGGCCCCTCGGCGCGGAAGACCCCCATGAGGAGCTTCCCAGAGTAAAACTTCCCCAGAACACCTGCAGGGACTGACAAAAGTTTTTCACCCTCAGACAGCAGCTCCCCAGCATGACAGCGCCACTGAGGCGGCGAATCCTGGTTACAGCAGATACGGGAGAAGACTGAAGCCCAAGCAGCATGAGGATTGATGTGTAATGATTCTATCACAGCATGCAGACTGTTATTCTTCTGCTCGATCTAAAATGTTTGGGGGGGGGGTGTAGCCACACATGTGACTTACTTAATGCCTTGCATAATGCCTCACATCTTAGATAAGAACAAAGTGCAGAGTTTCCTTGGAGATAACAGGAACCTGTGAAAGTGTAATCTTTTATATGCAAGAGACTACTTGGAGGATCCTTTGTGTGCCAAGAGACTGCTTGGAGGATCCTTTGTGGGCCAAAGACTGTGAGGGGGATGCTAAGGGATTTAAGAGGAAATGCAAAGTTACCTTTGATGTGAATGCAATGCGACTTGTGAGCTGTGAGGAGACCTGGGTATATAAGGGACGAGTTTTTTCTGAGATGTCCTCTTTCTACAATGCTCATGTTGGAGACGTGTAATAAACTGCCTTGAGACAAACATGCCTCATCAATTACACACTCCACACTATCTTGTTTTTGTATCACATCTGATTATTCATTGCAGTCTGTACTTTTATTCTGACAAGGTTCTTTATTTACTTCCGTTTGCTCTTAGCTAGTTTCACGGTTTGTTCCAGCTGTATTAATTTGGTCTGATTATTCCTCGCTCTTATTACCCACACCTGTTCTGGTGTCCTTGCTCGTTAGCCGATGTCTCCATCTGGTTTTCCTACTGGTCAGCCATCTGACGTGGCGTGGGTTCCAGCTACCGTCTTCAGGAGGGGGCGCATCTTGCTCCACAGTCCGTTGGCTCAGGGACACTGAGAGGCCACCTGACAGATCATGTTCTCTGGTCTGTTAGGTTTGGAATGTTGGGAGATCACCCGATGGACTATGTCTTCAGCTTAGGTGGCTCAGGAACTCTGGGAGACCACCCGACATATTTCAACTTATGATCTGGTGGTCTTGGGACTCCAGCAGACCACTTGAACTGCTTTACTTTTTCGCCCAGTGGTGCTAGGTTTTCAGTTGACCACTCGGTCTATCTAGGTTTGTGGGTATCTATTGAGCGCATGCTTTGTTTTTATCCCTCCTGGACTTGTTCCCCCCTCCACCCTCCCTGGATGGGTGATTGTTCTGTTTCTGTTGGGGGGGTTTGGTGTCCATCCATCCATCCATCCATCTTCTACCGCTTTTCCGGAGGTCCGGGTCACGAAGGCAGCAGTTCAAGCAGAGAAGCCCAGACTTCCCTCTCCCCAGCCACCTGCTCCAGCTCTTCAGAGAGGATACCAAGGTGTTCCCAGACCAGCTGGGAGACATAGTCTCTCCACCGAGTCCTGGGTCTGCCCCGGGGTCTCCTCCCAGTGGGACGTGCCTGAAACACCTCAAGTGGGAGGCGTCCAGGAGGCATCCTAATCAGATGCCCATACCACCTCAACTGACTCCTTTCAATGTGGAGGAGCAGCAGTTCTACTCTGATCCTCTCCCGGTTGACTGAGCTCCTCACTCTATCTGTGAGGGTGAGTCCAGCAATCCTACGGAGAAAGCTCATTTCAGCCGCTTGCATCCGCGATCTTGTTCTTTCGGTCATTACCCAAAGCTTGTGACCATAGGTGAGAGTAGGAACGTAGATTGACTGGTAAATCGACAGCTTTGCCTTAGAGCTAAGGTCCCTCTTCACCACAACAAACTGGTACATCACTGCAGATGCTGCTCCAATCCGTCTGTCAATCTCTCGCTCCATTTTCCCCTCACTCATGAACAAGACCCCAAGATACTTAAACTCCTCCACTTGGGGCAGGAGCCTGTCCCCAACCCGGAGAGGACAATCCACCTTTTTCCGGCTGAGGACCATGGACTCGGACTTGGAGGTGCTGATTCTCATCCCAGCCGATTCACACTCAGCGGCAAACCATCCCAGCAAGAGCTGTAGGTCATTGCTGGATGAAGCCAACAGGACAACATCATCTGCAAACAACAGAGATGAGATCCTGTGGTCACCAAACATGACACCCTCCATTCCCTGGCTGCGCCTAGAAATCCTGTCCATAAAAATTATGAACAGGATCGGTGACAAAGGGCAGCCCTGGCAGAGTCCAACTCTCACTGGGAATGACTCCGACCGAGTGTTGGCAATACGAACCAAAGTCTCACAACGGTCGTACAGAGACCGAATAGCTCGTAACAACAAGCCCGATACCCCATACTCCCAAAGCACCCCCCACAAAAAACCACGAGGGACGCGGTCAAATGCCTTCTCCAAGTCCACAAAACACATGTAAACTGAGACCTTGGCGGGTTTGGTGTGGTTTTTCTTTTTCTATTTGATGTTATGTTGGGGTGTCTGGTTTCCACCCATTGAGGGGGGTGGACTCTGACATGATGCTGAGCACGGGTGGAGAGCCATGCTCACACTTTCAGTTTATTTTGAATTATTTTCTGTGCTTGCCTCTTGTCAGTTTTATTTTGCATGTGAGTATAGTTTTGTGTATGAACTTTATGTATTTTTTAATCATCTGGTATTTTCAAATTATTTCCTCTTGTATTCTGACATGAGCCTTCTCTGCCTTTGCTTTCAGTTCTCTCTTTTGTAACTTGGGTATTTAGTAGTTTTGTAGCATTTGATTGGTATCTTGTTTTTTGTATCACGCCTGATTATTCATTGCGGTCTGTACTTTTATTCTGACAAGGTTCTTTATTTACTTCCATTTGCTCTTAGCTAGTTTTGCGGTTTGTCCCAGCTGTATTAACCTTTAAGCTGTGTGATTTTTTTTTGTGCCCCTAGTGGCAGAGCGCGGTGCCGCACCTGTCAACTCATGATACCGTGCCAAACACTCCCCAGCTAGACTGAGGATTTGTGCTGATCATGCCAGTTCACAAGGTGGCAGGCACACGTTGGAGGACTCATGGATGACACATAACACACCAAAGAGGAAGAAATCCTTCTTCTTCTACTTCGTCTTTGAGATTCCAACACAAAATAGACGGCAGCCATCATTGTGGACAAACACGGTTGGAGACGGAGGAGCAAATTTGGAGGATTTGGTCCCGAATTTGCCAACTATGATTCTAAAAAGAGATTATTTAGCTTATGAAGGTAGATGTTTACATATAACACAGCGAACGTGAAGCTTGTTGATTTCATCTGCCGGCGTTTGGGGCACCATGTTACTGTAGAGCAATCGCCAGTTGAATGTCGTCATATAAGATAAATTGCCGTGAAATAAAAGCAAAATTAAGGTGGAATAATCAATAACAGTTTTTGGATGTAGGAGAGAAAGCTAAAATGACTGGGAGAGGACAAAATTATGACCAGAATGCTGCAAAAGGATGCCAGTAAGTGATGAATGTCTTTGTTTGTTTCTATGCAAATTAGATGCATAAATTTACTCCTATCTGAAACGTTGGATTATATTCTACATCTTTCTAAGTGACAGTAAGCCATTATCTCTTACCACATTCAAGTTATAGCCTTGGAAAGTTCTGACATCTGATTTGATTATTTTCTTGATAAAAATCTTTACCACTGTTGACCACTAGGGGTTATGTCATAGTTTGATGACATACATAGTTAATGGGTTAATTTGGTCTGATTATTCCTCACTCTTGTTACCCATACCTGTTCTTCATTTGTGTCTTGTTCTCCCGCCTATTGAAGGGACGCGGCCCCGTAGTTTGGTGCGACGTCCTTCCCATTGTTTCCTGGTCTCCAGTCATGAGTCCCACATCTATCTGGTGCTTCCCAACGCCGTAGCCTTCAGTGTAATTCAGCCATCTCGTTTCCAAGCCAGTCTGCCTGTAAGTTTTGTTTGTGCACTTCTAGACTTTGTGTTTTCATTAAACTTCGGCAGCTCACAGTTTAGCGCCTGGGTCTCCTTTCCTGCCCCGCCTGGGCAATTCATGACAATAGTAGAGAATGCATACCTGCCAATATTTGGGTTTAAAAAAATGGGAGGTTTTCACTGGAGTGTGGGGAGTTTGGCATAAAAACTTATATACAGTGGGGCAAAAAAGTATTTAGTCAGCCACCAATTGCACAAGTTCTCCCACTTAAAAGATGAGAGAGGTCTCCAATTTTCATCATAGGTATACCTCAACTATGCGAGACAAAATGAGAAAAAAAATCCAGAAAATCACATTGTCTGATTTTTAAAGAATTTATTTGCAAATTATGGTGGAAAATAAGTATTTGGTCACCTACAAACAAGCAAGATTTCTGGCTCTCACAGACCTGTAACTTCTTCTTTAAGAGGCTTCTCTGTCCTCCACTCGTTACCTGTATTAATGGCACCTGTTTGAAATTGTTACCAGTATAAAAGACACCTGTCCACAACCTCAAACAGTCAGACTCCAAACTCCACTATGGCCAAGACCAAAGAGCTGTCAAAGGACACCAGAAACAAAATTGTAGACCTGCACCAGGCTGGGAAGACTGAATCTGCAATAGGTAAGCAGCTTGGTGTGAAGAAATCAACTGTGGGAGCAATTATTAGAAAATGGAAGACATACAAGACCACTGATAATCTCCCTCGATCTGGGACTCCACGCAAGATCTCACCCCGTGGGGTCAAAATGATCACAAGAACGGTGAGCAAAAATCCCAGAACCACATGGGGGGACCTAGTGAATGCCCTGCAGAGAGCTGGGACCAAAGTAACAAAGGCTACCATCAGTAATACACTACGCCGCTAGGGACTCAAATCCTGCAGTGCCAGACGTGTCCCGCTGCTTAAGCCAGTACATGTCCAGGCTCGTCTGAAGTTTGCTAGAGAGCATTTGGATGATCCAGAAGAGGACTGGGAGAATGTCATATGGTCAGATGAAACCAAAATAGAACTTTTTGGTAAAAACTCAACTTGTCATGTTTGGAGGAGAAAGAATGCTGAGTTGCATCCAAAGAACACCATACCTACTGTGAAGCATGGGGGTGGAAACATCATTCTTTGGGGCTGTTTTTCTGCAGAGGGACCAGGATGACTGATCCATGTAAAGGAAAGAATGAATGGGGCCATGTATCATGAGATTTTGAGTGAAAACCTCCTTCCATCAGCAAGGGCATTGAAGATGAAACGTGGCTGGATCTTTCAGCATGACAATGATCCCAAACACACCGCCCGGGCAACGAAGGAGTGGCTTCGTAAGAAGCATTTCAAGGTCCTGGAGTGGCCTAGCCAGTCTCCAGATCTCAACCCCATAGAAAATCTTTGGAGGGAGTTGAAAGTCTGTGCTGCCCAGCGACAGCCCCAAAACATCACTGCTCTAGAGGAGATCTGCATGGAGGAATGGACCAAAATACCAGCAACAGTGTGTGAAAACCTTGTGAAGACTTACAGAAAACGTTTGACCTCTGTCATTGCCAACAAAGGGTATATAACAAAGTATTGAGATGAACTTTTGTTATTGACCAAATACTTATTTTCCACCATAATTTACAAATAAATCTTTAAAAATCACACAATGTGATTTTCTGGATTTTTTTTTCTCATTTTGTCTCTCATAGTTGAGGTATACCTATGATGAAAATTGGAGACCTCTCTCATCTTTTAAGTGGGAGAACTTGCACAATTGGTGGCTGACTAAATACTTTTTTACCCCACTGTAATAGGCTATCATAACAGAAATGACTGTATCTTTGGTCATTTTAATTAATTTATGAATTAAATTTTATTTTGTTTATTTTTATTTATTTTATTTTTTTTAGAATCAGTTGAAATCATTCTATTCTGGTGCTGCAAATTAAGTTTAAGATAAGCTATATATGAAAAAAAAATCACAATTTTACCACATGCTTTTCAAATTCATTAGGAAAAACACAGTAAATTCATTTTAAAATAGACACAAATTTAGTAAAAAAAAAAAATCCACAGATTGATGTAGGAAAAAGTAATACATTTAGAAGAAAAATGTCTGAAATTTATGAGAAAACCCCTTAAAAATTTATGAAAACCAATCTCAAATGTACAGTAGTCTTAAATTTAAAGGAGCAAAAACAAAAATGAGGAAAAATGTTCACAATTTAAGTCACAAAAACCTTTCAAACTTCCAACAGAAAACTCCTTAATTTACAAGAAAACTGTGACTAAATTCATGAAAAAAAACCCTCAAACTGTCAAGAATAAAATCATATCAGATAAATTTTTGAGTACATGCTTTCTTACGCTTATACTCATCTAAAATTAACACACATTTGGAAGGAATATTAGTATATCAAATAATAATATATTACTTAAGGTACAGTTTTAATTTTATTTTATCTGGCCCTCACAGTGTCTGCCAAGAAAAATTCTGGCCCTTGAACAAATGTATTGATGACCCCGATCTAGAATCAGCAATAAATGTAAATTTCTGGAGTGAACTGGTGTTAGAGTGGCAGACCACAGATGGCAACCACCTGTTGCAACCACAGATGGGGGACTGGGGCGCCGGCTGACTCACGGGGAAAAGGTTGCTGCATACTCGACTCAGGCAGGTGTGATGTTACCCGCAAGTAAGTAGATAAAATACTTTTTGAGATACTCCAATCTTGCATTTAGACTAGTTACACATCAAATCTGTCAAGTGTCAGTTGTTCTGGAGTTTGGCAGTTTGACCTGATAGAGCCAAACAGAATTTTACAGTCTGCAACTTATTGTGATGGTGCAAACTTTGCAGCTCGGTCTGCATATCGTCACATCAAGTTTGGATTTATACATTCCAAAGTATGCGTGAAAACCAACGTATGCCATATTTTTCTGTGTGCACACCATTTACACGAGGCCCCTGAAGTGGTCCAACTCCTGGTACAGGATGCACTGGTTTTCCTGCAGAGTTCCAATAGCAGATGGCTGAACAGAAATGGACACATGTGCTTCATCCTCCGCCTCCTCCTCTTAGGCTACTACCTTCAGTGGAGCAACGCAGGAGGTGGATTTGGTGGTGGGTGTTTATCCAGGATTGTCAGCCCCTCTGAGAGAAAGTCTGACTCCCACTCAGGAAATAATTAGTCTCACTTCCTTCTTTACTGGCAGCTTAATATGTCAGTGTTGTAATGGAAGCTCTGTGTCAGATTTTCTCCACAAATGCATGCCTCAAAGAAAGGCAGCTTTTTTTAGGATGTAGTGATGCTCTTTTTTCCCCCTTTTCCCACTCCATCTGCCAGGAGATCAAGTGGATAAGAGACCTTTCTTACTGATGATCACCCATTTCTCTTTAAAATGTGGAAGGTCCAAGATGCAGATCAGAGAGGACTTTGACCCATAGTCCACCGATTCGCTAATAGATGCTTTGCTAGCCGCACAAAATTTACTGTTGTGTAGATAGCAAAGATTCAATGATTCAAATTCAACCATTCAAAGATTTTTATTTGCCAGCACTTTTATATGTGCAGGACATACAGGAAAACTGAAATGCCGTTTCTCTTTCTCTTAGTGATGTGCGCAATATATAAGAAAAGAAGGAATAAGGATGAAAACAACAGCAGTCTATGTTCAGTAATGCTACCCGTAGTGCAAATGAAGATAAACCCAGCAATTCTATGTACAGAAAAAAGTAAAGCCGTAAAACCTGTAAATAAAAGTTTAGTGTGGTAGTGTAGGTGCAGACAGTGACAGATTGGACTGCACATGATCAGTATTGCAATAACAGCAGCAGGTATGGCATTTGTGCAAACGGTTGCAGTAAGGTGCAGAGACATACAGCAGCAGATGTATTACTGTTGGTGTGCCAAGTCTTTCTGTGCAAACAACCGAGGTAGTTATTGTGTGGGTGAGTGTGTTACAGTCCGGGGGGGGGGGGGGGCAAAGTTCAGGGTCCTGATGGCCTGGTGAACTCTGCTTACTTACATGTTAGTTATTTTTTATACACTTCTATCCACACTTTGTGCTTCACAAGTTGGAAAACAAACTTACAGAGTGCTGCAGTATCTCAGTGGGGAATGTTGTGACACTCACTGCTGCTGAAGGTCCATTAGTGAAACTCTGAATTGCCACTAAAACAACTCTTCCAACCCCTTCGTGGATCGCCACCCAATCGTGGTGGAGGGGCCACAGTGCCTGATTGATCCCAGGACCTATGTTGTCAGGGGCAACTTGTCCCTAGTAGAGTCTCCCAAGGCAAACAGGTCCTGCGTGAAGGGCCAGTTTAAGAGCGGTCCAGTCAATCCCATGAAAAAAGTTACATCAAGGACCCAGTATACCCAAAGGATGCAACTGGGTCCACCCTCCAGTGGGCTGACCAGCTGCATGAGGGATCAAGGGGGTCATGGTGCTATGTGAACTGGCCAGAAGTCTGGGCTACTCTGCCTGGCCTAATGTCCCCGCAACCTGGATCTCCGAATAAGCAGTAGAAGATGGATGAATTAATGGATGGACAACTCTTGTAATGTTTTAGAAAAAGTTAAGTATGAAAAAATACAAATTTTGGTGTAAATATGGTAATTTTTTAAATTAACACCAGTTTTGTAATGTTCTGCAGAGCTATGCTATGTGTGGAAGAATGTTGCTGTTGTGGAGGTAAAAGATCAAGGTGAGATGCGACGAGCTGGAAGGTTGCAGGGTTTTATTTCCTCCAACATAATGAGACACACATTGTAGCTAAGTGAGCTACTGTGCTGCTGAGGCATGTCACACAAGCACTTTTATACAGTGATACAGAAAGAGAGAATGCATGGCACATTAGCATATCATTCAATACATATCATTAGCGTGACCAACTGGCGCCTGGATGTCCTCTCCCTCATCCAGGGGATGTATACACAACAGTCTATTGTTCTGATTGCCCCCCAGGGGCTCTCTGAATGTATGTAAATTCGTCCTCTGTTTCCTCCAGCCCTGCTGAGTGTGAAATCATGTCAATCTGCAGTGTGCTGGGTCACCACATGGCTCCCCCAGACAGCTCAGAAGGAGTTGTGACCTCCCCCCCCCCCCGGTCGTTTGGGCTCCAGCTCCGGTAGAACTGTCCTGCTGTAGAGGAGTGTTGGAGGGCATGTCAGTCCATGGGGGGGACGGGGTAGGGGTGGAAAAGACAGTGTGCTCCGCTCCGGGTCCCAGCACGTTGAAGGGCCGTGGATCGTGGGCGCATGGGGCTGGTGCGCGTGTTGCGTAATGTAACCAACCGGCGATCGGCCGGCTTTAGGGAGTGAGGTGTGGGAAGAGCACTGTGGAGGAGGAGGGGGAGGGGGGTGGGAGTAAGTGAGTGCTGGCTCGGGATGTCAAAGGTGTCTGGGCCGCGCAAAAATTGCGTGTGGATCCGCGATGGTGAGAGGCTTTCCCAGTCAACCTGGCGGTGATCCAAAGCGGCTGTGAAACAACTGCAGCTGTGTGAGGGACTTGGCAGTTTGGCTTTTAGGTGCGGAAGCAGCCCTAAAGCCATCGGGGACAGCAATCGGCTAAATTCCCCTTGTGCGCCGTGGCCGAGAAACCCATACAAAGTCCTGTGTGCGGGCTGCGTGTCTACTTCAGGTGCGTGAGCAGCCCTGAAGGTTCCGAGGATGGTGGTCGGCCATGTTTCTCGGGCATGTGCAGCGGCAGAGGATGATGTATCAGTCTGTGGAGCCGGTTTGTCCCTGTGCGTGGCGCACGCTTGGCACAGTGACCACATAGCTGGAAGTTGCGCTGTCCTCGTAATCCTGCAGTGTGCATGCGGGGCTTCTGTGTGCCAGAGGTCCGCTGTCTGGAGGGAGTCAGGTTTGGGGAGCTTGGTGGAAATCAACGGAGACGGCGCCAATGATTTTCCCTGTTCAGGCTGCTTCCTTCGGTTCGCTTGTGTCGCCGTTCATGGTGTGTGTCGGTCCCAGCACTGCCCGCGCCGGAGATCGTGCTCCGGTGTGGAAGAAGAGGATGTCGGCGTCACCATGACATGTCTAGGGTCACCAGTGTGGAGGTAAAAGATCAAGGCGAGATGCGATGAGCTGGAAGGTTGCAGAGTTTTATTTCCTCCAACATAATGAGACACACATTGTAGCTAAGTGAGCTACTGTGTTGCTGAGGCATGTCACACAAGCTCTTTTATACAGTGATACAGACAGAGAGAATGCATGGAACATTAGCATATCAGTCAATACGTATCATTAGCGTGACCAACTGGCGCCCGGATGTCCTCTCCCTCATCCAGAGGATGTATACACAACAGTCCATTGTTCTGATTGCCCCCAGGGGCTCTCTGTCCGTATGTAAATCGTCCTCCATTTCCTCCAGCCCTGCTGAGTGTGAAATCGTCTCAATCTGCAGTGTGCTGGGTCACCACACTGTCAAATTTAACAGTTACTTTACAATTGGCACCCAGTGCAATCTGTTGTACAACCAAATACATAAGATAGTAGGCTTGGCACTTAAAACAGATGCCTGCAGCCTAAAGAATACATAGTTATGCTTTTGTTTCCTGATTTCTATTCATAGATTCCTCTAACCTTCTAGATGTCATCTTCCCTGAATCACCAGTATAGTTTTATTTGCAGAATTTCTGAGTGCCAGAATGGATGCATTTATTCTAACAGGGATGGCTGATTTATGACTTTGAACTCCCCCAACAGTTTCCTAATTTCATTTTCAATAGAATATTGTAGCTCTTTCCCCATGTGGCTCAATTTAAGTGTTGTAATGCCTTTCCAGAAAAGCAGATTGGATTCTTATTCAGGCCTATCCAAGGGTTTTGCTGCTACATAAAGCTGCAGTTTGTTTCACATTTATAGGAACCTGTAATGTTTTCTAATTGGTGTATTTGTTCACATTGGCCAATGTTGCAGAAAATGAAAAGAAGGTCATCTCTGGGCCAGCTTCCTTTTAATGGTATTACCATGCTGTGTGCATTGTGTAATAGATATGCTTGCACAGCCAGACACTTCCTTGTTGTGTCTTTGTGGTTGTAAAGTGTTTTAAAATATCTTGAGGATGGGCATTGAAAGCACCGGTGAACCTCTTTGAGAAGTAAGAAGCGAAAGGAAGCTTGTTCAGCATTTTTCCATATGTCCCCTAGACACTGGAGAAGCAAGCTAGTACTGAGGTGGGAGCCATTTGGTGAAGACTGGAGGGCATTGATGATTTTAACAGCATTAAGATTTCAAACCCCCGGATTTAAAATACTCAAATTTCACTGAAATTTCAGAAGAAGTATAATAAAATGTACCTTTAGCAAATAAATGAAGCATATGTGATCTGAAAAGAAAAACTGAGGAACATACCCAGGCAGTGGTTCATAATGGACCAAGTTAGCCAAGTTTGGTCCTTGTTTTTACTTTTTTCTTTTCATTTTTTTTTTGGGGGGGGGGGGGCTACTTGATTTGAGCTTGACTTCACTGATGTGTTCACTTGTTTGTCATATGAGGGCTAGCAACACTACTGGTATGATAAATGTGTTGTGAAACTTAAATGTATTTTAGCAGTAATCATATGATGACAGGACCCTGTCAGCTCTTGGAACAGGGTAAAGAAGACATGATGCATAAAATAGAACAATATAGCTCCTTTTCCACTAGGACCTATACAGCCCTACTCACTTCGACACGGCTTTACTCAACTCAGTTCGCTTTTGTTTCCATTACTGCTGAGTACCACCTGGGTTGGGTGGGATTTTTTTTACAGCAAGGCAGTGCTACACTCCCGTGACGTAAAACACATGACACAAGCAAAATACAAGATGGCAGATTACGAGGCGACTGCTCGGTCTGTGGCTTTTTGTCAGAGTAAAGGCAAAAAAGAAGAGCCAGAGAAGGCTACAAGCAGTGAGACAAAACACTCTGGAAAAGTAAGGGAGCGTTTAGGAAGTTATAGATCCATAAAGCCAAAGACGTGAGGATATGAACTAGATCACATATGAAGGTAAGCTAATGATTGCTAATGCTAGCTTGCTTTAAGTCCACCGTACTACATTGTAATGTCGGCAAGTTATTGCTATTAGGTACTAAAATATGTATGCTGTGTGTGTGTTTCAGATGGCTCTCTTGTGACAAAATTATCACTTTAAACCGTGGGTCTGGGCATTCAACACAGCCTCTCACTGATGTCACCCCAACTTCACAAACGCTCAGTGATAACAGAAGTTAAGAATGTCTGTAGAAACGTTTAGCTTCCTGTGCAAAAAATTTCTCTGATCTGTGTGAAAATCACAGAGAGACTGTTGAGACGTCCCGGGATGTACCTGCTCCAGCAGCACTGAGTCTGTGGTGGTGTTGTGGCAAAAAGTGATCAGCTGCCAAAACTTGATCGCCAGGTGCCGTATTATAGTTATATTATCCGTAAAATATATATTTCAACAGGTAAACAGTACTTAAGTATAATAAGTTATATTTGGGCAGCATGGAGGTGCAGTGATTAGGACTGTTGCCTTACAGCTAGAAAGTTCCAGGTTCAAATCCCCAGGCTGGCAGGGGTAGGAACCTTTTGGTGTGGAGTTTGCATGTTCTCCCTGTGCTGCATGGGTTTACTCCGGGGGCTCCGATTTCCTCCCACAATCCATAGACATGCATGTTAGGTTAATTGGTTGTTCTAAATTGTCTCTAGATACCTGTCTCCTATAGGCCCTTAGAATAGAGGGTTAGTACTAGTGAAGCACTTTGAGTGGTCTTTGAGACTAGAAAAAGCGCTATATAAGTACAGGTCCTTATTTAACAATTATGATGCATTTTTAAACCAAAAAAAAAAACTGTTATAGGATTATAAGCAATTAAAATAATAGTCACAAGGTTACATGGAGAAATACATGGATTTACTGGATATATACATGTAGATACTATATAAAAATATATTCTCTGCATCAGCAATGTACTATACATGTATTCATGTAGTATTGCACTGGGAATTTTGACAATAAACCTTTGTACTTTTTGCAGTTCTGTTTCCACTTTTGTTTTATGTGTGATGGTTACCACCAAGTGGCATAAATTAAATACTAAATGATTGGAAAAACTGTCTAAGAACAATACAGCAATTTGAGAAATCACTTTTGGTTTGGTGCAAATCTGTCAACAGAATAATGAACCATAAAGAAGTTTGTGTTAAAATGTTAAATCCCATTAAACTAACCCAGGGGTGTCCAGTCATGTGCCATAGAGGGCCAAGACCCTGCAGGTTCTCTCTTCTACCCAGTCTCTTCAGCAGGTGTTTTCACTGATCAGCAGTCAGTGGAAGAAATTCTGCGGAATCTGCTGTTGAAGACACTGGTTGGAGGTAAAGCCTGCAGGGTCTTGACCCTCCATGGCACATGATTGGACACCCCTGCCCTAACCCATTATTGGGAAATCCAGATGCTAATATGGTCCAGAATTCCTCCATATACTGGTACTATCACTAAAGTGTGCAGTGTCTTCTGCACTGGCTCATCCAACAGTAGTCTTCAGCAAATAAAATAATTGTTTTTGGTTACTTTTTCTAAAAAATGAGCCATTATTTTCAACGTCACTGATAAATATTTGATTTGTACTGTTGACTCTTTTCCCACCGGTGTCTTAACAGACAAAATAGAAAATCATGACGCAAACACATAAGTCACTAAATTGTTTATTACAATCAGCAACAAAATCCAGGATTATTTTGTATGTACAAAATTCAGACTGTAAACCATCCATCCATCCATCCATCTTCTACCACTTTTCCGGAGGTCCAGGTCGCGGAGGCAGCAGTTCAAGCAGAGAAGCCCAGACTTCCCTCTCTCCAGCCACCTGCTCCAGCTCTTCAGAGGAGATACCAAGGCGTTCCCAGACCAGCTGGGAGACATAGTCTCTCCACCGAGTCCTGGGTCTGCCCCGGGGTCTCCTCCCAGTGGGACGTACCCAAAACACCTCAAGTGGGAGGCGTCCAGGAGGCATCCTAATCAGATGCCCATAGCACCTCAACTGACTCCTTTCAATGTGGAGGAGCAGCGGTTCTACTCTGAGCGTCTCCCGGATGACTGAGCTCCTCACCCTATCTCTGAGGGTGAGTCCAGCAATCCTACGGAGAAAGCTCATTTCAGCCGCTTGTATCCGCGATCTCGTTCTTTCGGTCATTACCCAAAGCTCGTGACCATAGGTGAGAGTAGGAACATAGATTGACTGGTAAATTGACAGCTTTGCCTTAGAACTCAGCTCCCTCTTCACCACAACAGACCGGTACAACGTCCGCATCACTGCAGATGCTGCTCCAATCCGTCTGTCAATCTCTCGCTCCATTTTCCCCTCACTCGTGAACAAGACCCCAAGATACTTAAACTCCTCCACTTGGGGCAGGAGCCTGTCCCCAACCCGGAGAGGACAATCCACCTTTTTCCGGCTGAGGACCATGGACTCGGACTTGGAGGTGCTGACTCTCATCCCAGCCGCTTCACACTCAGCGGCAAACCGTCCAAGCAAGAGCTGTAGGTCATTGCTGGATGAAGCCAACAGGACAACATCATCTGCAAACAACAGAGATGAGATCCTGTGGTCACCAAGCATGACACCCTCCATTCCCTGGCTGCGCCTAGAAATCCTGTCCATAAAAATTATGAACAGGATCAGTGACAGAGGGCAGCCCTGGCAGAGTCCAGCTCTCACTGGGAATGACTCCGACCGAGTGTTGGCAATACAAACCAAACTCTCACAATGGTCGTACAGAGACCGAATAGCTCGTAACAACAAGCCCGATACCCCATACTCCCGAAGCACCCCCCCACAAAAATCCACGAGGGACACGGTCAAATGCCTTCTTCAAGTCCACAAAACACATGTAAACTGGTGGGCAAACTCCCACGAACCCTCAAGAATTCTCGAGAGGGTAAAGAGCTGGTCCGATGTGCCACGGCCAGGACGAAAACCACATTGCTCCTCCTGAATCCGAGGTTCGACCAACGGCCGGACTCTCCTCTCCAGTACCTTGGCATAGACCTTCCCAGGAAGGCTGAGGAGTGTGATCCCTCTAAAGTTGGAGCACACCCTCTGGTCTCCTTTTTTGAAGAGAGGAACCACCACCCCGGTTTGCCATGCCAAAGGCACTGCCCCCGACCTCCACGCAATGTTGCAGAGGCGTGTCAACCATGACAGCCCAACAACATCCAGGGCCTTGAGGTACTCAGGGCGAATCTCGTCCACCCCTGGGGCCCGGCCACTAAGGAGATTTTTAACCACCTTGGCGACCTCAGCCCCTGTGATAGGCGAGTCATCCCCCTCGTCCCCAAACCCTGCTTCCTCTGTGGAAGGCGTATCAGTGGGATTGAGGAGATCCTCGAAGTATTCCTTCCACCGCCCGACGATATCCCCAGTCGAAGTCAACAGTGTCCCATCCGCACCATACACAGTGTGGACAGGGAGCTGCTTTCCCCTCCTGAGCCGCCGGACAGTTTGCCAGAATCTCTTTGAGGCTGACCGAAAGTCTTGTTCCATAGCCTCACCGAACTCCTCCCATACCCGGGTTTTTGCTTCAGCAACCACCCGAGCTGCACTCCGCTTGGCCTGCCGGTACACCTCAGCTGCTTCGGGAGTCCCACAAGCCAACCAAGCTTGATAGGACTCCTTCTTCAGCTTAATGGCCCCCCTCACCACTGGTGTTCACCACTTGGTTCGGGGGTTGCCACCACGAGATGCACCGACCACCTTGCGGCCGCAGCTCTGGGCCGCTGCTTCAACAACAGAGGTGGAGAACATGGCCCATTCAGACTCCATGTCTCCAGACTCCCTCGGAATGTGGTTGAAGTTCTTCCGGAGGTGGGAGTTGAAGACCTCCCGGACAGGGGCCTCAGCCAGATGCTCCCAGCACACCTTCACTATACGTTTGGGTCTACCAGGTCTGAATGGCTTCCTCCCCTGCCATCGGATCCAACTCACCACCAGGTGGTGATCAGTTGACAGCTCTGCACCTCTCTTTACTCGGGTGTCCAAGACATACGGTCGCAGGTCTGATGATACGATAACAAAATCGATCATCGACCTGCGACCTAGGGTGTCCTGGTGCCAGGTGCACATATGGACACCCTTATGCTTGAACATGGTGTTCGTTATGGACAGACTGTGGTTAGCACAGAAGTCCAATAACTGAACACCACTCGGGTTCAGATCGGGCAGGCCGTTCCTCCCAGTCACCCCCCTCCAGGTTTCACTGTCGTTGCCCACATGCGCATTGAAGTCCCCCAGTAGGACAATGGAGTCTCCAAGAGGAGCACCCTCCAGCACCCCAGTCACAGACTCCAAAAAGGGTGGGTACTCTGAAACATCATTTGGTGCATAGGCACAAATGATGGTCAGGACCCGTTTCCCAACCCGAAGGCGCAGGGAAGCAACCCTTTCGTCCACTGGGGAAAACTCCAATATAGAGGCAGCAAGGTGGGGCGATACAAGAATACCCACCCCTGCTCGTCGCCTCTCGCCCGGGGCAACTCCAGAAAAGGCCAAGCTCCAGCCCCTCTCGAGGAGACTGGTTCCGGAACCGGAGCTGTGTGTTGAGGTGAGGCCGACTATATCTAGCCGGTATCTCTCAACCTCGTACACCAGCTCAGGCTCCTTCCCCACCAGAGAGGTGACATTCCACATACCAAAAGCCAGTTTAGGAAGCTTGGGATCAGTCCGCCAAGGTCTCCGCCTTTGACCGCCACCTAATCCACATAGCACCGGACCCCCATGATCCCTCCTGCAGGTGGTGAGCCCACTGGAGGGCGGACCCATGTAACTCCTTCGGGCTGAGCCCGGCCGGGTCCCATGGGTGGAAACCCGGCCACCAGATGCTAGCCTTCGAGCCCCTCCCCCAGGCCTGGCTCCAGGGTGGGGCCCCGGTAACCCCATACCGGGCGGGGTACACTGAATCCTTGATATACAATTTATCATGAGAGTCTGTTGGATCGTTCTTAGTCTGGCCCTTCTCCCAGGACCAGTTTGTCTTGGGAGACCCTATCAGAGGCAAATTGCCCCGGACAACATAGCTCCTGGGATCACTGGGGCACGCAAACCCCCCCACCACGATAAGGTGACGATCCATGACTGTAAACTGTAAAAAAAAAAAAAAAAAAACTTGGAATGGGTCACGCACGCCGGCCACGCTGCCTCACTGAGAAGCAACTGAATGTGCTGCTCATGCTGGTCCCAGTTCAGCAGATCTTCAGCCTGCATCTCTGTGAATAGTGACGCAAGATCCGGTTTAGGGTGAATCGTTTTCCTCTTGCCTAGACGAAAGACAGAAATGGGTGGTGGATAATTAAAGCAAGTTTAAAATGTATTTGGGAAATACACTTGTTGCTAAAAACCAGTGGTGGAATGTAAGAAAAAAGCGCTTTGTTGTTGTATTTAACCACAATTTTCATGTAGTTGCGCTTCAGTAGATTTTACAAGGGCTGCGTTTTGTTTAAAAGTATTTTTTACTGTGACCTCAGAAATCAGAATGAGTTAATTCCTTCAGCTGAATGGACTCTAGTACTTTAACTGATGGTGTGCATTCCCGAGTATGGAGTCTCGCAGTCAAAATATGTATTTTTTCTCAATAAAAGTTTAGCCACCGCTCTGTCACCGCTTTGTCTCTTCTTGTCCTGGCTTCAAGTGTGGGCGGTGTTTTGTACTTGTATTGCTAAAATATAAAAGGATTCACTACAATGGGTCTCAAATATTTATGTGTCCTGTTACTGTATGAGTTTATTGACGATAGACTATAATTCCATTCCCCAAAGTGCAAGATACAACATTTATGAATATAACTCATAAAAGATCACACAAATAAGTGATCTGACAAAAAAAAAAAAAAAACAACCAAAAAACAAGCAGTTCTTAAACAGTGGCTCATATTGGATGTGCCATTCATTTTCAATTATTCTGTAATTAATATTCACACAATCAAATAAATCTCAGCTCAGTCCCTTTCATATTAAGTGGAAATTGTGCTACTTTAGTTTTGGCACTTTAGCTATACTTTAACTTAAAAAGCAAAGGATTTGAGTACTTTTTTGTCCACCACTACTAAAAAAACAATGGGGTATGCAACAGACCAGTCATAACGCATTGTTGTGTCGTGCTGTGTTGCAGTGTCAAAGCAGATGCTGGTCGGACTCTAGAACGAAAATATACACAACTTAAGTACATGCACAGCACTAAAGTACAACATATAAAAAAACACCTTTTTACCAGGATTTAGCCGGAGTTTTTTTAACCAGAGTTAGCATTGATGGCTAGCTAGCTAGCTTATTCTCTGCAGACAAGAGACAACGTTGTTGTTTGTTCAAAGTAAGTTTCCACCGCTGGGATAAATAACGTAAAAGATCATATCACATCACTCATCATCTTCTATATTGTAATATCATGGCTTTCAACTGCCGCGGTTGGGTGCTCCCGTTATTTGCCGGTCGATGGCTGTAAATGCATTTCGGATGGCTCTGTCTAGTTCCCTCTGGATTCTCTCATCAGCCAAAGGCACAGAAAAGTCTGCTGAACCATGGTGTTGATTTCTGTAAAGCCATTGTATCGTTGTTGGTTATACTGACGCTTGCTTGCTGGCTCAAGGACGAATCTTTGCAGATGGTGGCTGGAGATTCTGTTGAAGACGTCACTCTCATGATGTTACACCTTGACCAATCAGTGGCCTGCAGTTTGTTACCGTCACATTTTCAGCTCGACTCATCTCGCTTGGAACCTGAATCAGATGGGTACGAAAAAAGTACCTGGAAGCTGGTACCAGGTACTAATGGAAAAGCCTACAAAGCGCGCTGAGTCAAAGTGAGTAGAGCCAAACAGGTACTAGTGGAAAGAGCCATATGAGAGCTACCAGCATTGAAGAGAAGAGTGCACCTGCAAGAGTGTGGCTGGCCTCGGGAAGTTTGACTCTTATTTCAAATGCACTGAGGGGGAAGGGGGTTCCCATTGTTCTTAAGTAAGAGTGGTCTTAAGTTAATTTTAGGGCATTTTCACACCAGAAATTCCACATCAAGGTTCAGGTTTTTCTTCCATTTTATACATTTAGTCCAGTTAGGTTTCGTTTCACACCAAAGTGTGAGTGAGTGAGTAAGAGCACAAGCGGTGTGCTGTGCCAGCCGCTTGGTGGCCTGGGGCCTCATGTACAAAGACTTGCGTGGATTTCCTACTGAAAGATGGCATACGTTTTAATCAAGAAAACGCTGTAAGCAAAAAAAAAAATTAAAAAAAATCCAGATGTATGAAACTGTCCATACGCAGGAATCCAAGCACATTTCCTTTGTACATTCCAATCTACTTGAAATTTAATGCACGTGAGGAAATACCGGACTCCTCCCTTGACATGCCTCCATTTGAATATGCAGTTAGATGCAAATAGGTATGCACACAGATAAATACAAGCCCAGCATGTTTGATTCTCCTGTATTCACAATCAAAAATAATGGATTTTATGGAATTTCATGGAATGTGAGTTGGAGGCGCTCCTGAAAGAGGTAGAGGCATGTAAAAACATTTTGTTTGGCATGCTGTCCTCTGGCATTAGTGCCAGTTACAGGGAATTCAGTAGCCTGCTCACAGCCTTATAAGATTAGTTTACTGTTTCCATTATTCAGACAGGGATAAGAAGGAGACATTCATTTACCTTTGACATAGACTGACGGCTGCAGTCATCCTCAGAAGTGTCAGCTGATCAATGGAATCTGGAGTGTGTATAACTCAGTGGTTATAGTGCCAGATTTCAAATCAGAAGGTTGTAAGATAAGATAAGATAAGATAAGCCTTTATTAGTCCCACAACGGGGAAATTCCAGGATTGCAACAGCACAGGGATAGCAACACTCAGAGCAACAATCAGAAGGCAAGAAAAAAAAAAAAAAAAAAAAACAAGCAAGCAAGAGCAGCTAATATACATATGTACGTATTACTATAAAATATATATATATACACACACACACAGACACACAGTGCAGAGCATTGTAGCTGGATGGAATAAATATATGAATATATGAACACACAGTGCAGAGCATTGTAGCTAGATGGAATAAATATGTAAATATATAAACACCCACAGTACGGAGCATTGCAGCTAGGTGGAATAAATATGCAAGTATATAAACACACACAGTGCGGAGCAATGTAGCTAGATGGAATAATATGTAGATATATAAATATATAAACACACCCAGTGCTGAGCATTGTAGCTAGATGGAATAAATATGTAAATATATAAACACACACAGTGCAGAGCATTGTTGCTAGATGGAATGAAACAGCATAACCGTCTACTTAGTTATCCTACATGGTATGATTATGTGCCCATACATATTCTCACCCTCCATAGCGACCGGTAAGTTCCTAGTTGTATGCCGGAGGGGACCATTGTGTAAGTCTATTGCATCTTTTGCATTCAAAAAACTATTAGTTTGTTACGTCTTTTTGCTATCTCTGCGAGCAGCCCTGCTTAGGTTGTACAGTCTGACAGCCGTTGGTAGGAAGGACCTACGAAACCTCTCGGTTGTGCACCTGGGATGATGTAGTCTGCTGCTAAATGAGCTCCTCAGTGCATTCAGTATGTCCTGCATAGGGTGGAACTCGGACTCCAGCAGAGATGACAGTTTAGCCACCGTCCTTCTCTCTCCTATCTCCTCCATCGGATCAAGGCGCTGCCCCAGGACAGAGCTAGCTTTCTTAATCAGTTTGTTCAGTCTCTTCCTATCGGCTGCAGTAATGCCACTGCCCCAGCAGACCACTCCAAAAGTGATGGCTGATGCCACCACCGTGTCATAGAATGACTTCAGCAGCGCCCCTTGTACACCAAAAGACCTGAGTCTCCTCAGCAGGAACAGCCTGCGCTGTCCCTTCTTGTAGAGTGCATCAGTATTGTGTGACCAGTCTAGTTTATTGTTCAGATGAATACCCAGGTACTTATAGGATGTCACCATCTCGATGTCTGTTCCCTGTATATTTACTGGTACTGTGAGGGGCTGCCCATGCCTGCGGCAGTCCACCACCAGCTCCTTAGTTTTCCTCGCGTTGATCTGGAGGCAGTTCCGATGGCACCAGTCCACGAAGTCCTGGATAAGCCCTCTGTACTCAGCTTCATCTCCATTGGAGATGAGGCCAACGATCGCAGAGTCATCAGAGAACTTCTGTAGATGGCAGTGTGTTGTGTTGTGTGAGAAGTCCGCAGTATAAAGAGTGAACAGGAAGGGAGCCAGCACCGTTCCCTGGGGGGCCCCCGTGCTACTGATGATCGTGTCGGACACACAGTCCCGGGTTCTCACAAACTGAGGCCGGTTCGTGAGGTAGTCCAGGATCCATGATGACAGGTGCTGGTCCACCCCTGCGCGCAGCAGCTTGTCCTTCAGGATCATCGGTTGGATGGTGTTGAAAGCACTGGAGAAGTCAAAGAACATGATCCTCACCATATTCCCGGGCTTCTCCAGGTGGGACAGAGAACGGTGAAGGAGGAAGATCACCGCATCCTCCACCCCAATGCCATGCTGGTAGGCGAACTGGAGTGGATCCATCGCTGGTTCCACCAGGGGGCGGAGGTGAGCAAGGAGCAGTCTCTCCAGGGTCTTCATCAAGTGGGACGTCAAGGCCACCGGTCTGTAGCTGTTCAGGTCTTTGGGGTGGGAAGTTTTTGGTACAGGTACCACACAAGATGTTTTCCACAGCTGTGGTACCCTCCCCAGTTTCAGGCTCATGTTGAAGATATACGTCACAATCCCACACAGCTGGTCTGCACAGGACTTGAGGAGCTTTGCGCTGATGCCGTCCGGTCCCGGCGCCTTCCTCGCCTTGATCTTCCTCAGCTCCGTCCTCACCTGGGTCCTGGTCAGGGTCAGGATGGGGGGCTGTGTGTTGGGAGTGGGGGGGTGTTGGTGGAGTGGGGAGTGGGCAGCAGGACTTGATTTCTTTAGAGGCAGCAGTGGTTGTTGTGCAGTCAGGGGGGAGGGCGGTTGGTCAAATCTATTGAAAAACAGATTCAGGTTGTTCGCCCACTCCCTGCCCCCTGTGGCCTGGGGGGAGGTATTCTGGAGCCCCGAGATGGTTTTGAGGTTTCTCCAGACCCCGCTGATGTCGCTCTGTTGCAGCTTGTCCTCCATCTTCTTCCTGAAGCTGTCCTTGCCTTCTCTGATCTTTCTCCTCAGCTCCCTCTGTACGGAGGGTCATTCATTGCTGCGAAGTAGGGAGAGCTCAGGATGCCTGAACCCGCCAAGTCTGCGCCCAAAAAGGGCTCTAAAAAAACCGTGACGAAGACCACTGGTAAAGGAGGCAAGAAGAAGAGGAAGACCAGGAGGGAGAGCTACGCCATCTACGTTTACAAGGTGCTGAAGCAGGTCCACCCTGACACCGGTATCTCCTCCAAGGCCATGAGCATCATGAACTCCTTTGTCAATGACATCTTTGAGCACATCGCCTCTGAGGCCTCTCGTCTGGCCCACTACAACAAGCGCTCCACCATCACCTCCAGGGAGATCCAGACCGCAGTGCGCCTCCTGCTGCCCGGTGAGCTGGCCAAGCATGCCGTGTCTGAGGGAACCAAGGCTGTTACCAAGTACACCAGCTCCAAGTAAACTCCTGACTACACTCCTGACTACACTGATATCAACCCAGTATTAGTTTCAGACAACTAATACTGCAGTACCGTTTGCTTAGAACAGGGATTATGATGTTCAGTTACAGTCGAAAGCATAGAGGCCAGAGTTATTGCTCCAATCTGCATAATGTGTGCTTATAGCTTCCAATGACTTTAGAATGAGGGCTAAGAAAAGAAAAAAACATTGTAATGAAGGCATTGAATCTCTAATAAGGCTGTAATGATGAAAAAAATATTGCATCAGTCTTTCTTTTTTTTTTTTTAACCCTCCATACACACAGAAGGCTCCTGGTAAAGTGCAGCCACAGCCAGTTGTACCATAGTTCTGCAGTCTGGCTGCGACGCTGAATACTGCCCGACAGCTTCAGGCTGCTCGTAAACACACACACGAGAACACACTTGTTTTTGTGTGTGATGTGCATGCGTGGACAAGGCTTCAGCTGGGGATGAAACCTAACAGATGTATGTCCTTGAAGCCCACTTCCTCCAAGGCAGAGGCTTGTGGGTGCAAGACTAGCAGTGACCTCTTTTAGGGACCACAATGGAAATAAGTGTACGCACTTTCTTGTGTCATCTCATTGTTTTTAAATGTATGTTGTATCTTTGAGACAATGATATTTCAAACGATGAATCAATCAATCAATTTGTGACCAGCCGGGTTGATCAGCTGGTTGAATTAAAGGAAAACAGTCATGAAAAGAAGACAATATGAACCTATTTTTGTGGGTAGCCATGGTCACCTGTCAGTTAAAAGCAGATCATATTAGACTCGACAAGAACATATTTTATGTCCAAAATACAAATCTCATCCTTTATAATTATTTACAACTTACATGGATTGCACACACTTCTAAATGCACTGGGGAATGTGTGAGATTGTTGCATTTCAAACATTACGCATGTGTTTATTGACATAACTACTGTACACACAGAGGAAATTGGGGGCTTGGTAGAATGCTGTCAAACTGTAGTTTAATCAGCAAAAAAAGAATGCCACTTACTCAAATCACTGAATTGTAATGAAGCCTTGAAGACAGGGTGATATTTGGGGCACACAGGCGCGTTCCACAAGGACTGCCCGTGGAAACCTAAACCGGCTGACAAGCCAGTCATCATCCTGAGCCAGAAAATCTTCTGTCTCTAGAATACCCTTTTTCTTCTCACTGCGCAATTTGCAATATCCTCTAATCCTCTGTTGTTAGAGGCATTTTCTGCACTTCTTTGTGCTTGCTTTAATGTTCACTCATCTAATTGTGCACACCTGGATGTTTGTTCATCATGTGTCTCTGGTGTGTACAATAATTTCCACATCATTTTCAGTCTCCCAACATCACCTCTAAGTGTCACCAACTGACCAATAACAGTAGAAACGTCAGCCATGAAGTTGGCGTGGGGCTGCACATATTTCCACCGTCATTTCATTCTTGATACACGGTGGAATTGGGCTGCACGGTGGCGCAGTGGTTAGCACCGCGGCAGCACAGTTTACCCTTGGCCGGGGGATCGCGGGGATCATGAGATCGTGGGTTCGATCCCTGCCCCCAGCCAACAGTGATCTGTGTGGAGTTTGCATGTTCTCCCTGTGTTTGCGTGAGTTTACTCCGGGATTTCTCCGGTTTCCTCCCACATGCTAAAAACATGCAGGTTAGGGAGTTAAGGGGCGCTTGCGCACGCAGCGACCGGCAGCTGGTGGCTTGTCACCGGACTGCAGAACAAATCTACCTACGGGTACAAAATAAGTCCAAAAAAAAATGCATCTGAAATTTTCCGTGGAAAAGGACATACACCATGTTTTTGTGCATAAGTACCCTTTGTACATGAGGACCCTGGTCTCCTCTGGCCTTCCCTCCTGGGGTGGGTGCCTGGCTGTCCTGGGGCTTGGTGTCTGGAGAATTTGTGCTCTATCGGCTGCGGTTCTCAGGAGTTGGTGGTGCTGTCTTGCTTGCTCACAGTTCCGGGGTGGGGGGTTGCTGCGGCTGGCTACTGTCTTGGTATGTTTTCTGGCAAACCCCAAACATGTACACACTGTCTCTTGCGTCCGTGCTTTTGCACACAAGCATGCACGCACACACACACTCAAACATGCGCGCACACGCACGCGTCTCTGTTCTCTTACAGGTGCAGATATCAGGCTCATGATGAGATCTCAGAAATTGAAGAAGCAGATATTGTTTTTTTTCTGTTGTTTGTTTCTCTCTGTCTCCCCACCCCTTCACCTCCCACCTCTTCTGTCCATTTTAAATCTTTTTAATTCCCTCTCCCATTCCCCCGTCAGGTCCATCTTAAGTGAAGCAATTTAAATAAAGTATTGAAGTTATTACAAAGCAAGAGGAGTCTATAAATACTATTTATGTACAGCATATATCAAATATGAGCAAAGCTCCTTTTGGCAAAATAAATCTGTTTTGCACAATAAGGGAAGCAGATACAGTGGATAAAAAAATTCTACACCCCCCCGTTCAAATGCCAGGTTTTTGTGATGTAAAAACATGACACCAAGATAAATCATTTCAAAACTTTTTCCTCTATTAATGTGACCTATATCCTTTACAACCTAATTGAAAAACAAACTGAAATCTTTTAAGAGGAAAAATAAAAAATAAAACTCTTACAATAACCAGGTTGTATGAATATCAACACCCTTAAACTAATACTTTGTTGCAGCACCTTTGGCTTTTATTTCTTCTTTCTGGGTCGGAGTCTATGAGTGTGGCACAGCTTGATGTGGCAATTTTTGCCCACTCTTCTTTGCAAAAACGCTCCAGATGTGGTTGTCCAATAATCAGAGGGCTGCCGATTCAAATCCCGCTCTCCTCAGCCATCCTGCCGTTGTGGCCCTGGGCAAGACACTTTACCCACCTTGCCTCCAGTGTCCATGACACTGTCTGGTAGTGGTCAGAGAGGCCGTTGGCATGGATTGGCAGCCACATTTCCATCAGTCTGCCCCAGGGCAGCTGTGGCTACAGTAGTAACTTACCACTATCAATGTCTGTCTGGAGTGAATGAATAATAGATTCACTGTAAGTGCTTTGAGAGGTCACTTGACATGTAAAGTGCTATATATATAGTATATCTAAGCTATTATTATTATTATTATTATTATTGAATCGGTCAGATTGCAAGGGCATCTCCTGTGCATGGATGTTCGATAAGATTCATGTCTGGACTTTGGTTTGGCCATTCCAAAACCTTAATCTTCTTCTGGTGAAGCCATTCTTTTGATGATTTGGATGTGTGCTTCGGGTCATTGTCATGTTGAAAGATGAAGTTCCTCTTCATCTTCAGCTTTCAAGCAGAAGCCTGAAAGTTTTGAACCAACACTGACTGGTATTTGAACTGTTCATAATTTCCTCCACCTTAACTAAGGCCCCAGTTCCAGCTGTAGAAAAACAGCCCCAAAGCATGATGCTGCCATATCAAAATCTGCCCTCAGGGCAGATGAGGATTTAGAGGCAGGACTCATGGGTGCAGACAGAAGTATGGTGCAAACTAATTTATTAACAGAAAAACACTGAAGGGCGGCGCGGTGGGGGACTGGTTAGCACTGCCGCAGCACAGCAACTCACCCTTGGCTGGGGGATTCTGGGTTCGATCCCAGCCCCCGACCAACAGTGATCTGTGTGGAGTTTGCATGTTCCCCCCTTGTCTGCATGGGTTTACTCTGAGATTTCTCCGGTTTCCTCCCACATGCCAAAAACATGCAAGTTAGGTTAATTGGCATCAAAACTGGGGATTTTAAATTGTCCTTAGGTATGACTGTGAGAGTAAAAGGTTGTCTGTCTCTCTATGTTGGCCCTACGATGGGCTGGCGATCTGTCCAGGGTGTACCCTGCCTCTCGCCCAAAGATGCTGGGATAGGCTCCAGCCCCCCCCCACCCCAACCCCCCCCCCCCCCCCCCCCCCCCCCCCCCCGCGACCCGAAAAGGATTAAGCGGAAGAAGATGAATGAATGAATGAAAAACACTGAAGCAAACGAAAGGTGCAGCACGGTGGCTGGAGAAATCACTCAGAAGTTGCAGATGAAAATAAGCTCACGGGTAACTTGGGACACAGGTTCATCACAGAGAGGAACAACGGAGAATCAATAATGAGGACACCAGACAGAGCTCATGCAAAAGCTCACATAAAAAGGGTAAATGGTATTCACTTATATAGCGCTTTTTCCCTCATCTCTAGATGACCGAAGTGCTTTACAGATCCTGCTATCCACCCATTGACCAAGGGTATTACACATACACAGGCGCTGGCCTGACCCACCAGGAGCAACTGGGGGTTCAGTGTCTTGCTTAAGGACACTTCAACATGCAGACTGCAGACAGAGTGGGAATCAAACCCCTAACCCTCCAATCAGTAGTCGGCCACAGTACGCCTGTGCCGCAGCCGCCATCTTACTTAACATCAGACAGCTGGGCAGACAATCAAGGGCAGCAGGTGAGGAAAACAGGATGGGCGGGGCTACACTGGCACTCAGACAGGGGATCCACAGGAGACATGACAATGAACATGCAGGACAACAAGCAGAAATACAGAGAGGGCAGTGGCTAGGGATACGGAAAACATGGGGAGTTGGAACAATAGATAAACACACAGACCAAGGGCCAAACAGAGGAAGACATGGAGGAAAAATTAATACAAATGATAATCAAGAATAATCACAGAGAAAACAAAGAATGAAGACAAGGTGTGGGCATGATCCTAGAATCCTGCCCAAATATGACATAATCTCCCCTTTAAGGGGTGTAGTCCAGACACCCCTAAAAACAAAACAAAGTAACACCAACAGGCCAGAGGAGGGGGACAAGGCACGGCGGGAAGAAACAAAAGACAGGAATAACACAGAACAAACAAAAAAAAAATGTCTATCAGGGGCCCCTTTACAGTTCACAGGTCCACTGGACAGAGGAATAGGGTGAGTCAAGGGGCTGATCCAAGTCCATGGGGCCCCAAACCAGAGTGCAAAGTGGATCATGTGGCCTGCCCAGGTCCCTAAGTCACCAGATCATGAAACAGGGTGGGTCAGGAGGCCTTCCAAAGTCCAAAGGACCCCAGCCCAGAGAGCATGGCAGGTTGGGTGGCCTCCCCGAACAGTAACAGTGGGGCCCTCTGCTCAGGGGCTTTAGACTCAGGGAACAACATGAGAGCTTTAAACTCAGGAGGCAACATAGGATCTTTAAATTCAGGAGATAATGATACAAAAACCCTTGGCTCAGGGGACAGACCAAAAGAAAAAAAAAAATCTTCTTATTGAGAAATTTACTGTTCTTAATTTTCTGCTCTATACGTAATCATTCTCCAGGATTTATTGGTTCAGCTTCCGTTATGGGGAATCAAACAGCGGTGATGTGGTGTCAAAAAGTAAATTATATTTTATGGGATTGTATGTTATTTTAATGGAGAGAGTTGTAACAGTTAAAATATAGTCATCCACCATTTCATTTATATGATGATACACTAAATAGTTTTTTATTACATCCACATTCACATTTTCTAATTGCAGACTTACTGTTGGAGTCTATATGGGCATTACTGTATTTTTTTTTTTTTTGAATGAACAGGGGAAAAGGGTATGCAGAAATAACTACATAGGAATATAAAATGAAAATAAACACTGAAATATATGCCCAAGGGAGATGTGTTCACTCCCAAAGCAGGTCCAGAATGGCAGGAAGCCACCACAAATGCTGATCTTTATATGAGCGTCGCCTAATGCTTATGTCAGCTGACCTGTGCTGAGTATTCGTTTGCTTAAGTTAACCCAAGTTGGCAACAGCTACACATATGCTAGCCTAAGTTGGCAAAAGTTTAGCAACACTGAATGCAACGCTGGCAAATGCTAGCAAAAGTTTGTAAAAGTTTGTAAAAGTTGGTGTGCGTTGGAATAAAAAAAACCTGCTCACGAATGTAATTTCACCGACGTTTGGGCTAATTTCTCTGATTTTTTTAAAACGTCTGTAAAAGTTGGTCCAAATGCTATAGGGTGAACCCAGCTTTAATTTAGGCTGACTTAGGTAAACTCTACATAACTTAGCCCAGCGCTGAAGAGTTTTTACAAATTCAGCACAACTTTCACCAATGCATATTTCCAAACATTTGCAAATTTTCAGAATGCTGAAAATTTTCAAAGGACACAACTTTTGCCAGCATTTGCCAACAAACACCAACTATCATTAACTTTTGCCAGCGAAGCCAGACGATTGGCAAAACATCAGTAAAATATTTGTAAACGTGTCCTGTTATAGTACTGCATGACTTTATTGACGATAGACTATAAACTACACATGTAAACTAAATTATAATGGTGACTGAACAACTCCCATTCCCCAAAGTGCAAGATACAACATTTATGAATATAACTCATAAAAGATCACACAAATAAGTGATCTGACAAAAAAAATAAACAAGCAGTTCTTAAACAGTGGCTAATATTGGATGTCCCATTCATTTTCAATTATTCTGTAATTAATTTTCACACAATCAATCTCAGTTCAGTCCCTTTCATAATTGTCAAAGTCTAACGTGTGGTTGCCTACATATAGGCTACACCTCTGTATTCCACTTTCAAACACAGCCTACGTTTGGGCCTGCAAAGCCTGATAGGGCTACCTGTTTTAGACAGGAATATTTGTTTGCTACAGGCATGCACTAGTTTTTTTTTTTTTAAACAGACGTGAAACAGCTTATCTAGTTTATACAAGAGCAGGATGTAAGGCTTTTTTCAAAAAGGTGGGACTTCTGGGTCAGGTAAAAAATCTTTTCAAACAGTGCCTCACTGTGGAAATTAAGGTATTCAACAGATATTCAACACAGTACTGCATTTGTCACTGAGAGTTAGTAGACAGTAAATTAGTGTTAGTAATTAACAGTTACATGAACACCTCTGAAGCGGAGTGATGCATATCCGGTGAAAATGGAGTACAACAACCATGGATTTTAGTAACTCCTGGAATCCATATTGTCCAATCAAATCGCTCAGTTGGAACTAACTGTTGTATAAAGAGTATTTATAGATTCCTCTTGTAATAACTTTAATACTTTATTTAAATTGTTTTACTTATGATGGATCTGACAGGGAGAGGGGTAAAATGATAAATTAAGATAAGATAAGATAAGATAAGATAAGATAAGCCTTTATTAGTCCCACAATGGGGAAATTCCAGGATTGCAACAGCACAGGGATAGCAACACTCAGAGCAATAATTAAGAAGATACGGAAGATATAAATAAGAGCAGTGGATATACACTACCGTTCAAAAGTTTGGGGTCACCCAGACAATTATTTTGTGTTTTCCATGAAAAGTCACACTTATTTACCACCATGAGTCGTAAAATGAATAGAAAATGTAGTCAAGACATTGACAAGGCTAGAAATAATGATTTGTATTTGAAATAATAATTTTTTCCTTCAAACTTTGCTTTTGTCAAAGAATCCTCCATTTGCAGCAATTACAGCATTGCAGACCTAACATGATTGCACAAGGGTTTTCTAATCATTCACTAGCCTTCTGATGCAATGAGCAAACACATTGTACCATTAGAACACTGGAGTGATAGTTGCTGGAAATGGGCCTCTATACACCTATGTAGATATTGCACCAAAAACCAGACATTTGCAGCTAGAATAGTCATTTACCACATTAGCAATGTATAGAGTGTATTTCTGATTAGTTTAAAGTTATCTTCATTGAAAAAAAGTGCTTTTCTTTCAAAAATAAGGAAATTTCTAAGTGACCCCAAACTTTTGAACGGTAGTGTACATACATACACATAAATATATAAATATATATACAAAGTGCGGAGCATTGTAGCAAGATGGAATAAACAGCATAACCGTCTACTTAGTTATCCTACATAGTATGAATATGTACCCATACATATTGTCACCCTCCATAGCAACCGATATTGTCCTAGTTGTATATACTGGAGGGGACCATTGTGTAAGTCTGTTGTGTCTTTTGCATTCAATACTATTAGGTCGTCACGTTTTTTTGCTATCTCTGTGAGCAGCCCTGCTTAGGTTATACAGTCTGACAGCTGTAGGTAGGAAGGACCTGCGAAACCTCTCGGTTGCGCACCTAGGATGATGTAGTCTGCTGCTAAATGAGCTCCTCAGTACGCTCAGTATGTCCTGCATAGGGTGGGACTCGGACTCCAGCAGAGATGACAGTTTAGCCACCATCCTTCTCTCTCCTATCTCCTCCACTGGGTCAGGGCGCTGCCCCAGGACAGAGCTAGCTTTCTTGATCAGTTTATTCAGTCTCTTTCTATCAGCTGCTGTAATGCCACTGCCCCAGCAGACCACTCCAAAAGTGATGGCTGATGCCACCACCGTGTCGTAGAATGTCTTCAGCAGCGCCCCTTGTACACCAAAAGACCAAATTGTAAATGGCATTCACTTATATAGCACTTTTTCTCATCTCTAGTTGACCAAAGCACTTTACAGATCCTGCTATCCACCCATTCACGCACACATTTACACAGTGATGGTGGCGGAGCGGCCATGCACAGGTGCAGGCCTGACCCACCAGGAGAAACTTGGGTGGTGAGGAAGGGAACTGAAAAGACCCGAAGTGGTCAGAAGGGGTGGCGGGTGAGGGGGTGGGGAGGGGGAGAAAAAGAGAGAGGAACAAACAGAGAAAACACATGCAGACTATCACAGCTGAAACAAACAAAAACAAATTGTTTCTGCTTCTGAAGAGGTCTCATCACAAGCCTTATATCTGCACCTGTAAGAGAACAGAGAGACATATGTGTGTGCGCATGTGTATGTATGCATTTGTGTGTGAGAGCGCATGTGAAATTGAGTGTGTGAGTGGTTTCTCATAATATCATAATAATCATAATAATGATTCGAGACGAGTATGGCAAGGCTTTAACCATATCACAAACTATAAGGGCAGCAGCATCATTTCCAGTGACATCAGCGCCTCACTGGCAGAAGAACTGAACTGCTTTTTCGCACGGTTTGAGGCAAATACACCTCGCCCGCACCCACAGATGTTATTGAATGCCAGCTCTGATGTGCTTATCCAGCAGGATCATGAGGTGAGACAGACACTGAGAGCAGTTCACCCGAGAAAGGCTACTGGTCCCGATGGAGTGCCAGGAAAGGTACTCAGAGCATGTGCAGATCAGCTATGCTCTGTTTTGACTGACATTTTTAACTTGTCTCTCAAGGCAGCCGTTGTTCCACAGTGTTTAAAATCTGCAGTCATTATTCCTGTACCTAAAAAACATACTATTAGCAGTCTGAATGACTATCGACCAGTAGCATTAACACCCATTGTTATGAAGTGCTTTGAGAAAATGGTATTGACACATCTTTTGCCTAGTCTCCCCCCAGACTTTGATTGGTACCAGTTTGCCTACAGGCGGAGCAGATCCACTGAAGATGCTATTGCTATAGCTCTCCACTCGGCATTCAGCCATTTAGAAGACAAGGGGAGCTATGTAAGAATGTTGTTTGTTGACTATAGCTCGGCATTTAATACAATTATTCCCAACATTCTCATCACCAAATTGCTTCAGCTTGGTCTGCCTACTCACACTTGCAGCTGGATTAAGGACTTCCTAACAAACAGAACACAGACTGTTAGACTCGGACCCCATTCCTCCTCTACAGTCATGCTTAACACAGGCTCGCCACAGGGCTGTGTGTTGAGCCCCACTTTGTATTCATTGTACACATATGACTGCATACCTGTTCATCCCACAAACATTATAGTGAAGTTTGCAGATGACACAACAGTAGTGGGGCTCATATCAGGAGGAGATGAGTCCGCATACAGAGATGAGGTCCAGAAACTGGTGAGATGGAGCTCAGATAATAATCTGCTATTGAATACAAAAAAAACAAAAGAACTCATTATTGATTTTAGGAAGCATAGCAGTGAGCCGCCTCCTCTATATATAGGTAAGGAGCGTGTGGAGAGGGTGGAGGCTTTTAAGTTTCTGGATGTTCATATTTCTCACAACCTTACCTGGGCAGTTAACACCATAGCTACGATAAAAAAGGCTCAACAACGTCTACACTTTCTGAGGCTTCTCAAGAAGAATGGCATTAATGCACAGTTGCTGGTTTTATTTTATTGCTCTGCTATTGAGAGCATTTTGTCATATGGCATCACGGGTTGGTATGAGGGCTGTTCAGCCGCAGACCGCAAAGCCTTCCAGAGAGTGATCGAGACTGCACAAAAAATCACTGGCTGTTCTCTCCCTTCTCTGGAAGAGATTTCCAGGTCTCGGTACCTCAACAGAGCTACTGCCATCATTAAAGACTATGTTCATCCAGGCCATGATTTCTTTCACTTGCTCCCCTCGAGAAAGCAGTACAGGTCCCATAAAACCCGGACTACCAGGTTTAATCATAGTTTTTTCCCAGCAGCAGTACGCATTTTGAACGGATTTATGTAACACGCACAGACTGCTGATATTATTTTGTTATTTTAGGTTTTTTCTGTGGCAATAACCCTGTGTGTATAAGCTGGTCTTTTATATTTATCGCTCAGTATGTTGTCATTATTGCTACGTACATTTTGTATTCAACTTTTAGGTAATATTGTTTCAAGCATTATTTATTGTTGTAATTATAAGAATGTTAAATGCATGAGTGAACTGTGAGTGTGATAGTTTGCTTTTAGGGAGCAGTATCTCAATTTTGTTGCATTGTTTATTAACAGTGGAATGACAATAAAGGCACTTTGACTTTGCCAGGAGACATACAAAGATGGTGGCAGGCTGCAGCAACCCCCGCCCCAAATCACAAGCAAGCAATACAGCACCATCAACCCTGAGGAAGGGGGGAGGGTGCACAGCCTCAGCCCCCACAGAACACAAATGTCCGGAAGCCACCAAGCCCCAAGACTGCCAGGCATCTGCCCCAGGAGGGACGGCCAGAGGAGGTCATACTGCCGCCCCTGGGCCATCCAGCCCCTTCCCTTTCCCCCCAGTGGGGCCAATGACAGCCCCGGGTCCCGCAGCGCAGGTACAGTACGGCTGACCTCCAACCAGAAGGCAAACCTCCCCAACACACACACACACACACACACACACACACACACACACACACACACACACACACACACACATCCTGCAGTCCGAAGCACCCCCGAACAAGACAAAACCCAAAGCCCAAGCCGCCTCTGGCGGGCCAGGCCAGTGCCCCACACAGCAGCCTCGCTGCCACCAGGGCACAAACTGCAAATGGGCAGCCAGCAGGACCCACAAAGCACCCCGGCCATCCAGATATGAGAAAAAAGCACCACACAAGTGAACTTCATCCACCATTTACCCACTCTCACATTCACTCTAATACTCACTCACATTCACTCACTCTCCTTCACACTCCTTCTCTCTCACTCTCACTAGTGGCAGTGATTCAGGAGGTAGTAGTGGGCTGCCCAACAACCGGAGGGTCAGCAGCCCAAACCCCACCCCCCAGCCACCCTGCCACTGCACCGCTGGGCAAGACACCCCAGGCACCCCAGCACCCACGACACCGGACACAAACGTGCACAAATGCCCAGCAGTGACCGGAGAGCCTGACAGTGTGGACCAACAGCACGGCCCCCACCACTCCGCCCCAGGGAAGCTGTGACTACAGAAGCAGCCCACGACCACCGACGCTCGCCCAGAGTAAATGAACGATGGACCCACCGCAAGTGCTCCAAGATGTCACCTGACATGTAAAGCACCACACAAATCGAACCCACTACTGCCACTACCATTTACTCACTCTCACTTACTTGCTCACTCACTCACTCACACACTCACTCACTCCCTCACTCACGCCTATTCACTTACTCACACACGTGTAGAGGCTTGGATATAGTTAATAGTTATGTAAGAGGTGCTAAAAAGACATTTGGATAAGAAAATTTAAAAAAAACAGGCACCCCTACAATTTTATTTTATTCTTTAATTGTTTTATTTTTCTACAATGCATTTGTAATCCACCTGGTTCCATTATAACTCATGTGAGTTGAGTGCAGTTCCGTACGCTGACCAATAGATGGCGCATGCCGCACAGTGATAGAGAGTAGACTCACGCACCGGAGGACGAAGAATAAACTCTCTTGTGTGAAATAACGGCACGAAAGGTGTTCTGCCTATTCTCTATCACAGATTGGTAAATACTAATAATTCAAGTGTGCAATATAAACTGTAAGAGTCCTAAGATGTCCGAGATTATATTGTGATAAGTGTGAGGCGAAAAGTGGGTTTGTAAGGGTATCTCTGTTAAAGTTGATGTGTTGTTGTGTAAGCTAACCTGCTAATGTTAATGATCGAGTGTATGGGACGTGCCACAACAGTGAAATCCGCCCACATGTTAGGAACCATTTGCTTACTTTATTTAAAGACAGTTATGAAATGGTTTTCATACAGTACGACTTTTACTGGTTTGATTTGTCACCAAGTGTGCATATTTCGGGTGTATTACCGAATACCAGGAATACTATTGTAAGTGTGTTTGATACACAGTGGTCAGGTCAGTGCATTGTTAAGAATAATACCACATGCTGTACATTTATGACAGTGCTTAAAATGATTAATGTAAATGTAAATTCATGGGTTATTGTTTAAAATATAAATATTTGAACAAGTTAAAAGCTATATATATTGGAAGGAGATAAAACAATAATTCATTTCATGTTAGGGTAATTTGTTAAAAATGTTAAGTATACAGTTAATGTCACATCGAAAATTGTGATAAATGGACATGATTGTGTTTTGTTTAATGGTGATGTGATCAGATAATAAGAGAGAAACTATGGAGTTTGATAGTAAATACTAGTCAGTTGATGTTGGTCATGTGAATGACTTGAACGAAGAATAAACTCCCTTGTGTGAAATAACGGCACGAAACGTGTTCTGCCTATTCTCTATCACAGGTTGGAGAGTTAACTTCCACATGCACGTTGCCTCCTCCTGGGCCGCTACCCAGGGGAGCAACAATTTTGGGGGCTTGTCCGGGATTAGCTCCACCTACCGGTCTGGCACTAATCATTGAAGAACCAAGGAATGCTGACCATCTGTTCCTGAGCCATCGACCTAAGCGACTGACTACAGGAAGCCACAACCATGTCTGCTCTACATGACCTGAGATGGGAAATCCAGCAAGAGCTTCGCCAGCTGACCATTGCCTGCTACAGAAACGTTCTTTACAAGCTGGCTGAGTCGTTCAAGGATGAGGTGGGAGAAGATTTGCCAGGTGCAGAATCGACCGAAGTGGAACTCTTCGACTTCATTGTTGACTCGCTGAGAAGTCCACAACTGAAGAGCCTTGAGGACCAGGGGATGTCTCGCCTGCTTGCTTTCTGTGACCTCATCATTGAACTGCAACGGCCCACAGCAGCTGGAGAAGTGGATGCAAAGGTGTCACCCGACGATGATCCGGTCATAGTAGTTCCTGTGACCACTGGAGCTGCAGCACCATCAGGGAAGAACCATCCGACATCACCATCTGTAGTTCCTGACCCAGGGTTAGTCAGACTGACTGAACTTACGTCACTGTTGCCACGTAGAGAGTACAAGATTCATGGTGGTCAAATCTCTGATTTTAATTCTGATTTGAGTTACAAAAACTTGTGCAAACAGCTTGATGAAGGGCTAAATGAAGGGTTCACAGAGGCTGAGATTATCAGAACGGTGTTTAAGATAATTAAGCCTGGTATCTTTAAAGATATGCTTGTAACCAAAGATAGCCTTACTGTAGCTGAGTTAAAATGTTTTTTAAGGACACATCTACGCGAGAAAAGCAGCACTGAATTATTTCAGGAGTTGAGTAATGCTAAGCAAAATGACAAAGAAACACCACAACAGTTTATGTATAGACTAATGGGGCTAAAAGAGCGTGTGTTGATTGCATCTAAAAACAGTAGTGGGCTTCATTATGACAACAATTTGGTACAAGGTGTGTTTATCCATTCACTGTATCAGGGTTTGAATGAAAAATACTCTTATGTCAGGAGAGACCTTAAACCTCACATCTCCAACACCAGTGTCACTGATGACCCCATCCTGGAGCTCATAGCAAATTCTGTTAGTGAAGAGATAGAGAGATTAAGTAGGCTGGAACAAAGTTACAAACAGAAAGTGACCAGTGTTAATGCGGCACAGATAGAGACAGATCAAAGCTCTATTAAAATGCATACTGAAGTCCAAGCTAATCGTGTAGCTATCCAGGAGCTGACGGTACAGGTCAGCCTCCCTAACCAAGAGTTTAGAAAAGGCCCTAACCCCAATGGTAAATACAGTAAACACCAGTCCCACAGCCCCTGTCCCTAAACAGCCAGCACTGAAACCCGCAGTGAAAGGAAAGTGCCAAAAGTGTATCGCCCAAGACCCTGAGCGCTGCACACACTATTTTCGATGTGGAAAGGAGGGGCACAGAGCTATAGGTTGCCTTCAGAAAAGCAATGTGTTGGGAAACTGGAGGAGGTCACTGGGGAGGGACCACCAGTGACTGAACCACCAGCAGAGTCCCACAACACTAAAAGACTGAACTCCAAACAGACTACTGCCAAGTCCCAAAAGTTACCCAACACAAAGCGTGTAACACAGCTCATTGGCGGTAGGTGTATGATGAGTTGCCAGTTAAATGGAGTAAACCTACAGATGCTATTGGACAGTGGGGCACAAGTAAGCATTGTTGAAAAGTCATGGGTACAAGCAGCCTTACCAAATGTGAAAATACAGCCACTCGAGAGCCTACTCCCAGGCCATCCACTCGAAATCACCGCAGCCAATGGAACAGATGTTCCGTTCGAGGGGTGGATAGATGTCCTGCTCGAGATCACAAGGTCACAGTATGGTTCTGTATCCTTGTATGTTCCGATGCTTGTCAGTCAGCAGCGTTTAAGCACTCCGCTGCTGGGCTTTAACATGATCCAAGAGATAATAATGGCAAACAGTGAACAAAGTGACGATATTAGCTTAGTGGGCTTACTGTCGGAGACTTTAAAGGTCCAGAAAGGTAATGTTGAGTCACTCATCTCTGTTGTCCACACCAAGTCAACAGAGAATGAACCAGAAAGTCCAGTGGTGAGAGTTGGAAAAAAAGGACTCACTGTTCACAGTAGCCAAATCTGTATGGTAAAATGTCACATCAGAGCATTTCCTGGAGGAGGAGAAATGTTGTTCGAGCCAGCTGTGAAATGTAACTTACCGGATGGATTGGAGTTATTCCCAGCCCTTATTGATGTACCCGTTGGTGCTTCAAAAACTGTCAAAATCCCAATCCAAAACTCAACCAAACACAACATTTTTCTAAATCCAAAGACTGTTTTAGGACTTATTTCAGAGATTACTGAATATAAACCTGTAAATGTTTGTTCCAGTGCTGAAAATGCAACCAAAACTACAGACAAGCCATTTTGTCACTCTGCTCAAGTGACATGTGACAGTCAAGGTGAGGGTGAAGAAACATTAAGCACTGCTCCCTCACACCTGAGATGGCACCCTAATGTCAATTTAGACCATCTCTCAGAGGGTGATCGGGAGGTCGTTCGGCCGATGCTCCATGAACAGTCTGATGTGTTTGCTCATGATGAAGGAGACATTGGATATATTCCTGGACTACAGCTAAAAATCAACACCACTGACAACACACCCGTGCAGAAAAGTTACAACTCCATTCCAAGACCACTGTATAAAGAGGTGAAGGAGTATGTTCAAAACCTTTTAAGCAGGGGCTGGATCAGAAAATCAGTGTCAAACAACTCGTCGCCAATAGTGTGTGTGTGTAAAAAGGACAATACTTTGCGCTTGTGTGTTGATTTTCGTGAGCTGAACCGAAAAACCATACCTGACAGGCATCCGTTACCACGGATACAAGATCTACTGGACAGTCTTGGGGGTAACTCCTGGTTTTCCATATTGGATCAGGGAAGTGCCTACCATCAGGGTTTTGTAAGTGAGGAGTCAAGACATTTAACTGCTTTTAGCACACCCTGGGGACTATACAAGTGGGTGTGGGTTCCATTCGGATTGTAAAAAGCACCGGCCACATTCCAAAGGTGTATGGAGGGGGTGTTAGAAGGGATCAGAGACGAGTGTTGCGTGCCTTACTTGGATGATGTACTGTGTTACTCCAAAACCTTTGATGAGCACGTAGAACACCTTAAACAGGTTTTGTGCAAAATGCGACAACACGGCATAAAACTTCAGCCAGCCAAATGTGAACTGTTCAAAAACCAAGTACGCTACCTGGGTAGACTAGTGTCGGGAGAAGGAGTCCAGATTGACCCAAAAGACTTGGATGCTGTGTTCGCTCTGAAAGACAAGAAACCTCGCACAGTCAGAGAACTCAGAACGTTACTGGGTTTTCTCAGTTATTACCGATCATTTATTCAAGATTTTTCACGTCTGGCGAGACCCTTGTTCGAACTCCTCCAGAGCACTAATGAAACAAGCGATGACAATAAACCAGCACCAAAAAGGAGTAAAGGGCAGACAAAGAAAGGAGACAAAAACCAGCTTCCTTCTCGCACACCAATAATATGGACCAGTGAACATCAGGAAGTTGTGTCAAGATTTGTGGACATTCTGAATAATCCTCCCATTCTAGCCTATCCCAATTTGAACCTTCCATTTGTATTGCATACAGATGCGTCAAACAAAGGCCTGGGAGCCGTCTTATGTCAAAAACAAGAAAACAAACTTAAGGTGATTGGCTATGGATCCAGAACTCACACCTGCCGAGAAGAATTATCACTTACTGACATAATGCACGGCTCAGGAGACACACACGCAGGCTCGGGGTAGATTCAATAGCTTTATTAACAACAAGTGTGTGTGAATGCGTGTCTGTGAGATGGGTATGTGTTGGTGATGGCGTCTGCGTCAGGCACGGGGGCAGGAAGCCGTTCAGCCGGACAACCCTATGGGAGAAGCAGAGGGAGAAGGGTAACGGGTACCACACCAACACAGGAGATATGATAATGACAGCTGGCTTACTTGGTTTGGGCAGGTGGCTGGCGTTGAGCAAGGGCGTAGCCCAGTAGACAGCGACCTGGAGCGCCTGATGCAGCAGCGAGGAGATGACGGCTGGAGAATGTTGTCCGCCGCTGGGAAATCCACCTCTGCACAGGGGAGAAGGCTGGGAGGAAAAGGTAAGAGATCCTTACGTGTATCTTGCTTGGTGAAGGGGATTCCTTGCAGCAAGAGATGCCGAAGAGAACAGACGGCTTCAGGCCGAAGCCCAGGGCAAGGCGGCTTAAATCCCTCGCCGCTGACGAGGCGCAGGTGTGCGCACAGCTGGCGCCGCTGATGAGCGGCGAGTCGTGACAGTACTCCCCCCTCTAGCAGCGCCTCCTGGCGATGGTTTCTCCGGGTGCGCTCGGTGGAACTCAGCGATGAGGGACGGATCCAACACAAACGAGGGGGGCACACATTGCCTATGTTCAGGTCCATAGCCCTCCCAATCCACTAAGTACTGCAACCCGCGACCCCGGCGCCGGGAGTCCAAGATGGAAGAGACTGGCCAGGCCGGATGGCCATCTATCATCCGGGGCGCGGGCTGCGCTGCAGGGGGAGGGCAGAGGGGGTCGGAGACCGCCAGTTTCACCTTGGAGACGTGGAAGGTGGGTTGGATGTGGGGGGGGGGGGGGATAGCCACACGCACAGCCACCGGGTTGATGATCTTGGTGATGGGGTATGGGCCCATGAAACGCTGTGCCAACTTCCTCCTCTCACCCTTTAAACAGACGTCCTGAGTGGACACGTAGACTCGTTGGCCTACCTGATAGGCAGGGGCAGGTCTCCTGTGCCAGTCCGCCGTGGCCTTGTTGCGCTCTGCCGTGCGTAAAAGTGCGCTGCGCGCCGAAGACCAAATGGAGCGGCACCGCCTGAGGTGCGCCCGGACTGAGGGGACAGTCAACTCACTCTCCTGCGTAGGGAACAGAGGAGGATCGTAGCCCAGGGATGCCTTGAATGGGGACATCCCGGTAGCAAAGAAGAGCGGGCGGTGTTATGGGCGTATTCCACCCAGGCGAGGTGTGTGCTCCAGGATGCAGGCTTGGATGCAGTGATGCAGCGGAGCGCAGCCTCCAGCTCCTGATTGGTCCGCTAACACTGCCCGTTGGATTGGGGGTGATGGCCGGAGGAAAGGCTTACCTTGGCTCCCAGGGCGTTGCAGAAAGACCTCCAGACGTCCGAAGCAAACTGGGGGCCCCGGTCCGAGACCACATCTACCGGAATCCTGTGCAGCCTGACCACATGCTGGGTGAGGAGGTCCGCCGTCTCCAAGGCAGATGGGAGCCCCCGTAATGGCACAAAGTGAGCGGCCTTGGAGAAACGATCCACGATGGTCAGGACTGTGTCGAAGGTGTTGGAGACAGGAAGACCGGTGACGAAGTCTAGGGCGATATGTGACCAGGGCCTGCCAGAGACGGGCAGGGGCTGGAGCAGACCCGCGGGGGGGGGGGGGGGGCGTTACCTGATTTGCTGGTGGCCCAGATGGGGCAGGCCTGGGCGTAGCGGGCGGCGTCCCTCCGCAGACCCGGCCACCAGAAGGAGCGTTGGAGCAAGTCGATCATCCGGGAGGACCCAGGATGGCAGGTGAGCTTAGATGTGTGAAGCCAGTGGATGACCTCCCCCCAGACAGAGGACGGAACAAAAAGCCTCCCCTCCGGTCCGCCGCCAGGGTCCGGTTCCAATTCCTGCGCCTTCCGGATCTTGCTTTCGATGTCCCACGAGACGGCCCCCACGACGCACGACCTGGGCAAGATAGTGTGGACAGCGTCTTCTGACGCCTCAGGGGCAAATTGCCTAGAGAGGGCGTCGGGCAGGCCGTTCTTGGAGCCAGGCCTGAAGGTGATGTTAAAGCGAAACCTGGCAAAGAACAAGGACCAACGCGCCTGGCGGGCATTCAGACGTTTGGCAGATCTTAAATATTCCAAGTTCTTGTGATCGGTAAGTACCACAAACGGCAGGGCAGCCCCCTCCAGCCAGTGACGCCACTCCTGAAGCGCGAGCTTGATGGCGAGGAGCTCTCTGTCCCCCACGTCGTAATTACGTTCCGCCGGGGACAAGTGCCGAGAGAAGAAGGCGCAGGGCCGTTTGGCCCCGTTGACAGGCGACCGCTGGGACAACACCGCCCCCACCCCCGTGTCCGAAGTGTCCACCTCAACGATGCATTGCAGCGTGGGATCGACTTGGCTGAGAACCCGGGAGGAGGAAAACTCCGCCTTCAGCGCCTGGAAAGCAGCTGCGGCCTCTTCAGTCCACCGGAACGGGGTCTTAGGGGAGGTGAGGCGGGTCAGGGGACTGATGATGGCTCCAAAATTCGGGACGAAGCGGCGGTAGAAATTGGCAAACCCTATGAACTGTTGTACCTGCTTCCTTGATGTAGGAGTGGGCCACTCTACCACCGCTTTAACCTTCGCTGGGTCCGGGAGCACCTGGTCATGAGAGATGACGAACCCGAGGAAGGACGTAGTCTTGGCGTAAAATTTGCATTTTTCTGCCTTGACATATAACCGGTTCTCCAGCAGCCTCTGAAGGACCCGCCTCACGTGGACCTGGTGCTCGTCCCTGGATCTGGAGAAGATAAGGATATCATCCAGGTAGACGAACACGAACAGGCTGGTGAAATCCCGGAGGACGTCATTAATAAGGCGCTGAAAGACGGCTGGAGCATTGGTCAACCCGAACGGCATGACTAGGTATTCGAAATGACCGTTCGGGGTACTGAAGGCTGTCTTCCACTCGTCTCCCTCCCGGATCCGGACGAGGTGGTATGCGCTGCGAAGATCCAGCTTGGTGACCCAAGTCGCCCCCTGGAGAGAGTGGAAGGCGGTGTCCATTAGGGGCAAGGTGTAACGGTCCTTCTCCGTGATGTCATTAAGGGCACGGTAGTCGATACAAGGACGAAAGGAGCCGTCCTTCTTGCCCACGAAGAAGAACCCAGCGCCTAATGGTGATGATGAGGGGCGAATGATTCCAGCACTCAGCGACTCCTTCAAATAAGTGTTCATGGCCTCCTTCTCTGGCGCTGACTGGCTGTAGAGACACCCCGAGGGTAAGGGTGCCCCCTGGCGGATGTTAATAGCGCAGTCATAGGGCCGGTGTGGAGGAAGAGACATCGCCTTGGACTTGCTGAAGACCATGCCCAGGTCGTGGAACTCCGAGGGCACCAGGGTGAGATCCGGAGGCGCGGCATCCTTTGGGGTAGGAGGAGAGGACGGGGCGCAGGCAGCGGATCGGAGACAGGTGCCCATGCAGAAGGAGCTCCAGGCGGACACTCTGCCGGACCTCCAGTCCAGGACAGGATTGTGGAGGCGGAGCCATGGGTATCCAAGAATCACAGGTGATACAGAATATGGTAGGACGTAAAAGGTGATTTCCTCCCGATGATTTCCTGAGATAATTACTGGGACAGGGGTCGTCTGGTGTGTTACTTTTCCCAGGGAAACATGGGAGAGATTTACTAGGGCGAGAGGAGACTTGAGTGGGTGGCAACGGATGCCCAATCGGGTTGCCAGGCTCTGTGAAATAAAGCTACCCTCCGCACCTGAATCCACCAGTGCATGGGTGAGGTGCCCTGTGGGATTGTGACAGAATCGGATGGGCAGCGTCAATTGAGTGAGGGGAGTTAACCAATTAGCGTCCGCAAGGCCCCCTACAGTAACTCGCGGACCTTCCCGTTTGGCTTCTGTGGGCAATGCTCCACCGTGTGTTGGCTGCCCCCGCAATACATGCAGAGGCCCAGCTCACGGCGGCGTTGTTTCTCCGCTGGGGGGAGCTTTGTCCAGCCTGTCACCATCGGCTCTGACTCCTCGGAGTACCCCGGTGACGGCAACGCCAGGGGACGAGCTTGGGGCAGGTGCGCCGAGGCACCTCGAGGGCGAGAAGAAGACTTCCGCTCCGAGGCACGCTCGCGCAGCCTGTTATCCAAGCTGATGGCAAGGGAAGTCAGCTCCGCTAAGGTCTCCGGGATATCCCGTCCAGCCAGTTCATCCCTCAGACCAGCGCTGAGACTGCGAAGGAAGATGCCACAGAGCGAACGTTCTCCCCAGCCAACCTCCTCCGCAGCAACCCGGAAGTCGATCGCGTAATCAGCGGCCGACCGGCTTCCCTGCTGGAGGCTGAGAAGATGATCGACCTGAACGCTCTCTGTACGCGAATGATCAAACACTTCCAGGTCTCAGTCTCACGAACTGGCCATAGATGAGGGTGGCGTAGCTGGGCTTCGCCATTACGGCGTAAGCCCAGGTAAGCGCTCGCCCCTCCAAGAGATTTCCTATGTAGCCAATCCACCTATGGTCTGAGGGAAAGTCTCCGGGAACGTGGTGAAACACGGACTCACATTGCATGATAAACCCCCGCGCTCCACCGAGCTTACCGCTAAAACGGGCGGGGGTCGGAATAGGTGTGAGCCGTGCCGGCGCACCCGGAGCAGGCTGAACGGCCGCTGGAGCAGCAGGAGCCACGCCACCTAGACGAGCCGGGGGGAACGGCTGTTGGGGGTCCAAGCGGTCCAATCGGTTAGTAATTGTACATAATTGATTTAAGATCACTTGTTGTTGGTGGGCTATTAGATCCACCCAAGCCTCAAGGGTGGAAAGACGGCGTGCGAGCCCGCTGTCTGCCGAGCCGCTCTGCTGAAGCCGTACTGACATAATGCACGGCTCAGGAGACACACACGCAGGCTCAGGGTAGATTCAATAGCTTTATTAACAACAAGTGTGTGTGAGTGCGTGTCTGTGAGATGGGTATGTGTTGGTGATGGCGTCTGCGTCAGGCACGGGGGCAGGAAGCCGTTCAGGCGGACAACCCTATGGGAGAAGCAGAGGGAGAAGGGTAACGGGTACCACACCAACACAGGAGATATGATAATGACAGCTGGCTTACTTGGTTTGGGCATGTGGCTGGCGTTGAGCAAGGGCGTAGCCAGGAGATGACGGCTGGAGAATGTTGTCCGCCGCCGGGAAATCCACCTGTGCACAGGGGAGAAGGCTGGGAGGAAAAGGTAAGAGATCCTTACGTGTATCTTGCTTGGTGAAGGGGATTCCTTGCAGCAAGAGATGCCAAAGAGAACAGACGGCTTCAGGCTGAAGCCCAGGGCAAGGCGGCTTAAATCCCTCGCCGCTGACGAGGCGCAGGTGTGCGCACAGCTGGCGCCGCTGATGAGCGGCGAGTCGTGACACTTACATTCCGGTAAACTAGAGTTTCTAGCTCTCAAGTGGACCATCTGCGACAAATTCCGTGACTATCTGTATTATGCACCGACTTTTACTGTCTATACAGATAACAATCCTTTAACCTATGTCCTCAGTTCAGCCAGGTTGAATGCAGTGGGTCATAGGTGGGTTGGGGAGTTGGCTGACTTCCATTTTGATATCAAGTATAGGCCAGGGAAAAGGAATGCCGATGCAGATATGTTGTCCAGACACCCATTAGATCTGCAAGAGCAAATGAATGAGTTCACAGAGACAGTTTTACCAGAAGTAGTGTCCGCAGTGTGGCAAGGGAGCAAGGCAGCACAAAACAGTGATGCGCCATGGATAGCTGCATTACAATTGAGTTCTAATGACAACAGTGTGCCAACTGACAGTGTTTTGAGCATGACACCTAAAGACATCAATGCTGCTCAACAAGACGATGAATCAATTAGAGAAGTAATCTCATTCAAACTCAAAGGATGGACACCAAACGATAAAGATAAACGGACAATGAGTAAATGGACACGGAGACTACTGTATGAGTGGAACAAGTTGGAAGTTGACAATGGATTATTGTACAGAAAAACAGAGCACAGCAAACAACTTGTCCTATCTGAACAGCTAAGGCTGATGGTGTTAAAGAGTCTACACAATGACATGGGTCACATAGGGTGTGATAAGGTGATACATCTGGCCCGTGAGCGTTTCTATTGGCCATATATGCGACAAGATGTTGAAGATTATGTAACAAAAAAATGTCCGTGCATCAAACAAAAACGCCCAAATGTTCCCCAGAGAGCTCCAATGGGATCTATCACAACCAGTGCGCCCTTTGAGTTAATCTCCATCGACTACTTACACCTTGAGCCAAGTAAAGGAGGGTATGAGTACATCCTCGTACTAGTGGACCATTTCACTCGTTTTGCACAGGCATACCCTACAAGGAATAAATCAGGCAAAACAGCCGCAGAAAAGATATTTCAGGATTTTATTCCTCATTTCGGGTACCCTGAGAAGTTGCATCACGATCAGGGACGTGAGTTTGAAAACAGTCTCTTCCACAGATTACAACAGCTGTCTGGAATTTCTCACTCACGAACCGCTCCATACCATCCGCAGTGCAACCCCGTGGAGCACCTGAATCGTACACTACTCCAAATGCTTCGTACCCTACAGGAGGAAAAAAAAAAGTGAATGGAAGGATCACCTACCCCAAATTGTATATGCTTACAATTGTACAAGACACGAGTCAACAGGTTATTCTCCATTTTTCCTTTTATATGGCAGAGTCCCAAGGTTGCCTGTAGATCTACTATTGAACCAGACAAAAGACACTGACACACACAACCATCAAACCTACGCTAAAAAATGGGCTGATAGGATGCGTGTTGCTTACAAAATCGCTGCAGACAACAGTCAAAAGTCTTCAGATAAAGGCAAAAAGCAGTACAACAAACGCTTAAAAGGTGTCACACTCCAACCAGGCAACAGGGTGTTGGTCAAAAACCTCTCTGAAAGAGGAGGCCCAGGGAAACTGCGCGCTTACTGGGAGTCAGCAGTACATCGCGTAGTTGAGAGAGTGGGAGATGGACCAGTCTATGAAGTACAAGCAGAGAGAGGCAGCAAAGTGATGCGAGTGTTACACAGAAACCTGCTGTTGCCTGTAAATGACTTGCCTTTAGAAGAAGAACTGCCTGCAAAAGAAAAGACAAAACAGAAACAGAAGAAGAGGACAGAGACAAATCCTAACAGTGACAACACAGACAATGACAGCTCGGAGGAAGAAGAGGAAAATACTTACCGCTACAACCTCCGTAGCCAAATCCCATGTTACAGACTCGTAAATCCTCAGCAAAATGCCTCAAATCTCCCAGACCAAAACACTCAGCAACCAGTACCTGTCATGCCAGAGCAAAATCCTCAAAATTAGCAAAGGCTTCATGCGACAGCTAGAGAGTTCTGCCCACCAGTAAGGCAGGAACCGGTCCCCGTTCAACGGGATGCTGAGGAGCAAATGGATGGACCAGCTTTGCTGCAGGAAGAACGTCAAGGACAAGTGGAGGTGATGGATGGAGAACAGGAGGAACTGAGAAGGTCACAGCGGAGAGCAAGGCCAGTAGAGAGACTGACCTACGACGTCCTGGGACAGCCATCATACCAGCCTTGGACTGCAGACGTAAGACCTGTCTTACTCCCTACCCCTGTGCCGCTAACTCAAAACTATATGCCATTCCAATACCCCACCCAACCTCAGTCCCATGGTTATAATTGGTACACTCTCATGCATTAAGTCACCCTAGAACATGAAATGTTGGGAGACATTTATTTGAAGTGGGGGAGAGTGTAGAGGCTTGGAAATAGTTAATAGTTATGTAAGAGGTGCTAAAAAGACATTTGGATAAGAAAATTTAAAAAAAAAACAGGCACCCCTACAATTTTATTTTATTCTTTAATTGTTTTATTTTTCTACAATGCATTTGTAATCCACCTGGTTCCATTATAACTCATGTGAGTTGAGTGCAGTTCCGTATGCCGACCAATAGATGACGCATGCCACACAGTGATAGAGAGTAGACTCACGCACCGGAGGACGAAGAATAAACTCCCTTGTGTGAAATAACGGCACGAAACGTGTTCTGCCTATTCTCTATCACAGGTTGGTAAATACTAATAATTCAAGAGTGCAATATAGACTGTAAGAGTCCTAAGATGTCCGAGATTATATTGTGATAAGTGTGAGGCGAAAAGCGGGTTTGTAAGGGTATCTCTGTTAAAGTTGATGTGTTGTTGTATAAGCTAACCTGCTAATGTTAATGATCGAGTGTATGGGACGTGCCACAACAGTGAAATCCACCCACATGTTAGGAACCATTTGCTTACTTTATTTAAAGACAGTTATGAAATGGTTTTCATACAGTACGACATTTACTGGTTTGATTTGTCACCAAGTGTGCATATTTCGGGTGTATTACCGAATACCAGGAATACTACTGTAAGTGTGTTAGATACACAGTGGCCAGGTTAGTGCATTGTTAAGAATAACACCACATGCTGTACATTTATGACAGTGCTTAAAATGATTAATGTAAATGTAAATTCATGGGTTATTGTTTAAAATATAAATATTTGAACAAGTTAAAAGCTACATATATTGGAAGGAGATAAAACAATAATTCATTTCATGTTAGGGTAATTTGTTAAAAATGTTAAGTATACAGTTAATGTCACATCAAAAATTGTGATAAATGGACATGATTGTGTTTTGTTTAATGGTGATGTGATCAGATAATAAGAGAGAAACTATGGACTTTGATAGTAAATACTAGTCAGTTGATGTTGGTCATGTGAATGACTTGAACGAAGAATAAACTCCCTTCTGTGAAATAACGGCACGAAATGTGTTCTGCCTATTCTCTATCACAGGTTGGAGAGTTAACTTCCACATGCACGTTGCCTCCTCCTGGGCCGCTACCCAGGGGAGCAACACACGCACAAACCAATGTTATCCTCAGCCCATCTAATCATAAAACACCACAAACATATCCCAAGGCACCATCCTGTAGACCGGTAGCACTCCAGGGATGATGACAGCATGACAAACCAGGTCACCAACCAACCAAGCCCCCGGCAGAAGGAGGGCAGCAGGGGTGGAGGAAGATCCCCCCACCCCCCATGCGCAAATCGTGAGAAGTGAGTGCAGGTTTTGTGGTGTGATTGGATGCAGGTGTATGAACTACTGAAGTGCAGTTAAAATTGGGGGGTTGGTGTGATGGGCCACCACCGCCCACTGCTATGGGCTGCAGAGCTCCCATCACCTGAAGGGTGAGTTTAACTGAAGGAAAGCTAAAACGTAAACCAGAGGGGAGAAATTGAAACTCCTGTTTATTGGAGAGAGGGTGCCACAGTTTTCATCTGCTGAGTGTTGAGCCATTTAATTTTCACATGAATTACACTATTGAATGAATGCCCTTTTTATGAGTGTTAACACTTTCAGATGGAGTAAGTCTGTTGGTAAAACTACTTTTCAAAAATCAGACTGAAGGGCAGCTCCGAGTTTGAACTCCTCACACATTTGCATTTGGTTTTCCTGCCATAAAAGAACAGTTTGTCATATTTATGTTGAGTATTTCTCTTCTCTGAACCTGTCACTGCTTTAAGTGATGAATTATGGAGGATAAGTGGAGGAAGACAGTGACCAACCACAGGCACAGCACCGCAGACCAAAATGACAGAGGTCATAAAAAGACTCCATGTCTGGAAATGAAAGCACACACATGGCTGAACTCATTAAATTACTGAGCTCTTTATGTGTTTTTCCAGCTTCAGCTACTCTGCTGAGGTCTCCTAACTGTTACTGCTGCCATGTTCAATGCAGAGGAACAATAGTAAGGGGAAAGAGAAGAAGCTGATAGAGTCAACATGAGAAGATGTGCGGTTTAAATGACAAATAAGTCATCAAGTAACTGTCAGAGGTAAAATTGCGTCACACTCAAACTCTGACAAAAATCCATACTGACTTATTTGAGAAAAGAATGAGTATTTTTGGAATGCTCAAATTCAGTCTACTGTTCATATCTTAAAAAATGTCTGAGTCCAAGCAGCCTTTTGAAGTGACATGGACTCTGTTATGTGTGAAGTTATTTTTTTTTTTTGATTTAACAGTACATGACTCATATTGAATCTCTTGTAAACCAACCTACCAATAACAGACAAAATCCAATCAACTATGCATACAAAACAATCTTAATGACACATACAACCATCATCAAGTCAAAAACTGATGACAAGGATTAAACCTACAGAGGCAAAGGCCAGTGCAATATCAATGTGTCATGACCACTGTTGGGCCACTGTGCTGTTTGTTGACATGGTGTGTACCACACTAAACATGGACCAGAGGAAGCAAAGGAGAGAGTTGTCTCAGGAGATTAGAAAGAAAATTATAGACAAGCATGTTAAAGGTAAAGGCTATAAGACCATCTCTAAGCAGCTTGACGTTCCTGTGACTACAGTTGCATACGTTATTCAGAAATTTAAGATCCACAGGACTGTAGCCAACCTCCCTGGACGTGGCCGCAGGAGGAGACGGATAATACGAATGGTAACAAAAGAGCCCAGAATAACCTCTAAACACATTCATGGTAAACTCCAAGGTCAAGGTACATCAGTGTCAGATCGCACCATCCGTCGTTGTTTGAGCCAAAGTGGACTTCATGGGAGACGACCAAGGAGGACACCACTGTTGAAAACAAATCATAAAAAAGCCAGACTGGAATTCGCCAAACTGCATGTTGACAAGCCACAAAGCTTCTGGGAGAATGTCCTATGGACAGTCGAGACAAAACTGGAACTTTTTGGTAAGGCACATCCGCACTATGTTCACAGACGCAAAAATGAAGCATACCAAGAAAAGAACACTGTCCCTACTGTGAAATATGGACGAGGTGCTGTTATGTTGTGGGGCTGCTTTGCTGCATCTGGCACAGGGTGTCTTGAATCTGTGCAGGGTACAATGAAATCTCAAGACTATCAAGGTATTCTAGAGAGAAATGTGCTGCCCAGTGTCAGACAGCTTGGTCTCAGTCGCAGGTCATGGGTCTTGCAACAGGATAATGACCCAAAACACACAGCTAAAAACAGCCAAGAATGGCTAAGAGCGAAACATTGGACTATTCTAAAGTGGCCTTCTATGAGCCCTGATCTAAATCCTATTGAAGATCTGTGGAAGGAGCTGAAACATGCCGTCTGGCGAAGGCACCCTTCAAACCTGAGACAACTGGAGCAGTTTGCTCATGAGGAGTGGCCAAAATACCTGCTGAGAGGTGCAGAAGTCTCATTGACAGTTACAGAAATCGTTTTATTGCAGTGATTGCCTCAAAAGGTTGTGCAACAAAATACTAAGTTAAGGGTACCATCATTTTTGTCCAGGCCTGTTTCATGAGTTTGTTTTTTAAAATAATTCTGTTGAACCACAATTCAAAAGCACTGTCTGATTTTCATTGGTTAATTTTCATAGAATTTTTATTTATTACCACTTTTGTCAGATTCAAGTTATTTCTGTGACCACTGTGGGTTTTTCTTTCATTAACAGAGGGGTATCAACAATTTTGTCCACGTGTGTAGATTCATTACACCGAGAGTGATATATTTCAAGTGTTTGCATGTTTTAATTTTGATGGTTTTGGCTTACAGCCCATGAATGAAAGCAGCTTCTCCATAAAGCTTGTCAGCACAGGGAAGCATGAAGTGCTCTAAAATTTCCTGGTAGACAACTGCACTGACTTTGGTCTTGATAAAACACAGTGGACCAACACCAGAAGATGACATGGTTCCTCAAATCACCACTGACTGTGGAAACTTCACTGTGCCTCTCCACTCTTTCTCCAGACTCTGGGACTTTCATTTCCAAATGAAATGCAAAATTTACTTTTATCTGAACAGAAATCATCTGCTGATGTTTGTCCACTGTGTTTTATCAAGACCAAAGTCAGCACAGTCAACTACCAGGAAATTTTACAGCACTTCATGCTTCCCTCTGCTGACAAGCTTTATGGAGAAGCTGATTTCATTTTCCAGCACAACTTGCCCCCCCACACTGCCAAACGTATCAAAACCTGGTTTAATGACCATGGCATCACTGTGTTTGATTGGCCAGCAAACTCTCCTGACCTAAACCTCATACAGAATCTATGGAGCATTGTCAAGAGGAAGATGGAAGACACCAGACCCAACAATGCAGACGAGCTGAAGGTCACTATCAAAGCAACCTGGACTTTCATAACACCTCAGCAGTGCCATAGGCTGATCACCTCCATGCCACGCCACATTGATACAGTAATTAATCCAAAAGGAGCCCCGACCAAGTATCGAGTGTGTACATGGACATACTTTTCAGTCAGCCAACATTTCTATCAAAAAACTATTTTTTAAAATTAATTTTATGTAATATTCTATTTTTTTTGAAAAACTGAATGTGGGGTTTTCATGGGCTGCAAGCCATAACCATCAAAATAAAATAAATAAATCTCCAGTGGACGGGGTGGTCCGCCCCTGCGCTTTCTTCTCACGCCGTCTGTCCCCAGCAGAGAGGAACTACGACATCGGCGACAGGGAGCTCCTGGTGGTGAAGCTCGACCTGGAGGAATGGTGTCACTGGTTGGAGGGGGCCACCCAACCTTTCATAGTATGGACCGATCATAAAAACTTAGAATACCTGAGGACCACCAAGCGGTTGAACTCCCGGCAGGCCCGTAGGTCACTATTTTTTGGGTGATTTAACTTCACGATCACCTATCGCCCTGGGGTTAAGAACGCCAAACCAGACGCCCTCTCCAGGCAGTTTGCTGCAGATGTGGCTGAAGGCCATGAACACACCATCCTTCCAGCATCTTGTGTTGTCGGCGCCCTCTCGTGGGGTATCAGGGAGAAGGTCTTGAAGGCACAGGAGGCTGAGCCCGATCCTGAAGGTGGACCTGCGGAGCGTCTGTTTGTCCCCATGGCAACCCGGGGCGAGGTGATTCATTGGGCCCACTCCTCTAAGTTTTTGTGCCATCCAGGGGTGTCCCGCATGGTGGAGCTCCTTCAGAGGTTGTTCTGGTGGCTGGGGCTTCGGAAGGATGTCACCGCTTACGTCCGTGCCTGCGCTCAGTGCGCCACTGGGAAGACGTCTTCTTTTCCGCCGGCCGGTCTCCTTCACCCGCTGCCGGCTCCCAGCCATCCCTGGTCCCATATAGCATTGGACTTTGTGACTGGTCTTCCACCCTCCAACCACTTCACCATGGTCCTCACCATTGTGGACCGGTTCTCTAAGGCCGCCCACTTCGTTCCTCTCCGGGGGCTTCCTACGGCACGGGAGACAGCGGATCTGCTGGTACAACATGTCATATGCCTCCACGGGATCCCCACCGACGTCGTTTCTGATCGTGGGTCCCAATTCGTGTCCCAGGTTTGGAGGGCGTTCTGCAACGCACTGGGGTCAACGGTGAGCCTGTCGTCCGGGTACCATCCGCAGAGCAACGGGCAGTGCAAGCAGGCCAATCAGGAGCTGGAGGCCGCTCTGCGTTGTGTCATCGCCCCCAGTCCATCGTCTTGGAGCAGCCACCTCCCCTGGATCAAGTATGCCCATAACTCGACGGTTTCCTCGGCGATCGGCATGTCCCCCTTCAGGATCTCTTTGGGGTACGACCCCCCACTGTTTCCCAAAGAGGAGAAGGAAGTGGCGGTGCCTTCTGTCCACGCCCACGTGAGGCGCTGCCGCCGGCTCTGGACTGCCACCCACAGAGCTCTCCTTTGCACTGCCAAACGCAACACCAGGACGGCTAACCGCCGCAGGAGACCGGCTCCCCAGTACCAGGTGGGTCAACAGGTATGGCTGTCTACACAGAATATTAATTTGAAGGCTGAAAAACGGAAGTTGGCCCAGCGTTTCATTGGCCCCTTCCCTATCACACGTACTGTTAACCCTGTGGCTGTACGCCTAGCTCTCCGCCCCCTCTCCTCATCTGTCTGACATTTCATGTCTCCCAGGTGAAGCCCGTCTGCTCCAGCCCTCTCTGTCCCCCTCCCAAGACTCCACTTCCACCAGTATTGATTGACGGCGACCCGGCTTGGAGAGTCAACGCCATCCTGGACGTCCGCCATTGGGGTCGCGGCCTGCAGTACCTGGTGGACTGGGAGGGGTATGGCCCCGAGTGGAGGTCCTGGGTATGTCCGTCATTCGTGCTTGATAAGCAGCTCATCAGGGACTTCCACTGGACGCACCCAGGTAGGCTGGGTCAGGTGCCAGGAGGCACCTCTTGGGGGGGGGGGGTACTGTCATGGCTCCCTCAGGGCCGTCATCAACTACAGCTGCACGCACACCTGCTGCCAATCTTCAGCAGGCTTTATAACCGGGCCTGCCTGAGACTCGGCAAGGAGCTGTCTGTCATTCTCCATTGACACGCCTCGCGTCAACAGCCAAGTTCCTGGCTTCCTCATCAGAGTTCCTGATCTCCTCGTCGCTTCACGTAAGCCTAATTGTTGACTCACCTTTGTCAGTCGTTCTCCCCTGTGTACAAGTGGATCTTCCCGGCGGCAGAACCCTCTTCTCCCGGCGGCGGTCTAGCCTTCATCGCCACTACAGGGCTACTTGCCCACTTCCCTGCATGGAGTCAGACGCTGTGCCCCTGGCTGCAGCCCTCAAGGCCAACCTGAGCATCTCCATGACCATCTGCAAAGTAAGCAACCATTACTATCACGCTCTTTGCTCCGTGGACAGAATTAACACCTCTATTCTGTCATTATAGGGTTGCCAGGCTGAACGGCGTTCTGCTCTCCCCCGAGCATGATTCCTGCACTGCACTTCCTCTTCACACGCACAACATACACACTGTACATACACACACTCACACACACACTGTTAGCAATAAAAAGGATAAATTGTTTTCACTCGAGTCTGTGCTTTGTTCCCTGGGTCTATAATTATGTCATACCTGTAGTTACTACTTACTTCTTTTTAAAAGTAATAAAACTACTTTACAATTACTGCATGAGTAAAGTAATTTGTTACTTGGGAAAGTAACTTTAACATTACTTTAAAATACTTAAATAATCTTGCACACATGCTGTAATTGGTGTTACTGAGCATGTATCAGCGTGTGGAGGACATGAAAACTGTTAATGTTTTACTTACCTCTATGATATGGAATTATCCAATGTGGAGCCATCCAAAGAAAACTTTTATTGCCCATAGTACAAATGTCTACTGTGGCAGAGACACCACCCTGTCCCTCAAATGTCCCCTGGAGATCAAAATCCATTTTTGAATAATCTTTATCCAAGTAGCAGGGAAATGTTTTTCTGCAGTGTCTCACATTCTGTAGTTGTCACCGGCATATTGCTAATTAGCTGTCTGAAGGCAACTGACTCAACTGTTGACAGAGACACCATGGGCCCTATTTTGATGGTCATCAATGTCATGAATTGCCCCTCCGGGGCAGACAGAGGAGACCCAGGCGCTGAACTGTGGGTTGTGAGGTTTATTGCAAACAAAAAACACAAAGTGCACAAACAAACTATAATGCAAAGTTGACAGGCGAGATAACACAGAACATGGATGAAAACAGCACATCATACTTAAGTCTGTACACGTGAATACAGCAGCAAAGAATGAGCGGCGGTGTGGGTCTTAAATAGGGCATGATACAATGATAACTAGAAAAGCACTCGGAGAGCGCAGACCTCCGCCAAGCGGCACAGTTCCCCCCATACAGTGTTTGTGTGTATGTTTTCAGATTCCCTGAGCATGAAAAGATATGAGTAGCAATTGGATTCACAATGATTATTTGTTTATTTGACATGGACAGTGCAATAAACAGACAATTAGTGAATGACAATCAATGTGATAGTGATAGGATTAGTGGTTCAGTAGTGTAAAACGGGGCTATAAGGGACGGCGGGTTAATAAGGGACACTTTTCTGGGAAATGTTTTAAATGTAATTCTGCTTTTTTTATTTTGAGCAGGACGCTGAGTTGTGTTGTTATTTGTCAAATATCCATGAATCCTTCATCAAATCTAGGCGGAAGCAAAATTAAAAAAGCAGAATTACATTTAGAAAAGTGTCCCATATTACCCCGCCGTCCCTTATAGCCCCGTTTTACGGTTGTAAAAGCATTGCCTCCTTGGCGGAGGTAATAAACTGAAGTGTTGGTGTGTCCATCTCCTCCACTGATGGATGCAGATTGATTAGACAGGTTACCGTGGGTTTTATATTATATTGGGGTTGCGCTCCGCGGCAAAACAGAATTTAGAATCTTTCCCGGCAGAGAGGTCGTTTTTACGCAGCGCCTATAGCTGGGCGGGGAATTTGTGGCAAATAATCGGGCGGCGGACAGGTGGCCGTGTCAGGTTTTGCAGCGTGGCGCAAAAACAGTCACGCTGGCGGGCCCAGGCCAGCAGTGTTTTCCGTGTGCTTTTGTGCCTAAAATGTTGAAGAACGCGGAGTTTGTGTTGGTCAGACACGACGACCAGCGCAATGTGCGCAGCGCCTATGGCTGGCACAGGCACGCTGGGGGGCCCAGGCCACCAGTGTTTTCCGCATGCTTTTGTGGCTAAAACGTTGAAGAAGGCGGAGTTTGTGTTGGTCAGACACAACGCCCAGCGCCCTCCATTGCGCCTGCGCACATGTTGAAAATGGCCGTATGTCACAGTGTGGAAAAATGCTTTAAAAAATTCCTGTATGCAGACGGTGATGCGGATCATCCCCAAAATTTAATCAGTTCTTCCTTGTACCATTTCCAACAACGCCTGAAAGTTTCATTGAAATCCGTCCAAAAGTTTTTGAGTTATCTTGCTAACCAACAGACAAACAGACAGACAGACAGACAAACAGACAAACACACAGACAAACACACAGACAAACACACAGACAAACCCCGGCAAAAACATTACCTCCTCCTGGCCTTTCGGCCTGGCGGAGGTAATAAATGATTGCAGGTGTGGGTCACCAGAGCGAGGAGTGATGGAAATAAATGACAGGTGTGCAAGACTGTGAACCAAGCTACCAAAGGAAGACAACAAAGCACACTGTCAAAATAAAAGCTCAAACAGGAAATGACAAACATTAACTAAAGAGTGGGTGAGGCTCATGTCAACAGGCAAATCTAAACACAGTTGAACACAGGAACTACAACAACATACTCAAAAACACAAAACCAACCATACAGTCAAACAATAACACAAAACTGGGAAAATATAGAAAATAATCAGGAACCCCGAGAGTGTGAGCACAGTGGAAACACTTCACTCCACCTCATGACAATCAGTGGAATTTTTTGCCAGGCTTTTTGTTGTACGCCAGTGTTTTTGTTATTTTCTGTCAGTGCATTGTTTTTTAAACTATTTGCGCCATGCCATCTAATTACCAGTAGACAGTGCGCCCACTTTGTACTGGGAGGTGGAGGCTCATTTCAAAGAGGTGTGGCAGCTTGTAGTCTCATGTGCATCACTATTATGGGGCATTTCACGACAGTCCGCTTTTGATCAAGCAAAAGGAGGTCTGTTGTCAGAAGTGCATTGTTTAATGTCACGAACCGAGCCGGTGTTTTCCTGTAGGCTCGGTTCTGATCATTCTCTGTGGCTCAGGCATCGGGTTTATTATGTATTGTTATCTTTTGAGTTCTTGTTGTTTTTATGTCTGTGTTCTTTTTCTTTTCCATGCCTGTAGCCGCCGCTCTGGCCAGCGGTTATTAGGCAGCCTCTTTGCCCCACTTTCATGTGAGCGTTGTCTAACATTTGCCGGTCTGACCTCGCCCCCCCTCTCTTTGACAGCCAGCTGATTCTCCCTGGTAATTGTCTTTCCCGCCCCTCACCCAGGTGTGTCCAATTTGTGGTGCCAGCAGTGTGTGTACTTAGGCGGCCTCTGCCAGTCAAACACTGCTGGACCATTGTGTGCAGTCATACGGTCGTTAATTGCAGTGACGGTCAGATGTCCCTGAAGGGTTGTGTGTGCTTGTGGGAGGCTTGGAAGACTTGGACTGCTCCTGTGTTCACGAGTAAAGACTGTTAGCGTTTCTGTGTGCGGTACTGCTGCTACACTTAGGGTCATTCGCCCAGTTTCTCCTCCTCAGCCGGTTGATCCTCTTATAGGACTCCAAGTTCTCCCGAGCGTATGTGTTGCTTGTATTTTTTGTCTGTGGCCACGGTACACAGTGGTCTACCTGCTGTTTGCTCATTGCGTCAGCCATTTTGTGTACACAGCAGCCTTTTTGTTAGTCTTTATTTTTGAACTGTCTACTCTTGTGTTAATAAATATGTGGTGGTGAGACTGTGCATAAATCCATTCTTCCTTCTCCTCTTCCGTGTGCTGCATAAAAGCGCACAAGGAGGTTCATGACAGTTTAATGCTATTTCAGTGGCGTGTTTTGAAATTGCACAGCTCTGGAGCTCATGAGGAAACAGCATGCGCTGGGATCTTCTGTTATTTTAATGTAGAGAGATGTAACAGTCATAATATAATCACCAGTTATTGGAATGAATGAATGAACAGCGAGGATGTGTGCATTCCATAGAGATGTGTGACACACGGGAGGAGGCATGACAGTCTGAAGATTTTTATTCCATACACATTTTTGTTTTCATCACGGAGTTATTAGTCATTAATGTGTTTATTTTTAGGGTTAATTAATGAATGAACAAGGAGTGTGCAGCATTTGACTTTTCACTGTAACTCACCACCGAGAAAGGAGATGTGTCCACATCTGATTCGGTTGCACTCCTCTGGGTTTCCAGCCAAACTAAGGCCACCTGCACCTCCCCTACGGTCACAGTTCTCCCCCAGCAAGCTCACTGACTGCCACCCATCAGTCCCCGGCAGGGGCCACCAAAAGCAAACTCACTTTATGGGAGGGGTCAGCAGCGGACGGGAAGCCATGCCAGATAATTTCCTTCCCTCCTTCCCGGGAGGGAGTGGGATAGAGAGCCGTAAACCTCGGCAGACCCCGCATGAGACAGGAGAGACAACAGGAGAGGGAGCACTCCATATCCCCATTGTTACGGCCTGAGCCCCGATTCTGTCCGCGCTCAGGTTGTCCAGTATTTTTCCCGTTCTTATCTGTTGTGGCAACCAGGGCCTTTATTGTGACAGCGTCACGGCGGGACTTCGGGCTGTCAGAGCCAGCTACACCGTGACAGCTGATTCACATTCCCTTTGATTACTTGCTCATTATCTGATTACTCCTTAGCCCTATTTTAGGGAGCAACTGAGGTTACTCCGGGCTGCGACTCCACACGTGAAACGTTGGTCTCCCCAACATTCGGCTGGAGTCCCTATTCCCCGGCTCCAGTCATCCTCTTGTTCTCCATATTATCCGTAAGTTTACTCCTGAACCTGTATGTGTGCTACCGTGCCTTAGTCGTGCCTCTTGTTTGTGCTTTTGCCCCACGTGGCTCATTATTTTGTAATCGTTTTCCTTCACTAATAAATATGTAAACTCACTGGCTGCCTGCAGCGTCTCATTGATGGCCAGTGAGGGCCATTCCATGACACCCATGGGCTGGGAGTCTTCCACGCCATTGTTAATTAAAGTTTATAAAAGTTTGCACATACATCATCCTCTTTTCTCTAAGTTTCAAACCCATTCATGTCTGTTTGTTGCATCTGTGTACACTACGTTAAACCATTCAGCTGATTTTCCAGCTTAGCATCCTTACCCTTTTTTTCTCTTTAAAATAACTAACTAGGCATCAACTGTGATTGATGTCTTCCTTATTACCAAGCAGCATTACTATCGCAGGCATTTTGCCTCATATGCACGGGCTTTGGCCAGCATAAAACCCATCTTAAGCCATCATGATCAGAGTTTACTTAACATAATGCACCTCTGTACATTAAAGGGATGGGCAGGAGCACTATGGATTATCCAAAATACACCTCTGAATAATTAGACTGGCCTCTTTGCACCATGCGCCCAGCGGAAAATTTGTTTCTGCACTGCTGTGATAAGGAAATGAACTTGGAAACGCCCATGTTTGATTTGTTCAACAAACATGTGGTGAAGAGGGTGCATTCTATACTTTCAGACTATTCTCACCCTCTTCATCAGGATATACAGTATTTACTGTATACAGCGGGGAAAACCCTTCTTACCGTGCTGCCACAGTGCTAACCACTGAGCCACCGAGCTGCCCAAAATGCAGTTCAGTGCACAGTTCTGGAGGCTATATGTGTGTTGTAGAGCCTGATAGCCTCAAGCAGAAAGGACTTGCCGTGACGCTCCTTTAGACATCTGGGTTGCAGTAGTCTGTTGCTGTGGCTGCTCCGTAGACTGTCCAGTCTGCTGTAGAGGAGGTGAGAGACATTGTCCATGATTGCTCCAATTTTACTGAGAATTCTGTCTCTGATCACCTCCTCCAGTGAAGTGAAGCCAGCCTGGTGCCCACGACTGACTCAGCTTTTTTTTAAAGAATTTATTTAGTCTGTTCTTGTTCTTCACCATAACTATACCCCTGGATAGCTAAGTTAATTCTCTTCCACAGCATGCCATGTGGTGTGTAGGGGCAGCGCCTATCTCCGTTTCTCTGACCCTAGGCCACACAGCTACTGTAAGTAGTGAAAGCTACAGTGGGAGGTCAGTCCTCTGGTAGCTCTGTGCATTACCTGCTGGTCTCACATCTCTGGTTGTGAAAAGACTTGAAGGATGAGGTTCTTACTCATGATGAAGGCAAACTCAATCCATTTCAGTTTTCCTATCAAAGAAATAAAGGAGTGGATGATGCCAAGCTTTTTATCCTTGATAAAATCTATAAACACCTGGAGAAACCCAAATCTCACATAAGACTTTTATTTGCTGATTTTTCTTCATTTAATAAGATGCAACCTCATATTTTAATTGAGAGACTTGCTTCTGGTTTTAATCTGCCTGACCACCTTTTAACTTTGTTTTTAATTTTTTTAACAGACAGGACACAGCAGGTTTTAGTCAATAATACCACATCTAAAACCCTGGTCTCTAACACGGGCTCTCTGCAGGATTGCATTCTCTTACCATTACCTTTTATCTTATGCCCTGAACAGCTGCAGCTCTTCTAAAGAAAACAGTTTCCTTATTAAATTTTCTGATGACACTGCTTTGCTGTCACTTCTTCAGGGGACAGAGGCTGACCATGGTCATGCTATTCCTGACTTTGTCAAATGGTGTGACAACAGTTTCCTTGACCTAAATGTCTCAAAGACAAAGTAACTTGTCATTGACTTGAGGAAAAGTAAGGCAAAAACCACAGCCAGCATCATCCATGGTGAGAACGTAGAGACGGTAAACTCCTATAAATATCTGGGAACCATATTTGACTCTCAGCTTAAGTTTGACATCAACACAGAGTCACTTGTTGAACAGGCCTATCAGAGAACTTATTTACTGTGGAAGATCAACTTTTTTGGTGTTTCCAAACCTATTCTCTTTTCTTTCTACTCATCTTTTATTGAAAGCCTTCTTACTTTTTCATTTATATGCTGGTTCAACAGTTTGTCAGTGAAAGACAGGAACTATTTGAATAATGTTAAAGTCTGCTCCAAAATTAAAAACTTTCTGCTTGAGGCTATCAGGCTCTACAACACACATATAGCCTCCAGAACTGTGCACTGAACTGCATTTTGGGCTGCACGGTGGCGCAGTGGTTAGCACTGTGACAGCACAGTTTTACCCTTGGCTGGGGGATCGCGGGGACCATGAGATCGTGGGTTCGATCCCTGTCCCCGGCCAACAGTGATCTGTGTGGAGTTTGCATGTTCTCCCCGTGTTTGCGTGGGTTTACTCCGGGATTTCTCCAGTTTCCTCCCACATGCCAAAAACATGCAGGTTAGGGAGTTAAGGGGCGCTTGCGCACGCAGCGACCGGCAGCTGGTGGTTTGTCACCTGACTGCAAAACAAATCTACCTACAGGTTCAAAATAATAATACGGGCTGCACGGTGGCACAGTGGTTAGCACTGCGGCAGCACAGTTTATCCTTGGCCGTGGGATCGTGGGTTCGATCCCAGCCCCCGACCAACAGTGATCTGTGTGGAGTTTGCATGTTCTCCCCGTGTATGCGTGGGTTTACCCCGGGATTTCTCCAGTTTCCTCCCACATGCCAAAAACATGCAGGTTAGGTTAATTGGAGACTCTAAAGTGGCCCTAGATGTGAATGTGTGTGTGAATGGTTAAGGGATAGCGCTGTATCGTGGCTGCTTCATCCATCCAGGTGGTGGATGACCCTCAATTTCCCCTCTGGGGATCAATAAAGTATACTAAAATCTAAAAAAAAAAAAAAAAAAGTAATAAAAAAAAAATTGGCACTGCATTAATCGGCTTGAACTCAGTCTGGGAAAAACGTGTCACTCAGAAAGAAAAATGTATTATTAGGCAAGCTCATATCCTTAATAATGAGTTTCTACTGATGCCATCAGGACGGCATTACTTGCAGCCTCCCAGGAAGACTAATCGTTTTGCTAGGTCCTTTGATCCTCTGAAGACATCAGCACCAACCCTCACATCACTGTGACTACAGACCAGGTAAAGAAAAAGTTGGAGAGACTCCGCCAGCAGAAGGCTGCGGGCCCTGAAGGCATCTCTGCCAGGATCCTGAGGACCTGTGCCAACTAGCTATCTCCTGTACTGAAACACCTGTACAACCTGACCCTTAGTCTGGAGAGAGTACCCGTGCTGTGGAAGACGTCCTGCCTGGTTCCTGTCCCCAAGAAGTTGTCTCCATCGGACCTGAATGACTATTGACCAGTTGCCCTCACATCTCATGTGATGAAGGTCCTAGAGAGACTTGTCTTAGCCCACCTGAGGCCGCAGGTGAAGACGTGGCTAGACTCGCTGCAGTTTCAATTCAATTCAATTCAATTCAATTCAACTTTATTTATATAGCGCCATTTCACAACAACAGTCATCTCATAGCACTATCAACTGTAGGGGGGACCCCCACAGTTGCAGAAAGACCCCAGCAATCAGGCGATCCCCTGTGAGCAAGCACTTGGTGACAGTGGAGAGGAAAAACTCCCTTTTAACAGGAAGAAACCTCCAGCAGAACCAGGCTCAGGGAGGGGCAGTCATCTGCTGCGACTGGCTGGGGGGTGAGGGGATAGAGAAGAAGAAAAGAACAGACATGTAGAGAGCAAACAGCACGATGGGGACTCAATCTATGGGAGAGAACAAACAAATGTTAATGACCAGCAAAAAAAAAAATATTTCATAGAGAGTGAGGAAAGGATTGAGGCCCAGTGCATTACTGGAGGTCCCCCGGCTGACTAAACCTATTAGCAGCATAACTAAGGGAGGGTTCAGAAACACATGATCCCTCCCTAATTGTAGGCTATATCAAAAAGGTAGGTTTTAGCCCTATTCTTAAAAACAGAGATCGAGTCTGACTCCCGAATCCAGATTGGCAGCTGATTCCACAGGAGAGGAGCTTGATAACTGAAGGCTCTGCCTCCCATTGTACTTTTGGAGATTCTAGGTATTACAAGTAATCCTGCATTTTGGGAGCGTAGTGCTCTGTTAGGATGATACGGTAGTATCAGATCTTTTTTTTTTTTTTTTTTATTTAAGTTTTTGTAAAGGGTATACAGGTCGTTACAGCAATGCAGTGTTTACATTTTCATCACATGTTCCCTTATTTTCTGATATCTGACAACATTGGAAGATTAATTCTTACAACACCCCTTTTTTTTTTTTTAAAGTGAAAGAAAAAGTGAAATTAAAGAGAAAAAAAAACAAAAAACAAATAACAAAAAACCCCAAACAAACCAGTAAAAAACAAACAAAAAGAAAAAGTAAGTAAATAAAGATAAAAGAGCATCTGAGTAGCGTTGGAACAAAGAGCGGAACCATTATTGAAATGGTATTTGTCAAAGATTAGATCTAATGGAAGACACATATGCGGTCCAGGGTTGCCAAAAGTTCATGAACACATCCATGTCCTGTCTCAGTGCGAATGTCAACTTTTCCATCGAGTAAATGTCTTGGATCACGTTAGTCCAATCTTCAGGTGTAGGACAGTCCTTCAACATCCATTTTTTAGTTAGAGCTTTTTTGCTTGCCAATATTAAAACATTGAATAAGTATTTTTCTCCTCGTCTTTCCAGTGAGTCCGGTAGTAAACCCAAATACAAAGTTACAAAAGAAAAGGGAACTGTAATTTTGAATATTTTCCCCAATATTGTCTGTACCTTGGTCCAATATTGGTGGATAACTGGGCATGACCAAAACACATGAAAATGATTTGCAGTCTTTTCACCACACAAGCGCCAACAGTTCAATCCCTTATGGGTAAATTTGTTTTGTGCAGGTGTTCTGAAAAATCTTGCCAAGTTTTTCCATCCAAATTCTCTCCACTGCAGGGATGAGGTACTTTTCCATTGCTGTTTATTTAGCTTTTCCCATATTTCCAGTTGTAAAGTGAAATTCCCCTCTTTTTCCCATCTCTCTTTTATATAAGATGTGTTGTCTCCTTTTAAGTCTTGAAGACCTTGGTATATTTTAGAAATGTATCTGATCCCTGGGATCCCTTTATATGCCATTAAGAAGACCTTCAGAACACCTGACTGGGCCCTTTCCAAAACCTCCTTTTTAAGTATATTGTTTATGTGGTGTCTAAGCTGGAAGAACCTGTAAAGGTCTTGATTTATTAGGCCTTGTTTTTTCAAATCTTCAAAACTTCTTAAGATTTGCCCTTTAAAAAAATCGTAATATTTTATCAGCCCTTTCTCCTTCCACTTTTTAAATCTGGTGTCTGTTTTATTAGGAGTAAAGTCCTGATCATAGGCGATCCATTGCAGAAGTCGATAGGGCTCTTTAGTTTGATTCTCTCTGACTATCTTAAACCAAATTTTTAGCGGGGTCTCTATCCACGGGTTAGTGTTATTCAAAAGCTGAGGTAAGACATTGTTCCCTATTATCGCCTGTAGGGGGATGCCACTTGTTATTTGGCATTCGATCTCCTTCCATTATGCAGTGTAGACTGGGTTACATATCTCTACTAAAGTTTTAATTTGTGCGGCTTTAAAGTAGTCCCTGATATTTGGCAGCGCGAGCCCACCTTTGTCTTTGTTTAGCTGTAGGGTTCTATATCTGATTCTAGGTCTCTTGCCCTGCCATATGAATCTTGAGATCCTTCTGTCCAGCTCCTGCCATGTTTTTTGGGAGGTTCTACCGGTATTGTTTGGAAAAGGTATAGAAGACGTGGAAGTATATTCATTTTGACTGCTTCAATTCTTTGTGCAGTACCCAAGAATGGTATCATATTCCATCTTGCTAGGTCAGATTTTATTTTTGTCACCAGTGGATCATAGTTTAGTGATATAATTTTGTTGAGTTGTTTCGGGATATTGACCCCCAGATATTTCATAGATTCCGACTCCCAGTTAGTTTTGAGTTTGCTTAGTGAATAATGATTTGGGTCATAGTTGAATGTTAAAACTTGGGTTTTATGCATATTTAATTTGTACCCCGATAAATCTCCATACTCTGAAAAAACTGAGGTTAGTTCTGGTAAAGAAGTGTCCGGCTGCCCTAGGTATATTAAAATGTCATCAGCAAAGAGTGCTATTTTATGTTCCTTCTGACCAAGTGTAATACCTTGAATTTTTGGGTTTTGTCTTATCCATTGGCTCAGAGGTTCTATGAAGATTGCAAAGAGCAGTGGAGACAGGGGGCAGCCCTGACGACATCCTCTTTCCAGTTCAAAAGATGATGATAAATTACCGTTAATCCTTATTTTAGCTGTTGGTTTTTTATATAATGCCTGTATAGTTCTAATGAAGTTGTTATGAAAATTGAAACTGGATAAGATTCTATATAGAAAAGACCAGTCAACCGAATCGAATGCTTTTTCAGCATCTAATCCCAATATGACTGCATTTAAGTTATATTTTTTTATGTGATGAATTATGTATAAAGTGCGTCGAATGTTGTCTTGTGTCTGTCTTTGTCTTATAAAACCTGTTTGGTCTAAATGAATTAGGTCTGTCAGTATATTTTCTAACCTTTTGGCAAGGATAATGGTAAAAAGCTTATAGTCCTGATTTAGTACACTGATTGGTCTGTAGTTGGAGCACTCTAGTTTATCCTTTTCAGGTTTAGGTATAACTGCAATGACCCCTTCTCTCCAGGAGGGGGGGATTTCCCCTGTGTGGAGGACATAATTAAATGTTTTCAGGAGGAGAGGAGATAGTTGCTGTTTAAAGGTTTTGTACCACTCTGCTGTATAGCCATCAGCTCCTGGGGATTTGTTAGCTTTAAGTTTCATAATTGCTTTTTCCAATTCTTTAGGATGTATTTCTGACAGTAGTGTTTTATTTTGTGACTCCGTAAGTTGGGGAAGGTTTAATGTGTTTAGGAATGCCTCGGATGCGTTTTTATGTTTTTTGTGGGAGTATAAGTTCTTATAGTAATTCTCGAAGTTTTTAAGAATATCCTGAATTCTGAATTTTATTTCCTTTGATACTGGGTCTCTGATTTTGTAGATTGCTCTTTCTGTTTGATGTTTCCTCAATTTATAGGCTAGCAATTTTGCCGATTTACTGCCTGCTTCATAGTATTTTTGTTTCAGAAATGTAAGTTTCTTCTGGATTTCTATTGTGTAGATCTCATTTATTTGGTTTTTAATTTTCCTTAATCTTGAGCGAGTCAGTAGAATGAGTGTTGCCTTTGTGTTCTTTTTCTAGGTTCCTAAGTTCTGACTCTAATGTGGATAGTTTTTCTTGTCTCAGTTTCTTTTGGGTTGCCAGTTTTGCAATAATCTTTCCTCTTATTACAGCTTTACATGCATCCCACAGTATTAAAGGGGATACTTCTCCATTATCGTTATCTTCCAAATATCTGAGAATATCTGATTCCAATTCATCTTTCAATGGTCCTTTCAGGACATTTGAATTTAACCTCCAAGAAAATGTATTATTTGTGTATTTTTGGATATTTAAGTCCATGTAGATCGGACTGTGGTCGGAGAGATCCATCAGTCCTATTTTACATGTTTTTACTCTTCCAATGTCTCTATTAAACATAAAAAAATAGTCAATCCTTGAGTAAGATGAATGTGGAGTTGAGTAAAATGTATAGTCTTTTACACTGGGGTTGAGTTCCCTCCACACGTCACAGATTCCCAATTCTTTTAGTAGCATCCGAGTCTTCCTGTTTTGGGTGTTATTTTGATGTGGGGAATTACCAGAAGCATCCCAGTATGGATTCAGTCTAAGATTGAAGTCCCCACCACATATCACTAAACCTTGAGCTTTAGTTATCATTAGGTCGAATACATTTTTATAAAATTTCCAGTTAGCCCCTGGGGGAGCATACACATTCAGCAGGGTGATATCTTCTCCCTCTAGCCGCCCAGTTACCAAACTGTATCTCCCTTCTTTATCTTTGTGTTCTGATTTTTTTTCAAATGTAATTTTGGTTGATATCAATGTCGCTACTCCCCTCCTCCTCCCTGATTTATATGAAGATGAAGAGATCATTTTAAACCCTTGTCTACTGAGTTTATTGTGTTCCACGTCTGTTAGGTGGGTTTCTTGTAAAAGTATTATTCCTGCTTTGTCTTTTTTCATTTTGCCTAGAATCTTGGATCTTTTAACTGGATTCAGGATTCCTTTTACATTATATGAAATTATTTTGGTTACACCCTGTTTCTCCATTGTGTTGTTTTGTTTAGTATAACTGTGTGGTGGCCCTCTTTTGTGCTACTCAGAAACTGAAAGAACATTAAAAACAAGAAAAACATTAAGAACGTAGTGTAAAAAACTTTAAAACAAAAAGCTGTCATAAGAACTTCCTGAGCTGAGGTCTTTTTAAAGACCCTGTAAGAGCCTTGATGGAGTGAAGGCTCTGAGGGAAATTCCTCAAACTCTGTTACGTGTTGAGGGCCCTCTCTTACCACTGAAAGTAGTCCCATGCTTTTAACGTGAGTTTCAGAACCCAATCCAAACTTGTAATGATTTTTTTTTTTTTTTTCCTTTTATGCCTAAACCCTGTGAAATTGTGTGCACCCTCCCACCCCCATCACATCAAACATTCACGCAAAAACAGTATTTGTTAGTATGAGGAGAACATGTGGATTATTGTCACGTTTCTATTTTAACAAGTTTTTTTTTTTTTTTTTTTTTATTACAAAGACTTATTTGTTTCAAATAATATGATTGTTCCATGAAATGTTTTACCACATGCTGAATATGCATCTCCTTTAATGTTTGTTACCTTGTATGAGGGGGGTTGGATGTGTGGATTGATTCAAGAGAAAAGAAAAAAAAAAAAAAAAAAAAGGTCGCTATTCCAACCTGAAAACGGATAGTTTATCCGCGACGCTCTGGTGCTGGGTTTCCCGCTGCTGGTCCGTGGATTTTGAAGGTCTTTGTGTTGTCCATGTTTGCGCTTTGATCTTCTGACTCGGGTCTGCTGCGGGTTTAAATACCGTTACCGGGAGCCCTCTTTTCGCCATGTCAGCTGTTGCTTCTTCCGCCGAATTATAGAGACACGTTTCATCGCCGTAGAAGACCCTTAACTTCGCAGGAAATGGTGTCTGAAAGCGCAAATTCTTCTCTCTTAACACCTTTTTCGCATCATTGTATTCCCTGCGCTTTTTAAGGACCTCCAGGGCGTAATCGTGTTCCACGTAGACTTTTCTCTCCTGGTGCATAAATCCTTTTTTCTGCCAGGCCAGTCTTACAACCTCTTGTTTTATTTTGAAATTGGAAAATCTTACCAACACCGAACGTGGGGGCGCTTCCGCCGCCGGCCTAGCGGCTAATGAACGATGTGCCTTTTCTATCTTCAAGTCGGTGGTTTGTGGAATATCCAATTTCTCTCTTAGTAAGGATTCCACGCATTCTGCCATTGAGTTAAAATCATTTTCGGTTCCTTCTATCAGACCATGAATTCTTATGTTGTCTCTTCTTTGTTTTCCTTCTTGGTCGGTTAGCTTAGCCTCTATAGCTGCTTGTCTTTTGCGTAGGTCTAGCACAGAATCTTCGAGCACTTTTATTCGATCCTCTGTTTCCAAGATTCGGTTCTCGGCCTGGTCCACTCTGCTGTTTGTCCTTTTCAATTCTTCTCTGAATTCCCGAAATTCGGCCGTAACATCTCGGCGAAATCGTCGTAGCTCCTCAAATAGTGATTTCAGGCTAACCCTTTTGTTAGCTATCACCAGTTCCTCGTCTTCTGAACGGAGATCTTCCAGTTCGGATTCTCCGGCCGATACGTGTCCTGGCCTGGAGAATTTCAGTTTCTTCTGTTTTCCTTTAGACATGATGATTTTGTGTTTTGATTTTCACTCCTCCAAAAATCCGTTAAGTTTGATTTTCAAGGTGTTATCCTGGATTGGGTCTGAGAACTTCAGTGTTAAGCTGCAGTCGCCATGGCGTCCAGACCGGAAGTCCCCAGTATCAGATCTTTTAAATAAAAAGGAGCCTGATTGTTTAGAGCTTTGTAAGTAAGAAGAAGGATTTTAAACTTAATTCTAAACTCTATGGGAAGCCAATGAAGGGAGGCCAGAACCGGAGAGATATGATCTCTCTTTCTAGTGCCTGTTAAAACTCTTGCTGCAGCATTTTGGATCAGCTGAAGACTTTTTAAAGATGTTTTAGGACAGCCTGATAATAAAGAATTACAATAATCTAATCTCGAGCTAACAAAAGTGTGGATCAGCTTCTCAGCATCACTCTGAGACAAGATGCTCCTAATCTTGGCAATATTACGCAAATGATAGAAGGCAGTCTTAGAAACAAATTTAATATGTGAATTGAAGGACAAATCCTGATCAAAAATAACTCCAAGGTTCCTCACAGAGCTATTAAGAGAAAGAGTAACTGCATCCAAACTGAAAGTTTGATTTGGAAAGGAATTTGCATGCAGTTTGCATATGCAGTTTGCATATCAGCCCCACTTAGGAGTTGAAGATGCTGTCATCTAGCTGCTGCAATGAGCCCATTTTCATCTGGATGGCAGCGGAGACACTATGAGAATCACATTCTTTGATTTCTCCAGTGCCTTTAATACCATTTAGCCTCTGATGCTGGGTGAGAAGCTGCGGGTGATGGGGGTCGACAGCTCTGTGATCTCCTGGATTACTGACTACCTGACACACAGGTCACAGTTTGTCTGACTGGGCAGTGTCTGGTCTGATGTGATGTGAGTGATATGGGAGCTCCACAGGGGACTGTGCTTTCTCCTTTTCTCTTCACCTTATACACCACTGATTTTCAGTACAACTCCGAGTGATGCCACCTGTAGAAATTCTCTGATGACTCAGCTGTTGTTGGGTGTATAAGAGAGGGAGAGGATGGAGAGTATAGGGCACTGGTAGACAGATTTGTGGAGTGGACCAAGCAAAATCACCTGAGGCTGAACATCAGCAAGACCAGAGAGATGGTGACTGACTTCAGGAAGAAGAGGACTCCTACACAGCCATTGTGGATTAGGAGGAGGATGTGGAGGTAGTGGAGGACTACAAATACCTGGGTGTCATGATCAGCAATGGACTGGACTGGAAATCTCTGCTACCCAGTATCAGATTGATACTGGGTAGCAGTATCAGAGCCAGAGACACCAACAGACTTGACAAGATTATCAAGAAGGCTGGCTCTCTAATTAGTCTCAGACTGGAGAATTTTGAGAATGTGGTGGAATCAGAATCAGAATCACAATGACATTTATTGCCATTGTTCATGTAGTACACAAACTAGGAATTTGTCTCGGTGCAATGCTGCAACATTAAACATGGAGTAGCACTAAAGATAAAAAAAAAACTATGCATGCAATAAAAGGTAGAATATGAATAAGTAATACTAATCTATGCAATTTTTAAATATATTAACAAGCAGCAGATATTGTGGAGTTCCACATAGTGCAGTCGGTAGTGCAAAAAGAAAACAGTGATAATTGTCATGAGTCCGGTTGAGCTGCTGTACGTAGTGCACGAGAGTCTAATAAGTCACTTAGTGTTCAGCAGTCTGATGGCAGAGGGGAAGAAGCTGTTCAAGTAGCGGGAGGTTTTAGTCTGAATGGACTGAAGTCTTCTGCCTGAGGGGAGGGGGCAAACAGTGCGTGTCCAGGGTGTGAAGGGTCGGCTATGATCCGACCTGCACGCCTCCGGGTCCTGGAGATGTACAGGTCCTGGAGGGATGGGAGCTTGCAGCTGATTACCTTCTCAGCAGCGCGCACAATGCGCTGCAGTCTTAGTCTGTCCCTGGCGGTGGCTCCTGCGTACCACACGGTGATGGAGGTGGTGAGGATGGACTCGATGATGGCCGTGTAGAACTGCACCAACATCTTGGTGGGTAGCTTGAGCTTCCTCAGCTGCCGCAGGAAGAACATCCTCTGCTGGGCCTTTTTGATGAGGGAGCTGATGGTCGGCTCCCACTTGAGGTCCCGGGTGATGGTGGTGCCCAGGAAGCGGAAGGAATCCGCAGTGGTGATGGGAGAGTCTGTGAGGGTAAGGGGGGGCAGAGGAGCTGTGACTTTTCTGAAGTCCACGATCATCTCCACTGTCTTCAGAGCGTTCAGGTGCCGGTTGTTGTGGCTGCACCAGGACGCCAGCCGGGCCACCTCTCTCCTGTAGACGGACTCGTCGCCGTTGGAGATGAGCCCGATGAGGGTGGTGTCGTCCGCAAACTTGATCAGCTTGACAGACTGGTGGCTGGAGGTGCAGGAGTTGGTGTACAGGGAGAAGAGCTGGGGGAAAGTACACAGCCCTGGGGTGATCCGGTGCTGATGCTAACAGAGTCTGAGACAGTCTTTCCCAGCCGCACATGCTGCCTCCGGTCCGTCAGGAAGTTGGTGATCCACCTGCAGAGGGAGTCAGGCACGTTGAGCAGGGACAGCTTGTCCTGGAGCAGAGCGGGGCGGATGGTATTGAATGCAGAGCTGAAGTCCACAAATAGGATCCTGACGTAGGTTCCCGGGGAGTCCAGGTGCTGCAGGATGGAGTGGAGGGCCAGGTTGACTGCGTCGTCCACAGAACTGTTGGTTCTGTAGGCAAACTGCAGCAGGTCCAGGAGGGGAGTGGTGATGGTCTTGAGGTGGGGTAGGACCAGGCGCTCAAAGGACTTCATGACTACAGAGGTGAGCGCTACAGGTCTGTAGTTGTTAAGTCCAGTGATCTGTGGCTTCTTGGGGACGGGGACGATGGTAAAGGTTTTGAGGCAGGCCGGCACGTGGCATAACTTCAGGGAGGTGTTAAAAATGTCTGTGAAGACAGGAGTCAGCTCCTCCGCACAGTGTCTCAGGGTGGAGGGAGACACGCTGTCCGGACCGTGGGCCTTGTGCGGGTTCAGTCTGGAGAACTATCTGTGCACGTCCTGCTCACTGATGGCAAGGGCAGGGGGGGAGGAGGGGGGGTGCCTTTGATGAAGTGGGGACCATGGAGGCAGTGGCGCTGGGGGGAGGGGGGAGTTGGACACAGTTGACGAGGTGTCAAAACGGGCATTGTTTTGAGACAGTCTTTTACAAAGGGCTTTGTCATCCTGTCCCTTAGAAGCCTGAGGCCGATAGTTGGTGATTTGCCTCAGTCCTCTCCACACAGAAGCAGAGTCGTTAGCAGTGAACTGCTGCTGGAGTCTCTCAGAATATACAGATTTAGCTCTCCTCAGCTCTCTGCTAAACCAGTATTTGACCTCCCTGTAGCAGTCCCTGTCTCCACTTTTCAACGCTGCTTCCTTCTCCTTCCTGATCTGTCTGAGCTTAGCTGTGAACCAGGGCTTGTCGTTGGAGTAACTCACCCTGGTGCACGATGGAAGAATGCTCTCCTCACAAAAGTGGATATATGAGGTCACAGTGTCGTGTACTCATCCAGATCATGCGTAGCTCCTTTAAACATGTCCCAGTCAGTTATTTCCAAGCACGTGCGCAGCTCCTCCACAGCTTCACTGGTCCATTTCCTCGTAGTGCTCACAACAGGTTTTGTGAGCTTCAGTCTCTGTCTGTATGTGGGAATCAGGTGGACCATCACGTGATCAGATAGTCTGAGCACAGCGCGGGGAACAGCACGAGACGCGTCCTTAACTGTAGTGTAACAGTGATCCAGCGTGTTCTCTCCTCTGGTGGGGCATTTAATAAACTGTTTGTACCGGGGTAGTTCGTGGCTCAGGTTGCTCTGGTTAAAGTCGCCAAGCACAATAACCAGAGAGTCCGGGAAGGTCCGCTCCGCTTGCTGAATGTGATCCGCGAGCGCGCTCTGAGGACGTGCGCGATGTAAACAGCGGCCAGAATGAATGAGGCGAACTCAGTCGGGGAATAAAATGGCTTGCAGTTGATGAATAAATATTCCAGAGCAGGAGAACAGTGTTGGGAGATCACAGTCACATCGGTGCACCAGCTGCTGTTGATGTAGAAGCAGACTCCTCCGCCTGTGGTCTTGCCAGAGAGCCCCGTGTCGCGGTCTGCACGAAACAGCTGAAATCCCTCGAGGAGGAACGCGCTGTCCGGTGTTTTTTCCTTGAGCCAGGTCTCAGTGAAGCAGAGGGCACACGAGGTGGAGAGGTCCTTAAATCGCGTCAGCAGTCTCAGTTCATCTACCTTGTTATAAAGTGAGGTGACGTTGGACAGAAAGATACCAGGCAAAGCCGTGCGCGTGCCTCTCCTGCGAAGCCGCACCAGGGCACCCACTCGTCTTCCTCTCTTTCGCCGTCTCACTTTTTGGGCTAAAAAGTGAACCAGATCGGCGGCAGGAGCCAAAAAAACTGGGAGTAGGTCCGTGGGAGTGAAAGTCCTGATATTTAGTAGCTCTTCACGGGTGTAAGAGCAGGCAGACACACAATTGACGAACAAAAACAAACAAAAAAAAGCGCAGTGAAGCACCATGGCGACCACTGTGGGCACCATCTTGGATCTAAAGGAGAGGAGAGGAGGACACTGAACAAACTGTTGTCCATCATAGACAATCCTGATCACCCCCTCCACTACACAGTGGACAGACAGCGGAGCACTTTCTCTAGCAGACTGCTACAGCTCCACTGCCGAATGGTCAGGTACAGGAAATCCTTCCTGCCACATACCATTTCACTGTACAATAACTCACTCTAATGTTGAATCTTGGTCATAACAATGCTGGCATACTACACTTTACAGTCTAATTGGTATCTCACATTTCACCCTGCACCCCTGATAGTCCTGCATTGTACAGCTAGTATGATCCATGTATCTGCACGGGTCATCATCTATTCATCTGTGATGTATAAAGTTATCTAGGCAATTTTGCTTTCCCTGGGTTTTTCCTCTTTCTATTATGCTGTGTGTGTTTCATCTGTTTTGGTTGTCTACTGTGTCATGCTGCTGTTACACTGTAATTTCCCAGTTTGGGATCAATAAAGTACATCTATCTATCTATCTATCGATCTATCTCATGGTCTGGATATGGTTTTAGTCCATGTCCACAATTTATGTTCATTTTGATGTCACTGTGTTTTCCCTGGTCATTATTATTTTGCATTATTTGCATTCTGTGTTCCCCCTGGGTCCTCTGTGACTGTCCTTTGTGCTCCCTGGTCCTTAGTCTGTCGTGTCCTCCCTGATGTCCCTGTTGTTGCTGTCTTCTGTGTCCTCCCTTGGTCTTCTGCACAAGTCTTGTGTTTATCCTCTGTACTTGTTTAACTGTTGTTCTCAGTCCCTCATGTGTTCCATACCCATAGCCACTTTCCCTCATGTGTGTTGCTGTTTAGTCCCTGATTGTCTCCCAGCTGTCTTGCGTCCATGTAATTATTAGTTACCCTATACAGCAGGGGTGTCAAACTCATTCCATGGAGGGCCAAGACCCTGCATGTTTTGCTTCTACCCAGTGTCTTCAGCAGGTGTTTTCACTGATTAGCAATCAGTGGGAAGAAATTCAATGAAATCACCTGTTGAAGACACTGGGTGGAGGTAAAACCTGCAGGGTCTTGGCCCTCCATGGAATGAGTTTGACACCTGTGCTATACAGTATATGTTTGTCTGAGGTTGTGTTCTGGTGTGGCGTCATTGTCCATTTTCCCCTCTGGTTTCTCATGTCGTGAAAATTATTATGATTGATCCTAGTGAGTGTTTGCCTTTATTATTTCCCAGTGTTACAGCCCCCATGCTGTTTGTTCTTTTGTGTTTCTATCTATCTATCTATCTATCTATCTATCTATCTATCTATCTATCTATAATACACACACACAGATCCTGAGGCGGACTTTCAGATGTGAAAACGCCCTAAGTTTAACTAATTGACCCCCATTCAGTGGGTTATTAGAATTTACTTGTAAGAACACACCTTTTAATAGTTTTATTTTATACTCTGAATTCAGCCTATTTTAAAGTTTATAAAGCTTCTGATACTAGAACTCTTGTTTCATCATCTTTGGCACTAATCCAATCTACTAGTCTGAAATAATGAAGACCCCTCCCTGTCCCATTCTTCACTGAAAACAGGTGTCATTATATGTACTGTGTACTCACTGAAATCCATTAAACATTACCTGAACAATACTTCTACTAACTGAAGCCCAATGGGTATGATCACCTTCAATTGTCATAAAAGATCATAAACAGTGAGTGTTGCATAGAGGATGTAAGGCCCTCCCTGTTATTATGTTCCATGCTCAACAATGATGATGATCAGTGACACAAAACGCTTGCCTGAACATCAAAGCCTTCACATGACAGCTCAGCAATTACCTCCAGAGTCTGTTTGATTCAGGGTGTGGTCGTTATGCTTTCATGGAAGGAATCACTCAGACGCGATCATTACATGATTAGGTGAGGCTGCAGCAAAATTGTACATTGTTTGTAAAAAGCAGAGATAGAGGCCTGATCATCTTAGAACATTTTAGTGAAGTAAAAACCGTGAACACAGATGTTGGGGAAGGGTGATTACATTTTTTGTTCCTGTACAAATTGATTAATCATTACATGGCTCTCATATATCAAAAATGAGAACTCAAATAATCATTATCATAATCAAATAAAATGTGCATTGAAGGTTTATCTTAAAATATGTTATTTCATATTAAATGCATTTTTTGTTTTGTTTTTGCTATTTTTGTTAGTTTGAAAAGACTTTGTATTTATATTGCGTCTCTGTTTTTTCCCAAACATTTGAATAATTTATGTCATGCCACATTTATAATTTTTGTTGATTACAGTAGTTTTACTTTTTTTGTAATTTAAATAATTCCTGTCATATTTGTATTTTTCCTTACTTTATAGTTTTCTTTCTTTAGTTGTTTAATGTATAATATTACTATATACTGTTAATCTGCAATTTCTGGCAATGTAACTGTTTTAAATGACTGAGTTAAGTGCCTTTGTGTTATTTTGTTGCTTTTTTTCTTTACAGTTTAGTGTCATTAAATAATTTGTATTTAATTCTTTACACGTTTATTTTTAATATTTTTTGTTTATTATGAATAACATTTTCTGGTATTTTATAAATAGTCTTGGGATTATTTCTGTAAATGTTTTGTTTCTGTATTGTTTTCTATAGTTTTTATATCCTTTTGTGGAAGTTTGTAATCACATTTATTTTTGTAGTTTTATTTATGAACTGTGTGTTTTACCATTTTATCTTTAATGTAATTTCTTTATTGTTATTAAAAATGTATTTACTTATTGTAACTTGTGTTTGTATAGTTGTTTTGTGACCTTTTGTACTAGTGAAGCTGAAAAAAATTGAACATCATCAATCAATACCTGAATTCAAACAGCTAAGTCATAAAAGTTAAAACAAAAAAAAAATATAATGAAATCAGTAAATAAAATCATTAAACAAAAACTTTTCACAATATTCAATTTTTTAGATGTACCAGTATGTGGTGCATACTGTGGCCTATACTGTATACCAGTATAAGCCACCGGAGTGGTGACCTAGTTGATAGAGCATCTGCCCCAGAACTGAGAGGTCGTGGGTTCAAGACCCGGCCAGGTCATACCAAAGACCATATAAAAATGGTACTTCCTGCCTTCTAGCTTGGTGCTAAGCATATTAGAGTGGGGGAAGGAAAAGTTGCTTGTGGCGATGCCTTGCATGGCAGTGGCACCTCTGATTCTAGATGTGATTAGCATTGTAGATAAGAGAAACACTGTTTGATTCTACTGTACGTTTGGCTTTATGAATTGAATAACAGTAAAGTTGGCTTCTTTTATGTGTTGGGCTAAATAGTTTTAGCATTTCAAACAGCTGGGTCTATAAATCCCAATTTACAAAATAATTTCTGGACTTCTTCATCACCAAACCCAAGAGACAATCTCTCATCTTTTATTAGAATTAAGTAAAAATACGGAACTGTTGCTCTGATTACCACTTCTGGACCCAGTAAGTAGTCATCTTTGTCAACACAAAACTTTGAAAAGACTTAAAACGGATTCTTTGGCCATGTTTTGCGCTCCAAAAGAAAACCCCAGCTGTTAGCTCCTGAACTGTTCAAGTGGGATTGAAGTTTATATCGTTGTGGATTTTAAAAGACCTATAATACTGTAGCCTTAACTCACATTTTAAATATGCCCAACAGTTCAAGATAAGCAAATATACCTGGCCTTCCTGTTCAAATCCTTTGAGTTTGGAGACTGGTGATTCAGAGATTGTGAGGCCTGCTGTGAGGACAGGAAGTTAAGTTCCCTCCAGTGGAGCACTGATTTACAGGCTGATGACTTGAGGAGCCTCCTCTGGGCCTCAATCCTCTCCAAGAAAGGAGAGGATTACTTTCTTTTAGGAGTGCTCTCTGTAATTGGGCCTACACCAGTACTACTCAGCCTGCTGGGAGGCATAATTTACCAACGTGTGCTTGGTGCCATAAATTCTTCTAAAGCCTCAGATGGAGCCAGCTGTGGAGAAGCTATAGAATTTCTACAACGGTACAACAGCCATTAAGAGAAATAGGATGGTGGGTCTTCCTATAACATTACTGTTGTCCAGTTGTCTAAGTGAAAGTGCCGCATATTTTACAATCAAAACACTGAAACATATATCAGACATCAATATGAGTTTAGATTAATATTTGAACACTATAATTTTCCCAAGGTATAGCATTTGCATTGAATATTTGTAAACTTAGTTTCCACATTTGTAATACACACTTATTTTCTCATTAATTTTCTCATTAATTTTGAGGGAATTTTGATATGGGATGTTTTCAGGGTAACTCATATTTTACACATTTCACCAATTAATTGTGCATAATGGGCTAACAGCTATCACAAATAAGCAAAATACTATATATATAAACTGTGGTGTTTCGCAAGTCTACATTTAAAGACGCACTCCAGCGGCTATAAAACCACCTCTAAAACAAATGTGTATTGCCCAGAATGGTACATTGTGGCTTTTTATACATACACAAAAAAAAACTTCCACTGCCTTAGAATTGCTTGGAAAGAACTTTTACACATGTTCTACCTACTTAAGTATGTGTGGATCTATGAATATTCTAATTAGCTCAACACATACTCCTGCCCCCCAGTAGCGGATGCTGTAAGGCCAGTGTTGTGCCGAGAAATGCGTGTCTACCTGAGAAATGCATGTCTACTGCAGAAAGCGTCCCCCTCCCCCCTACCCTTTCTTTATTTGTAAAATGGTATATACTGTAGGGTTACAATGATGGCTTCAGTGTTATATTTCTCTTTTGTGTGTTTTTACAGCTCCGCTCATCAAATATGCACTCTGGCGAAGGGGGAAGGGGGATGCAGTCATGCAGTTCTCATCACAATACCAGCGTACCCTCTTGCTGGCTCGCCATCTGAGTCTCTCCCACATGAGAGTGAAGGAGGTGAGCCAGTGGGCGTGGTGCCCTGACCACCGCCAAAGTGAGCTAACTCTTGGCAGTCTCACCTGGGGGCTGACAAGTGCCTGCAGGCAGTCCGGTGTGCTTACCTACCACCGTGAAACCATGACCTCAGCGTGCACCTCAGCTACCGCTGGCTTTTCTGAATCCTGCTTGCACCACGGTTCCTCCCTCTTCCCCCGAGGTAGTGAACTCAGGTCTGTATCCATGCCCAGTGCTTAACACCAGAGAGTGGCAAAACTAGGGGCGGTGGAGTGATAATGTATGTTAACAACAGCTGGTGCAGACCGGGACATATCACTGTTAAACAACGACACTGCAGCAAAGACATTGAGTTGCTAGCTGTTAGCATGAGGCCTACATATCTCCCAAGAGAACACTCACACGTGATCTGCATTGTTGTTTATGCAAATCCGACGGCGAACGCTGGGACAGCGCGTGACGTCATCCATTCAGTAACCAGCAGGCTGCAGACAGAACACCCAGATGCTCTTCTCCTCATCTCAGGCGATTTCAACCACGTTTCACTGTCTCCCATTCTGCCCACTTTCACCCAGTATGTCACATGCCACACTAGAGACAATAAAACACTGGATTTGTTCTACGCAAACACTAAGGAGGCGTACACCTCATCACAACTCCCCCCACTTGGGAGATCGGATCACAACTTGGTTCATCTCCGACCGGTGTACAAACCCCTAGTGCACAGACAACCTCCGGTCATGCACACTGTGGAGTTATGGTCTGAGGAGACAATGGACACTCTAAAGGACTGTTTTGAAGCCACTGCCTGGAAGCAGCTCTGCGATCCACATGGTGAGGACATCGATGGCCTCATTCACACCTTCACGGGCTACCTCAGCTTCTGTGTGGACAAATCCGTTCCCACCAAGACCATACGGCGTCACTCAAACAACAAACCCTGGATCAACCCTGAGATAAAAACACTTCTGAGAGAGAAGAAGAGGATCTTCAGGTCGGGGAACAGGGAGATGCTGAAGTCCGTACAGAGGGAGCTGAGGAGAAAGATCAGAGAAGGCAAGGACAGCTTCAGGAAGAAGATGGAGGACAAGCTGCAACAGAGCGACATCAGCGGGGTCTGGAGAAACCTCAAAACCATCTCGGGGCTCCAGAATACCTCCCCCCAGGCCACGGGGGGCAGGGAGTGGGCGAACAACCTGAATCTGTTTTTCAATAGATTTGACCAACCGCCCTCCCCCCTGTCTGCACAACAACCACTGCTGCCTCTAAGAAATCAAGTCCTGCTGCCCACTCCCCACTCCACCGACACCCCCCCCACTCCCAACACACAGCCCCCCCATCCTGACCCTGACCAAGACCCAGGTGAGGACGGAGCTGAGGAAGATCAAGGCGAGGAAGGCGTCGGGACCGGACGGCATCAGCGCAAAGCTCCTCAAGTCCTGTGCAGACCAGCTGTGTGGGATTGTGACGTATATCTTCAACATGAGCCTGAAACTGGGGAGGGTACCACAGCTGTGTAAAACATCTTGTGTGGTACCTGTACCAAAAACTTCCCACCCCAAAGACCTGAACAGCTACAGACCGGTGGCCTTGACGTCCCACTTGATGAAGACCCTGGAGAGACTGCTCCTTGCTCATCTCCGCCCCCTGGTGGAACCAGCGATGGATCCACTCCAGTTCGCCTACCAGCATGGCATTGGGGTGGAGGATGCGGTGATCTTCCTCCTTCACCGTTCTCTGTCCCACCTGGAGAAGCCCGGGAATATGGTGAGGATCATGTTCTTTGACTTCTCCAGTGCTTTCAACACCATCCAACCGATGATCCTGAAGGACAAGCTGCTGCGCGCAGGGGTGGACCAGCACCTGTCATCATGGATCCTGGACTACCTCACGAACCGGCCTCAGTTTGTGAGAACCCGGGACTGTGTTTCCGACACGATCATCAGTAGCACGGGGGCCCCCCAGGGAACGGTGCTGGCTCCCTTCCTGTTCACTCTTTATACTGCGGACTTCTCACACAACACAACACATTGCCATCTACAGAAGTTCTCTGATGACTCTGCGATCGTTGGTCTCATCTCCAACGGAGATGAAGCTGAGTACAGAGGGCTTATCCAGGACTTTGTGGACTGGTGCCATCGGAACTGCCTCCAGATCAACGCGAGGAAAACTAAGGAGCTGGTGGTGGACTGCCGCAGGCATGGGCAGCCCCTCACAGCACCAGTAAATATACAGGGAACAGACATCGAGATGGTGACATCCTATAAGTACCTGGGTATTCATCTGAACAATAAACTAGACTGGTCACACAATACTGACGCACTCTACAAGAAGGGACAGCGCAGGCTGTTCCTGCTGAGGAGACTCAGGTCTTTTGGTGTACAAGGGGCGCTGCTGAAGTCATTCTACGACACGGTGGTGGCATCAGCCATCACTTTTGGAGTGGTCTGCTGGGGCAGTGGCATTACTGCAGCCGATAGGAAGAGACTGAACAAACTGATTAAGAAAGCTAGCTCTGTCCTGGGGCAGCGCCTTGATCCGATGGAGGAGATAGGAGAGAGAAGGACGGTGGCTAAACTGTCATCTCTGCTGGAGTCCGAGTTCCACCCTATGCAGGACATACTGGATGCACTGAGGAGCTCATTTAGCAGCAGACTACATCATCCCAGGTGCACAACCGAGAGGTTTCGTAGGTCCTTCCTACAAACGGCTGTCAGACTGTACAACCTAAGCAGGGTTGCTCGCAGAGATAGCAAAAAGACGTAACAAACTAATAGTTTTTTGAATGCAAAAGATGCAATAGACTTACACTATGGTCCTCTCCGGCATACAACTAGGAACATACCGGTCGCTATGGAGGGTGAGAATATGTATGGGCACATAATCATACCATGTAGGATAACTAAATAGACGGTTATGCTGTTTCATCCCACCTAGCAACAATGCTCTGCACTGTGTGTGTTTATATATTTACATATTTATTCCATCTAGCTACAATGCTCAGCACTGGGTGTGTTTATATTTATATATCTATATATTTATTCCATCTAGCTACAATGCTCCGCACTGTGTTTTTATATATCTACATATTATTCCATCTAGCTACATTGCTCCGCACTGTGTGTGTTTATATACTTGCATATTTATTCCACCTAGCTGCAATGCTCCGTACTGTGGGTGTTTATATATTTACATATTTATTCCATCTAGCTACAATGCTCTGCACTGTGTGTTCATATATTCATATATTTATTCCATCCAGCTACAATGCTCTGCACTGTGTGTCTGTGTGTGTGTGTGTATATATATATTTTATAGTAATATGTACATATGCATATTAGCTGCTCCTGCTTGCTTGTTTTTTTTTTGGTTTTTTTTGTTTTTTCTTGCCTTCTGATTGTTGCTCTGAGTGCTGCTATCCCTGTGCTGTTGCAATCCTGGAATTTCCCCGTTGTGGGACTAATAAAGGCTTATCTTATCTTATCTTATCTTAACCTGATTAGTTAATGTTATAACCAATAAAGCTAAGCAGGAATGCTTACGTAGCTAGAAACACTCTGTCCAAACTTGTATTTTGGGGGGGAGGCGAAGCTTAACTGGACATTCACAGAAGAAAAACACAGACTTGGGACTTGGGACTGATTTTGCTCTTGATGTGTCTTGTAAGTCACCAAAAAACATGTTACAGGCATATTAACAACAGAAAAACTTGATTTTTGGTGGAGTGTCACTTTAAATATTTAAAATTCTAACATTGTCCAAACTGATTGATTGAGTTTTTTGTAAATCAACCTCTCCTTTAGGGTTAGCCTAAACTAGTAACTACTACTATTGATATACCAGCTACATACACTGTTAGACATTACAAGGGGTGTTGCCTGCCAGTAAGTTACCATGATTGAGAATTACAATACTATACTGTAATTCAATTACAGTATAGTATTATAATTGAAAGCTGTTACAGTAGGCTAAACACAGTGTAAAAAAAAACTGTATTTTAAAAAGTATAATAACGTACAGTAAATGACTGGATGTTACAGCTGAATTCAACACAAATTCCCATAATGCAACAGAAATTACAGTAACTCCCTGGAAACACGTTTTATCATACTGAGTGAAATATGGTTTGTAACTGTAGAAATTAAAGCCATGTCTAACAGTGCACAGGGTTTATATTTTACACTAGAAGCACTGAAAATGTTAATTCAAAACTATTCATTAGACCTGTGAAGTGATGATTATCTTGTGAACAGTTATATTAATAAATGCTCCAAAAAGACATTTCTGTCCATCTGCCAAAACTGTTCCTTTGGGATTGTGAAACCTCTTTGAAATTAAACTTGAACAATGTATTTAACACTGATCCCAAACTAAATGCAGCAGCTCTGACTCTTCTTGGGCCAATTTGTGGAGAATTGCCTTTCATAGATGTAGCCTGTGTTCACTCGTTGTGTGGTCTGCGACTTGTCTTGTTCTGTAGAATTTTATTGTTAAACTGTTGTTACCATTGTAGCTGAGTCACCACATTATTGTATGTTTGCTTTGGACTCATTCTCATGAATACTTGAGTCTTTTACTCCTTCACTACCTCCCTTGGTTTCATTCACAATGAAATTAAAGGAGTCATTGACTGCACTTTTTCCACATTTTAATAGCTCACACGTCTTAATGAAATGTTTGTGACATATTTTACCTACACTTTTTTAAATTTTTTAATTATTGAAGCAAACTTGATTTGTACTTTTCCTGGCTTTCCCCAGCCAGCATGCCCAGTGGGCCCCACCATAGGTTTAACCTGGGCTGTATTATGGGCCCCATGAGCGTTTGTCTGCGGGCTCGACATTGGCCCCATTTGTGTTTGCCCATGTGGACTTTACCTGTGGTACAGGTAAGCAGGTAATCTACTTACCTACTTTAAACCCATCAGGGCCCCACATAGGCTTAATGCAGATGAGCAGGTTTCAGTAACACTGGCACCATAGATAAAGTCTATGTGGGCAAACACACATGGGACCAATGTGGAACCCGTGAACAAACCCACATGAGGCCCATAAGATAGCCCAGGTTAAACCTATGGTGTGGCCCACATGGGCATGCTGGCTGGGTCTTGAAACACTCTGATTTAAAACCTATTTAAAGCCTGCAGAATCACCTGAGGCTGAACGTCAGCAAGACCAGAGAGATGATGATTGACTTCAGGAAGAAGAGGACACCTTCACAGCCATTGTGGATTAGGGGGAGGATGTGGAGGTAGTGGAGGACTACAAATACCTGGGTGTCATGATCAGCAATGGACTGGAATGGAAATCTAACACTGAGACTGTGTACAAGAGGGGGATGAGCAGGCTCTACTTTCTGAGGAAGCTGAGATCCTTCAATATGTGCAACAGGATGCTGGAGCTTTTCTATCAGGCCGTTGTTGCCAGCACCTTCTTCTTTGCTGCTGTCTGTTGGGGAAGAAGTATCAGAGCCAGTGACACCAACAGACTTGACAAGATTATCAAGAAGGCCGGCTCTGTAACTGGTCTCAGGCTGGAGACCTTTGAGACTGTGGTGGAGAAAATGACACTGAACAAACTGTGATCCATCATTGACAATCCTGATCACCCCCTCCACCACACACTGGACAGACAGTGGAGCACTTTCTCCAGCAGACTGCTACAGCTTCGCTGGCGAATGTGTTGTGTGTGTGTGTGTGTGTGTGTGATGCCTTCAGCAACAACTCCTCTCACAATTGGCATGGAAAAAGATTGATAATGGCATACAGTACACTTTTATAACTTCCCGACTTGTAAGAAAAGTGGAGAGAATCTGGTCTCCGAACTAACAAAGAGGTGTGGGATTGAATTGATTGCCGTGGTCAGAAGGAAAGACATTAGCTTCAACAATATTCCTGCACACATTGTTGCATGTTCACGGCATTTTCACAAAGGTAAGTTGTGATTTAAAAAATAATAAAGATGATACGCACATCATATAGTCCACCTGGTTGGGTGATGGATCCCCCAAAAACATATCAGAAAAATCAAAGACAATCTGCACACCGAATAGCTCCCATTAAGTATTTATTGTTTATCAGTAACATGATGGAATGAGGAGGTACAGGAAAGTATCCAGAAGAAGAGGTTAGCAAAGAAAAAGTTGGATAGTCAGGGAGATGAAGAAAGTAGACAGGAGTATTTGGAATCTAGGCGCATGGCAAAGAGAGAGATGGCACAGGCAAAGGAAAAGGCATATAGTGAGTTGTATGAGAGGCTAAACACTAAGGAAGAAGTAAAAGACTTATATTGACTGGCTAGAGAGAGAGATTGAGTTGGAAAGGATGTACAGCAAGTTAGGCTGATTAAGGACAGAAATGGTACTAACAAATGACGAGAGTGTGTTAAGAAGGTGGAAGGAGTACTTTGAAGAGCTGATGAATAAAGAAAATAAAAGAGAGAGGAGGATGGATGAAGGAAAGATAGTGAACAAGGAAGTCCCAAGGATTAGAAAGGCGGAAGTAAGGGCAGCTTTGAGGAGGATGAAGAATGGAAAGGCGGTTGGTCCAAATGACATACTTGTGGAGGTACTGTACAGAGATGTTTAGGACAAAGGGCAGTGGACTTTTTAACCAGACCGTTTAACACAATCTTGGAGAGGGAGAGGATTTTGACCTGATTTTGACCTGTCTTCTTAACCTGGCTTCAGCAACTGTTTCCCATATGTTCATAGTGTGGCTGATCAACTTCATGCCTCTTTATTTACTACAGCTCTATTTTTTCAATTCACTTCCATTCAATGCATCTTTATGCATCCCTCTAGGGCCAATTGATGAACCAGCTCATCATAACACAACACATTACAAAAACCAGCCACAGAACTAAATCGACTCATAGAAGAAGTAAAAATAACTACTTAAAATATAGATAAAAAATAAAATATTTTTTAAAAGATTTTAAAAGATATTAAAGAACTTTGAGCATTGCCCTTGTTCTTGAAAATCAGTGCCACTACACCTCTTCTCCACTCCTTGTGTGTCCTCTCACTCTCAAAGATTGTGTTAAACAATCTAGTCCACTGTCATCTTTCCTAAAAATGTCCATATCTGTGGAGATATGGACATGTCCCTGCAGGCCTTGGCCCTCCATGGCACATGACTGGACACCCCTGGAAGCCAATCGACATAAGTCCTTTTCACTGAAGCATATAGTTAATTTGGGAAACAAAATAAACAAAGAATTTCCAAACAAAAACAAACAAAAAAATCTGGTCAAGTGCTAATTTACAGTCTTTTTAACCAACCACCAAAACTTCACCTACGATTAATGTAAGGTCTGCAAATTGGCAGGTGTCAAACTGGACCCATTTGGGACCCAGATTTGTCTCTAAACTTCGTAAACTTGTACTCATTTTGTACTTTGTCAGAAGGTTGTCAGAAGGGATTTTGGCTCTTACTAAAAGCATGTGTAAATGGTTATCTTGTTGAACTTGAGCTTCCATGTGATACAGACGTGTCTTATCTGGGTCAACAGCTCTGTATATCTGATCTGAGGTTTGTGGAGCAGCTGTGCAATCCAGCTGTGGGACTTTGATGCACCATGTTTCTGGCTTGCACTCCTGCTGAGGACATTGAAGGATTGGAGGTGGAAACTCCCAGCACAGCCTGAATTTAGTGTCTAAATACAGCACAGTGTTTTGACACAAATACACAGGAGAGTCACCAAACTACATTTACAGTACACTCCCCATTGAAAAATATTGATAACATTCCCGCTGAAGAATTTTCACCTGATGAAACAAGTCAAGGTAAATTCCCCAACAACAGCCATTTTGTAATAAAGGTTCTGCCAAGCCTTCTATTCAAGGTAACCAGTCTACACCATAATATGAGCAACTTTTCATTCACTATGCAAACAATCTGAGAAGGGAGATTATGATGGGTTGGGAGTTATGAAAAGAAATAAAAAGATGATTCAAAACCAAAGACCCACTTCAGTAGCAACCAAGTTCAAATAAAAGGTTAACGGGACACTTAAAGGGCTTGTCCTATCCAAACAGTTGGTCCATCTAATTTGGTTGGAGTGCACAACACACCTGGTTTCGTGAAATGTGTTGGGCACATCCAAGTCATTGCTGTTTCAGTCAGCAGGGTTATCATAGTCAAACAGTGAACATATTCATCACTTTACCTGCAGACGGACAATGGAGTCACAAGTTATACTAAAGATTAAAGTTTGTATGTGAAGTTAAAATAGCTGTTTTAAGCAGTTCAGTCTCTTTGAAAAGAGACATTACTTTTCTAATAATCTTTTCTCCAAAAGAAGTGACAGCTGTGAACATGCAGCTGTAAAAATAATATACATTTTACTGTGAACTCTAATCTTGTTGTGCAATGGAAGAGGTGCAGCTGCACAGTAACAGGTAGCCTTTGCATTAATAATTAGAGACTACTGTAGTAGTAGTAGATTAGTTTATGAATCTATATTGTAAGCATAAAAATTGATTTCAAAATTGTTTGGGAAAACAATAGCCAGATCTATTGTAGAACCCATCGATAATAGTAAGGATGACATTTTACGAATAAATACTCATTCTATGTTTATAAAGGAGACAGATGAAAAAGAGATTCTTAATATTGTTCATAAATACATAAATAAAAATTATAGATTGTAACAGTCATGACATGTTCCTGATTAAACATATAATAGATTGTATTGTTAAGCCTTTTATATTCATTTGTAACTTATCACTGAAGTTGGGGGAATTTCCTAGACAAATGAAAGTTGCTAAAATAATTCCTTTGCATAAAAGTGGTGATATGCACGTATTCACAAATTATAGGCCAACCGCACTGTTACCGCAGTTTTCAAAAATTTTAGAAAAATTATTTGTTACAAGGTTGGAGAATTTTATTGCTAAATATAATTTACTTTGTGACCAACAATATGGTTTCAGAAAAAAAACAACAAAAAAAAGACGGACTACATTGCATGCACTTTTAGATTTTTTAGAACAAGTTTCAAATGCAATTGAAAGTAAGAAACTTGCTTGCAAATTTTTTTGACCTACAAAAACTTTTGATACTGTTGATCATAAACTATTCTTGGGTAAATTACAGCAGTATGGTATCAGAGGACTGGCCTATGATTAGTTATGCAGTTACTTGGAAGACAGATATCAATATGTTCATATTAATAACACTGACTCAATTTTGCTAAAGATAACATGTGGTGTGCCACAAGGTGCTGTGCTTGGCCCATTATTGTTTATTTTGTACATTAATGATTTATGTTTGATTTCCAAGTTAGTGAAGTACATTTTGTTTGCTGATGACACAACTTCTATTTGTAGTAGTGAACATTATGAGCAGCTTCTGGATACAGTGAAACATGAATTACAGATTATTAAGAAATGGTTTGACTTAAACAAACTGTCTCTTCATCTTGGTAAAACCAAATGTATAATATTTGGAAATTCCACAGTAAACACCAATAGAAAACTCAAAATAAATGATGTTAAAATTGATATAGTTCTGGAAACCACATTTCTACAAGTTATTGTTGATAGTAAATTAAATTGGAAATCACGTATAAATTATGTCAAAACCAAAATGGCAAATCAACAGCTACAGTATATTAAGGAAGTAAAAGACTTATTACGTATAAATTATGTCAAAACCAAAATGGCCAAATCAACAGCTGCAGTATGTTAAACAAAGTAAAAGACTTATTACATCATAAATCATTACGTATTCTATATAATTCACTCATTGTTCCATATATGTGTTATTGTATAGAAGTCTGGGAAAATATAAAACAAATATACTGTGGTGACCCAACACACTGCCGATGGACATTATCTCACACCCATCAGGGCTGGAGGAAGGGTAGGACAATTGACATATGGACAAAGAGCCCCGGGGACAATCAGACTGGACTGCTAGGTATGCGCTCCCAAGGACAGAGACCAGAAGCAGCGGTCAACGCCGCGCCAGCTAATGTCATGCTAATGATGTGTGTTGACTGACAATCATTATGCTAATGTGCCATTGTAACCCAGCTGAGAAAATGACCCTTTTTTTCTCAGATGTCAATTGTATGAATACAATTGTGTGATTTTATTTTGAAAACCGACTATCTTGGGGAAGAGGAAGTGCGATCCTCGTCATCCAACTTTTAAATTTCCGTTCCATGGTCACGTTGGGTGACCTGGGTCTTCCCATTCGTTAAGAGCGATATTAGCCCCGCGTTCCGAGCAAAGTGCTGAGGCGCTCTGCTGGAAATCGGTCTTTCACGATATGAGCACGGACGAGAGAGGTTGTGAAGCAGTCTGGTTCACACAGATACCTCTTCTTGGTGAGTTTCATTCAGAAAGATGCTATAAATGGATCTAAACACTCTCCAAATGCTAATTTGCAAACTTTATTATCTTAAGTTGACGGGAGCACAAGCTTGAGAGGCCGTGAAGCGGTGGCTTTTGCTGTGTTCACACTGAGACCTCATCTTGGTGAGTCAGATACATGCTAATGTTATGCTAATGTTAGCACTATGCTAATGCTAATCGCGAGTGGATTTTTTTCCTGTTTAAAAGCAATGGAAAAGGCTGTCATTGTGTCTGTATGGTTTTCCTAAATGTGATTTCAGTTCCCAACAGTATGCTGAAGTACTTTTAGTTCTTATGCACTATTTCTGTCAAATGAAATGTGTAGTTTGATGCTAAAAGCACATGGTCTTGGTCTCCTATGTAAAAGCCTAGGTTATGCTAAACCCAGTAGATCAGACCGGGTTTTACTGATTTTAAAAAGGGGATATTGGCAGTAATGGGACAGTATATTCCCTGGTTATGTGATAAATTAATTGTAATTCATTTCATGAATTACAAAGACAAGGTTAGAAAGGATTAATCATAATTTCATGGTTAAGTGATGTAGAGATAAACAGAGGAATTCATTTAACTGGTTACATGAAAAAAAGGGTATTTCATGTGCTGCCAGAGAGATTGTGAGAAAAAGAACACATGCATGTAAGATGTAAGATGTGAAATGCAAGATATTGCTATATTGCTGGATTGTGATAATAGTAATATGAGAGAAGAATTTAAACACTAAGCTATGGTGTTATATAAGAAGGGATTGGAAGACGAATTACTCTAGCTGTAAACAATAATACCATTATTGTCATGGTGTCATGAAGACAGGGGCTGTGTTTCTCGATCTTACAGCCGCCTATGATACGGTCTGGCACAAAGGCCTCCTCCTGAAACTTATAAAGGCGATCCCTGCTTGGGCAACAGCAATTATAAAAACCCTGCTGACCAACCGAAGGTTCAGAGTCCACCTCAGTCAGAACACAAGTGCATGGAGAATGCAGAAAAACGGACTCCCACAAGGCTCAGTTCTAGCTCCAACTCTGTTCAACCTCTACATAAACGACCTGCCTACTACAAAATCCCGCAAATTCATCTATGCAGACGACATCTGTTTGGCATTCCAAGCACCAGACTTTGAACCACTGGAACGGGTGCTCACGGAAGATCTTGCTAAACTGGACCAGTTCTGCAAAATCTGGCGCCTAAAACCAAGCCCAGCAAAAACCGTCTCCAGTGTATTTCATCTCCACAATGCAAAAGCTGCCAGAGAACTAAACATCCACCTGAGTGGACTCAAGCTTAAGCATGCCCCAAATCCAACTTATCTTGGAGTGACCCTTGATAGGACCTTATCCTTCAAGGAACATCTAAAGGGGACGGCTGCTAAGGTGAAAGTACGAAACAACCTGCTCTGCAAGCTCGCTGGTGCAAAATGGGGGGCGGCAGTCTCCACCCTGCGCACCTCAGCACTGGCCCTTTCATACTCTGTAGCAGAATATTGTGCCCCTGTCTGGTCCAGGTCATCTTACACACACCATGTAGACACCCAGCTCAACTCAACCATGAGAACTATAACGAACAATCCGCTCAACACCACTCCCCTGGCTCTCTGTACTGTCAAACATAGCCCCTCCACACATCCGGCGAGCAGCATTAACTCAAAGGATGCTCCAAAAAGTTAAAGATTTTCCTCACTTACCAATCCATGCAGATATCTACACCCCACCCACTGCCCGACTTTCATCCAGACGGCCGATTTGGAAAAACCCTCCCCCAGCTGACTTTACCATCCAGACAGCTTGGCAAGAGGAATGGGAAACCAAGGAGGTCCCAAACAAACAGCTGGTGATAAACCCCAACCAACAGGTCCCGGGCACCAACCTCCCAAGGAGACAGTGGTCTACACTCAATCGCTTCAGGACTGGACATGGCCCCTGCTTGGCCAGCCTTCACAGATGGGGCAGTAGCCCTAGCCCACTGTGCGCATGTGGAGAGGAGCAAACTATGGAACACATCATAGAGGCTTGCCCGCTCCAAAGACTGGAAGGAGGATTACACACCCTCCATACAGCAAACCAGGAGGCAACTGCTTGGCTTAAGGACTTTGCATTCGCTAAATAAATAAATTATTGTCATGCAGGCTAGTTTTTTTTGGTTGCCGATCAAGAACCTTATGGATCCTGGATTCTCTCCGAGTGGAGATGGCGAGCCTGACCCGAGACTGAACCGAGATTGAGCTGAGATCTAACCAAGATCTCGACTGAAGAGCATCCTTCCTCTCTCCGGCGCCCAACGTTCAAGTGGTAACAACCCAAGTAGCTGCTTTAAAAGAGGAAAGGAAACCTGAGTCTGTAGATAAAAGATATCTTGACGGGTCAAACGACTAAACCAAACGGACAAACAAACACTGAGCTCAGTAGGACATCTTTGGGGTTTTATTTCATACCGGCAATTGTATATTTGTACAGTTGTAAATTGTCTGTATATATTGCTCACTTTATCCCTATAAATAACAACCATTATTGCTCATTTCTTGCCTCCAGCTGTTTCATTCCACGCTCACTTTAATTCCCTATTGTAACCCTTACGAACCTAGCAACTGGTCTACACTTAATTATTTCCCTTACCTAATTAACATAAGGCAAGGGTTACAACATGCATTCTCTCTGTCTGTATAACATGTATAAAAGAGCTTGTTACACATGCCTCAGCAGCGCAGTAGTTCACACGAGCTATGAAGCATGTTTCAGTATGTTGGAGGAATAAAATCTTGTGTCCTCCCAGCTCATTGCCTCTCGCCTATTCTATTACCTCCACATTGGTGACCCTGGACGTGGCATGGAGCGTCTCGACCATTCCATTTTCTCCACACTGGTGACCCTGGACGTGCATGGAGCGTTTCTCCATTTTGCCGCACATTGGTGACCTGACATGGAATGGACAATCTCTCCCTTTCGTGGTGCTATGGACTCCCTTTTCATCCTCACTGGAGCGCACTCGCCGGAGCGGGCGGTGCTGGCACTGAGACGCACCATGATCCGCAAAACAAGCAAACCGAAGGGACCAGCCTGGAAGGAGACCTGTGCCGTCTGCATGGTTTCTGTACAACTCCCTGACCCTGGCTTCATATCCCGACAGTGGGGTTTCAATGCATAGACGACCCGTGCGCACACCGTCGGATTACATGGAGCACACCCGACAACTACGTGGCCCCTGCGCCAGAGCACGCACAACGTACCAGGGACAAGCATGGCTCCAAGAATTGATAAAGGTCCTTGGCCGCTGCACTATCCCGGGGAACATGGCCGATCGCCACCGTTGGACCCTTTGGGCTTCACTCATCGCACCTAAAGGAGTCGGCAGCTCACTCACAGAACTTATATTGGTTTCTTCACAGCTGCTACGCATCCTAGGGGAATTGGGCCTATCGCCTTCCCCAGATCCTTGCAGGACGGAGCCCCGCACCGAGGAAGAGCCCACTGAATTTTTTTTTTTTCACATCTGCTGCAGATCACCAGAGGGTTTACCGGAAAGTCCCTCACCCGAGCCAGATCCACACGTAATTTTTGCGCGGCCCAGACACTTTTGACATCCCAGGTCGGCACCCCATTGATTCCCACCCACCTCCCTCTCATCCTCCATATTGCTATGCCTGCATCTCTACCCCAGAGACCTGCTGATCGCCAGCTTCGTTCCTTCTGCGCGACGCGCACCGGCCCTGTGTGCCCACGATCCACAGCCGTTCAATGTGTTGCAACTCGGAGCGGAGTAGACTGTGCTTTTCACCCCTTCCCCCCCCCCCCTTCATGGACTGACATGCCCTCCAACACTCCTCTACAGCAGGACAGTTCTACAGGAGCAGCAACCCCCGCTGCAGCCTCCACGGGCACCGACTGGAGCCCAAATGACCGGGGGGGTCACAGCCCCTGCTGGGTGTTCGGGGGGGGGGGGGCTGTGTGGTAACCTAGCACACTGTGGACAGACATTATCTCACACCCATCAGGGCTGAAGGAAGGGTAGGACAATTGACATATGGGCAAAGAGCCCCGGGGGGCAATCAGACTGGATTGTTAGGTATGCTCCCCTGGAGGACAGAGACCAGAAGCAGTGGTCAAAGTGGTGCCAGCTGATGTCATGCTAATGATGTGTATTGACTGACAATCATTATGCTAATGTGCCATGCATTCTCTCTGTCTGTATAACATGTATAAAAGAGCTTGTTACACATGCCTCAGCAGTGCAGTAGTTCACACGAGCTACGAAGCGTGTTTCAGTATGTTGGAGGAATGAAACCTTGTGTCCTCCCAGCTCGTTGCCACTTGCCTGTTCTATTACCTCCACAATACATCCAATCTTTTTACAACAAAAAAAAAAGCTATACAGGTCACTGTCATGGCGGCTGCAGGGCCATCATCAGTCCCGGCTGCGTGCACACCTGTCACTAATCCCCAGCGGACTATTAGAACCAGACCTGCCAGCGACTCAGCACGGAGCCGTCTGTCATCGCTACGGAGACACATCCCTCATCTACAGTCACGGAGTGACTCTGTGTCTGACCAAGCTCTTCACGTCATTCCACGTAAGCAAACCAAGCTCTTACCTTGTCAAGCTACTCTCCCCTGTGCACAGGTGGATCCTCCAGGCGGAAGATTATTTCTCCCCGGCGGCGGCTCAGCTCCTCCCCGGCACCGGAGTCTTCCCCCCGCCTCACGACACCGAGCAGGACGCTCCCCTCCTGGCAGTCGCTCGCAAGACAAACAGAGGCTCAGCATCGCCACCTGCAAGTAAGCAGCAGACCTTGTTACATCTCTTGCTGCGGTGCAGTACTAATTACTCTGCTTTGTCTCTCTAGGGTTGCCAGGCAGCACGGAGACCTGCTCAGCTCCAGCACGAGCCCAGCACACCACACTACTACACATACACGCACTCACACACATCACTTGGGTGAATAAAAGGTTAATTGTAACACCTCGAGTTTGTCTTCTGTCCCCTGGGTCCAGTCATTATGTCAGTCACAAGTAATAAACCTTATTGTGAGCCAGCAAATTCACTATTTATCGAATTGGGTGTATTAAAATTTCCTAATTTAGTGCATTACAGTACAATTGGGGGCAATGGATCAGCGTTCTCGTCGCGCCCTCCGCCAGTACCCGGGCTCGCCTGGGGAAGCTAATGATCCTACCAGCAGACTAAATTCGAAGAGACGACGCCTCTGTGCCAAGTCAAAGAAGAATCCTAGTCACAGTCCTAAAGCCGAAAGCAAACAGCCCCAAGAGCACTTTGTGGTAGGATCTGCCCTTCGCATATTACAACTAAACGTTGAAGGCCTATCTGCAGCCAAGCGAAGCCTTATCAAAGTCCTCGCCTTCCAACATTCGATTGATGTAATCTGCCTCCAAGAGACTCATATTGACACAGAGGAAGCTGGCCGCTTCACCATCAAAGGCTTTGACCTCCTGTGCTATGTTCTACATGCTAAACATGGACGTGCCACCTATGTGCGTTCTGACATAGTTGAAGCAAATCACCTGATAACAACACATTTCTCAGACACCATAATCATTGGTGGCTTCCATATTGTCAATGTGTACAAGCCCCCTAATGCCAACTGGGATCTGCAGGTCTTACCCACCCTACCCCACCCTGCCATCTATGTGGGGGACTTTAACAGCCATCACCCTGACTGGGGGTACCCAGCAGTGGACAGTGATGGGGAGGCACTTTCAGACTGGGCATCCAGAAATGACCTCGCTTTGATATACGACCCCAAACAAAGAGGATCCTTCCACTCTGCTAGGTGGAAGAAGGACTATTCTCCTGACCTGTGTTGGGTCAGCTCTTTGAATGGGGAGCCATATCCTACACAGATCCTCATTCTTGATTATTTTCCACACAGCCAACACTGGCCCCTGCTTGTACACATTGGCCTACAACTTCCAGTCATATACAGCCCAAGGAAGATGCGCTGGAACTTCCGCAAAGCCAACTGGAAGAAATTCAGTGAAACTCTGGACCGGAGCGTTGTTACCATCCCACTCCACACCATCACTGTAGATGAAGCATACAACCACTTCTGCAGCGCAATCTTCAAGGCTGCCCATACTGCAATCCCACGAGGCTACCGACCCCTCTATGTCCCATGTTTGGACGGAGAAAGTGCTGCCCTCCTACAATCCTATCAAACATCAGGGGACCCAGAGATAGCAGACCATCTCATTGAATCGCTAAATACAGCCCGGCGAAAGAAATGGGAGGAGACAGTTGCTGACTGGAGCTTTACCCACTCTAGCAGGAAATGTTGGAGCCTCATCCGTCGCCCCCTAGCCAAAGCCGAGCATCCGTCACACCCAACCAAGTTGCATCCCACCTACTGACTATCGCCAAAGCACCCCAAGACAAAGACACCAGAAGAGCAGTTACAACTGAGCTTAAAAAAAACACCAAAAAATGCCTGTAGAGGAAACGAACCCTGAACCCTTCGAGGCTGCTGAACTGGAGAAAGTCCTACAGGGCCTGAAATGTGGAAAGGCAGCAGGATACGATAACATCTTCCCAGAATTCATGAAAAATCTTGGCCCCCGAGCCCTAACCTGGTTGACACAATTCTACACAAGGATCACACAAACAAACTCGATCCCAAAGAAATGGCGGACAGCAAAGGTCATTGCCATCCCAAAACCTGGCAAAGACCACAAACTACCAGCAAGCTACCGCCCAATCTCCCTACTCAGCGTTCCTTAAAAAATCATGGAGCGCCTAATACTGCAACGCATTTCCCCAGAAATAGAGGATATTCTAAGTGTGGATCAAGCAGGTTTCCGCAAGGACCGCAGTACAGGAGAACAAGTACTGGCCCTAACCACCTTCATCGAAAATGGCTTCGAGAGCAGACTGAAGACAGGGGCTGTGTTTCTCGATCTTACAGCCGCCTATGATACGGTCTGGCACAAAGGCCTCCTCCTGAAACTTATAAAGGCGATCCCTGCTTGGGCAACAGCAATTATAAAAACCCTGCTGACCAACCGAAGGTTCAGAGTCCACCTCAGTCAGAACACAAGTGCATGGAGAATGCAGAAAAACGGACTCCCACAAGGCTCAGTTCTAGCTCCAACTCTGTTCAACCTCTACATAAACGACCTGCCTACTACAAAGTCCCGCAAATTCATCTATGCAGACGACATCTGTTTGGCATTCCAAGCACCAGACTTTGAACCACTGGAACGGGTGCTCACAGAAGATCTTGCCAAACTGGACCAGTTCTGCAAAATCTGGCACCTAAAACCAAGCCCAGCAAAAACAGTCTCCAGTGTATTCCATCTCCACAATGCAAAAGCTGCCAGAGAACTAAACATCCACCTGAGCGGACTCAAGCTTAAGCATGCCCCAAATCCAACTTATCTTGGAGTGACCCTTGATAGGACCTTATCCTTCAAGGAACATCTAAAGGGGACCGCTGCTAAGGTGAAGGTACGAAACAACCTGCTCTGCAAGCTCGCTGGTGCAAAATGGGGGGCGGTAGTCTCCACCCTGCGCACCTCAGCACTGGCCCTTTCATACTCTGTAGCAGAATATTGTGCCCCTCTCTGGTCCAGGTCATCTTACACACACCATGTAGACACCCAGCTCAACTCAACCATGAGAACTATAACTGGAACAATCCGCTCAACACCACTCCCCTGGCTCTCTGTACTGTCAAACATAGCCCCTCCACACATCCGGCGAGCAGCATTAACTCAAAGGATGCTCCAAAAAGTTAAAGATTTTCCTCACTTGCCAATCCATGCAGATATCTACACCCCACCCACTGCCCGACTTTCATCCAGACGGCCGATTTGGAAAAACCCTCCCCCAGCTGACTTTACCATCCAGACAGCTTGGCAAGAGGAATGGGAGACCAAGGAGGTCCCAAACAAACAGCTGGTGATAAACCCCAACCAACAGGTCCCGGGCACCAACCTCCCAAGGAGACAGTGGTCTACACTCAATTGCTTCAGGACTGGACATGGCCCCTGCTTGGCCAACCTTCACAGATGGGGCAGTAGCCCTAGCCCACTGTGCGCATGTGGAGAGGAGCAAACAATGGAACACATCATAGAGGTTTGCCCGCTCCAAAGACTGGAAGGAGGATTACACACCCTCCATACAGCAAACCAGGAGGCAACTGCTTGGCTTAAGGACTTTGCATTCGCTAAATAAATAAATAAATAAAGTACAATTCAAATAATGTACAAAGTAAACAAAGGACAGTTACCATCGAATATCCAGAAGCTGTTTAAAACCAGAAAAAATGCATACAATTTACAAGGAAATCTAGTTTGTGTAAAGCCTCATTTTAGAATTAATATAAAGAAACACTGTGTTTCTGTTAAGGGCGGTGAACTCTGGAATAATTGTCCTGATAATATTAAAATGTGCCGAACAGACAAATTGTTTAAGAAAATGTACAAGACAAAGCTACTTTCTCAGTATATGTATCTGTTTAGAATATGACATTGTGTTTTTTGTTTGCTTTTTGCCTTGGTATGAATTTGTTTATTTTTTTTGGTGTTTTTTTCCCGCTGTTGAGGTTGATACACAAGATTTTGTAAGAACTTTAATGGTAAAAGGGGTAGGTTGTATAAGCTATGCTTCTGCCTGCACCCTTTCATTTTTTCTGTTGTTCTTTTTTGTATCTTCTTAAGTATTTTATAAATGCATTTTAAATCAAATAGACCAACTAGCTAACTAACTAACTTGACATGGCTAGGGACCCAGGAGACAGACGCTGACATGAGTAGATAGTTGACAATTATTTATTGATAAGATAGTGAGTGTTGTGTGAGTGAGTGAGTGAATGAGTGTGTGGCTGTCTGGTCACTGGAGCTGAGCGTTTCCTGCGGCGACCTGGCAACCCTGGAACACACAAGCACAGAAGATTAACGCTGTTCACAAGGATGGAAAACCTGAAGCTTGTGATGCTTACTTGCAGGTGCCACAGAGAGAATCCTGCTGGCTCCGAGTGCCCGTGCGGCGTGGTGCTCGTGGTGCTCGACGTAGAGGAGGTGAGGAGGAACTCCGAGGTGGAGGAGATGGCGTCCCGTCAGCTGGGGAGGTTAGTCCGCCGCCAGGGAGGTCCACCTGTGCACAGGGGAAAAGGCTAGGAGAGGATGAGTGTAGAGGTTGCTTACTTGATGTGGCTTGTCGCGATGACTTGGCTTTGGCTCTGGCTTGAGGTCGTATCCTCGACGCATTGCTGGGCAAAGGCGATAGACGACTCCGTGCAGAGCAGTCCGAGGTTCTGGCTTTTAAAGCCCGCTGATTATCACCTGCTGGTGTGTGCGCAGCTGAGAATGATGATGACGGCCCAGCAGCCGCCATGACAGTACTCCCCCCTCTAGAGGTGCCTCCAGGCACCTGCCCAATCCTACCTGGATGCGCCCGATGAAAATCGCGGATCAGCTGCTTGTCGAGGATCAACGCTGGGCGAATCCAGGAGCAATGCTCAGGACCAAACCCCTCCCAGTCCACCAAATACTGAAGGCCCCGACCCTGCCGGCGGACATCCAAGATGGCAGCCACCCCCCAAGCCGGATGGCCATCGATCATCCTCGGGAGGGCAGGAGCCGCGGGGGGCGGGCACAGAGGGTCGGCGATGTATGGCTTGACCTGGGACACGTGAAAGGTAGGGCAGATGTGCATGGAGGAGGGGAGAGCAAGGTGCACAGACACAGGATTGATAACATGGGAAATAACATAAGGGCCGATGAAGCGCTTGGTCAGCTTGCGCTTCTCGGCCGGCACACTGATGTTCCTAGTAGACAACCAAACTTTCTGACCCACCTTATAGTCCGGGGCGGGCCTCCTGTGGCAGTTGGCCACCTGGATGTTACGTTCCGTAGTCCTAAGGAGGGCTCTGCGGGTGATGGACCAGATCCGCCGACAACGCCTGGCGTGGACCTGTACTGAAGGAACCGCTACCTCCTTCTCCTCCTCAGGGAACAGTGGTGGATCAAACCCCAGGGACGCCTTGAAAGGGGACATCCCCGTAGCAGAGGACACCGTGGTGTTATGGGCGTACTCGATCCAAGGTAGAAACTTGCTCCAAAAAGAGGAGCAGGAGGAGATGACACAGCGCAGCGCAGCCTCCAGCTCCTGATTGGCTCGCTCGCACTGGCCGTTGCTCTGCGGATGGTACCCTGAGGAGAGACTAGCCGTGGCCCCCAGCACTGTGCAGAACGCCTTCCAGACTTGGGATACAAACTGTTGTCCTCGATCCGATACGATGTCAGCGGGGATTCCGTGAAGACGGACCACATGTTGAATGAGAAGGTCCGCCGTCTCCCGCGCTGAAGGCAGCCCCCGGAGAGGCACAAAGTGAGCTGCCTTGGAAAAACGGTCCACTATTGTCAGAACTGTCGTGAAGTGACCAGAGGGGGGCAGGCCGGTTACAAAGTCCATGGCCACGTGGGACCAGGGGTGAGAAGGGACAGGCAAAGGGTGCAGAAGACCCGCCGGGGGGCATGATGATGATTTCCCAGTGGCGCACTGGGCGCAGGCCCGGACATAGTTGTTGACATTCTTCCTCAACCCTGGCCACCAAAAGGCTCTCTGGAGAAGGTTGGTGGTTCGGCCCACTCCCGGATGGCACGCCAGTTTGGACGCGTGGCCCCATTCGATTACCTGACTCCTGACAGAAAGAGGGACGAACAGACGGCCTGGGGTCCCCCACCCGGATCAGGCTCCGTCTCCTGCGCTCTTCTGACCTTGTCGCGGATCTCCCAAGAAATGCACCCACCACATAAGAAGACGACAGGATGGTCTCCTCCTGCTCTTCGGTGGATGGTGCGTCAAACTGCCTCGAGAGGGCGACAGGCTTGCCATTCATGCTCCCCGGCCGGTAGGTGATGGTGAAATTAAACCGGCCGAAGAAAAGAGACCAGTGGGCCTGGCGTGTGTTCAATCGCTTGGCCGTCCTGAGGTACTCGAGGTTACGATGGTCAGTCCAGACGACGAACGGCTGGGCAGCCCCCTCCAGCCAGTGTCTCCACTCTTCCAGGGCGAGTTTCACGGCCAGCAGCTCTCTGTCTCCAATGCAGTAGTTTCTTTCTGCGGGTGTCAGGTGGTGGGAGAAGTATGCACATGGTCGGATCCTGCCATCCACCGGAGAATGCTGGGAGAGAACGGCCCCAACTCCCGAATCCGAGGCATCCACCTCCACAAGGCACTGCAGCTCCGGGTCCACCTGGGTCAGTACGCGGGCCGAAGCGAACTCCTCCTTCAATCTCCCGAATGCCACGGCAGCCTCCTCACCCCAACGAAAAGGCACCTTAGGGGACGTGAGAGCGGTCAGGGGGCGGGCGATGTTCCCAAAATTCGGCACGAACCAACGGTAGAAATTGGCGAAACCCAGGAACCCCTGTAGCTGTTTCCTGGACGTGGGCGTGGGCCAATCCACCACCGCCTTGACTTTGGCCGGGTCGGGGAGCACCTGATTGCGGGCGATAATAAACCCAAGAAAGGAGGTTTTATCAGTGTGAAACTCACATTTTTCAGCCTTGACAAACAGCTGGTTCTCCAGGAGGCGCTGCAGGACCCGTCGCATATGCACCTGGTGCTCCTCCAACGTGCGTGAGAAGATGAGGATGTCGTCGAGGTAGACGAACACCAAGGAGTTGAGGAAATTCCGGAGGACGTCGTTTATCAGGCACTGAAACATGGCCGGAGAGTTGGTTAACCCAAACGGCATCACCAGCTACTCGAAGTGGCCGCTTGGGGTCCGGAAAGCCATCTTCCATTCATCGCCCTCCCTGATGTGCACCAGGTGGTAGGCATTCCGCAGGTCCAACTTCGTAAACCAGGACGCCCCCTGGAAAGAGTCAAAGGCTGTGTTCATCAATGGCAGCGTATATTTGTCCTTAACTGTGATCTCGTTGAGCCCTTGAAAGTCGATGCGGGACGCAGCGAACCGTCCTTCTTTCCCACGAAGAAGAACCCTGCACCCACGGCCGAGGACAAAGGACGAATAATTCCGGAAGCCAGAGACTCCTTGATATATGTGTCCATAGCCTTGCGCTCCTGGGCGGACAGGCTGTATAGGCGGCTTGCCGGGAGAGGGGCCCCTGCCCTGAGGTTGATCGCACAGTCATAAGGACGGTGAGGGGGAAGGGACAGTGCCCGTGACTTGCTGAACACCGCCCCCAGATCGTGGTAGACTTCTGGTACCATGGACAGGTCCGGGGGTGGCGTCGAAGGAGGAGGCACCGAAACCAAGGTAGCACGCACCGCAGATTGGAGGCAGGCACTCAAACAGAAAGAACTCCAAGCAGTAATACTCCCAGCTTGCCAATCAAAGGTGGGGTTGTGAAGCCGAAGCCATGGGTACCCCAGGATTACCGGAGAGGAGGAGATGGGCAAAACCAAGAAGCGAATCTCCTCCCGGTGGTTCCCAGAAACAATCACTGACACGGGAACCGTCTGGTGGGAAACAAAGGTCAGTGACGTCTTCGACAACGTGACGAGATTGACAGGAGGGCACAGAGGTTGCCAGGTCTCTGGAGATGAAGTTTTGCTCAGCTCCAGAGTCAACTAAGGCATGTGTGGTATGTTCTTTATGTTTATGAAGTAGCCTAATGGGAATACGGCAACTAGTGGGGGGCTCTTTCTGTTTCTCGTCCATGAATCCTCCTACTGTGATCCACGGACCACCCCTTTTCAGCCGGTTCGGACATTCAGTAACCCCATGAGACCCATTGCCACAATAAAAACAAAGGCCCAGATCCCTGCGGCGCTGTCTCTCAGCCGCTGAAACTCCCGATTGTCCGATGACCTTATCCTCCTGCTCCGGAAGTTCCTCTGATGAAGGCAGAGCGAGGAGAGGTGACCTAGCAGAGCGAGGGTGGGGTTTACTCGAACAGCTGGCTGTCTGACGTTCGGCCGCTCGCTCCCTTAGCCTACTATCCAGGCTGATGGTGAGGGAAATTAATTCCCCTAACCTGTCCAGTTTATCCCGTGCCACTAGCTCATCTTTCAGCTCTGAACTAAGACTGCGGAGGAAGATACCACAATGCTGGCTGCCCCCACCCAACCTCCGCGGCTAATACCCGGAAGTCTATAGCGTAATCGGCGGCAGATCTACTGCCCTGCTGAAGGCTTAGCAGCCGTTCGGTTAGCACCGCGCCCCGGTCTGTATGGTCAAATATTTCCATGAATTCTGCCACGAATTGCTGGTAAGTCAAAGAGGGATAATTTGGTTTAGCCATAACTGTGTAAGTCCAGTCTAATGCCCTACCCTCCAGTAGGTTGGCGATATACCCAATTTGCTTTGGTCAGTGGCAAAATCTCCCGGGACGTGGTGAAACACCGATTCACACTGAAGCAAAAAACCTCGCGCTTCCCCGAGTTTTCTGCTGAAGCGGGCGGGGGTTGGCACGGGAGTGAGATGAGGTAGAGATGGTTGATTAACCTGGCTAGTAGGAGAGGCTACGGGTGCTGGAGATGCCCCGGCAGTCGGGGGGAATGCCTGGCGTCCTTCCAGACGGTCCAGCCGGCTGTTAACCTGAGTTAATTGATTCAAAATAACTGTCGGTTGGTGTGAAATCATATCTACTCGGGCGCTAAGAGTGTTTAGACGGCGCGCCAGCACGCTGTCGGCTGGGTCAACGTGACGGAGTCGTACTGACATGGTTAGGGATCCAGGAGACAGACGCTGACACGAGTAGATAGTTGGCAATTATTTATTGATAAGATAGTGAGTGTTGTGGGAGTGAGTGAGTGAATGAGTGTGTGGCTGTCTGGTCACTGGAGCTGAGCGTTTCCTGCGGCGACCTGGCAACCCTGGAACACACAAGCACAGAAGATTAACGCTGTTCACAAGGATGGAAAACCTGAAGCTTGTGATGCTTACTTGCAGGTGCCACAGAGAGAATCCTGCTGGCTCCGAGTGCCCGTGCGGCGTGGTGCTCGTGGTGCTCGACGTAGCGGAGGTGAGGAGGAACTCTGAGGTGGAGGAGATGGCGTCCCGTCAGCTGGGGAGGTTAGTCCGCCACCAGGGAGGTCCACCTGTGCACAGGGGAAAAGGCTAGGAGAGGATGAGTGTAGAGGTTGCTTACTTGACGTGGCTTGTCACGATGACTTGGCTTTGGCTCTTGCTTGAGGTCGTATCCTCGACGCATTGCTGGGCAAAGGCGACAGACGACTCCGTGCAGAGCAGTCCGAGGTTCTGGCTTTTAAAGCCCGCTGATTATCACCTGCCGGTGTGTGCGCAGCTGAGGATGATGATGACGGCCCAGCGGCCGCTATGACATAACTAACTAACTAGCCCCTCCCTGGATCACCACCTTATGATGGTGGAGGGGTTTGAGTGCCCGAATGATCTCAGGAGCTATGTTATCGGAGGCAACTTGCCCCTGGTAGGGTCTCCCAAGGCAAATGGGTCCTGGGTGAAGGGCCAGACTAAAAGCGGTCCAGTGGATCTTTTCATCAAGGTCCCAGTGTACCCAAAGCAGACACATGGGTCCGCCCTCCAGTGAGCTCACCACCTGCAGGAGGGATCATGGTGCTATGTGGACTGGGCGGAAGTCTGGGCTATTCTACCTTGACTGATGCGCCTGAGACCCAGATTCCCAGATAAGCAGTAGAGGATGGATGGATGGATGGATGGATGGATGAATGGATGGTTGGATATTCAAAATTAATCAAATTCTCTGCTTTTAATTTACCATTGGCCAAATTTGATTCAATTGAGGTACATGATACATGCTTCAAAAATTATTTTAAGTAAATCTACTTTTTTTAACTTTTCCACATCAGTTTCATGTCCTCAGACTCTGCAGATGAAATCAGGCTCAACATAAATAAGTAAATAAATAAATAGTTTTCTGCTGTTGCAGGCTTTAAGGAAGATACACAGCACTTCAACTGAGACAAAGAAGCAAGAGTCATCTTCTTTTTGTTGTGCCATTTCATTTTTTTCTGCTTCACATTTGGCAGTGGAATAATAATCATAAATTCCTCTAATGCTGCTTCTGTCTTTGGTCAATTTGTGAAGTCGGATGTGCAGACGTGGAGGTCTTTTGGAAATGCTGAAATGTTCCCATGATATTTGCATTTGGAAGCATTGAGTCCTTTGGGCTCTGGAATATTTTAAAGTCTAAACCCTTTTTTGGCCCATAGCCCCAGCTGGAACATGGAGTGAGAACACAGAAGGCAGCTGAATGATGATCCAAGGATCAGTCAGTGGCTCTGATACCAGGAAATTGATTTATACACTCCCCTGGGACAGACTTCAGAGTGATGAATTACAACATACCCCCCCCCCCAAAAAAAAAAATACACATTCAACAATTATTTTAGTGAGAAAGCTTTCAAAAGACCTACCTGATGGACTATTACTGCTACGTGCCTCTTTGGGGGCATTTCTCAAATCTCACTGTGGCTGTTTTGTCTTTCTTTGTTGCTATTGTGTGTTTCTTTGTGGCTGCCTTTCTTTATGAGCATTTCATCGCCTTGTCTCCATTTTTATCTCTTCATGGCCATTTTATGTGTCTTTGTGATCATTTTATTTGTCCTTGCGGACAAAGGTAATTTCTTCATGTGACCATCCAGTTCTGATCTTATTTCATCTTTATTCTGGGAGTTGTAATAAATAGTTCAGCCTCAGCTCCAAGGATGAAAAACTTTTACTGCAAATAAAATTGAACTAAATAAAACCAGCTTTGATGTGAGAGTCGGTGTTTCTTCCTGTTTTTTATTGGCTGTTATTGCCTCAAAGCAATTTGTGCCTCATTTACTTTTTTCATAGGAGACGTTACCATGTCCTGGCTCCTTTTCACAACCACGATGAGACTCATTTGTCTTTAAATGTTTTGTCTGCTTAAAGATGATGAAATGTAAATGTGCAGAAAATCCACATGAAACCATAAACCACCTATGTGGAAATAAATGAAACAACTGTATGAAGATTTATTCTACAAGCATGAGTTAGTTACTCTTGCCCTTACTTACTGTCCTTCATATAAAGGTGTATGTTGATTCCTGTTAGCTGTTTATTTATATATGGAGGACCAGTTCTGCCTAGAAATAAAAAAGGGATGGCTATTATTTCAGTTCAGATACTTGTTTCTGCTCCTCTTGAGAAATGACTTGAGCTTTGTTGGGTATAATACTAATCTTGCTCCTGTTCATTATCTATAACAATAATATAACTCTAATGTGGAGACTATCCACCTTTAAAAAGCAGCTCCTTAGGTCATTTGAAAAAAAAAAAATTATGATATACAATTACATTTTGAAATCCAGTAGCCTCAATTGGTTGTGCAAATTACAATATAGGTGACAAAGCGAAGGGTCCCTCATCTGTCCTGTCTCTATCCCTAACCCTTACTCAAACCTTAACCAAGTAATTCTAGTGTCTAACCCTAAAAATGTGTGTTTGATGTGCAAAGTAACTTGAAGTGAAGACTTAAAGTGAAGCTTATGGAAACAAGATATAACGAAAAAGAAAAAGAAAACATATCTATTTTTTTAAGTAATGTTATTCTAGCATTTTAGGGTTTTACAGTAACAAGTAAGTGTTATGGAATACTTTATATACCAGGCAGAAATGGGCTTCCAAGCAAGCATTTAAGTCATTTAAAATATTATACAGTTGAAACCAGAAGTTTACATACACTGTATAAAACGACACAAACTTTTTTTTTCTTACTACCTGACATTAAAGCAGACTAAACTTCAACTGTTTTAGGTCAGTTAGGATTACTAAAATTATTTCTATTTGTTAAATGCCAGAATAGTGAAAAAGAGATTTCTTTAGATAATTTTTTTTATTACTTTCTTCAAAATCAGAAGTTTACATACAGTACATTTCCTTAGTATTTGGTAGTATTGCCTTCAAACTGTATGACTTGGGTCAAACATTTTGGGCATCTTTCCACAAGCTTGTCACAATAGGTTGCTGGAATGTTGGCCCATTCCTCCTGACAGAACTGGTGTAACTGAGTCAGGTTTGTAGGCCGCCTTGCTTGCACACATCTTTTCAAATTCATCCACAAATTTTCTAGGGGATTGAGAGCAGGGCTTTGTGAAGACAACTCCAAAACTTTGACTTTGTTGTCCTTAAGCTACTTTGTAACTAACTTGGCGGTCTACTTAGGGTCATTGTCCATTTGAAAGGCCCATTCCTGCCCAAGCTTTAACCTCCTGCTAATGCCTTGAGATGCTTAAATATTTCCACATAATGTTCTTTCCTCATGATGCCATCTATTTTGTGAAGTGCACCAGCCCCTCCTGCAACAAAACACCCCCACACCATAATGCTGCCACCCCGTACTTTACAGTTGTGATGTGTTCTCAGGCTTGCAAGCTTCACCCTCTTTCCTTCAATTGTAACGTTGGTCATTATGCCAAACAGTTCAATTTTAATTTCATCAGACCACAGGAGATCTCTCCAAAAGTTGAGGTCCTTTGTTCCTATATGCACTCGTGGAGGTCCACAATTCTCTTCCTGATATCTTGGCTGATTTCTTTTGATTTTCCCATTATGTCACACAAGGAAGCAGTGTGTTTGAGGTGTGCCTTAAAATACAGCCACAGGTGTGCCTTCAACTAACTCAAATGTTGTCAATTAACCATTAACAATTAATTCTGTCATGTCCGCCTCATAACCTCGCAGCGAACATATAAATTGGCAGCGAGCCCAACGTGCAGTAAAGTAGCGTGTTTATTAACAAAGGAAAGATGTACACAATGTCCATACAACAGTCACTGACAGATGATGAGACAACTGGCTACAAGCGTCGCTGGCGGGGAAGAACAGCCAAGCGCGCTCCAAACTGAACAGGAGTGGGGAGAAAGGCAATGATAAAAGGACATGCATACGCGTTGGAGCGGAAAGGCTCTGGGGTAACAGCATGATTCAGCCAAGGGGAAAAAACCAACAGCCCACGAGCCAGGAGGTCCAGAGTAGACTTAAGCTGCCACACTGACTGATCACACTGCCTCCCAAAAGTACTCTAATCACTAATGAGAGCAAGTGGACACAGCCGTGTTGCAAGCCAGTGCGCGACTGATTGACATATGTGTGTGTGTGTGTGTGTGTGTGTGTGTGTGTGTGTGTGTGTGTGTGTGCGCGCGCGTGCGTGCGTGCGTGCGTATGTGTAAATGTGGTGATCCCAAACAGCTGGTGAATGTCTGGTAAGAGGAGGAAGACGTGGCTGTAGGACTGGCAGAGAGCAAGGCTCAATCTGCCAGCTGGAGTAAATAAGTAATAATCAAAACCCTACGGCCACAGATCATGGACGGGGCTGAAAACAACCCCAAACATGACAGATTCCCCCCCCCCAAGGGGTGGAAACCAGACACCCACCATACCATCGAGAAAGAACACAAAACCTGCCCCCCCCCAAAAAAAGGCCAACACAACAAACCAGGGCGGGAGGTGAGGGAAAACAGGTTAGGAGGGATTAATCAAGAAAACACCACAATACACACTTCCCAACCCCACAATCATACCAACCACCCCCCTCCCCAACCCAAGAGTCCCAAGGCTCAGGGGGCCGGCTGCTGTCCCAGAGCCCACGAACAATCTTGAGTTCAGGGAGTTGGCCAAAGTCCTAGGGCCAGCAAGCGGCCCGCGGGACAGCGTCAGGCGGCCTGCCAGAGAAAGTGGGCCACCTGACCCAAGCCACCAGGGCCGACGGGACAGATGAGGCAGCAGCCTAACCACCGGGAGAATCAAAGGTGGGAGGCCGAACCAGAGAAGGAGGACCCCAGCGGCAACTGGTGGCAGGATCTGGTGGATCATAGGGGTGCCCCACAGGAGAAGGAGGAACACCCAGCAGACCTCCAGAAGAAATGAGGAGACCCCGGTGTCCCCAAATGGACTAGTAGCACCCTTGGTGGTCCTGGCGAAGGACTGGAGCTCGGTTGCACCCATGGTGGACCCAGGCTGGGCCATAGCTGCACCTGCAGTGGTCCCAGCCTGGGACAATGTAGCACCAGCGGTGGCCCCTTCCCGGGACCTCATTGCTCCCGTGGTGAGCCCCGACTGGGCCTTCGTTGCACCCACGGTGGACCCTGACGGAGCCATGGTTGCACCCACGGTGGAATCCAGCTGGACCCCAGCTGGATGGCAAGATGAGGCTCTTTTGGGAGCTGGAGTCCACGAGGAATCGTCTCCCCAAGCGTGAGTCTGTCACGTAGAGCAGCTTGCTTTCTTCATCGGCGGTCGCAGCTGCTATCGACTGCCGGTCCTGGCATTTCCCGAATGCTTGAATTGGCACGGTGGCACGCATCGGCGTGCGTCCTCTCCAAAACGGTGGTGCTAGGAGCAGAGCTTGTCTCTCTGGCGCTACCTGGCCCCTGCTGCCGCTACCATCGCTGGCTCCTCGCTTCCACTGGCCATCTCGCTGGGTTCCAATGCCGCTGCGTTCACTGTGAGAGCTCTGGTGGTGAGGATGATCCGATCTGCCTCCTGGGCTAATGCACGGTAGTCACGCGCGGCCAGCAACAGCGAGTTGGCAAGGACTGCTCTGGCTGCCGTTGGGAGGTTCCGGAGAAAAAGGTGGGCAAATAGAAAATGCCCATCATCCGTGCCCATCAACGCCAACATCTTCTCCATCCGTTCAACTGCCGACCCATCTCCCAACTCGGAGTGCATCAGGAGTCTCTCCGCTCTCTCACAGTCCGAGATCGTGTAGCGCCGGGTCAATACGGCTTTGACAGCCCCGTATTTGTCGTGGGCTGGGGGCTGTTGGAGCAGGCTCACTACTTGCTGAGTCGTGCGAGCGTCCAGCGCTGTGACCACATAGTAATACCTGGTGTCATCTGCCATTATTCCCCAGAGCGCGAACTGGGCCTTGGTGTGGAGGAGCCAAGACTTCGGGTCGTGCAGCCAAAAGTCCAGTAGTTTGACCGAAAAGGTGCATGCATTGCTGGGGTTTCCCATCCGGGTCGTCTCCGGGGTGTTTGCCTCATGTTCCATTCTGCGTCAAGGGTCACCAGTGTGGAGATGAAATAACCAGACCGAACTTTCCAAACAGACAAACTTTATTAACTTCTGGTTTCAAAGGTAAATGCAAAAAAGACTGAGGCAAATCTGAAGTAATTGCTATATATAAATAAATAAATACATTTAAATTATGATGGGTTTTTCATTGTGCGATTTAATATGGGAATTAATTTAACACTTATAATTTGTGGTACCTTTCATATTATTATTATTATTATTATTATTATTATTATTATTGTTATTGTTATGGCGGAGTGGTTAGCACTGCGGCAGCACAGCAACTCAGCCTTGGTCGGGGGATCCTGGGTTCAATCCCAGCCCCCGACCAATAGTGATCTGCGTGGGTTTACTCCAGGATTTCTCCGGTTTCCTCTCACATGCCAAAAACATGCATGTTAGGTTAATTGGCATCAAAAAAACTGGGGATTCTAAATTGTCCTTAGGTATGACTGCAAGAGTGAATGGTTGTCTGTCTCTCTGTGTTGGCTCTGTGATGGACTGGCGATCTGTCCAGGGTGTGCCCTGCCTCTCGCCCAAAGATGCTGGGATAGGCTCAAGCCCCCCGCGACCCGAAAAGGATTATTATTATTATTATTGTTGTTGTTGTTATTTTCATTTTTTAAACATCCACCTCCTTCCTGTAGCGGTTTTATGGGTTTTGTAGGTGTTTTATTGTTGGTACTGTGGAGGTAATAGAATAGGTGAGATGCAACGAGCTGGAAGGGAGCAAGGTTTTATTTCCTCCAACATAATGAAACACACTTTGTAGCTCAGTGAACTACTGCGCTGCGTAGGCATGTGTAACAAGCTCTTTTATACGTTATATAGACAGAGAGAATGTATGGCACATTAGCATAGTGATTGTCATTTAATACCCATCATTAGCATGATATCAGCTGGCACCCGGATGTCCTCTCCGAGGACGCATACATAACATTCCCGTCTTGTCTTGTCCCCTGGGGCTCTCTGTCCGTATGTCAATTGTCCCCCCTTCCTCCAGCTTTGATGAGTGTGAGATAATGTCCGTCCGCAGCCTGCTGGGTCACTACACGGCTCCCCTCAGAACACTCAGAAGGGGCTGCGAACCCCTCCCCCCCCCCGGTCATTTGGGGTCCAGCTCCGGTAGAAGTGTCCTGCTGTAGAGGAGTGTCGGAGGGCATGTCAGTCCGTGGGGGGGACGGGGGAGGGGTGGAAAAGAAGAGTTCCAGCACGTTGAACGGCCGTGGATCATGGGCCCACAGGGCCGGTGCGCGTCGTGCATAATGGAACAAACCGGCAATCGACCGGCTTTAGGGAGTGAGGTGCGGGAAGAACGATGTGGAGGAGGAGGGGGAGGTTGATGGGAATAAGTGAGTGCCAGCCCGGGACGTCAAAAGTGTCTGGGCCGTGCTGACATTGCGCTGATAGCTAGCACGGTGGCAGGCTCAACGTGCTTGTTGTGGCTTTGTTGCTGTTTTTGGAACGCATAAAGTGCAAACTCTCTCAGCTGACTTATTGAGCCTGACCTTGGGTTAGCTGTAACTCCAAGGTGGTGACTCACAGTGGGATGGAGGTTCTGGATGAAGAGGGTCTTAAAATTGTGGTCTTCTTTCATCCCTGGTGTATTTTGGGATGCAAAATATGCAAGAAGGAGTTGCTGGTAGTAGGCCTGTGGAGGATCTGCGCGACCTTGCTTCACGGCCAGGTCTGCTGATAGCCCTGATTGTAGGCAGTCATCAGAGAATTCCTTTTCAATGGCTTTGCAGAGTCGAATGTAATCCGTCCTGATATCTGTTTGCTGTCTGTCTATAAATTCTGATACTGATCTGTTAGACGTTAGTTTAATCAAATAGATGATATCGTCAACTATAGCATCAGGGTACTTACGCAGGTAGTAGTCAATGTCTTGTAAATAGGCTCTGGTATCAGGTGAAGCGGTAGGACCTGGATCAAATTTCGTAAGATTTCACGCAATCTTGTCAAGGTCGCGGTCTGAAGGGGCACACACATGCTGTCCACGTGATCGTCCGTACTCGAAACAGGAGTTGGGTGATGGGGCACGGTGGAAGTTCTGGTCTGGTGAGATGCGTTCTCCTTTCAGCCTACCCAACCTGTTCTCTTTTCGTGGCCTTGGTTGGGGAGAAGCCTGGAGTTTCTGGAGGCTGTGGAAGCGAATGTGGTCTTGCTTCCTTTTGTTGTCGGTATTCCTCCACTTCTTCTTTTAAATCTTTTAGATGTTGATGTTCTTCCTGTAGAAGCAGTTGACATTCCTTGTAGTCAGACTTCACATTTTCAAGTTGACCTTCAACTCTTCTGAGTTCCTTCTTTGTGTCCTGAAGGGCATCTTCAAGTTTATTGTTCTTTTGGCAAAGCAAGTCATTGTCATGAGTCAACTGTTGCTTTTCTGGTTTTGCTTGGTTTAAATCTCGTAACACGTTATCAAGTTGAGCTTGAGTATTGTTGTTTTCATCTTGGGATTGTTCCAGTTTCTTCTTCAATGGTTTGTTCTCTTCCTGGAGAGAAAGGATCGTTGATTGTTGATTCCTTAGCTCATTCTTGGCGCAAAACGCTTTAGCTTCAGCTACGTTTTATCTTGCCACTAATGCTATCGCAAACTTTCCCAACGCACCGGGGAGATTCTTCCCTTTTGGTGGGTTTTCTGCGTAATCGACCAAAAGTTCTTTAGTGAGTTGCCTCAGATCTTCGGACTGTGTTTTCTTGACTCGTGTTGTGAAGCTAGACATGAAATCAGAAGTCCATTCTTCTAATGTTCCTTTAAGGTCATCCAGTTCGGTACATCAGTTGGTTATTTGTAGACTAGCGATCTTTTACCACTGTTTACCAGATAGCTTAAAAATCAACTTGCTGATTGTAGCTAAATTTGTTACTCAAGGGTTTACCGTGATTGTTATTTTATATCAGTGGTAGTTATAAGCTGTTTGTAGAACTTGTTCCAACTCACAGGCTTGTAAGAAAGGAGGTCGAATTTGGGAATTGTGGTAGAAATGTAGATGTGTTAATTTATTTGTTTGTTGAACAGTATTTTGATTTGTAGTTTTAAAATTTGTGTGGATTGACTTCTTTACTTACATTTTCAAAGCCTAGTATTGGAATAGTAATCAAAACCAGCTTTGGAATATTGTTGAATGCCACTTTTAATGTGAGGATTTTATTTACAAAAGGGAAACAACAAAAATAGAAAAGGTTAAATGCTTTAAAGATTTAAGGTTATAAGCTTTCACTTTCTTTTAAAGTTTAGGTTGACTTTGTCTTTATTGTTAAAGCATGTTTTCATTTGAAGCTTTAAATGTTTTAATATTTCCAGATTAGGAAATACAAGTGAATTGTTTTTGTGTATAGTCACCAAGGATTTCTTAGGATTAAAGCTAATGGTGATTTACTTGTTATCTATAAAGTTTTTATTTACAGAATAATCAATGTTTTCACCTTGTTGCACTAAAATATCTTAACCTCCAGCTCTTTTATACAAAGGCTAAATAACCAGACAGAGAGGTGGAGTATAGTTCCACTTATTTTACTGAAGCTGAGATATGGTACAAAATACAGCGCCGGAGCATAACTCTCATGACATATCAGAAGAGAATGCTACCCAGAAAGTGGGTCCTATAGTTTTTATAGAACCTTTGCCACTCCCTCACACAGGAGGGAGGGCTCCCCTCACATGTATCAGTATCCTTCCACTCTGTGCCAGAGTGGAAGGGCAGAGCTGATTCTATCTGGTTTCAGCGAGTGAGTCCTTGGGTGTAATCTAACGGCGGCAGTGTGATGTGCAAAGCAAGCAGGATGAAGAATGAAAACCATAGTTACAGAATAACTGACATTTTCAAAGCAAGCAGGATGAAGGTTGGAGAAACATAGTTGCAGAATAACCAACATTCTCAAGAGAGACAAGGGCATCGTAGAAATTTATCAACAACCTTTTGACTTTTCTCTTTTAAATCCTCGTGAGAAGTAGGGAGTTGATTAATGTTTTCCTTTTCCTGTGGAGAAAAAAACATGAATTAAGAATAACACAATGACTTTCAATAACACTTAGGGCTTTTAAGTTTTAACTGATGAATGTGGTTTCCCATTTTGAAAATTTTTGGTAAATATTCAGTGGATCACTAAATCCTTCACCAGTATGCACAGGGTTAACATTTCTTTAAGGTCACTTTTGAATAACATTGTTATTTATTCGAATCCTTAAGTTGAACTGGGCTTCCTGTGGAAGGGATCAAATAATGCAGCTTAAAACACACATATATAGCTTCAAAAGTTTGCAATTGATGCTTAAAATGTGTAAATATATTTGCTTTTAACTTTGAAGATTAAAGTGTGTGGTTAAAATAAGTGATTAAATACAAAGTGCATGCTTCATGCACTTCTAATACTCATTGGGCCAATGATCCACCAGTGAGAATAAACCTTCACAAGCCAAAAAGTTTCCTTTTCACTGCTTTTGGCATAGAAACTTTAAATTTGATTTTAAATTTAGGTTATTCTGAATAATATGGATTGCTTTGAAGTTAATTTGGAAGCTCGATTTGGTTAGAAATTGGCTTAACAGATTAAAAGTTTTAGATATTTTATTAAAGATGCAGTTCTTATGGTTGACTACAAGATGAAGGCAGTTCCTTCTGCACTCAAGGAGGAAGAGACACAGTGATGTCGCTTGGAGGCAGTTACTGTCTCAGCTCCAAAAAGGCTGGGTGGATGACTCACAATGGCAGCTTGTAAAATGGCAGTTGCACTGCTCAGTCTGCACATGTGCAGCTCCCTCAAGCAGAATGGGATGTGTACGTGGCAATTCGGTCACCCGGGATGTGAATGTGGCCCACTGACCACGCCTTGCTTTGTTTCTTTCAAGAAAACAGGAGAGTTTGTCTCTCTTTAATTTGGTTTTCTCCCATGCAAGAATAATCTGACAATTTTAACTTTGCGTGCAATTTGGTGCTATTGCTTCAATTTCCACTCAGAAACTTTTATTACTGTTGTGTGTCCAACATGAAATAGCTAATTCCACTGCTTTACATGAGGTCTATAAAAAAAAATAAATAATAGTTAATTCAATTTATCCTGCCAGGAATTCTCGCTGGGCGACTTGAATTAACAAAAACAGATCAGATTTCATCACGCTTTTATCTTTTCAGGCCTTATTTTAATTAATTTGGCATATGATAATGGTTTTCTGAACTTATAGCATGCTTTAAAAAAACAGTCTGTGGAGTGCAGCAGGTTGAGTGGGGGTCTATGGCCCATCCTCCTTGCTGCTTCTTCACACAGACCTTGGCTGAGCGGGGCAAATTTCCTCCTCCCCTCTCTGTGCTCCCACACACAGACAGAGGTGGGGGGTTAAACACTGGCTGAGTGGCCAGTTAGATACAGAGAAAAAAAAGTTTTACCATGCAAAAGATCAGATTTGACTATACCCACACAGCTTGTGAAATCATAATTTCATGTCCATTTCTAGATTTCTAGCAGAGCCTCACACGGCGGCACCATTATTTAAAAAAATGTAGCAGATTTATGGGTTTTATAGGTGTTTTATTGTTGGCACCACTATTAATGTAAATATGAATGTGAGTAGGAATGAAGATTTCCTTTCATTACTCTCATATCCTCATAGGGCACCAGTTCAGATAATGGACAATTTTATTAACAATTCTTTATTTGTACCAATTATGAATCAGTCTCAAAAAAAAACAAAAAACAAAAAAACAAAAAAAAAACATTGTGAGTTCCTGTCTGCTGATCATCAAGAAGATGGACATGAAATCAAACAATAACTCCCATATGTCTTTCTGTCATGAACCTGGTTTGGTAGTCCCAAACCCAGCTCTGACCCGTGGGTTTTGGCCCGCTTTCCTATTTTTTTTCCATCATGCGCTTCAGGGAGTCCTTTGGGTCCTGGCTCCCTGACAGCTCGGGCACGTCCCCTCCTCCTGTCAGTATCACCAGCTGATCCACATTATGGGTGTTTCACACATGTACACGCACACACTTCATTCATTCTCATTCACATGCTCATACAGTCACTCATGCACACATGTTGTCAATTATGTCCAGCCCACACATCCTCACATGGGCGGTCTCTTTCCTCATTAGTATTACAATTACTTTAATGCTGTGAGAGTTGATAGAGATCGCTGGTGCATTATATGTGCTTCATTCACAGCAGAGTGTACCTCTGTGAATGTAAGTTGTCATTACCTACGTTTATTTTCAGCCGGACTAAGTTGTCTTCTCTTGCACTACATGACTGTTTTAGTTTGTTGGTGTAAGCGGCTGTTCCTGCCTCTTTCCGTCATCCACTGGACTGCACGGACCACCCCAGATCGCTCCAGCTTTGTAAGTCTGTTTGCCTTTCACCCCATGCCGACAGTAGCCCTGCGGCACTAGGCATTCCTCCCCTTGGGCTGTAGAGTATCCAGGTGGCATCCCTGTATGTCTGGTGGCCGAAGCTCATTATTTTCACTCTCCACTCATTGTGGGACAAGGTTTGGGGGGTTTTGTTAATAAAGTGCACAAATCAATCTCTGCTCGTGGGCTTCTTATTCTGTCCTCTGTGTGCTGCGTAATGGCGCACGAGGATTCATAACAGATTCAATGGTTTAATAAGAAATGTCAGAATAGGCTAACATATATGGATAACTTTAAAACAGAGAATCATGTATTATGACTATCATAGGCTGTTATTGAGTTACTGAGTGTAACCTGTGAATCAAACATTTTTGGAACCAAATAAAACATAGTTTAACTTGACGATGTACTGGAAATTGGAAAACCATAAAATAGCATTTGTTAAGAAAAGTGGATGCAATTTTATGAAGAAAATGATGAGTAAACTATTTATAAAAATAGAAAATTGGTGTTACTTTGAAAAAGAACGTAAATAAATGAAAGGACAAAATGCATTTTTGAAATTCTGATGGGGTTTGCATGAAATTAAGTTTAAAGAACTTATACCAGGAATACTCTGAAGAATTAAGTTTAAATTAAACAACAGACCATCAACGAAGCAGAATCATTGTATCCCAGTAGGTAGCAGATGGTCCACTGGATTCTGTTTCAACTGGACCAGCATGGGTTCTGTGGGAAGTCTGGCAGAAAGGCTCCTTACCACAGTTATGGCCTACTCCTAAGATCACAAAGCCTGGTTCTTCAGCAGGCTGGCTGCAGCCTTCTCTTATGCACTGAAGAAGGAATAGGTTTATTTTACATAGTCCCATCAGAAATTCAATCTGAGGTAAAAACACATCACAAATCTGTTTCTTCCGATGTTGGTGGTTGGAATGAGTTGGTTTAAGCTTAAAAAAAAAAAAATTCAAAATCTTCTTGCACGGAAATTTAAAGAAAAAAGATTAAAATAAGGGGAAGGGAATTTTAAAGAGAAGGAACAGGATTTTCACAGAGCCTGGAAGACTCTGGGCCTACTTAAAAGACAGAAAAAATAGAAGAGCAGAAAAGGCTCCTTACAGCTTGACCACTGCCCCAAAACTGAACAAAGGAAATAAAAAGCCAGTTTTTCTCGGGTGTGGCAGGATGGTTCTAAACTTCATGACAACTGGGCTGAACCAATTACATTTGAGCTTCTTGTTTGGCAGAAGTCATAAACTGACTAATGGTAAGCTATAAGCTAGCTATAAGCTATAAGCTATGGTCTCTCAAAGAACAGAGATAGGAGGGGGAGAGACATTTGTGACATGTTTGGTTGACCCAGAAGAAGACGCGGACTTAAAATAGACACAATTATCTTTTATTATAAAGAGTGTGAGTGTGAATGTGTGCGTGTGTGCAGGAGTGAAGCAGCTGGGCGAGCAGAGCACAGTCAGATTGGCAACCCTAGGAGAGAGCACAGATAGGCGGATGAGTGCACAGAGGTTAGGAGGGATGCACCAGTTAACGTACAGTCTTACGAGTTGGCTGGAGGGCTGAAGCGCTGAAGAACTCCCAAGGTCTCTGGGCCAGCTGCTCCGTGTCCAGGCTACCACTGCTGATGATGTGAAGCGGTGCAGGTGCGTTTAGAGTGCCGGTGAAGTGCAGGTTGCGCCCAGGTCCGCCGCCAGGAAGCTTCCACCTGTGCACAGGGGAGTAGGAGAAAAGCGTAGACATGAAGGTAACACGAAGGCTTACTTGTTGGTGGGAAGCACAGACTCCCAGGAGATTCAACGGCAGGGAAGAGCCAAGGAGACAGAACTTCAGAGCAGGAAGAGTTGAGTAGGCAAGGAGGTCTTACCAGACCATTGGAGCGTTGACGTCTCCGTGCAGACCAGAGGGCAGCATGGCTTAAGTAGACTGCTTGATGAGATGATCAGGTGTGCGCGCAGCTGTGGAGGTAATTAGGGCAGCAGGCATGCAGAGCGGATCATTACAATTTGATGAGAGAAGTGAGACCCCCCTTAAGACACATGTTGCTGAATAAATCATAAATTCCTTAAACTTTAGTGACTAAGATATTTTACTCAATAATACATACAATGTCTACATTGTACATGCAACTAACTTCTTGTAGGCATGCAAAAGTTAATTTCTTTCCGAAAATAAAGCAACACATATCAGTCATATCAATAAAAGCATTTGAAACCACATCGTCTGTCCCAAGAGTTCAACCATGTCTTCAGTAGCGGATACTGTCTTGAGAGAAAGAATATGAATTAATGTATTTGTCCATAATGCATAAATTTCACTGCAAAGAGAAAAAAAAATGTAATATTCCTGATTCGCCCACCAGATGGCACTGTGAAACTGTCTGGTTGTTTACTGGAAAATCTTGACTCCCAAGTCTTGATTATATCAACCATAAACCTGTCGATTGAAACATTCCTTTGCCAAAGAACAGAAAAGGGAGAATGACTAAGTCCTGGAGAAGGGATTAACTTCCACTTTATGGTCGATGGATAGTGTTACAACTCTGGTTCTTGGGTGATAGAAGTAGTTCATGACCAGACTTTTGAGTTTAAACAATTTTTCTTCAGCAAAGACTGATTTTATAGATTGGAACTCAAGGTCAACACTACATTCTTTTCTTCAAAAAAAAAACAAAAAAACAAAACAAAAAAAATAACTACATTAGAATTTAGCAAAACTTGAAAATTTAACACTAAAAATCTATGTAACTTTTGTTAATCTTATGAAATCCATCACTTTTATATTGAAATTGCATTTGCTAATGTGTAAACAAGAAGCAGTAACTTATTTTCCTCCTTCCTTTCTTGTCTCTATTTCTCCTAACTTATTTGGGGGGGGGGGGTTGAAAAGTTCATAGGCTGAAAAGTTCATAGTGGTCAAATTTGACCAAATGTCGTTCATTTTTTTCAAAAGTCTCCCCTTTGGTACCCACACTTCTTCCATTGGTGTTGCAGTTCTAGGATCCCTGTGGTTGAAAAATAAACCACATTTTGTCACAACTCGCTCTCGCCTGTCATCTGTTTCAGCGGCGCGCACACCTGTGCTTCATCAGCCTCCAACTATTTAACCCGCTCTGCCTGGAGCCTCGGCCTGGAGCCGTCTGCTCGTTTACACTCCCAATTCCAGCGCACGACCGTTCCTTCCCGGCCTGCGCCTTCGTTCCTCACGCACGTAAGCTGTCATTCCCTTATCTGCTCTCCAGTATTCTCCTCTGTGCACAGGTGGATCCTCCAGGCGGCGGATTTCTCTCTCCTTCGCCTCATCCTCGTCCATCCCTTCCTTGCTTCGCCAAGCGCGCACCTGGGCGCTGTCCTCCAGGCAGGAGTTCTGCGACTTGCCAACGTCAGCCACCTCGACACCTGCAAGTAAGCAGTACTTTGTGTGTTAACCCTGCGTGGTGAAGACCATTACTCACCCTTGTCTTTGCTCTGCCCTTAGGGTTGCCTGGCTGCACGGCGCACTGTTCCGCCCTCGGCGCTCCCTGTCCTCCAGCAATCCATTCACACCTCACACTCACACATCCAAACACCTGTTGTTGTTCAATAAAGCTTTTGAATCTCACTCGAGCCTGTGTGCGTGTTCCCTGGGCCCAACATTATGTCACATTTGGTCAAATTTGATCACAAGGAACTTTTCAGAGTATGAACCTTTCAGCCCCCCCCCCCCCCCCATCCCGTATGTTCTGGCCCATAGCAAGGTCAAAAAAGTGTTTGGAACTCCATTTGAACATCAGATGCGATGCTATATGCTAGCTGTTTTAGCTATAGCCAGCTGCTGTGGGTCATGTTAGCTCTTTTCTGTACCAACACAAAACATTTCCAAGCAATTATCTGCTATGTACACTACCGTTCAAAAGTTTGGGGTCACCCACACAATTATTTTGTGTTTTCTATGAAAAGTCACACTTATTTACCACCATGAGTTGTAAAATGAATAGAAAATATAGTCAAGACATTGACAAGGTTAGAAATAATGATTTGTATTTGAAATAATAATTTTTTCCTTCAAACTTTGCTTTCGTCAAAGAATCCTCCATTTGCAGCAATTACAGCATTGCAGACCTAACATGATTGCACAAGGGTTTTCTAATCATCCATTAGCCTTCTGACGCAATGAGCAAACACATTGTACCATTAGAACACTGGAGTGATAGTTGCTGGAAATGGGCCTCTATACACCTATGTAGATATTGCACCAAAAACCAGACATTTGCAGCTAGAATAGTCATTTACCACATTAGCAATGTATAGAGTGTATTTCTGATTAGTTTAAAGATATCTTCATTGAAAAAAAGTGGTTTTCTTTCAAAAATAAGGACATTTCTAAGTGACCCCAAACTTTTGAACGGTAGTGTACATACCATCACCATAGCACAGCTTCTTGGTGATCTTGAGGCATAATTTGCCCTTGGCAGCACCGTGCGTGGTGGCACCGTGCATGACAGCGACCCCTCTGATTCTACATGTGATTAACATTGTAGATAGGAGAAACGTAATTTCATTCTACTGTACATGACTGGCTGTATGGATTGAATGACAATAGAGATGGCTTCTTCTTCTTAAATAGGGGTGTTTATTTTTTTTTTCTTGATCTTCCATGATAACATTTTTCAGTCACAAATATTTCAAAGTGATATGTGTTATGTATGTAAATAGGCTGGTATGACCAAGATGGCGGCCGGGTTGGTCATGGGACAGACTGGGGTGGCTACTGCCGGTTTCCAGTGGTGACGCCGCCCAGGGTATAAAAAAATGGGCGGAAGAGGCTCTGTCTCTTCCGTCGTGGAGCCACCTGGCCAGCAGGAGAGTGCTGTAAGCCTCTGTACATAGTCTGTGTGTTATCCTGAATAAACCCTGTTAACCGAGGTGAGACTCACTCGTCATTCCTACATTATGGACATAACAATATGTTTATAGGAATCAGGTCAATCTGCTCAAATTAACTTTGGTGCTTTTTTCCAGATGAAAATCCACACTTACTGTCCGAACAGCAGCCGCTTAGTGGAGCACTGGTTACCACTATGGCAGCACAGCAAGAAGGTTGTGGGTTTGATACCACCCCCTGGCCATCAGTGACCCTTGGAGTTTGTGACTGTGAGTTCGCATGTTCTCCCCATGTCTGTGGGTTTTCTCTGGGTACTAAGGCCAAACACGTGCACATTAGGTAAAATGGGATCAACTGGGAATTCTAAATTGTCCTTAGGCATGAATGTGAGAGTGAATGGTTGTCTGTCTGTCTGTGCTGGCCCTGTGATGGACTGGCGATCTGTCCAGGGTGTAATCTACCTCTCGCCCAAAGATGCTGGAATAGGCTCCCCCCATGACCCAAAAAGGATTATGCTGTTGAAAATGAATGAATGAATGTCCAGCTACTCCAGCAGAAACACAATGGTGCATAAATCATCAGACTTTATTTATGCTGCTTCTTGCCCTTGACCAACAGAGGAGTGAGAGAATGCATGTGACTGAGAGCAGGTAGATTGGGACTGAATTTCACTTAATTAACACATGGGTTGCTAATAACATTTTTTGAATGGTACATAGATCTTCTTTAATAATTCTATTAAAAGGTATGAGTTTTTTAACAGCATCTGGTGGACGTAGAGACAGACATTCATTCTTTTTTGTATCACAGTGCCAAAAGGTCAACTTTATAAAAACTTCAGACAAAGGAAAACATTAGCAAATCAGCAAAAATGATAATGAACAACTGACCTAACAGACCACATGGCACATTAGTTGAATAAGGACTAAAGGAACTGGCAACAAAGATCTGTGTAGTGTAATCCATGCCACATATTTGGACCTACACACTCGTGGAAGGCATCCAAGTTCTGCCTCAGCCCACTAGGAGCTCTGGGAATTTGAAAGGAGTTTCCTTGTCAACTGCGTCAGCCGGTGAACTGGAGAAGACGCACCCTTCAGCAGCGACAGCTGCATCACGGCTGCAGCTTCAAATGAGATGCTGCCTGCCTGTATTGCCCGCGGCATGTGTGGGTGGCAGCCTGTGCTGCATGACACATCCAAAAATTCAGTCCAGTGCCGGAAATAACAGTACACACACTGTGGGGCTCCACAGGCCACAAACGAAACAAAGCTTTTACATTTTTACATTTCTTACGCATTGTTTGATTCAAGAAAAAAATAGATAGTTGTGTATATTTAGACCTGAGGGCATTAAAAATAGATTCAACTTTCTCCACGAAAACACAAAATGCAATGGCCTGCGTCAGCAGTAGTGGAAGCCCTGCTACTCCAGAGGCCCACACAGGAAACTGTCGTCATGATCTCCCCTAAGGTGCCTCATCAAAACCATGGACTAAAACATGAAGACCTACTATGGTGATGAGATACCTGGCTACAGGAACTCTGCAGGAGTCAAAACCACTAGGTAATAGGAATTCCTCTGAGCTGAGCTCAGAGTGATGCTGTGAAACAGCTCTGACCGCAACAGAGAACACCTCAGGGTCTAATCCAATCAGGGGGTTAAACATCCAAAAAAACACCTCCTGAACAGCTCAGTACAGAAACCCCACGAAGCAGGGGGCTAAATACAAGTGAATGCTCCCTTCATGAAGCTTGTTATACTGTGTCTTTGTGCATTTAAGTTTAGTTTAGGCAAAAGTTTCATTATGGATTCATCTGCACAGTAATGTCAGCTATTGTTTAAAAATAATAAAAATACACTTTTGAATTTGCATGAAACAGATTTTCTCATGTAAATTCACCGTGCATGGCCACAGGAAATAAGGATGCTAGAACTGCTGCTAATGCTGTTATGTGATACTGCAAATTTTGTTTCAGTATGACACCAAATGGGCCAATATCACAGATATCAAAACCAAAACCAATTGTTTTTACTTATAAAGGCAGCATATGCTGTATACTGATCAAATAAATTATTACATTACTAAATAATTTTGTGACTTTTGCATTCCAGTGTTACTTAGCTAATCATGTGTACATTTAACCTGTTGCACTCCGGGATACCGCGGGCGGTCACGTCTCTGCGTCCTAGTGCGTCTCAGTGCGCACTGAAAAAAAAAAAGCTGCATTTCCGTTCTTCCAGTACAGACACAGCCGCGAACAGAAAGCCAAAGGAGTGTTTTGATTGGTTTAGATTTGATTGTCTTCTCATTCGACTAATAAGAGCCTTGGATTGGGTTTCTGAAACCTTGAAGAACCAATGACTGAAAACCTAGAAAGAAGGACCTGCCTACCAACGACTGCGAATACAACGAGCCAATTGAAGCAGAGAAGTTCAACGATTGAAACGCATGCGTCCCGTGCGTAAAATCTGTTTTGTCAATAAGCCGCTGGGTGACACACATTGAGACCTGTGTAACGGTAGCGTTAGCCAGTCTTTTTTATTACTACTGTTCTTATTTGTTTTGAAAAATCGTTCGCAAAAACCGCCATCATGGAAGCTGAGATGGTTTGATCGGGTCGCGTGACCAGAACCACAAGTCCGTAACAAGCGGACCAGCTTCATGTTCGTCTGACAATGAGGAACAGATGTTCACCAACGACACTGCTGTTGTGGACAGGTAAGTATTATAAGCTAAATTATTCTTTATCAATAAAAATAGTAATAAAAATGACTTTTGACCGATTGGTAATTACAATTACAAATTTAAATTTAATTGTAATTTAAAATTACAATTTTTGTGCGTCGAGCTCCTCTGTAGCGGGGGGGGGGGGAGTTGTTATCCTCTACATTGCAGATATTTTAGTATAATTTTTAGTGCACTGTAGGTTATTTTTTCTTGTAAAAAAAGGCCACACATTTTTTACGTGGCATGCTTCTTTGTGTGTGGGGGGCTTGTTTGTTCATTCATTCATTCATGAATGAATAAACAACCCCCCCACACACAAACACACAGCCCTGAGTGTCACCTTTCATTAGAGCCCAAGATCAAGCATCTATGTTTAAGCAATCAAAAGTTATAGACGTTTCTCCAAACTGTGCCATTTGGCACAATTTGGCACAGTTCAAAAACCCCTGGGAACAACTTGAGAAAAAAGCTGTGTAATATATTCATTTTTTGTGGTATCGTTACAAAATTTTGACCTCAGCTGGGTAACACTTGGTTCTACATTTCTGTTGCATTTTCCAGCCAGTATCTGACAGTTGTGTGTTATTTGCAAGCATTTGTATCTAAAAAAACACCCAGGCGAACTTTATTTTCTTCAGATTCAGTATGTTTAGATGACTGTTACTCAGTAGAAGGAGCACTTAGAGAGATTATGACTATTTTGCCAAAAAATTCAAAGTGTTTTCTTTTAAATGAGACCAACCCCATGAAGATGCTGCAAAGGGTTGAAGAACAGCTTTTGATTTACTTTGGGTATGTTATTTTTAGGCGTTTTTAGGGAAATTGACCAGAGTGCAAGGGGTTAAAAAAAAAGTTTGGTGCTGGAATGAGCTGAATTTGCAACCATGAAATCTGCACTTTATTACTGGAGAAAAAGAAGTTTGAAAAAGCAAATTCTTCTTTCCTTCAGTCTGGGATTTTTATCCCCCACTGGTCAAAGTCCAAAGCAGTTGAAGTCCCATTCATTCATTCATTCATTCATTCATTCATCTTCTTCCGCTTAATCCTTTTCGGGTTGTGGGGGGGCTGGAGCCTATCCCAGCATCTTTGGGCGAGAGGCAGGGTACACCCTGGACAGATCGCCAGTCCATCGCAGGGCCAACACAGAGAGACAGACAACCATTCACTCTCACAGTCATACCTAAGGACAATTTAGAATCCCCAGTTTGATGCCAATTAACCTAACTTGCATGTTTTTGGCATGTGGGAGGAAACCGGAGAAATCCCGGAGTAAACCCACACAGACACGGGGAGAACATGCAAACTCCACACAGATCACTGTTGGTCGGGGGCTGGGATCGAACCCAGGATGCCCCGGCCAAGGGTGAGTTGTTGTGCTGCCGCAGTGCAAACCACTCTTCCACCGCGCTGCCCGCACAAAAGTCACAAATTCAAGAAAAAATTGTCAAGCCATGTGCAAAAAATTTTCACGTCCCACTTTTGTGAAATCAACTCCTCCTACAGCTTTGTTCTGATTGGTTTGAAACTTGGTACCAGGGTTTGATATACACTGAGGATGTACATATTGCAATTTAGCTCTCATCAGATGATTGCTGCAGGAGCTGTAGCCCCTGACCTCCTATTTCACTTCATTTCATAGACAGTAACAATTTTGTGAAATCACCTCCTCCTACAGTTTTGTTCCAAATGTTTTGAAACTTGATACCATGGTTTGATATACAGGTACAGCTCAAAAAAACAGAATATCATGAAAAAGTTCAATATTTTTTGTCACTCATTTCAGAAAGTGAAACCCATATATTATATAGATTCATTACACAGAAAGTGATATATTTCAAGTGTTTATTTATTTTAATTTTGATGGTTATGGCTTACAGCCCATGAAAACACCACATTCAGTTTCTCAAAAAATTAAAATATTACATAAAATTAATTTTAAAAAATAGTTTTTTAATAAAAATGTTGGCTGACTGAAAACTATTTCTATGGACAAACTCAATACTTGGTCGGGGATCCTTTTGAATTAATTACTGTATCAATGTGGCGTGGCATGGAGGTGATCAACCTGTGGCACTGCTGAGGTCTTATGAAGGTCCAGCTGTGTTTTATCAAGACTAAAGTCAGTGCAGTCGTCTACCAGGAAATTTTAGAGCACTTGATGCTTCCTTCTGCTGACAAGCTTTATGGAGAAGCTGATTTCATTTTCCAGCACGACTTGCCCCCCCCCCCCCCACACACACACACACACACACTGCTAAAAGTATCAAAACTTGGTTTAATGACCATGGCATCACTGTGTTTGATTGGCCAGCAAACTCTCCTGACCTAAACCCAATACAGAATCTATGGAGTATTGTCAAGAGGAAGATGAAAGACACCAGACCCAACAATGCAGAGGAGCTGAAGGTCACTATTAAAGCAACCTGGACCTTCATAACACCTCAGCAGTACCACAGGCTGATCACCTCCATGCCACGCCACATTGATACAGTAATTAATCCAAAAGGAGCCCCGACCAAGTATTGAGTGTGCACATGGACATACTTTTCAGTCGGCCAATATTTCTATTAAAAAAACTATTTTTTTAAAATTAACTTTATGTAATATTCTAATTTTTTGAGAAACTGAAATTGGGGTTTTCATGGGCTGTAAGCCATAACCATCAAAATTAAAATAAATAAACACTTGAAATATATCACTCTCTGTGTAATGAATCTATATAATATATGGGTTTCACTTTCTGAAATGAGTAACAAAAATACTGAGCTTTTTCATGATATTCTAATTTTTTGAGATGTATCTGTACACTGATGATGTGCATATTGCAATTTCACTCTCATCAGATGGCCTTGATGTTAAAGGTCAGAGGCATTATTACTTTTACTTTGCCTTTTAACACTAATAATGAAATGTCTTAATTTTGCTTATACAAGAGTTAGTTCGGACCGAGCAATCTGATTGGATAATAGGGATTCCAGGAGTTACTATATTCCTTGATAGTCATATTTGGATGTTTCAGTAAATATGGATCACTCCGCTTCAGCTGTGTTTTGATAATCTTTAAATTAATTCAAGTTAATATCAGTTGCTTCTTAAGGCCTGATCAGAGTCCCTGCAAGGGGAAACGTATGCGTTCTGTAGACTGTGTTTGTGTACACAGCAGTATTCAGAGTGTTTTTTGAGCCACTGCAGTTGCTGCTCAGCAGCTGTGTTTCACCCATGCACAGTGAAAATCATCTGCAGTCCACATGCCCATACTGTCGGTGGCAGCCAAGAGCCACCAAACTGATTTAAATAGCTGCAATCCAAACTCAAAAGAAGAGCATGGTGGTGGATGTTTTAAATGACGGAAGCGATGGAGGTACGTGAATACAATAACAATCAAGATGAGCAGGAGCTTTTGCTGTTTAGTGGCAGAGGAAGAAAACAGACAGGCAAAAAGATGGACATTTGTTCACCCATTATTGGCGGATTGCTTAGTACTACCCCTGGTGGGAGTTTCCTGGCACATGTACTGTTCACTGTGACTACTTGCGTACTTGTACGTGCATTCACTTTTTTGGGGCTGTGTGTGCTTGGTCAGCGTTCACCCTCTGTGTAGGGTTTGCATTTGAATGCGTCCACTGCACTCATTTGTGTACCAATGCATTTTGGCCACTATGATTTGGGCTTTACACGTAAGAAATGTAATATTGTGTTGGATACTTTAATTTCCACAGTGAGATGCTGTTTGAAAAGCAACTAGACAGTCTCAATCCAAACCTCTGATCCAGAAGTCCTGTCCTTTAAAACATCTGGCAACATATTTTAAGTCTGTTTAAACAAAACAGACAGGCTAGAGTTGAATTTATTGACTCCATTAGAAAACCACAATACATTTGTAGTGATGGACTCTTTGTTTCATCTGAAAATGCCAAGAAAAAGCAAGCGAAATGCTCTGAAGCCAAATTGCTAGCATGCTAACTGGCCACCGGCACCGGCCACTTAGCGATCTCAGCCCTTCTGTGGTACCGACTCAGTAGGTTAACGGTATGTATTTAAGTGCTTAAGGCCCTGTCACATCTTGACGATTTAGGTCGTGTATGCCGATGTATCAACATTTCTCTAAAATGCTGGCATATGGCCCAGATTTTCAATTTGGGCATATGCATTGCAAATCCATATGTGCCTTAATTCACTACATGCTGTCTTAATTTTGATTGTATTTAGTTATTTTGCACACCCTTAGTATTTTTGTTAGCTTCTGGTTGGGGGTTGGTTTTCTTTGCACTGATGTTTGATATTCAGTGTTTAATGTTTGGTGTTAGATGTTATACTTTGTATTCATATTTCCTACTTAGTGTTTACCTTGCACCGTGGCTCTCAGAGTAACGTAATTGCAGTTCTCTGTATGTGCTGTACATATGGCAGAATTGACAATAAAGTTGACTTTGACTTTGACTAATCTTTGAAACAGAAGTTTTGGGGGATGATATGAGCATTACCTTTAGTGCATGAAAGTGTTTCCTAGAGTTTTTTGGAGAGTGGAGCAACAACCACTACGGGGAAGTGACATTTATAATTACATTTGGACAGGTGGACATAAAACCCACCTGTGAAATAAAGGTTTAGAGATCAGTATATACAGTGGTGTGAAAAAGTGTTTGCCCCTTCCTGATTTCTCATTTTTTTGTGTGTTTGTGTCATGAATCTGAGTTTGGTTGTTCCAAACCCAGTTCTGACTTATTGTTTGTTTTTGCCCTATTTTCCGTCAGGCACATCAGGGAGCTGTTTGGGTCCTTCGCTCCTTGACAGATCGGGCACGCCCCCTCCTCCTTTCAAGTGCCATCAGCTGTACTTCGTCATGGGTGTTCTCACACACATACACACACACTCCATTCATTCCCATTCACATGCTCATACACGCACTCCTACACACCTGGTTCAATTATGTTCAGCCCACGCTTCCTCACACCGGCAATCTCTTTCCTCGTTTGCATCAGGTTAATAAATGTGCTGCGTTTGTGGAAAGAGATTGTCGGAGCATTCACCATCATTCGTGGCAGCGTGTCCCTCCATGAATGCTGTACCACTACCTTTGCGTTTTCAGCCAGTCACTTTAAGTTTGGTTAATCCCTTGGTGTTAACGGCTGACTCTGCTTTCCTTCTTCACCCTCCAGACTGCACGGATAGCCTCGGATCGCTTGAGTCCCATAAGTTATATTTGCCTTTCTCCCTGTGTCAACAGCAGCTCTGTGGCACTAGGCATTCCCACTGCCGGGCTACTGAGCATCCGAGAGGCACCCTGCATGTCTGGTGGTTTAATTCGTCATAACAACTTCCTGTATTTGTCTGGTCTAAGCTGGACTTGTTATTTTCGTGGTTTAAGTTAATAAATGGCACTTTCTACTCTCACAGTTGGGTTTTTCATTCATTCCCTTGTGCGCCGCGTAATGGCGCACGAGGAATCATGACAGATTGTCACACTTAAATGTTTCAGATCATCAAACAAATTTAAATATTAGACAAAGGTAACACAAGTAAACACAAAATGCAGTTTTTAAATGAAGGTATTTATTATTAAGGGTGTAGAGGATGTGCTCAAGGATGAGGCTGAGTTTATTTCTCAGGTTCAGCTTTATTAACAGAACACATACTCTAACAATCTCCAAGCAAGAAAAGAGACAGATCAATATCACATCGCTCTTTTATATCCCGGAACATCGAAACTCAAGTCACATGGTGTCTAAGCAAGCATACAGTCACATGGTACTTAATCCCAGTCACAATGTAATCCTTTTGATCTTCCACCATTGTCCCTTAGCCTGCGATGGTCTGGAAATCCCTCCAGGGCGTCTCTCTGAGACAAAGGCCAAATCTCACACCTTCTCGATATCTCCTGCAGACTCAGTCCTTTTGTCCCTCGAGACGTGCAGCACACAATAAACATACAGCAATACCTTTGTGGAAAATATGTACCCAACATATGTGCCACATGACCCCCCCCCCCCAAACGTCTAATATGGGACAAACATAATCAGAGATGCATGACATAAAAACATTACTACATATCAAATATCAATCCACCAGTTGCCTAGGTCTAAACCTCCTGCCGTATCTGCTGTAAGCCGGCCTTGCTGCTTCTGCAGTGTCCTCCTGCACCTATGGATTAGAACTGTTAGCCAATCTCTGTGGGTGTTCTGGAGAATGCCTTCTCGGAGGTCTGCCGTGATGGGGGGCCCTCGTCAACTGCACTTGTTCATCCGCCAACACAAAAGTGGGTTTGAGTCTGTTTATACAAATCAACTCCTTTCTGTCTCCCAAATCTAGCAAAAAATGCTTCTCTCCTGTTTCCAGCACTCTGAAAGGTCCATCATACGGCGGCCGCAATTTTGGACGATGAGCATCATGTCTAACGAAAACAAACTCCGCATTTTTTAAAGCCTTCGGCACAAAAACGCGTGGGAGACTGTGATGATCCGAGCCAGGAAGCGTGTTCGATCCTGTGCCGCTCTGCAAAAGCTGAGCAGGGGGGCAATTTGGCGCAGGATTGTCGGGGAGAAATTCCCCGGGCAAACGGAGAGGTTGTGCAAAAACTAACTCAGCTGGGGAGGCCTGCAAATCCTCCTTAGGTGCAGAATGCAACCCCAATAAAACCCATGGAAGTTTGTCCACCCAATTTGTATCCGTAAGCGACGCTCTGAGGGCTGCTTTCAATGACCTATGAAAACGTTTGCATAAACCGCTAGCCTGGGGGTTATACTCGGTAGTGCGGTGGATCTTCACCCCTAGGCTGCGGGCCATCGATGACCAAAGTTCAGAAACAAATTGAGGACCTCTGTCGGACGTTATGTCCGACGGAACTCCAAAACGCGCATCCCAAGCTGTTAAAAACGCATGCGCAACTTCCTCCGCTATGGTTGATGCCAGAGGGACCGCTTCCGGCCAACGCGTGGTGCGGTCCACCATCGTCAAAAGGTGTGTGTACCCCTGTGACGACGGAAGGGGGCCCACCAAGTCGACATGCACATGATCAAAGTGCTTAGCCGGAATGTGAAAAGGCTCCAAAGGAGCCCTAGTGTGCTTGTGTATTTTGGCTCGCTGACACGCTACGCAGGCTGACGCCCATTCCTTGACCTGTTTGCGCAACCCCGGCCAAACAAATTTCTCCCCCACCATCTTGATCGATGCGCGCACCCCCGGGTGTGCCAGGGAATGGACCGAGTCAAAAACGCGGCGGCGCCACGCAGCTGGTACCACGGGACGCGGCCGTCCCCTGGAGACATCGCAGATTAGGGGGGCATACCAACCTGCAGCACCCTGTGCTCCAGCCTTAACCCTGTTGGTCCAGACTGGAGCGCGCGCACATCCGCATCGCTAACCTGCTCCGCGGCCATGGCTGCATAATCTAAACCTATGCGGACCGGGGCTGCGTGCGCTTCCGCGTCGCTACCTTGGCCCGCGGCCATGGCTGCAGAGTCTGCCCCCACGGGGTCTGGCACCGCCACAGCATGCAAGAGGCAGTCTGCCACTAAATTATGTTTACCTGCGACATGCTGGATATCGGTGGTGAACTCTGATATCGCGGCCAGCTGTCTTTGCTGCCGGCCCGATCAAGGTTCTGAAATCTTGGCCATCGCAAACGTTAGCGATTTGTGGTCCACGAACGCGGTGAAACGGCGCCCTTCCAGCCAGAACTGGAAATGGCGGATGGCCAAGTGTAGGGCCAACAGCTCCCTGTCGAACGCGCTGTATTTTCGCTCGCTATCGCGCAAGGTTTTGCTGAAAAACGCGAGCAGTTGCCAGGTCCCCGCTACAAACTGTTCAATGACCGCCCCCACCGCTAAATCGGAAGCGTCAGTGGTGAGGGCCATGCGGGCCGTTGGGACTGGGTGTGCCAACAAAACCGCGTTTACCATGGCTGATTTGACTTGGGAGAATGTGCGCTCCCGCTCAGGAGACCATTCGATTTTATTTGTGGGTTTTTGTTTCTTTAGTGCAGCGTACAATAGTTGCATGAGCTGCGCTGCGCTTGGGAGGAAACGGTTATAAAAATTAACCATTCCCAAAAAGTCCTGTAACGCTTTGACCATTTGAGGTCGGGGAAAATCTGTTATTGCGCGTACTTTATTGGGTAGAGGGACCGCTCCTTCTGGCGAAACGCGATGCCCCAAAAAATCAATCTGCGCCACCCCAAACTGACACTTCGCTGGGTTAATTATTAACCCGTGCTCTGCCAGCCTCCAAAAAACCGCTGTGAGGTGGCTTTCGTGTTCATCTTTGGACGTGCTGGCTACCAAAATGTCATCCAAGTAGACGAACACGAAAGGGAGGTCGCGTAGAACCGCGTCCATCATACGCTGGAACGTCTGCGTGGCACCCTTGAGCCCAAAAGGCATGCGCAAAAACTCAAAAAGCCCGAAAGGAGTTATTACCACTGTTTTGGGTATATCCTGAGCGCGCACTGGGACCTGATGGTAACCACGCACCAAGTCTATTTTAGAAAAAATGCGTGCCCCCGCCAAATGAACCGAAAAATCTTGGATATGCGGAATCGGGTAGCGGTCGTGTGCTGAGGCGTTATTCAACCTGCGGAAATCACCGCAAGGTCGCCACGAACCATCAGCCTTTGGGACCATGTGTAGCGGTGAAGCCCAGGGGCTTTTAGAACGTCTAATGATGCCCAGTTTTTCCAAGTTGGCGAACTCCTCGCGCGCTATGGCCAGTTTAGCTGAGTCCAAGCGCCGAGCTTTTGCAAAAACGGGCAGCCCGGTGGTAGTGATAAAATGTTCCACCCCATGTTTAGCCACTGTCGCCGAAAACCTTGGGACTGTGAGTGCTGGGAACTGAGTGAGTAGTGCGTGGAACTTACCACCCGCAGCTGTGACGTTGGCCTGTGCAGTTGGCGGGGCCACCCGGGCTGTGCAGGGAAGAGAGTGAAAAGACAGTGCATTAACCAGACGTCTATTAGCAAGATCAACCAATAAACTATGTGAGCACAAAAAATCAGCACCTAACATGTTGAAATTGACTGCCGCTATGACGAAAGTCCATTCCAATGTACGGCCGTGGAAAGAGAGAGACAGGGTTCTCTGCCCGAAGGTCTTAATCGCCGAGCCGTTCGCTGCTGACACCCCGGGACCACTGGAAGGCGCCAGCCAGTCAGCGTAGGAAGCTGTGATGAAACTCAGCTGGGAGCCTGTGTCCACAAGGAAGTGCCTCCCCAATCGCACGTCCCTCAGGTAGAACAGCTTGTTCTCTTCACCGAGAGCCGCAGCCGCTACCGACTCCCGGTCTTGGCGTTTCCCGAGCGCTTGAACTGGCATGGTGGAATGCACTTGCGTGCCCTCTCGGTGAAACGGCGATGGTAGAAGCAAAGGACGTCGCCCGCTCCGCGTCTCCTGGCCTCCGCCGCTGCTGTCGTCCGTGAGTCTGGTGCTGCAGCCTCTGGCCCCCTTCCATCTCCGGATGTTGCGCCCATCTCCGCTGCTGCGGTCGTGGCCGTGTGTCGCCTATGGGCATCGACGAGTCGCTGCGCCTCCTGGCCCAGCTCGTGGTAGTCTCGGTGGGCCAGCAGCTGTGAACTGACCAGGGTAACTCTCACCGCTGAGGGTAGTGTCCTGAGGAAAAGGTGGGCGAAGATAAAGCCATCATCTTCGGAGTCTCTCAAACTCAGCATCTTCGCCATCAGGTCTGCAGGACTCTCGACCTCGCCCTCAGTCAATGCCAGGAGCTTCTCTGCTCGCTCTCCCAGTGAGGGGGTGAAGGAACGGATGAGAGCAGCCTTCAATGCGCCATACTTGTCGTTGTCTGGCGGGTGGTTAATCAGGCTCTCTACTCGCTGGGCTGTGTGGCTGTCCAGCTTTGCAACCACATGGTAGAATTTCGTGGCGTCTGCCGAAACTCCCCGAAGATGGAACTGTGCCTCGACTGTGTTAAACCAGGAGCGCGGGCTATGCTGCCAGAAATCAGGTAGCTGGACTGTGGTAGCTGCATTAGCCTGGCTGGCTCCTGATGAGTCTGGTGCAGGAGAATCGTCACCGGCCATAATACGTCTTAGGGTCACCAGTGTAGAGGATGTGCTCAAGGATGAGGCTGAGTTTATTTCTCAGGTTCAGCTTTATTAACAGAACACATACTCTAACAATCTCCAAGCAAGAAAAGAGACAGATCAATATCACATCGCTCTTTTATATCCCGGAACATCGAAACTCAAGTCACATGGTGTCTAAGCAAACATACAGTCACATGGTACTTAATCCCAGTCACAATGTAATCCTTTTGATCTTCCACCATTGTCCCTTAGCCTTCGATGGTCTGGAAATCCCTCCAGGGCGTCTCTCTGAGACAAAGGCCAAATCTCACACCTTCTCGATATCTCCTGCAGACTCAGTCCTTTTGTCCCTCGAGACGTGCAGCACACAATAAACATACAGCAATACCTTTGTGGAAAATATGTACCCAACATATGTGCCACAAGGGTAAAAAAAAATCCAAACCTATATGGCCCTGTGTGAAAAAGTGACCCCCTCCCCCCGTTAAACATAAATTAACTGTGGTTTGTCACATCTTTGGAAAGCTGAGTTCAATTTCTCTAGCCACACCCGGGCCTGATTACTGCCACACCTGTTCTCAATCAAGAAATCACTTTAATAGGACCTGCCTGACAAAGTGAAGTAGACCAAAAGATCCTCAAAAGCTAGACATCATGCTGTGATACAAAGAAATTCAGGAACAAATGAGAAACAAAGTAAAGCCGTGGACAAAATTGTTGGTACCCCTCTGTCAATGAAAGAAAAACCCACAGTGGTCACAGAAATAACTTGAATCTGAAAAAAGTGGTAATAAATAAAAATTCTATGAAAATTAACCAATGAAAATCAGACAATGCTTTTGAATTGTGGTTCAACAGAATTACTTTAAAAAACAAACTCATGAAACAGGCCTGGACAAAAATGATGGTCCCCCTAGAAAAGATTGAAAATAATGTGACCATAGGGACATGTTCAACCAAGATGTGTCCTCTAATTAACATCACAGGTGTCTACAAACTTGTAATCAGTCAGTCGGCCTATTTAAAGGGTGACAAGTAGTCACTGTGCTGTTTGGTGACATGGTGTGTACCACACTAAACATGGACCAGATGAAGCAAAGGAGAGAGTTGTCTCAGGAGATTAGAAAGAAAATTATAGACAAGCATGTTAAAGGTAAAGGTTATAAAACCATCTCCAAGAAGCTTGATGTTCCTGTGACTACAGTTGCACATATTATTCAGAAATGTAAGATCCACAGGACTATAGCCAACCTCCCTGGATGTGGCTGCAGGAGGAGACGGATAATACGAATGGTAACAAAAGAGCCCAGAACAACCTCTAAACACATTCATGGTGAACTTCAAAGTCAAGGTACATCAGTGTCAGATCGCACCATCTGTCGTTGTTTGAGCCAAAGTGGACTTCATGGGAGACGACCAAGGAGGACACCACTGTTGAAAACAAACCATAAAAAAGCCAGACTGGAATTTGCCAGACTGCATGTTGACAAGCCACAAAGCTTCTGGGAGAATGCCCTATGGACAGACAAGACAAAGCTGGAACTTTTTGGCAAGGCACATCAGCTCTATGTTCACAGACGCAAAAATGAAGCATACCAAGAAAAGAACACTGTCCCTACTGTGAAGCATAGAGGAGGTTCTGTTATGTTCTGGGGCTGCTTTGCTGCATCTGGCAAAGGGTGTCTTGAATCTGTATAGGGTACAATGAAATTTCAAGACTATCAAGGTATTCTAGAGAGAAATGTGCTGCCCAGTGTCAGACAGCTTGGTCTCAGTCGCAGGTCATGGGTCTTGCAACAGGATAATGACCCAAACCACACAGCTAAAAACAGCCAAGAATGGCTAAGAGCGAAACATTGGACTATTCTAAAGTGGCCTTCTATGAGCCCTGATCTAAATCCTATTGAAGATCTGTGGAAGGAGCTGAAACATGCCGTCTAGAGAAGGCACCCTTCAAACCTGAGACAACTGGAGCAGTTTGTTCATGAGGAGTGGGCCAAAATACCTGCTGAGAGGTGCAGAAGTCTCACTGACAGTTACAGAAATCGTTTGATTGCAGTGATTGCCTCAAAAGCTTGTGCAACAAAATATTAAGTTAAGGGTACCATCATTTTTGTCCAGGCCTGTTTCATGAGTTTGTTTTATAAAATAATTCTGTTGAACCACAATTCAAAAGCATTGTCTGATTTTCATTGGTTAATTTTCATAGAATTTTTATTTATTACCACTTTTGTCACATTCAAGTTATTTCTGTGACCATTGTGGGTTTTTCTTTCATTAACAGAGGGGTACCAACAATTTTGTTCATGTGTGTAATTGAGAGCTATCAATCTGGAAAAGGTTATAAAGCTATTTCTAAAGCTTTGGGACTCCAGCGAACCACAGTGAGAGCCATTATCCACAATTGGCGAAAACATGGAACAGTGGTGAACCTTCCCAGGAGTGGCCGGCCGACCAAAATTACCCCAAAAGACTCATCCAAGAGGTCACAAAAGACCCCACAACAACATCCAAAGAACAGCAGGCCTCACTTGCCTCAGTTAAGGTTAGTGTTCATGACTCTACCATAAGAAAGAGACTGGACAAAAATGGCCTGCATGGCAGAGTTCTAAGATGAAAACCATTGCTGAGCAAAAAGAACATAAAGACAAGTCTCAGTTTTACCAGAAAACATCTTGAAGATCCCCAAGACTTTTGGGAAAATACTCCGTGGACTGACGAGACAAAGGTTGAACGTTTTGGAAGGTGTGTGTCCTGTTACATCTGGCATAAAAATAACACAGCATTTCAGAAAAGGAACATCATACCAACGTTAAAATATGGTGATAGTGTGATGGTCTGGGGCTGTTTTGCTACTTCAGGACCTGGAAGACTTGCTGTGGTAAATTGAATAATGAATTCTGCTGTCTACCAAAAAATCCTGAATGAAAATGTCTGGCCATCTGTTTGTGACCTCAAGCTGAAGCGCACTTGGGTTCTGCAGCAGGACAATAATCCAAAACACACCAGCAAATCCATCTCTGAGTGGCTTAAGAAAAACAAACTCAAGACTTTGCAGTGACCTAGTCCTGAATCCAATTGAGATGCTGTGGCATGACCTTAAAAAAGCAGTTCATGCTCAGAAACCCTCCAATGTGGCTGTATTACAACAATTCTGCAAAGATGAGTGGGTAAAATACTTATTGCCAGTTATTGCAAATGCTTGATTGCAGTTGTTGCTGCTAAGGGTGGCCAACCAGTTATTAGGCTTAGGGGGCAATCACTTTTTCATATAGGGCCATGTAGGTTTGGATTTTTTTTTTTTACCCTTAATAATAAACACTTTCATTTAATAACTGCATTTGTGTTTACTTGTGTTATCTTTGTCTAATATTTAAATTTGTTTGATGACCTGAAACATTTAAGTTTGACAAACATACAAAAAAATGAAAAATCAGGAAGGAGGCAAACACTTTTTCACATCACTGTAAATGTATACAACACTGTTCTTTTATGGTGGGTGAGTTAAGGACACGACTGGACAAGCTCGTGTGTCCGCTGCTTAGTGTTGTCATCTACAAATTTGTGACTTTTTCTTTAAATTTTTGTTTTTTCCTCAAAACAAAAATAAATAAATAAACATGTAAATGTGCAAACTTTTGCTCCAACTTTCCCCCAATTATAACTTTGCTGCTTTTTTATTGCATATTTGTTTTGTCCTGGAAAATTAATAACTTTTTTACGCTTTCTTGTTTTTTTCTATATTTTTCTTCCGTGATATTCAAATTTGATAGATTTTTTTATCTTTCTGTGTTCTATGCCTGCATTTTGTCTATAGTAGATGAATATTTAATAATTTAATCATCATAAAAATTAAACTCACAAAGCCAAGGAAATTTCTGTAAATGCCAAACTTTTTTGTCATGACTGTACAGTAATATTGGTATGCTGGAATTGTTACATTGTGGTGGACCACTAGGAGGCTCCACTCACACCCAGTGACTTGGGGAGAAGAGGGGAGAGATGGGGAACATTTATGTATGTGCATTTGCACCAAATGTTATTCCTATAATTGCTGGAGTTGAATGAAGTTCTGAACTGGCAGCTTTTGTGTCTTGTCCCTTCATTCCTCCACACTGGTGACCTTCAACATCGATAATGTTCAAGATGGAAGACGAAGCGAGCTCCTCTTTGGGAACACTCACGCTAGGGTTTCCCTCTGAGACCCCGGCCTCATTCGCTGTGGCAATCAAGCTCCCGGACTTCTGGCTCCATGATCCTGCTGCCTGGTTCATCCACGTTGAGGCTCAATTTGACCTCCATGGAATTTCTGGAGATGGCACGAGATACCAATACGTGGTGGCTTTGCTCGACCCACCCTCCACGCAGCGCGCCATGAGCCTGCACCGAGACCCCCCACCCCGAGGGAAATACACCACTCTCAAGCAGCTACTGTTACAGTGCTACAGCCTCTCCGATGGGGAGAGAGCGGAGAAGCCCCTCCCTCACTCTGAGTTAGGTGACAGTTCCGCTGTGCAGTTAATGGAAAGTATGCTGCCTTTGCTGGGCACGGATGACAGATCTTTTCTCTTCACCCATCTCTTCCTCAGGAAACTGCTGGTTTCGGCGTGAACAATTTTGGCCAACTCGCCGCTGCTGGCTGCCAGAGACTACTGCGCACTAGTGGAAGAAGCGGACCGTATTATCCTGGAGAATAGGAGGTTCAGTGTCCAGATGGTAATACCGGGACCTTTGACGGAGTCCACGGAGGCTGTCGAGACATCGGTTGTGGCTGGGATAACTACTCGGAGACGCTAGAACAGGGCTGTGTGCTTCTACCATCAGTGTTTTGGCACCGATGCGCAGCGTTGCGTCCCGCATTGCCGTTTCAGGATGCCAGGAAATGGACCAGCCAATGGTCAGTAGCAGCTGCAACCGCTGGCAACAAGGAGAATCTGCTTTTCCTTGAGGATACATGTTCCGGGAGACGGTTTTTGGTCGACTCTGGTTCCCAGAAGAGTCTTATTTTGCCATCTGGTTTTGATGGACTGGCGGAACACTGTGGCCCGCCATTAACTGCCGCTAAAGGCTCCCCTATCAAGATGTTTAGAGAGAGGTCAGTGACTGTATGTTTTCACGGACGTAACTACAAGTGGGACTTTGTGGTAGCTGCCTTCTCAGTTCCTATCATAGGTGCTGACTTTCTGTGTGCTTATGGTCTCCTTATAGACGTTGCTAATAGACATTTGGTTGCTGCTGTTTCTTTTTATTCACTGCCTTGTATAACTTGGGGAGCTTGGCCACTAACACATGCTAATTTTTTAGCCTCAGGGGATGTGTACTAGTGCTTTCTTTCTGATTTTCCCCTGCTCACAGTGCCTAATTTTTCCACTGCTGTGACCAAGCATGGGGTTGAGCATTTTATCACCACAAAGGGCCCTCCAGTTTTCTTGCACTCACACCGCCTCGATGCTGCTAAGCTTGCTGGGAAGAGTTTGCTAACTTAGAACGTTTAGGGATTGTTTGCTGCTCCAATAGCCCTTGGGCATCCCCACTGCACATGGTGCCCAAGTCCGATGGTTTATGGTGGCCATGCAGTGATTTCCATCGCTTGAACAACGATTCTTCGGTGCACCTGGCCAGAATGTCAATTTTTTCTAAGGTGGATCTGGTCCGCGGCTACCACCAGGTCCTGGTGCACGCTGAAGACGTCTCAAAAACGGTGGTAATAACACTCTTTGGCCTTTCTGAGTTTCTTTGCATGCCCTTCGGGCTTAAGGACACAGTTCAGACTTATCAGAGAATGATGGGCATGGTGCTTGGTGATTTGCCTTTGTGATTGTCTATCTGGACAATGTTCTGGTGGCTAGCATGTCTGAGGAGGAGCACCTCTCTCATTTGAAGCAAGTTTTCCATTGGCTGGAGGCACACGGATTGATAGTTAATCCAGCAAAATGTCAAGGTTGCCGGAGATTGATTTCTTGGGCCATCACACCTCATCTGAGGGCGAGATTGCGCTTCCAGATAAGGTTCGGGTGGTGTCAGATTTCCCACATCTGCAGACCGTCAGAGAGCTGCAGGAGTTTTTGGGGATGGTTAATTTTTACAACCATTTCCTCCCCGGGCAGCCCAGTTGCTACAACCATTTTACGACGCACTCAAGAAGAAGAAACCCATGGATGGCATCGACTGGACCTCCGATTGGATCCAGGCTTTTTTGGGCGCCAAAACTGTGCTCGCCAATGCTACTGTGCTGACCCATTCATCCCTGTTGCCACGGATTGCGCTAACTACAGATGCATCTGACATCGTGGTCGGAGCAGTGGTGGAACAGCATGTCTGTTCCATTTCATGGCAACCACTTGCCTTTTTCAGCTGCACACTGCATGGCAATGAGTGTAAGTACAGCACTTTTGACAGAGAGTTATTAGCTCTCTACCTGGCCACGTGTCACTTCCAGTTTTGGCTTGAGGGTCACATATTTACCGCATTTGTCGACCACAAACCTCTAACCTACATGATGTCCAAAGTCTCTGAACCATGGTTGGCACGTCAGCAACGTCATCTAGCCATAATATCGGAGTTCACTATGGACATCCAGCAAGCTCCACGTTGTGGCCGACTATTTGTTGCACACGCTGGTCCCCAGTCTACTTGCCCACTGATTTTTCTGTCAAGGCTGCCGACCAACTGGGAGACGTGGACATTCTCGTGCTCCTTTCTGCAGGTACAGGCCTTAAACTAGAGAGCAAGGTGGTACAAGAGGGTTGCCCCACCCGCTTTGAAACGTCTCCACCGGCTGTCCCTACCCGGTTGTTCCAATCCCTTGGCGTTGCCATGTTTTTGAGTCCATTCAGTGTCTCTCACACCCTGTCGTACGCACTTCGGTTAAGCTGGTGGGGTCCAAATTCGTTTGGCCCCACTTGTGCAAGGATGTGAAGGAGTGGGCTGCAGCTTGCGTTGCGTGCCAACAGGCTAAGGTTCAGAGGCACACCAGAGCTCCACCTTTCTAGATTCCAAGCAGGAGATTTGACCACATCCACGTGGACTTAGTGGGCCCCCTTCCGCCATTGCAAGGTTTCACCCACCTTTTGACGATAGTGGACCGCGCCACGCGTTGGCCAGAGGCAGTCCCGTTGGCTTCCACCACTTCTGCCGACATAGCCCGCGCATTTTTGTCATCTTGGGTCGTGCGTTTCAGGTCCCCGTCGCACATTACCTCCGATAGGGGTCCCCAATTCGTTTCGGAACTCTGGTCCACCATGGCTGAGAGCCTGGTGGTCAAAGTTCACCATTCCACTGTATACAATCCGTAGGCTATTGGTTTGTGAGAAAGGTTCCATAAGTCGCTTATAGCCGCACTTAGAGCCTCGTTGACTGACGCGAATTGGGTCAACCGTCTCCCTTGGGTCCTACTTGGGTTATGCTTCATGCCCAAGAAGGATCTTGGCACTTCCCTGGCTTCCTCGTCCTTTCATTCCTCCACATTGTAATAATTTAGAGCTGAAGTATATTCATGATAATGTACAGTATATACAAAGTAAAAATTACTTGTTATTTTTACACTCTAGAAAAATAACACCAAAAATGAATATTTATTAAGGTTTTGAAGGGACATCAGTCAATCAAACTTTATTTGTATAGCACTTTTTAAGTGCTTTACATACATAAAAACAGTAGACACATTTAGTTACATATTTTACACGATACATCCCCATTCCTTCCAACCCTCCCATAAACACACACACACACACACATACACACACACAGAGGCACAGGCAGATACATCACCCCCTACTTCTCTTACACACATATAAAATAAAAGAGACATTGCTCGGCACCGAGGCATCACATGAAAGAGCAACCATCCTGTGAAGCTCCCCACGCTGGGAGACCACACAGCCTGTAACCACAGAAGGCACCACAAAGGTCGCCCCAACCAGGACAGGCTGGGGCCTGCACCACAGCTGTGGGCAGTGGTATAAAGCCCCCACCCACCAAAGCTAGAGCAACCCACGAGACCAACACCCCTGCAGATGGGCCAGGCAGCATCTGGCATGAGGGGCCCCACTGAGGAAACATTGGAGCTAAAACACATAAAATACAAGATAAAACTAATAACACAGAGAACAAAGGGAACTAAAGACCCATACTTAGAAACTGAACTAAGAACACATCAAAATAAGGAAATGTAAAAGCAAATGGAACTAAGAAGAATGTAAAACAATGGAACATAAATGTCTACTTCAATAATAGTTGAATGGTTTGTTAAAAGCCAACATTTAAAAAGGTACAAAAAGAAACTAAGAGCACATAAAAACAGGAACTAAAAAAACATACTTAAAAACTGAACTAAACACATCAATAAGAAAATAAGAAAATCTAAGAACAAATGGCGCCAAGAAGAACATAAAACAATGGAACATAAATGATACTTCAGTAATAGTTAAACAGGTTTATAAAAAGCCAAATTAAAAAGGTGGGTTTTGAACCTGTTCTTGAAAACATCTATTGACTCTGCGGCCCTGAGGCTCTCTGGCAAGCTGTTCCACAGACGAGGACCACAATAGTGAAAGGAAGCTCCACCAAAGGTCTTGGTCTTGACTTTGGGAACCATTAAAAGGCCAGTACAAGAGGACTTCAGGGTCCACAAGGGCTCATAAGATAAAAACAACTCAGCTAGATAAGGTGGCCCAAGACCATTGAGGCATTTAAAAACTACTAAGAGAACCTTAAAATCAATCCTAAAATGCACGGGGAGCCAATGCAGCGATTCTAGAACTGGTGTAATATGCACCTGCCCCCTGGTCCTCATCAACAGTTGTGCTGCTGAATTTTTGAGCAATTGGAGATGTGATATTCTTTTTTGAGGAAGACCAGAGAGCAGGGCATTACAATAGTCTATATGACTAGTAATAAAAGCATGCATCAAGACCTCCGTCCTGGCAAGAGAGAGAAAAGGGCGGACTCTGGCTATATTCCTAAAATGGTAAAATCCGATTTTTGTTACATTTTTAATGTGTGAAATAAAATTAAAGTCAGAGTCTAAAAGAATGCCCAGGTTCTTGACACAATGTGTAGGTTTTAGACCTAGCAATTTTGGTAGAAGTTTCTCTCTCTTGTCTTCAGGACCAATGATTAAAACTTCTGTTTTGCCCTGGTTGAGCTGTAGGAAGTTCTCTGCCATCCATGACTTTATATCTACAATACAGTTCTAAAGGGCATTAATTGGTCGTGTGTCATCAGGAGACAAGGAAATGTACAGTTGTGTATAATCAGCATAGCTATGAAAATTGATGCCATGTCTCCTGATAACATCCCCAAGTGGTAATATATAAAGATTAAAAAGTATTGACCCTAAAATTGAACCTTGGGGTACCCCACACTTGATTTCATGGATTGCCGAAGAACATGTATCCATACTTATAAAATAGCAACAATCTGTGAGATAGGAATGAAACCATTTAAGAACAGTACCTCAGAGGCCCACCAGGTGTTAAGTCTGCTTAATAAAATGTGGTGATCTACTGTATCAAAGGCAGCGCTGAGATCCAGCAGGACCGGGACTGACAGTTTGTGAGAGTCCATGTTACACCTGATATCATTAACGATTTTAAAAAAGGGTGGCTCGGTACTGTGGTTTGTCCTAAAACCAGATTGAAATTTCTTAAAAATGTTGTGGTCAATAAGAAAATTATTTAACTGTAAGAATACAATTTTTTCTAAAACTTTACTTAAAAACGGTAAGTTGGAAACAGGTCGATAGTTACTGAGAATATCAGGATCCAATTTACATATTAAGAGGAGAACAGAGTAAAATTTACTTATCAATGAATAAGTAATTTTTTAACCTGAAAAATAAAGTTCTTAGTGGACTACACTAGAATATATTTGTAAAATTTACTTTTTGTTATGTTTGGGCCTGCTGGGGAGCCAGAAAAGATGGACTCAATTACAGGAATGAGTTTCACCAATTTAATAACAACCAAGAGTGCAGCTCGAGGGCTGGTAAACACAAAACTAAATGTAAATACAAACAATAAATAAAAGTATGAACCAGGATGCAGAGGAGAAAAAACAGGGTGGTGCGTGAACAAGCTCACCAAGAACATAATGTGGGTTTATCTCACAGCAGGGAACAAAGAAATGAGAGGAGCTAAAATGCAAACACTAATGATGGCAAATGAGAAACAGCTGATGAAGGTCAAATAACAAAACGTAAAAAGTAAATCAGGACAGCAAACCAGAGGACTACTGCAATAAAAGAACAGGAAATGCAACAGGAATGTTTTCAAACTGAAACTAAACACAGAACTAGGATAACCTGAGCAGCAATAATAATAATAATAATAATAATAATAATAATAATAATAATGGTGATGATAATAACAACCAAGAATATACAAAAACAAAACACTGGGCATGTTAAGGAGCCATGTCCATGTAACCCTGTGACACTTACTTGTCTCGCCAAATTTTGTAACAATATACCACTGTAATACAATGAGTAATTGGGGGTATAATATCACTGGGGTAATACCAGGGTAACACCCACTAACACCTGCGCTCGCCAGATTTTTGTGTGTAACCCTTACTAACTAACACCTACTCACTTTAGGTGTAGTACCCTTTTTGGTAGTGGTGTGCTATGGCAATGTATTTACCTTAACTTTACTACCTGAGGGAAGGGATAATTGGGCCAGGTCAGACTGACTCTGGGTTCGTAGGAGCCTGGGAGGTGCAGCAACAGACGACACATACACAGCCGTATATGGAACTTGCAACTATGTATATTATTTACAATTATGTACACATAAATAAGTACACAGTGCGATAAAATAGAAAAAAAAATAATCCATAAACTCAAACTTATATTTACAAAATTCACAGTCCTGTTTTGGTCCTTTCCAGGTGACTAGTGGAGTCACCTTTAGCAATTCATAGGGTTCGGGCTTTGGCTCGCCATCCAGATCTGGAGATCCACGCTCTGGTCAAACCAGTCCAAAGGGGAGAAAAAAAAAAGAAAAGAAAAGAACCTGACCATGCCAAGTGGTTCGTGCTTCAATGGAGTTCCCGCGCTCAACGGCGTCGACAACCTTTGGATCCCAATCAATTTCAAGGATTTTATCCAGGCAAAGGCTGCTACTAGCACGCTAGCGTTGCCATATCACCAAGGACCGTCTCTCTCTCTGGTCTGTGTCTTTCGTCGTCTGCGTGACTGAGCCAAAAATGCAAGTCATCCCAGACCCAGGGAGAGAGCGCTTAACCCACTGGGTGGCGTGACCCAGCAACGGCGCAGCCATTGGTTACAATAAATATCAACACACAATACTAGGAACTTTATCAGAATATTCTAGAAAACGTTCCTAACTATTTATGAATATATATTTATTTAAATATTCATATTCAAATTATGTATTCCCATTGTGAAATGGGTGTTTTTCTTTTCTAAAAGCGGTATCGATATTTATAATTTATTTCACATTAAACTATCTACTCCCATTGTGAAAAGAATGTCCCCCCTTCTTCTTAAAGCGGTATCTACAATTCATAATTCCATCCACGTTTTTAACACTGGGTTACACTATCCCCCCTTAGAATCATGCAAGTCCCTTTGCATGGGATTAGCTAAATAGTAATGTCGGGAGAACTAGTGTTCATGGGAATAATCCTAAAATCTGACTCTGTTAACCTCTTGCACTCCGGGCAATTTTCCTAAAAATGCCAAAAAATAACGTGCCCAAAGTAAATTGAAAGCTGTTCTTCAACCCTTTGCAGCATCTTCATGGGGTTGGTCTCATTTAAAAGAAAACACTTTGAATTTTTTGGCAAAAAAAACATAATCTCTCTATGTGCTCCGGCCACTGAGTTACAGTCATCTAAACATACTGAACTTGAAGAAAAAAAATTTGGACACAGTGTTTTTTTGGATACAAATGCTTGCAAATAACACACAGCTGTCCGATCCGGCTGGAAAATGCAACAGAAATGTAGAACCAAGTGTTATCCAGCTGAGATCCAAATTTGGTAACAATACCACAAAAAATGAATATTTTACACAGCTTTGTTCTCAGGCTGTTCCCAGGCGTTTTGGAACTGTGCCAAATTGTGCCAAATGGCACAGTTTGGAAAAACATCTGTAACTTTTGAATAATTCAATGTAGAAGCTTCATTTTAGGCTCAAAGGAAAGGTCACACTCAGGGCTGTGTCTGTGTGTTTGTGTGGGGGGGGGTCGCCCCCCCCCGCTACCAAGGACAGAGTTCGGCCCTCGCTACATGACAGATTACACTCGTTGCATGTTTCCACAGCAACGCTGTCACAACAGCTTCCCCCCCCCTCGCTACTGTGTGTGTGTGTGGGGGGGGGGGGTTGTCCCCCCCCCGCTCGCTACAGAGGATGGACTTCGGCCATCGCTACACAACGGATTAGCCTTATGTGGTGATGTAGGACAGCAGTGCAGTCACCGCGGCTCCCCCCCCCCTCGCTGCAGAAGAATAGCGGGGGTGGGGGGGGGCGTTCACAGCCTGTACACTGTGAGCAACCCCTTGTACCGCGGTGCACGAACTTCAGACTTCGTGAACCGCACAGCTGTAATTTACTGATCGGTCAAAAGTCATTTTGGATTACAATTTTCAGGGATGGAGAATAAATTAGCTTATAACACCTTACCTCTTCACAGCGGAGTCTTGGCGAACTTGTCTTCCTCATTGTCAGACGAACGCGACGCTGGTCCGCTCTGATTCTGGTCTCGCGACTCGATCAAAACATAATTCCATTATTGCGGTTTTGTGCTTCCATGATTGCGGTTTTTGGCGAACGATTTTTCAAAACAAATAACAGTAGTAATTAAAAAAAGACTGGCGAAGGCGTGTGTGTCACCCAGCCTTCGTCGTCAGCCTCCGTCGGTCTATGATGACCATGGAAAAAATCACAACGTCTACTCTGCTGGAACCAATACAAAATAAGCACCGCCTGTGGCCGAACATGCTGATCCACGAATGGCACTCCCTGTCACACAGGTTGCATTTGTGGATGGTCTCCATGCTGCTGGGTCTGTGGGGCTCTTCCTGTGTCCTTTTTTGATCCGCTCCAGCAGTCAGTCTTCACCCAGCCTTAAAAAAAAACAGCTCACGAACTTCTCTGCTTCAATTGGCTCACTGCATTCAAAGCGTTGGGAGGCGGGTCCTCCTTCCTAGGTTTTCATTCATTGGCTCTTCAAGGTTTCAGAAACCCAATTCAAGGCTCTTATGAGAGGTCAATCAGATGAACTAATCTGTTCGCGGCTGTGTTTGCAGCTTTTTTTTTCAGTGGCGCTTGGAGGCCACACCACCTACACCACCACCATCAATATCCTTATCATGCGTCATGCGCACGAGGGCGCACGAGTGCGCTCTCGTGCGCCCTCGTGCGCCTTAGGACGCAGAGACTTGCCCGCCCGCGGAACAACGGCGTGCAAGAGGTTAAGGCTCTGGTCAAAGCCAGGTTTGAATAACCTTAGGATCTGTCTCTGTTAAGGCTCTGGTAAAAGCCAGGTTTAGTCCTTGAAACAGGGACTGGGCAACAGTTAGGAGAGGGTTTCCCAACTGACTATACTGTAGTCTTTCTGGCTGGGAGGTTGTCCTCTCGGAGCGTCTCACAGTCTTTGGGATCTCTTTTTCCGGTTCTTTTTTTTCCATAGGTTCATCACAGGTACTTTTATCAGGTGAGTTGGTTTCATTTTCAGTTCCATTCTCATTGTTTGATGGTTCCACATTTGTTTCAGTTTCCTCCAGGTTTCCATCATTCGGTAAGTTGTCGCATCGAGGTGAAGTGACATTTTCTATTTGATTGTCATTCTCAGGTGAGTGAGTTTCAGCAGGAATGTTTCCTTTAAAGAATGTCTTTGGATGGGGAATTTCATAAACTCGAGTGAGCTTTATGGATGTTTGAATTGGTTCTTCTCTGTACCAATAGACATCTTCATTTTCTGGTTCTGAATTCTCACATTCCTCATTTTGTTCAGGTGATTGTCTTGTCTTAGGTTTGCGGACACGTTTTGGTTGGACAGGTTCGTCTTCAACACGGGCAAGAAAACCACAGGGAAGCAAGAGGTCGCAGTGAACGGTGCGAACAGGACCATCTTTTGTCTCAGGTCTTATAGTGTAAACAGGCAAGTCACCTGCTTGGCTCACCACAATGTGGATTTCAGCTTCCCACCTGTGTGCTAGTTTGTGCTTGCCTCTGAGGCGGACTGCACGTACCAAAACTCTGTCACCTGGTTCTAGTTTTGAGGGTTTCACTCGCATATCAAACCTGGTTTTGTTTCTTTCAGCCATCTTGTTAGCATTTTCTGTTGCTAGTTTGTAGCTTTCTTGTAGAGTTGTCTTCAGTTTTTCAATGTACTGGGAATGTGACTTGAAACTTTTGTTGTGAAACGGGAGCCCAAATGCAAGGTCGATGGGCAATCTCGGCTGACGACCGAACATTAACTCATAGGGGGCAAAACCAGTAGTGTCATTCTTCGTATAATTGTACGCATGTACAAGTGGTTTCACATAGTTGTGCCAATGAGTTTTGTTCTTTTCCTCCAGAGTGCCCAGCATGCTCAATAACATTCTATTGAAACGTTCTACCGGGTTACCTCTGGGAGGATAGGGTGTCGTCCAAATTTTGCAAATGCCCATGATTTTGGAAAGTTCTTTTATGATATGGGACTCAAAATCGGGACCCTGATCACTATGTAACCGTTCGGGTATCCCGTAGTGGACTATAAAGTTGTCCCAAAGTGCCTTTGCAACGGTCTGAGCTTTCTGATCGCTGGTAGGGATGGCTATAGCGTATTTCGTGAAATGATCAGTTAACAGGAGCACATCCTTGGTGTTACTTTGATCGGGCTCAATGGATAGGAAATCCATACAGACGAGTTCGAGCGGTCGGGTGGACTTGTTAATGACAAGTGGAGCAGCTCGTTCTGGAGCCGTTTTACGTCTTACGCAGTGATTACATGTCTTGATCTTCTTTTCAATATCCGCCGCCATGCGAGGCCAATAGAACCTTGTTCTGACGAGATCCAAAGTACGCTCTGTGCCTAAATGGCCCATGTCACAGTGGAGGCTTTCAAAGACTGAATCGCGGAGCTGTTCAGGTAAGACGAGCTGGTAAGTAACATTTCCTCCATCTTGACGAGTGCGGTAGAGGATGTTATTGCACATTTCGAGTCGACTGAGCTCTCGGAGTAACAAGTTGATGTCAGGAAGCTCAGTTCGTACAGTTGGCGGAACTTTTAGTCCAGTTTCAATTTGTGCAATCATTTCTCTTAAACAGGGGTCAGTTCTTTGTTCGTTTTTGATCTGTTCAGGAGTCATGTTGGGTACAACTGGAAGACCACCACAGCCATCTTCATCGGCGTAGCCATCTGGAATGGCGGCTACAGAGATGGCTAACGAGTTAACCAAAGGGAAGGTGTTGTCTGGAGAGCTACAGACAAGGTGTTTTTCACATATAGCAGACACTACCTCGGAACTTAAACTGTTCTTGGGAAGAGACAAGTGAGTTTGAGTGAACTGCTGTATGCGATCAAGCTCCTTTTGGGACACTACGTCATTAAGTAACTTGCCATCTGCATCTGAGTTAAGCTTGCCTGCTCTGTATTGGAGCTTAAAGTTAAATGTCGACAGAGCAGCTAGCCACCTATAACTCATGGCATCCATCTTAGCAGTAGTCAAAATGTACATCAGGGGGTTACTGTCTGTCACGACAGTAAAATGATTGCCATATAAATAGTCTGCGAACTTCTCCGTTACTGCCCACTTTAGAGCCAAAAATTCCAACTTATGGGCAAGGTAACAGGACTCACTTCTAGACAACCCCCGGCTTGCATAAGCTATGACCCTAGTCTGGCCCTCCTGCTCTTGATAGAGGGCGGTGCCAAGCCCTGTAGTGCTGGCGTCAGTATGGAGGGTATATGGCAACTGAGGGTCAGCGAAACCCAGGACAGGCGCAGTACTGAGCTTTTCAATGATGGTTTTGAATGCAAGATCACAGGAAGAAGTCCATCGCTCGCCAAACGGTGTCTTTGGGTCGTGGTACGGGGCAGGCTTAGCTTTGGGCTTTGGGCTTTTTCGCAAAGGAGGGTAGCCTGCTGTTAAGGCAGTGAGGGGCTTAATGATGCTGGAATAGTTCTTAATGAACCGCCTATAGTACCCTGAAAAGCCTAAGAACGAGCGGAGTTGTTTGAGATCACGGGGCACAGGCCAGGTACTTAGGGCTTTCATTTTTTCGGGGTTGGCCTCAACTCCTTTACTGGAAACAATGTGACCGAGGTATCTGACAGAAGTTTGAAAAAATCTGCATTTCTCAGGGGAGAGTTTAAGCCCGTACTCTCTTAGGCGATTAAGATCTTTCATTAAGTGAGCCTCATGTTCTTCGGGTGTCTTGGAGAATACAATGATGTCATCGAGGAACACAATCACCTCATGCAGATTCATGTCGCCCATGCATTTCTCCATGAGGCACTGGAACGTGCTGGGGGCATTTGTAATGCCTTGGGGCATTTTATTGAATTCCCAAAAGCCCATGGGACATACGAACGCCGTCTTTGGTTTGTCCAGCTCCTCTACCTCAATTTGGTAGTACCCCGACTTTAAATCAAGGACGGAGAACCACTGCGAACCGGTCAAGGTGGAAAACGTTTCCTCCAAGTTGGGAAGGGCGTAAGCATCTTTTACAGTCTGCATGTTAAGCTTCCTGTAATCAATACAAAGGCGGACATCGCCATTTTTCTCTTGCACCACTACAATAGGCGAAGAAAATGGGGAAGTGGACTCTCTTATCATGCCTGCTTGTTGGAGTTCTTTTAGATGCTTACGGACCGCTTCCAGGTCATTTGGATGTATGGGACGTGCTCTGTGTTTGAACGGTGTTTCATCTGATAATTTGATTGTGTGTTTCACTTGATCCGTTTTGCCAAAGTCAAGATCGTTTTGTGCAAATACTTTGGGCATTTGACTGAGTCTTTCTGTTAGGCGCTCTTTCCATTCAGCGCTAATGGGGGAAGAGTCAAAGTTGAACTCCAGAGTGGACTTTTGTTCAGTTTTGGACTTTGTAACTTTCACGGAGTGTTCTTGTGATAGGACTCGTTGATATGCACAAATTTCTCCAATGACACACTTCTGAGGGATTGTCACGTCATGTTCCGACTCATTGGTGAGTATAACTGGAACAAGGTAAGGTGCTCTTTCAGGTAAGTCTATGAGACATGGTTTTACTAGGATACCACCAGGTAAGGCTGACATTAACGGGTGTTCTAACAAAACAGATTTTTCACTGTTGCCGGCTGACACAGCTACAGCGCCATCTAGAACAACTGTTTGGCCTGCTGGAACTAACTGTGGCTCTTTGTTGCGTATGGTCACTAAACCAAGGCTAGTGTCTTTGGACTGTCTGTGCCGTAGCTCAAGGACTTTTAACACTCCCTTATAACCAAGTGACATGGTTGGCTGCAGGTCAGAACATGCATCAGAGTACAGCTCATACAGTACATCCAATGTGTTTGTCCCTATTAACACTAAGGACTGATCAGCTGCACGTACATCAGGGACCACTAAGGCAAGTGTTGGCACTTCAGCTTCATTACCGAGAAAGTCTTTTGGGAAAGTGACATGCATTTCAATGTAGCCTAAGTAAGGTACACTCTGACCGTTAGCTCCCTCCACTTCTAACAGCTCAAAAAATGGCTTAATCTCATGGTTGGATAAGTACTGTCTGTAATATGACTCAGGGACAGTAGTCACCTGGGAGCCTGTATCTAACAAACAGCTCACAGTACAGCCATTTACTTTCACTTGGGCTGTACTTTTGGTACCAATTAGACCATTAGGAAAGTTAAAGGGGTCTGTTTTGTAATGTGACTTCAGTTTAGCACGTTTCTTGAATGGAGCTTTCGGTTTGGGACGGGTGATCTCTGAACTAGCCTCTGTTTGTCCCGCAACATGGGTAGACTTCAGTTTTAAAGAAGATTGGGGTTTCTGACTGTCCCAAATCTGTCTTTTTACTCTTAGTTCTTTGTGTTTTGCAGCTACAAGTGCAGGGTTTTTTTTTTTTGTTTGTTTGGGGTTTTTTTGTTACTTATTTGTACCCGTAGGTAGACTTGGTTTGCAGTCTGGTGACAAGCCACCGGCTGCTGGTCGCTGCGTGCGCGAGCGCCCTAAACCTACATGTTTTTGGTGTGCGGGAGGAAACCGGAGAAATCCCGGAGTAAACCCGCGCAACACGGGGAGAACATGCAAACTCCACACAGCTCACTGTTGGTCGGGGGCTGGGATCGAACCCACGATCTCATGATCCCCGCGATCCCCCGGCCGAGGGTAAAACTGTGCTGCCACAGTGCTAAACCACTGCGCCACCGTGCAGCGGTTTGGTTCTGACTCAAAAGTGGCTACAATATGCCCATCTTTGCCACAGCGGAAGCAATACCATGGTTTGGGCCTAGTACTGGGACGGCTGGACGAAGGTAAGTTTTCAGGTTTGGCATGGTCAGGTTTTTTTATTTCCAGATTTCTGAGTTGGGCCTTTCTTCAGTGGTGCTTGTTTCTTTTGTTTCATGACAGCAGCTAATTGGCTTTTTAGATCAGCGACTTGCTTTTTCAGTTCTTTCAGACTTTCCGACTCCACTTCACTATTTGTGCTTGTTTCGGTGACGGTTTGTTCATAGGAGGCTGCTTTTGGTTCTGTGGTGCCCAAGTGTTTCTTCATGCGTGTGTTTTTAACTTCTTGTCTGTTTTCAGCAGTACGAAGGTGAAGCAATAACTCTGCATACACAGGTAGATGTTTATCTTTTAGTTCCAGCTGTAGCTCTTTTAGCAGATTATCATCCCAACAGCCTCTATTAAACTGCTTGAGAAGCTGTTTGTTCACTTCTTGTGGCTCTAGACCGCCTCTACGCACTGTGAGATTGAGCGCCACCTGCAAACGATGCAGATATGCAGAGGGTTTTTCTCCATAATCTTGAAAAGTGTTCATGAATTGCACAAGCAGTTCCTCACCATCTTCAACAGTCCCGAAAGCTGAGTCCAAAAGCTTAAGATAGTCGGCAGAGGTAGCTTCAGACCCAAGAAAGCAAATAACATCAGACGCAGGAGCAAGAAGACTTTCAAAGATCCTGCGAGATTTTTCCAAGTCAGACAAAGAAGTATCTTCCATCATCAGGTCAACATGTGAACGCCATGTTTCATAGTCAGCTTCAGTATACGGTCTTGGCGTTTTGCCAGAGAAAGCTCTGATTCTCCAAAAGGAATGGGCGTTTGACGGCTTCTCTGCATGTTTAATGACATGCTCAACTACGATTTTCTGAACCTCGGGTGGGTTAAAATCGGCTGGACTCAACATCTGAGGTGTCAAGTTTGGTCTAAGAGGGCTTTGGAAGAGTGCTTGAGTGGTTTTAGAGGTGCGAGGCACTTCAACTTGGAGTGGAGGAGCGACTCCACTTTGTGTGGGTTCTACAGTAGGGGAAGCAGGATCAATGTCAGCAGAGACCATTTCAGCTGTCTCAGCAGCTTCAATAGTCTTCCCTATTGTGGACATGACCTCCCGCAACACCTCTTCAAAACCTTTTCCACTTAGCTTAGCTAAACCCCTCAGGTTGCTAAGATAAGCCTCAGTAACACTGCCCCCTACAGTTTTAGTGTAGACATCAGTTAGAGTTTGAATGCAGTACTTAATCTCAGGATTGTCAGTGGATGGAAAGGAGCACGGCAACGTAGGTGCTAATGCTTCAATGGCTAATCCAGACTCGAACTCTACAATGTGACTTTTGTCAAAATCAGATGAGTTGTCATCAATGCTAAGCACCCCACGAATAGTGCCATGTTGCTCTTGAAACTCAAAAACATCTGTGTCTCTTTCTTTATCAACAACACCACTGACAATGACTGCATTTGGAATTTTAACACGTTTTTCCACAAAATCCATTTTGACAGTATTTAAACTATTTAGTCAGGGGTCAAAACAGAATTCACATCTGTTGTGCAACGCTCCAGGCTCCTGGCTGTGCTCGCCAAATTTTTGTGTAACCCTGTGACACTTACTTGTCTCGCCAAATTTTGTAACAATATACCACTGTAATACAATGGGTAATTGGGGGTATAATATCACTGGGGTAATACCAGGGTAACACCCACTAACACCTACGCTCGCCAGATATTTGTGTGTAACCCTTACTAACTAACACCTACTCACTTTAGGTGTAGTACCCTTTTTGGTAGTGGTGTGTTATGGCAATGTATTTACCTTAACTTTACTACCTGAGGGAAGGGATAATTGGACCAGGTCAGACCGACTCTGGGTTCGTAGGAGCCTGGGAGGTGCAGCAACAGACGACACATACACAGCCGTATATGGAACTTGCAACTATGTATATTATTTACAATTATGTACACATAAATAAATACACAGTGCGATAAAGTAGAAAAAAAAATCCATAAACTCAAACTTATATTTACAAAATTCACAGCCCTGTTTTGGTCCTTTCCAGGTGACTAGTGGAGTCACCTTTAGCAGTTCATAGGGTTCGGGCTTCAGCTCGCCATCCAGATCTGGAGATCCATGCTCTGGTCAAACCAGTCCAAAGGGGAGAAAAAAAAAAGAAAAAGAAAAGAACCTGACCATGCCAAGTGGTTCGCGCTTCAATGGAGTTCCCACGCTCAACGGCGTCGACAACCTTTGGATCCCAATCAATTTCAAGGATTTTATCCAGGCAAAGTCTCTCTCTCTGGTCTGTGTCTTTCGTCGTCTGCGTGACTGAGCCAAAAATGCAAGTCATCCCAGACCCAGGGAGAGAGCGCTTAACCCACTGGGTGGCGTGACCCAGCAACGGCGCAGCCATTGGTTACAATAAATATCAACACACAATACTAGGAACTTTATCAGAATATTCTAGAAAATGTTCCTAACTATTTATGAATATATATTTATTTAAATATTCATATTCGAATTATGTATTCCCATTGTGAAATGGGTGTTTTTCTTTTCTAAAATATACAGGGAACAGACATCGAGATGGTGACATCCTATAAGTACCTGGGTATTCATCTGAACAATAAACTAGACTGGTCACACAATACTGATGCACTCTACAAGAAGGGACAGCGCAGGCTGTTCCTGCTGAGGAGACTCAGGTCTTTTGGTGTACAAGGGGCGCTGCTGAAGTCATTCTATGACACGGTGGTGGCATCAGCCATCACTTTTGGAGTGGTCTGCTGGGGCAGTGGCATTACTGCAGCCGATAGGAAGAGACTGAACAAACTGATTAAGAAAGCTAGCTCTGTCCTGGGGCAGCGCCTTGATCCGATGGAGGAGATAGGAGAGAGAAGGACGGTGGCTAAACTGTCATCTCTGCTGGAGTCCGAGTTCCACCCTATGCAGGACATACTGAATGCACTGAGGAGCTCATTTAGCAGCAGACTACATCATCCCAGGTGCACAACCGAGAGGTTTCGTAGGTCCTTCCTACCAACGGCTGTCAGACTGTACAACCTAAGCAGGGCTGCTCGCAGAGATAGCAAAAAGACGTAACAAACTAATAGTTTTTTGAATGCAAAAGATGCAATAGACTTACACAATGGTCCCCTCCGGCATACAACTAGGAACTTACCGGTCGCTATGGAGGGTGAGAATATGTATGGGCACATAATCATACCATGTAGGATAACTAAGTAGACGGTTATGCTGTTTCATTCCATCTAGCAACAATGCTCTGCACTGTGTGTGTTTATATATTTACATATTTATTCCATCTAGCTACAATGCTCAGCACTGGGTGTGTTTATATATTTATATATCTACATATTATTCCATCTAGCTACATTGCTCCGCACTGTGTGTGTTTATATACTTGCATATTTATTCCACCTAGCTGCAATGCTCCGTACTGTGGGTGTTTATATATTTACATATTTATTCCATCTAGCTACAATGCTCTGCACTGTGTGTTCATATATTCATATATTTATTCCATCCAGCTACAATGCTCTGCACTGTGTGTCTGTGTGTGTGTGTATATATATATATTTTATAGTAATACGTACATATGTATATTAGCTGCTCTTGCTTGCTTGTTTTTTTTTTTTTTTTTTTTTTTTTTTTTTTCTTGCCTTCTGATTGTTGCTCTGAGTGTTGCTATCCCTGTGCTGTTGCAATCCTGGAATTTCCCCGTTGTGGGACTAATAAAGGCTTATCTTATCTTATCTTATCTTAAAAGCGGTATCAATATTTATAATTTAATTCACGTTAAACTATCTACTCCCATTGTGAAATGAATGTCCCCCCTTCTTCTTAAAGCGGTATCGACAGTTCATAATTCCATCCACGTTTTTAACACTGGGTTACATCCAGACACTACACTTTTGGAAGTAAGTAAACTTTACTTAAGAATAACCTCAGTAAAATGTATTTGATTTTTGAGTGAAAATACCTGATAGTTTTTTATGGGGTCATTGGCTGCACTTTTCCTGCATTTTAACAGCTGACACATGTCTTAATGAAATGTTTGTGGCATATTTTGTTCACATTTTCTTTAATTTTTTAATTATTGGAGCAAATTTGTTTTGTATGTTTCCTGGATTTCTTGAAACACTGATTTAAAGCCTATCACTTTAACACTTCTAGCCTGTAGCTTTTAGCCTCCTTCTCGCTCAGATGAGGGGCGCTGTTTCACTGATCCACAATCAGTTGTGTATCTCGTATCACTCTGGCCTATTTCCCAATAATTTTGCTGTGATTCCACAACAAATCGCTAGCACTCAGCCGCTCAATGGTCGCAACCAACTTGGCCCAAGACCCAATGCTGTTGGCCAAGCTGAGCTGCTGAGCCATGGGATCTCAAAGGGCAGTGTCTCGCTCTGTGGGACTCCAGTCTGCTCCCACGGCCAGCTGGGGGACACCCCTGTTGTGTGGGGATTTGGCATTTGGGGCTTGCTGTAGCCTGTGCCGGGGGGTTGAGGGTGATGACATCAGACGGGCTACGGCCTACACAACCTAGCCACCCAACTTTTCCCTCCAAGTCTGGCCGCTAGCAACGTAACTAACACTTTGTGGCAGACCCCCAAAGGACGGCGGACTGTGGCACGGGCAGGAGTAGGGGCTAGGGGTCCGTGTGTGGCTTTCAATTCAATTCAATTCAATTCAATTCAACTTTATTTATATAGCGCCATTTCACAACAACAGTCATCTCATAGCACTATCAACTGTAGGGGGAATCCCCACAGTTGCAGAAAGACCCCAGCAATCAGGCGATCCCCTGTGAGCAAGCACTTGGCGACGGCGGAGAGGAAAAACTCCCTTTTAACAGGAAGAAACCTCCAGCAGAACCAGGCTCAGGGAGGGGCAGTCATCTGCTGCGACTGGCTGGGGGGTGAGGGGACAGAGAAGATGAAAAGAACAGACATGTGGAGAGCAAACAGCACGATGGGGACTCAATCTATGGGAGAGAACAAACAGATGTTAATGACCAGCAAAAAAAATATTTCATTGAGAGTGAAAAAAGGAGTGAGGCCCAGTGCATTACTGGAGGTCCCCCGGCTGACTAAACCTATTAGCAGCATAACTAAGGGAGGGTTCAGAAACACATGATCCCTCCCCAATTGTAGGCTATATCAAAAAGGTAGGTTTTAGCCCTATTCTTAAAAACAGAGATCGAGTCTGACTCCCGAATCCAGATTGGCAACTGGTTCCACAGGAGAGGAGCTTGATAACTGAAGGCTCTGCCTCCCATTGTACTTTTGGAGATTCTAGGTATTACAAGTAATCCTGCATTTTGGGAGCATAGAGCTCCGTTAGGATAATACGGTAGTATCAGATCTTTTAAATAAAAAGGAGCCTGATTGTTTAGAGCTTTGTAAGTAAGAAGAAGGATTTTAAACTTAATTCTAAACTCTATGGGAAGCCAATGAAGGGAGGCCAGAACCGGAGAGATATGATCTCTCTTTCTAGTACCTGTTAAAACTCTTGCTGCAGCATTTTGGATCAGCTGAAGACTTTATAAAGATGCTTTAGGACAGCCTGATAATAAAGAATTACAATAATCTAATCTAGAGCTAACAAAAGCGTGGATCAGTTTCTCAGCATCACTCTGAGACAAGATACTCCTAATCTTGGCAATATTACGCAAATGATAGAAGGCAGTCTTAGAAGCAAGTTTAATATGTGAATTGAAGGACAGATCTTGATCAAAAATAATTCCAAGGTTCCTCACAGAGCTATTAAGAGAAAGAGTAACCGCATCCAAACTGAAAGTTTGATTTGGAAAGGTATTTCTAAGGTTTTTTGGACCAACAAGAATGACTTCAGTCTTATCTGAATTTAATAGCAGGAAATTACAAGTCATCCAAGCTTTGATTTCCTTAAGACAGGCTTCTAACTTGGCTAATTGATTACTATCATCTGGCTTCATTGACAGGTATAATTGTGTGTCATCTGCATAACAATGAAAATGTATACAGTGCTTTCTAATAATGTTGCCTAACGGAAGCATATATAAACTAAAAAGAGTAGGGCCTAGCACAGATCCCTGTGGAACTCCATGACTAAGCTTTGAGTTGAAAGAAAACTCATTATTTACATGAACAAACTGGAACCTATCAGATAAATAAGATCTAAACCACTGCAACGAAGTTCCATTAAGTCCAACATAGTGTTCTAATCTATCAAGTAGAATATTATGATCGATAGTATCAAAAGCTGCACTAAGGTCTAAAAGAACAAGTACAGAAACCAGTCCATTATCAGATGCGATGAGGAGGTCGTTAGTGACCTTTGCTAAGGCTGTTTCAGAACTATGATGGATTCTAAACCCAGACTGAAACTCTTCAAGTAAACCATTTCCCTGCAGGTGGTCAAATAATTGCGTAGCAACAACTCTTTCTAAGATTTTTGAAATGAAAGGGAGATTAGAGATTGGTCTGTAGTTAGCTAAAGCTCCTGGATCTAGCGTTGGCTTTTTGAGTAAGGGTTTAATTACAGCAGTTTTAAAAACCTGCGGTACATGGCCTAAAGTTAATGAAGAATTGATTATATGAAGAATAAAGCTACCAATAAGTGGGAAGACTTCTTTAAATAACCTGGTAGGAATAGGGTCTAAAAGACAAGTTGAAGGTTTGGATGAGGAAACTATTTTGTCTAACTCACAAAGGTTGATTGGAGTAAACTCATCAAGACAGACATCAATTGAAGGAGTTGTAGTAGTTACAGTATTTAACCTCTTGCACGCCGTTGTACCGCGGACGGGCAAGTCTCTACGTCCTAGAGCGCACGAGGGCGCTCTCGTGCGCCCTCGTGCGCCCTCGTGCGCTCTCGGACGCATGATGGAGATGGTGATGTAGGTGGTGTATGGCGTCCAAGCGCGCACTGAAAATAAAAGCTGCAGACACAGCCGCGAACAGATTAGTTCATCTGATTGACTTCTCATTCGACTGATAAGAGCCTTGAATTGGGTTTCTGAAACCTTGAAGAACCAATGACTGAAAACCTAGCAAGAAGGACCCGCCTCCCAACGCTGTGAATGCAGTGAGCCAATTGAAGCAGAGAAGTTCGTGAGCTGTTTTTTTTAAGGCTGGGTGAAGACTGACTGCTGCAGCGGATCAAAAAAGGACCCACAGGAAGAACCCCATAGACCCAGCAGCACGGAGACCATCCACAAATGCAACCTGTGTAACAGGGAGTGCCATTCGCGCATCGGCATGTTCGGCCACAGGCGGTGCTTATTTTGTTTTTGTTCCAGCAGAGTAGACGTTATGATTTCTTCCATGGTCATAGACCGACGGAGGCTGATGACGAAGGCTGAGTGACACAACGCCCTCGCCAGTCTTTTTTTAATTACTACTGTTATTTGTTTTGAAAAATCGTTCGCCAAAAACCGCAATCATGGAAGCACAAAACCGCAATAATGGAATTATATTTTGATCGGGTCGCGAGACCAGAACCACGAGCGGACCAGCGTCACATTCGTCTGACAGTGAGGAAGAGAAGTTCGCCAGGACACTGCTGTGAAGAGGTAAGGTGTTATAAGCTAAATTATTATTTATCCCTGAAAATTGTAATCCAAAATGACTTTTGACCGATCGGTAAATTACAACTGTGCGGTGCACGAAGTCTGAAGTTCGTGTGCCGCGGTACAAGGGGTTGTTCGCCGCGTCCAGACCGTGAACGCCCCCCCCCCCGCTATTCTTCTGTAGCGAGGGGGGGGGGGAGCCACGGTGACTGCGCTGCTGTCCCACATCGCCACATGAGGCTAATCCGTTGTGTAGCGATGGCCGATGTCCATCCTCTGTAGCGGGGGGGGGGACAACCCCCCCCCACACACACACACACAGACACAGCCCTGAGTGTGACCTTTCATTAGAGCCCAAAATGAAGCTTCTACATTGAAGCATTCAAAAGTTACAGACGTTTTTCCAAACTGTGCCATTTGGCGCAATTTGGCACAGTTCCAAAACGCCTGGGAACAGCCTGAGGAAAAAGCTGTGTAATATATTCATTTTTTGTGGTATTGTTACAAAATTTGGACCTCAGCTGGATAACACTTGGTTCTACATTTCTGTTGCATTTTCCAGCCCGGATCTGAAGCTGTGTGTTATTTGCAAGCATTTGTATCCAAAAAAACACCCAGGCCAAATTTATTTTCTTCAAGTTCACTATGTTTAGATGACTGTAACTCAGTGGCCCGAGCACCTAGAGAGATTATGACTGTTTTGCCAAAAAATTCAAAGTGTTTTCTTTTAAATGAGACCAACCCCATGAAGATGCTGCAAAGGGTTGAAGAACAGCTTTTGATTTAATTTGGGCACGTTAATTTTTGGCGTTTTTAGGGAAATTGACCGGAGTGCAAGGGGTTAAGTTAACTGTGGGAAGAATCTGATTGATTTTATCTCTGATGGATGAAATTTTATTATTGAAAAAGTTCATAAAGTCCTGACTAGTAAGCTCTAAGGGAATGCTAGGATTGACAGAGTCCTGACTCTTTGTCAACCTGGTTACAGTGCTGAAAAGAAACCTGGGATTATTCTTGTTCTCTTCTATTAATGCAGAATAATAACTCGTTCTAGCTTTTCTAAGAGATTTTTTATAAATTAAAAGATGATTTCTCCAAGCTAAATAGATTTCATCTAAATTAGTAGAGTGCCATTTTCTTTCTAATTGACGAGTCTTCTGTTTTAAGCTACGAGTTTCTGTGTTGAACCAAGGAGTTAGAAATCTCTGATTAGACTTTTTCTTTTTTAAGGGGGCCACCAAGTCTAGAGTCTGATGCAGAGAAGCTGTAACACTATCCACCATGTTATCAATTACAGAAGGAGCAAGCTGTCTATAGCTTATTTCCGTTGTGTTGACACATGGCATAGAGGAAACAATCTGCATAAATTTGGTAACAGCGTCATCTGAGCAGCATCTACTGTAGTAATATTTTTCTTTAGAAGCCAAATAGTCAGAAATAGTAAAATCAAAGGTTAACAGACAATGGTCTGACAGTACAGGGTTATGAGGAGACACTACAAGATTTTCTATTTCTATGCCATATGTCAGAACAAGGTCCAATGTATGGTGGAGGTAATGAGTAGAATTTCCTACTTTCTAAGAAAACCCAATCGAGTCTAATATTGAATTAAATGCCACATTAAGGCAGTCACTATCTACATCCACATGTATATTAAAGTCCCCTACTATAATTATTCTATCAGATTTCAGCACTAAATCAGCTAAGAAATCAGCAAATTTGGATAAAAATTCTGAGTAGGTTGATGGGGGACGATAAACTATGGCAAATAAAATTGGGTTTAACCTAAAATTGCTAAAGTGCCCAATACTGAGGACCAGGCCCTCAAAGGAATTATAACATGTTTTTTTGCTTTACATTAACTAGTAATTTGGAATGGTAAATTGTTGCTACTCCTCCTCCACGACCAGAACTTCTGGGATTTTGATAGTTTAAATAACCAGAGGGAGTTGATTCATTTAAACCAACATAATCCTCTTGCCCTAACCAAGTCTCTGTAAGGGATATTAAATCAATTTGATGATCAATTAACAGATCATGGACTAACAGAGACTTGGGAGTTAGAGACCTAATATTTAATAAACCACATTTAATTTTTAAATTATGAGGAGGAACAGAGGCCAAATCATTCAATATAGAGGCTTTATGTTTAATTTGAGTTTTACCAATATTTTGCTTAATCACTTTGGGATGCTTATATATTATATTTTTATTTACTTTGGAGGGAGCAGACAATGATTCTCTGATGGGGAAGACAGGGGCTAATCCGGGTGGCGGATGAAGAGGAGCTGCAGAGAGGCGTGTAAGACTGCGACTCTGCTTCCTGGTCCCAACTCTGAGTAGTCAAGGTTTTGGAAATTTGGATAAAAAAAGATGCCAGATTGTTAGATAAATGAGAAGCACCATCCAAAGTGGGATGAATGCTGTCTCGTCTCGTCTCGTCTCATAAGACCAGGTTTTCCCCAAAAAGAGCTCCAATTGTCAGTGTAGCCCACGTCATTTGCAGGACACCACACAGACAGCCAGCAGTTCAAGGATGATGAGCGGCTAAACATGTCATCACTGGTCAGATTGGGGAGAGGCCCAGAGAATACTACAGTGGCAGACATCGTTTTTGCAAAGTTTTTGCAAAGTCACACACCGATTCTACATTAAGTTTCGTGACTTCCGACTGCCGGAGACGGATGTCATTAATGCCAGCGTGAATAACAATTGTGGAGTATTTACAGTTACTTTTAGCCAGCATTTTCAAATTTGACTCGATGTCGCCTGCTCTGGCCCCAGGAATGCATTGGACTATGGCCGCTGGAGTCTCTAGGTTCACGTTTCTGACTACAGAGTCGCCAATGATCAGAGTTTTTTCCTCAGCGGGTGTGTCACTGAGCGGGGAAAAACGATTAGAAACGTGAACAGGTTGGAGGTGTACCGGGGCTTTGCGACTAGGCTTCCTTCTCACCGTCACCCACCCAGTCTCCTCGCTGCTGAGGAGAGCCGGAGGACCGCTAACAGGGTTAGCTATGCTAGCTAGCTCCGCTGCAGCTAAGGGGCGTCTGTCAAGAGTAACTGGCGCAGACGGTGTTTCAATGCAGCGGAGCCGGGATTCCAAATCAGACAACCTCGCCTTGAGCGCCTCAAAAAGGCAACATTTATTACATTTACCGTTATCACTAAAAGAGGCAGAGGTACCGGGGTACCGGTACCGGTACAGAGGTACAGAGGTACCAGTAACCCTCGTTACCAGGTGGGCTCGCCCACCTGCCCTGCCAGAGGGGAGAAGTGCTATAACTGCAGCCGTTCTAATCACTGGGCCAGGGCCTGCAGAGCCAGGGCCTGCACCACCACTATTAAATCATTGGCAGCAGAGCCCAAAAGCATGACACAGGTGTGTGTAGCGGGCACCAAGAAGGGACCGTTAAAGTGGTACGTCCTGCAGCTAGACAGAGTTGATGTGCCACTTATGGTGGACTCAGGAGCTGGTAAGTCCATATTGAGTATGGCTACATTGAAAAGACTTTTCCCGGGCAAAACCATCAATGCAGGGGCAGTGAAAATGTTTGGGTAAGGTCACGCTGAAATTGAAATGGCGGGCACGGTCAGCTTCTCGGTGAAATGTGGGTTAAAGACTGCACCCACATTCACCTTCGACCCAAGCGTGACACCAAAAATCCAACCATTACAGCGGCTTCCCCTCACTCTGCGGGACGATGTCATGGCAGAACTGCTCAAAGCTGGCATCATCGAGAGAGTGGACGCTTCATCCTGGATATCGAACATCGTGGTGGCCAGGAAGAAGATGGGTGCCATCCGGCCGTGTATTGACCTTAGGATGGTGAATAAAGCGATAGTTCCGGGCAAATATCCGCTCCCCATAATGGAAGAACTTACTGCAACATTCAGTGGCTAAAGGGTGTTCACAAAGCTGGATCTCTGCCAGGGTTACCTACAGGTGCCTCTTCACCCAGCCAGCAGGAACTTGACAGCGTTTGTGACCCACATGGGCATTTTCAGGTACACCCGCATGCCTTTTGGTCTGAGCTCAGTGCCTAGCTGCTTTCAGAAGCTCATGTCCACAATTCTGGCCAGCCTCAAGGGTGTAGTGGTGTACCAGGACAACATCGTGGTCCACTGCGCATCGCGGGAAGAGCACAATGGTCGTTTGGGACGGGTGATGGAGGTGCTACAGGAGCATGGAGTCACATTGAATGGGGAAAAGTGCATTTTCGCAGCGGACTCCATCGAATTTGTGGCCTTCCGGCTGATGGCCAAAGGTCAGAGGCCCCTGCACTCAAACATGGAGGCAGTCATGCGTCTCCCAGATACCACGAGACCCGCACAAATTTCCTCGTTCTTGGGCATGGTGAACTTTTACGGACATTTTATTCCCCATTATTCAGAGACAATCGAACCACTCTGGGCTCTTCTGAAACAGGATGCACTGTGGCAGTGGATCCCGGCCTGCTCAGCGGTAGTCGCTAGGCTGAAGTCCCAACTCCCTTCCCCTCCAGTGTTGGCCCACTTTGATCCAAAATGGCCGACTTTTGTGACCTGTGACGCATCTGGTTCAGCGGTGGGGGAGGTTATATCTCAGGTACAAGACGGTACTGAGAGCCCAGTGGCATTCGGGTCGAGGTCTCTTTCAGCGGCTAAACAGAAATATGCCGTGGGTGAGAGTGAGGTGCTCGCCTGCGGCTGGGTGTGTGAACGGTGGCACATCTATCTCTACGGGCCCCACTTCAACCTGTGAACGGACCACCTGGCGCTGACAACACTGCTGGAGATGACAGACTCAGGACACAGACCCGTGTGGATCCACAGGTGGATGGAGCAACTGAGGGCCTACAACTTTACTATCCAGTTCACTCCTGGAAAACAGAACGTAGTGGCGGACCTCCTGTCCCGTGCCACAGCCAGCACCGTGCAACCAGACGACACTGGTGACGACCCCACGGAGGCGGATCTGGTCAACACACTGCACGGACCCCTCCGGGTCATGGTATCCCTCCAGGAACTCCGGAAAGAGTCAAAACAGGACCCCACATTGTCACAACTGTGCTCGGTCATCAGGTAGGATTGGCCCACGAAAGTATAGGGCAAGGTGGCACCTTTTCACCAGTTTAGGGACGAACTGAGCTGTTGGAACGGTGTGTGTATGGCGAGGGGGCACTGAACATTGATTCCAATGTCTCTGAGATTAAGTGTTCTGGCGATGCTCCAAGAGGGTCACGTGGGTGTGGTCAGGGTGAAGCAGCATTGCAAGGATTCAGTTTGGTGGCCTGGTATTGATAAAGACATTGAAACCATGGTAAAGAACTGTGTCCCGTGCTTGGAGAGTGGAAAGACTGGTGGACCCCCCCACCCCCACCCCTGTGACCATTACCATACCCTGACGGCCCTTGGAAGCACATCCAATTAGACATATGCAGCGAACTGCATGCAGCACCCCCAAACAGCCGGTTTTTGCTTGTGGTCTACGATCTGTTCTCCAAATGGCCGGAGGTGTTTCCCACTAATTCAGTCATGATGGACATGGTTACGATTTTCCTCTCGTCACTGTTCACCAGATGGGTGGTTCCAGGTGCCATCACTACGGACAATGGCCCACAGTTCACCTCTGGGGTGTTTGAGGAGTTTTTGGGTGTTAGGGGCGTGGAACACATCAAAACCGTGTTGTATCACCCCCAAGCCAATGAGGGAGTGGAGCATTTCAACACGACTCTGAAAAACGGTCTGACGCCCATTTGGCGGACGGCTTCATGTTTTCTGATGCCCTCCAGAGCACACTCCTTCACTACAGGGCAACGGCCCATGCCACGACAGGGTGCTCCCCAGCGAAACTCATGCTGGGGCATGAACTCCACCTGCCCCTGGACTGACTGGACTGACTGAGGCCACCCATGACCCCTTCTTCAGGGAACACAGATCCTCCATGAGACCGGGTTGTTGCCCAACAGCAGAAAATGAAACAACGGTTCGACAGGAAGCACAGGGTGAAGGCCCACAGACTTGAGGTGTCGGACCGGGTCTGAATTAAAAATCCCAACCGCACGCATAAACTGCAGTCTTCCTGGACAGGGCCCCTACAGATTGTGAGGCGGGGGAGCCGGGACACATTCGAGCTCTCGGACGGGTCACGGTGGCACCCCAGCTGACTTAGGAAGTCGTTGCCTGCACAGAGTCCAGGAGCTACGGCAGAGCGGACTGGTGTGGGTTGGGACTCATCTGATGTGGGTGTTAGGGACTCGCAGATGCGGCTGATGGAGCCTGGAGCAGATTCCCCTTCTCTGGGGCGCTCGGCTAGGACGCGTCAGAGGCCCAAATACCTTGAGGACTTTGTCCTTAAATAAGCGTTAACCAATGTGTGTTGGGAATGGGCGGCAGAATAATCCACCTCAACATGGGAGGGTATCTTGGTAGTCTACCCAGGTGCCCATTTAGTTAATTAGTCTTGCTGTTCTGTGTGTTCAAAAAAAACCCAAAAAACTGTCTATGTTGCATGGGCTCTAAGGGGTCTATCCTATGTATATGTGAGTTATTTATGAGGGTTTTCATGTTTTGTAAGGGGGGGTGTTGTGTGGGGATTTGGCATTTGGGGCTTGCCGTAGCCTGTGCCGGGGGGGGGGGGGTGATGACGTCAGGTGGGCTACGGCCAGTGGATATATTATGCTGTGTTCCTTAATAAAGTTAGTTTGGTGTTCAGTTCAACATGGCTCCGGTCTCATGTTATTCAGACATAACAACCCCTTCACAAGGTGGCTCCCCTAGCTCCCTTACACTGCCCGGGAGAGTGGAGCAGAGTCACACGGATCCCCGGAGGACAGTGGGGGAGCTGGCTGTGACAGCCAGCAGCCTTGGGTGACTAGCACACCAGTGCTGGTGATTTGCTGTGGAATCATGGCAAAATTACAGTATTGGGAGATTGGCTGGAGTGATGCAAGGTGTATTGTGGACTGTGGATTGATGAATCAGGTGGTAACAGGGATAGCTATTACGATGACTAAATCTTAAGAAAATAACAATATGAACCCCACTTGGTGTGAGTCTCCTGGTAAAAGTGTTAGCTGGGGGGCTAACAGCTCAGGCCTATTAGCCCCTAGCCAAGATAGGCTACCTTTAGCACCCCTTCCATCTACATGACAGACAGCTAGGTGCGCCAATAATAGAGCAGTAGGCAGGTCTGAAGGACGATGGTGAGTTGGGTTGTCAAAAACGTTTCTGGCATTTCTGGAAGAGAAAAATGAGATAAATGCTGTGTGAGGTTGTTTTTTTTTAAAGAATTGACTGTTTTGATATTTTTGGGTTAATTGCATGACCAATAGACACATTTCAGACAGTTACATAAAACCTATAAACAAACCATTTTTTCAATGACCCCTTTAAAATTAAATATCGCTCCTGTGGGGAGACTTGAATAACGAAACCGAATTGCCTTTAATTTCAGTTTATTTCAAGTAACCATTCCACTGTCTGCTCTCATTCCTGAGCAGCGAACAAAGAGGGTGAACACACCAAAGTTCTCTCATTTAAACATTCTCACATCAAACCATTTCCCTCGCGGGGGAAATCACACATCTATCTCAAAATCTCTTTATTCACATTCATTAGCCTTTTATTTACATAACTCCCCCTTCTCTCCTCTTGAGCCTCAGTGGTCAGGAAGTCTTCTGTCCCCTGTCCTCCGCAGGGGGTCCAGGCTCTGTGGCTCCGCACCGCAGGGGGCTGGCTCTCCTTCATCGTGGTTAAATCACATATGCAGTGTCCAACATATACATGTCTCACAACACAGCCATATAACCCCCCCCCCCAAACGATGAAGAACAGACTAATTCCTAAAATTTAATAGCACCTTACTCACTACTGAATAATCAACACCAACATTCAGTCTGTGCGCCGCTTGGGCTTCAGCCGTCTGCCGAATCTGCTGTAAGTTGGCCCCGCCTTGCCTGCGGTGCGTTTCTGCTTCGGTTCTGTTGACTGAGGAAGAGAGTGATTAATTGCCCCCTGTGGAGGCCTGCCTCGTCGAGGCGCCACTGCGACCGGTACAGACACGTCCTTCATGACAAAAGCAGGTTTTAGTCTGTCAATACTGACTGTCTCTTTTCTGTCTCCAAAATCTAGCACAAATTGCTTATCACCTGCCTCCAGCACTCGAAATGGCCCTTCGTAAGGTGGTTTGAGCGTTGCTTTAAGGGCTTCGCGCCTGACAAAAATGAAATCGGCATTTTTCAAAGCCTTGGGGACGAAAACTCGTGGAAAAGCGTGATGAACCGGACCCGGGAGCATGTCTGCCCCCGTGCCGACTAACGGTCCCAGAGCCGAGAGAGGTGGGGGCTCTGGGTGCTCTGGTAAAAACTCGCCCGGCAGCCTCAGAGTTTGTGCGAATACCAGCTCCGCTGGGGAGGCGTCTAAGTCCTCTTTAGGCGCAGAACGCAACCCTAATAAAACCCATGGAAGTTTATTTACCCAATCTGCATCCGTGAGCGACGCTCTGAGTGCTGCCTTCAAAGACCTATGAAAACGCTCGCATAAACCATTGGCCTGAGGGTGGTAAGCCGTAGTGCGGTGAATTTTGGCTCCTAAGCCGTTGGCCATCGCTGACCACAGCTCAGAGATGAATTGCGGTCCTCTATCGGACGTAATGTCCGACGGAACCCCGAAGCGCGCCACCCAAGCCGTTAAAAAAACGCGAGCCACCTCCGCGGCCGTGGTCGTCGCAAGTGGGACCACTTCCGGCCAACGTGTGGTGCGGTCCACCATTGTCAAAAGATACGTGAACCCCTGTGATGCCGGTAGGGGGCCCACAAGGTTGACGTGCACATGGTCGAACCTTCTGGCCGGAATGCGGAACGGTTCTAACGGGGCTCTTGTGTGCCTGTGAATTTTGGCCCGTTGACAGGAAATGCAGGTTTTTGCCCATTCCTTCACGTGCTTGCGCAGGCACGGCCAAACAAACTTTTCCGCCACCAGTTTCACCGACGCGCGCACCCCCCGGGTGCGCCAGTGAGTGGACCGAGTCAAAAACACGGCGGCGCCACGTGGCCGGCACCACCGGACGCGGGCGCCCCGTCGACATGTCGCAGATCAGGGGGGGCATACCGGTTTGTAAACACTTGCTCTCCAGCCTCAACCCTGTTGGTCCAGACTGGAGCGCGCGCACGTCTGCGTCCGCCCCCTGGTCCGCTGCCATGGCTGCGTAATCTATACCCACGTGCACCGGGGCTGCGCGCGCCACCGTGCCGCTCTCCTGCGGCGCGGTCACGGTGGCCCGTTCTGCCTCTGCGCGTGTTGGGGTCATGAACGCGCGTGAGAGACAATCCGCTACTACATTGAATTTGCCCGCGATGTGCCTAATGTCAGTGGTAAATTCCGAGATTGCGGCCAGCTGCCTCTGCTGCCTGCCGGACCACGGATCTGAAATTTTGGCCATGGCATATGTGAGCGGCTTGTGGTCCACATAAGCGGTGAAGCACCGTCCTTCCAGCCAGAACTGGAAATGACGAATAGCCAAATGCCGCGCCAACAGTTCTCTGTCAAACGCGCTGTATTTTCGTTCAGCCGCGCTTAAAGATTTGCTAAAGAAAGCCAAAGGCTGCCAAACTCCGGCTACCTGTTGCTCAATAACGGCCCCTATGGCTAAATTTGAAGCGTCTGTCGTCAGCGCGATACGTGCTGCAGGGTCTGGGTGGGCCAGGAGCGCAGCGTCAGCCAAGGCTTTTTTAACCTCTGTGAACGCGCGCTCCCGCTCCGGGGACCATTCGACCGCCTGGGTCGGTTTTTGTTTTTTGAGCGCGGCATATAACGGTTGCATGATTTGAGCTGCGTGGGGCAGGAATCGGTTATAAAAATTCACCATCCCCAAGAATTCCTGTAGTGATTTGACCGTTTGTGGATGGGGAAAATCCGCTACCGCGCGTACTTTCTCTGGTAACGGAACCGCTCCCTCCGGGGAGACGCGGTGACCCAAAAAATCGATCCGCTCGACGCCGAACTGGCACTTGGCTGGGTTAACTATTAAGCTGTGCTCTCCCAGCCTCCTAAAAACTGCTGTGAGGTGCGTTTCGTGTTCGTCCTCTGAAGTACTCGCGACCAAAATGTTGTCGAGGTACACAAACACGAAAGGGAGATCGCGTAACACGGCATCCATCATCCGCTGAAATGTTTGCGCCGCCCCTTTGAGACCAAACGGCATGCGTAAAAATTCGAAAAGTCTGAACGGGGTTATTACCGCTGTTTTAGGAATGTCCTCCGGTTGGACCGGGACTTGGTGATAGCCGCGAACTAGATCAATCTTTGAAAAAATGCGCGCCCCCGCCAGGTGCACCGAAAAATCCTGAATGTGCGGGATGGGATAACGATCGTGCGCCGTAGCGTTGTTTAGCCTGCGGTAATCCCCGCACGGTCTCCAGGAGCTATCGGCTTTCGGTACCATGTGCAGCGGCGAAGCCCACGGGCTCTTCGACCTACGAACGATGCCCAGCCTCTCCAGGCTGGCGAACTCCTCGCGCGCAATGGCGAGCTTAACTGCATCCAAGCGCCGAGCTTTTGCAAACACGGGAGGACCAGACGTGGGGATAAAATGTTTCACCCCGTGCTTCGCGACCGTCGCTGAAAAAGTGGGCACAGTGAGCGCTGGAAATTGGGTGAGGAGTGTGCGAAACTTACCACCTGCTGTAGCGACGTGGGTCTGTACTGGTGGCGGGGACACTCGAGCTGAACAGGGGAGAGAGTAAAAAGAGAGTGCATTTACCAGCCGTCTATTAGCAAGATCAACTAACAGATTGTGTGAACACAAAAAATCCGCGCCCAACATGTTGAAACTCACCGCCGCTATTACAAAAGTCCATTCATATGTGCGGCCATGTAAGCACAAAGGCAAGGTCCTTCTCCCGTAGGTGTTGATGTTCGAGCCATTTGCCGCTGTAGCTCCGCTACCGTGGGGTCCAGCCACCCGGTCCGCGTATGTTGGGGTGATGAAGCTCACTTGTGCTCCGGTGTCGATGAGGAACTCTCGTCCGGAGTGCGCATCCGTGATGTAGAGCAGCTTGTTGCGTTCTCCGAGGGTCGAAGCTGCTAGCGACCCCCGGTCTTGCCGTTTCCCGAACTCCTGAAGATGCAGGGCGGCACACACCTGCGTGCCTTCTCCGCGAACCTCCGATGGTAAAAGCAGAGATCTTCTCCTCCGCTGTGTCGTGCCCGCGCCTCTGCCGCCGGGCTATTGGCTCCACCTCGTCGCGGCCGTGTTGCCGCCGTCGTCGGCCAGTCTGGTTCTGCCGCCTCTGGCTCCCCGCTGTCTCGGGTCGCCGCTGTGGTTGCTTGCCCGCCGCAGGCGTCCAGGATCCCATCTGCCTCCTGGGCCAGCTCCCGGAACTCCTCCAGGGTGTGACACTTTTTGCCGGCCAGCGTGCTTCTCGCATGCGCCGGGAGGTTGGAGAGGAAGATGAACTGAAAAATGAAATCATCGTTGTCCAACCCTCTCAGCTGTATCATCTCCTCCATCAGGGCGCTCGGCCTGTGTCCACCTTGGTCTAGCAAAGACAGGATCCTCCTCGCCCTCACTTCAGCCGAGGGGGTGAAAAACTTGATGAGGGTGGATTTCAGCTTGCCGTACCTGTCGGTCGCGGGTGGCTGCTCCACCAAGCTTTGCACGCACCGAGCTGTGCTGTTGTCCAGTTTAGCGATGACATGGTGGAACTTAGTGTCATCCACCGTTACTCCTGCGAGCGCGAACTGCGACTCTGCTTGCAGAAACCACGACCGTGGGTTATCCTGCCAGAAATCAGGCAGCTTAACGGCCACTGCGCTCGCCAGCTCTGAGCGCTGTGAGTCCGGGACCCTGAGAATTTCTTCGTTCATTCTCAACGTCGTCAGTCACCAATGTGGGGAGACTTGAATAACGAAACCGAATTGCCTTTAATTTCAGTTTATTTCAAGTAACCATTCCACTGTCTGCTCTCATTCCTGAGCAGCGAACAAAGAGGGTGAACACACCAAAGTTCTCTCATTTAAACATTCTCACATCAAACCATTTCCCTCGCGGGGGAAATCACACATCTATCTCAAAATCTCTTTATTCACATTCATTAGCCTTTTATTTACATAACTCCCCCTTCTCTCCTCTTGAGCCTCAGTGGTCAGGAAGTCTTCTGTCCCCTGTCCTCCGCAGGGGGTCCAGGCTCTGTGGCTCCGCACCGCAGGGGGCTGGCTCTCCTTCATCGTGGTTAAATCACATATGCAGTGTCCAACATATACATGTCTCACAACACAGCCATAGCTCCATATTTTTTTCAGTGTAGATATATTGATAACAAATCTTGTTCCATGTGCCCCTTTTCTTTTGCAGGTTTGAGCCCCTGTCCCTTTAATGGTCTTTGCATGGCCCTGGACATAATAAAAATTGCAAAAATGTAGTTTGGTCTTGACTTTGACTTCCAGTCCTTTATTTCCATCATAGCTCAATCAAAGAGAGATCACACTCTACACCACTGTAAAATATATAAATTCTGTGCTATCACAGAGACAGTCGTAAAATGAAGCATTAAAACAACATGATGACACCTTGTTCTTAAAAGACACTTTATGTTCTTTCAGTGCTTTGTGTTTTTTTCAGTGGGTGTGTCAGCTGCCTTCATTTGGCTTGCTAATCAAACACAAAAAAAAGAAGAGAAAAGGAATGCTGCCTACATCCAAATGCCAATTGCATCATCCTTTCCCATCCCAGTTTGCTTGAGGGTGCTGGGGAATGCCTTTTGATTGACCACAATGTAGCTGCTCTGGCATAGCATAATTTTATCTGCTACCACTGAAAGCTGCTGTCTTTTAAAAAGGGCTGTTTTATTTTTAGCATGTCTATGTTGAAAGGGAAAAGTGTTTTTAGACTACCTAAAAACTTCCGTGTGAAAGCTAACTAGCCAAATCCCCAGTCCCTCATTTCAGGCATTTCTCTATGCTAGTTTAGTATCAGGCCCTGCCCACCCACCTTCCAAACTCTTGATCCCCCCCAACCTACAAATCCTGCAGCTATGCACGGCAAGACAATGCAATTATGAGTAAATGCTCCTAAAACTGAAAGCAGACAGGGATTTTTTCATCGGCTGGCAGAGATCCTATGCCCAGACCTAGATAGACCCACCCATGCAAAAAAAAACAAAACCTAAACCTTCCACCCAAGGCAATCATCTGACACCCAGACTCTGATCATGAGCTCAAGGAGCACTGTCAGTCTAACATGTGGTCAGAGGGAATGTGTGTTTGACCACAGTATGTGAACTGACATATTCCTCAGTTTAACATGTGACTCCAGAAGATAAACATTTGAGAGCTATTGAATACATTTTCCACACAAATCTGTCCCCGGTAGGCCATCTTTGTCATCAATTACAAAAAAGTCAGATAGTTTATTTAAAAAAAAAAAAAAGATATTCTGAAGGGTTTTGGATTTCAGATGATTTTTAAAAATTAATTTTAATCTTACACAGATGTGATTAAGCATCCAGTAATCAGTCCCTGCAGGATTTCGTGGGATGCTTTTATGATTGTTGCGGGCCAAAAAGCCTGAATTCGTGGGAGCTTTTTTAAAAAGTTGCGATAAAAGTTATAATGTTTTTAGAGTGTTTATTGCACTAAAAGTTGTGGGAAGAATTCCAAATGTTAAAGCAGATGCTTTTTCCAGTTTACTGCAGTGATATTCTATATAACAATACAAGAAAAGCACAGGATTGTCAAAAATTTCCTATTATAGTGATTTGTAAATTAAGCAGGAACTTCTGCTATACAGAAAAACTCTTCTGTGCAACAGCAAATACCAACAATTAACACAATATCCATTACAACAGCTAAATTGCACTGAATGCATGTTAAAGAGTAGGGATTTGGAAATTATTGGCAGCACCTTCATTTGAAAACTCCCTATGGTTCCCAACCACTCGGGACCGAGCAGAGAGGAAAAAATAAATAATTTATTTATTCTGTTGCTCTGTATTGGCTACTGGAATCTGTGTTTTTCTGAAAAAAAATACAGAGAATATTCTCTCTCTTTCCATTCCTACCTGTTTGTCTGCTGCATATCAACCTTCACACACACACATCTTTCATTTACAGTAGGAGATGGGGTGGGGGGGGGGTGTGTCTGTCCACACCAGAGATTCACAGTTTTAAAGCTCATTGACCGAATGTAGCAATGATTTTACCTCTAAAGATGTATAAATGTTCAAACGCTCGCTGTAGTGTAATGGACTCTCCTCACACGTGCTCCCACGACGGGGATCTTTTGGACAGGCGCATGTTTTTCAACACAAACCCGGCGCTTCGTACATACGGTCAGGACGGAGACGTGGCGAGGTGTCTACAGGCAGGCTGGGGGAGACGGAGGAAGAGACGGTGTTGAAAATCTCGCGGGTGAGTGTTTTTTTTTTTTTAAATCACACACTCTGTTTGCTGATGTGTTCCGTTACTCACTGTAAACTATAAACTCACTACTCACCGTAAACACGGAAGTGAACTCGGTGCAGCGATGCATTTGATTGGTTAGACTGAGCGTTTCAGCGTTAGTTAGACAAATTTGATTGGTGAAATTGGCCGAAGTTGACGAGGATTGGCCAAAATTGTGGAAAAGTTGCGGTAATTGGACAAAGTTGCAAGGTCGCACAATAGTTGCGCTGATTGGCTGATTTTGCGTGAATTGGTGCCATCGCAACATCTCAAAATCCTGGAGGGTCTGAGTAATTCATTAATTTAAAACTATACAGAAAACAGGTGGACTCACGCAGGTATCCATGAGATTGGAAAGGGCCACCAGGGTGACCTCCATGACGATGAGAAGATGATATTGTCAAGCAATTCAGGCCAGTATGGAGAAGAAGGGTGAGAATGGGAGTGGAACTGAAGCACATTGTGGCAAGCAATGTGGAAAACATCAGATGTCCTGGACAATCCAGCAAATCCATTGAAAAATATATTGGTTTCCTAAAATTGCTCAAATTAATTTTCTAGATAATAATGTCTAAATGGGACAGATTATGAAATTTTCAAAAGGTCTCATTCAGTGAGCCAGTGAGATCTGCCTATATTATACTGTTAGACATGGCTGTAGTTTCTACAATTACATACCATTTTTCACCCAGTATGATACTGTAAAACATTTTTCCAGGGAGTTACTGTAATTTCTGTTGCATTTTGGGAATTTTTGTTGAATTCAGCTGTTACTTCCAGTCACTTACTGTACATTACTGTACTTTTTGAAAATACAGTTTCTTACTGTATTTAGCCTACTGTAATGGCTTTGGCGTTTACCTCAGACAGAAGCACATCAACAAGTGGAATGAGCAGATCTGTCCTGATTGACTCCTTATTTGTACTCACCTGTCTTTGAACCATTGGCGTGTAGATGTTGTGCCCTTCAAACCTAGAGCTTGGTGTGACCTGACGCCTGGGGAGGTCTGAAGATGCAACACTAACGTCACATTGCTCACCAAGGGTGAGCGCATTTTCCCAAATCTCATTCAAGTACGATCCCTCTCAATAACTATTCATTGTGTTAACAAGAAAATTAATACGGTTTGCAGCTGTGCCTTAATTAAGTTGTGGGAACTACAAAATATCTAACCAATGTTTTATCACACCAAAAACACCAGCTGGTGAATATTATGAGGAGGACAGCAAACTTTAGCTCTCTCTAGAGACATCTTGCTTCCATGGCTCTGTCACCATTTCTCTCTAAAGATATTTCTTTCAGTAGTCTGTCCTTCACTGTCTTGCATGCATGATACCAACATGCCCAGTGTGTTTCTGTCAGTCTTTGTAATTCCCTTGTTGCTCCTTGAAACATATCCTTCTGTACCTCCAGCCACCTTTGGTACATGACCCTATTTACAAATACAGTGGCGAACAAAATTAGAGAACAATGTATTAATACTTGAATTATTCTGAAGTATTGTAATTCTTTATTGTTCAGGATTTTACAGAATTTTTGCATGTCGGGTGGCATCTCGGGGCGCCTGTGGTGGTCTGCTGATTGGTCGCTCAGGTGGACGCCGGGAGTGGGGGTCTGCTTCTGTGGCCTGCGCTGGTGGTCTCCCTGGTCACTGCTGGGCACTGGTGCCTGTTCAGGCTCGCTGCATCTGCTTCGCAGCCGCCTTATGAAACAAGGGTGAATGAGGGGCGAGTTTGAATGGGTACAGGAGTGAGAGAAAATGGGCCGGTCTGGGTGAGAGAGAGGGAGTTAGTGCATACAGTAGGGGTGAGGGGTGTGTCTGCGAGTCGGGAGGTGCTGGGTTAAAGGGGGTAGCGCCTCTCAGCAATGTGGGCTCCCCTGGCTGGGGGGACTTCTTTGGGCATGGGGCTCCCTGGGGCGTGCGACAGAGGCGATGGGGTGGGCCCCCTGTGGGGGTGCCTGGGGGTGCTTGCACTGGGGGGCCGCGGGCCGGTCTCCACCCCAGGGGGTTGGGTCGCTGGCCTCCTGGTGCCTGGGGCCCAGGGACCGGCGTTGGCCCCGCTGGTGGGTGGGTGGGGGGGGGGGTCGGACAGGTCCGGGGGTGTGGGCTCGCTGCACCAGCCACCAAGCAGCCTGGCCTCACTTGATCGTCCCTCTGGGGGCGGATGCCTGGCTTTCCTGGGGCTTGCTGACCTCGGATGTTTGTGCCCTGTGGGGGCTGGTGGCGCTGCCTTGCCTGCTCGGGGTTCCCGGGGGGAGAGCTGCTGCGACCGGCCCTCCACTTCATTTGTTTCCTGACAAACCACTCACATGCACACACTTATTTTGTGTGCGTTCTCATATATATGCACACAGACATACACGCACAAGTGTCTCTCCTTTAACAGGTGTGGAAACCAGACTCGTGTTGAGACATCTTTGGTGGAAGAAGCAGTTTGTCTTTTGTTTGTTTTAGTTGTTGGTTTGTTTATTTTTTTGTCTGTTCTCCTCCCTTTTCTTTCCCCCTCCACACACTTCCTTTCCCTCTTCCCCATCCTGTTGGGTCTTCCATGCGTAAAATATTTAAAATAAAGTATTAAAAGTTATTACAGGAGGAGTTCACAACAATATACAATACACAGTTAGGTACTGTATAAGCTCCTCTTGGCAAAGTAAATCTGTTTTGGCACAATAAGGGTGACAGATCCCTGTTCTGTTTGCCTAGCTGCCTGAAATTTTTTATTTAAAAAATAAAAGAATTTTACAGAATATCACCTGTGGCTATACTACTGCTGTACTAGCATGTTTTTTTTAATAACCAAGGTACTTAAACATAAACATTTATTTTGTAAAACAAAACAAAAAAGCAAAAAAACAAAACAATGAGCAAAATTAGAGAACAGTAACCACTGTGTCAAAAGAGAAGATTTAAACAATGTTTTTTTTATAGGGCTATAGGATTAAAAAAGTTAATAGGAAGTGTAGAGGCCCTTGCTTTGAATGACTTCAGCACATCTGCGCCTACAGGACATCACTAGTTTCTCACACTGCTCTGGTTTGATCTTGGTTCATTCTTCTTGCAGTGTCTTCCACAGTTCAGTACCTGTAGTGGGTCTCTTAAGCTGGATTTATGCTGCACCTCCGCTGTCTGCGTCCGGTCGATCACAAGGCTTGTGCTATGAAATTTACGTCATCATTTCCAGTCCGCTAGTGTCCACAGAGCTCTTCTGCGGACAACCGCGTGCAGCCCAAATTTTCTGACCATGCGACCTGCCTAATGTCTGCCCGCGTTGATTGCGCATGCGCAAGATTGAACATCCCATTCATGAGGTGGCACTGTTGACACAGCATATGAAGTCAAAGTAGACGAAGACGATGAAGAGGAAGTGGAAGAGGAGAATAAACATACATGAATCGTTTTGCAGCAGCAGCAGCTTGAGCAGAGAAGAGCCCTGAAAAACAGTAATTCATCTTTTTTCTTGAAACAGTGCCATTGTTGTTGCTACAAAAAATGTGCTTCCCTTTCGCGTTTATAGCTGGTAAACAAACTGGTGTGTTAGCGCATTTGCGCTACCCATAGGGCTGGGGCGAAACTACAAATATCAGTTTTGAGCATGCATCAACTGCTTGGCCTGGTAGATGAAAAAATGTGAAATATATACATAGTCACGTGCGTGCTGGCCTCGTCCAAAATGGATGCGGACCAAAGTGGACCAGAGAGGAAATGCAGCATGAATCCAGCTTTAGCCATTACTTTCTCACCAAGGGTTTTCCAGACATTCTCTATGGGGTTTAGATCTGGACTCCGGGGTGGCTATTTCATTGTTATTAGATTTAAGGAACTGTTTAACCTGTTTTGAAGTGTGACAGGGGGCATTGTCTTGCATGAAAATTGTGGGCCATTTGGGAGACAATTGCAGTGAAGGATTACATGTTGCTGAAGGAGGTTCCCATAAACATTTGCATTCACCCTGCCATGTAGCTGTACAAGAGGCCCAACTCCTGCTGCAGAAAACATCCCCCAAACTATGACACTTCCTCCTCCAAGTTTAAATGACATTTTTGCACACTTTGGGTTCAGTCTTTCCCCATGTTGTTTCTCATCAGACCCAAATAAATTGAACTTACTCTCATCACTAAAATGCACTCTGGCCACATAACATGCTCCTCAGCAAAAGCAAGTCTAGCCTTTTTTTTTTTTTTTTCCTTTCTACTGAATGAGAGGTTTGGTCACTGCAGAGCAAGCTTTGAGACTAAATTGTCTTTGGCACTGTGTGCTGAGACAGATCCTTACCCTGTTCTGCAGTGAACTGGCTAGCAATTCCAGCTGCAGTGTTGAACCGAATCCCCACTGAGAGTCTTTGCATAATCCTGTCCCCCAAACCAGAGCAGTGTGAGAAACTAGTGATGTCCTGTGGGCGCAGGTGTGCTGAAGTCATTCAAAACAAGGGCCTCTACACTTCCTATGAATTTTTGCAGAAGAGAGAAAAATATCCAGCTTCATTGAAGCTTTTTACACCATCAACCAACACTAAATTTAAGCAATGTGCATTAAAATTCACTTAAAAACTAAAGGAGCGTTGTGGAGAATGTGGGAAATGAGGAGGCCAGTTTACGGACAGACAAAGTTTATTAACACTCTCACATCATTCTTACACAGAAAAGCATGAAAACATTCAGGCACGGTTCTACTTTATATCTCCACCGCTCATCTCACATCTGCATGACATTCCACATCACACTGTATGACATCCAACATCACAATACATTCACCCTTAAACTCCCCGTCCACTGTTTACCCTCTGCTCCCTGACTGAGACGCTGTCTGACTCACTCAAGTCTCTACACTCTACAATATGCATTTGTGTCTGCTACAGCGTCTGATTTAGTGTATGCTTGCTCATCTGTGTTCTGTCCATTCAAAAGCCTGCCCAGCTAGGTGGTTCCTGTAGTTGAAGTCATACGTATGTCTGCAGTATTTCTAATATTTTCTGGGAAAGTGATGGAGCATCCAGCCACCCTGCTGTTTTCAAAAGTGAGGAAACTTTCAGATACTGACACATTGTAATAACTAATTACAAAGGACATCTGTTCCTTCTTACAGTACCAAGGAGCAGATCTCTTTGGTCTTAAAAGCCTCACTCTGACCTACTTCAGTAATTATTGAGGTAGGGACAATTTTAGTCAGGCAATCAATCGTTTAATTTGTGTGTTATGCCCTAGGTATGTTGCATTTTTTTACTTGTCATTTTTCTTTTGATAGTTTCATCATGCTTAGCCATTAGTTCCATAATCAACAGAAAATTCCCTCTTCACCCTTACCCATTTGTTATACTTTGCATTCAAGGAGGCAGAGAGAGAGAGCATTTACTTGAAGTCAATTTTACATAGTCTGCCCATTCCAACATGGCATTAGGGTGTGCTTCTGAATTCTTATGGCCTCAAAATCCTCCATTTTTGAATGTTGCCTTTTTTCCAGTTTTAGAACCTGTCTTCAGATGTAAATATTGAATCAACTGAAGAGAGGATACAGAAGTGCCAACAGGCAAAATAGTATTCAGAGTCCTGGTTTTGTGAGTATTCTCGCCTTTGTACCTAATGTACTAGTCTTTCAAGAAACTTTGTCTCCTATCCCCCTGCAGTGTATAAGGAAAAAACTTGAGATCTAGTTGTATGGGTTCCTCTGCTCTTGACAGATATACTGTATCTAGAATGAAACAACAAAAGGTTAAATCAGTCATTCTAGTTTTATAACATTGCTACTGCTACTACAACTACTGCTAAAACTAATATGACTACATAGCTCCTCCCTATACTAAATACATTTGTAATTTAGACAGCTGTATTCATGCAGGACAGTCTCATGATCTGGACATGGTGTCATATGCAGGTGAGCGCTCACCCTTCCCATCCTGTTGAACTTTCCCCTAGCTCCGCAGGCAATCAGCTCACCTGCGGGATTGGACACATCTGCCGCCTCTTCCTGGCCAGTGCTTATAAGGACCATCAAGTAAAACCTTCAGCACTGGCTCATTGGAGTAACTGCCTGCTTCCGCGAATAAGTGTTTAGGTTTTGTTGAGAGAGAAATAATTCTCACGTTTCCTCTCCTCTTCTCCTCTTCAGGTTGCTGCCATATGTGCGGTGTGCTTCCGGGGATTGTTGTGTGCTCACCTGCTCCATCATCCTCACCCCGCCTCAGCTTCCTCACTCCACCCAGTCAGACCACTCTCAACTTACCCTCGACCAGCTTCATCCCGTTGGTTCGTCTATTCCTGTTGGTGCTCTGTCGGGTTCTCTGTTCGATTCATGTAAGTTGCCTATTTGGTTTCCCATATCATCATCTCCCAGCTCTCATTAATCACTCTTGTCCTCCACACAGGCTCCGTCTTCCTCTGGTGAGTGACATTTTTTCTACAAGAGCTTCTCTTTTGGAATTTATCAATAAACCGTTTAAACTTGCTTCTCTGTGTGTTGAGTTTTTTCTCTGGTGTTGCTCCCTGCACGTGAGCTGTTCCTTCTATCAATATGACACATGGTCATTGACCATGTCAACGCCTTTGGGTGTTATTTTGACCCACTGTGCTATTATTCTTCTGTTTTTGTTGATATTATGTTTATTCATAGTTTCTAGTTTAGTCCCTATGTTGTAAAGTTCCCTTGCTGTTTTTTCCCCTACCTATTGACCATTTGCTGTGACGTCACACCTTTTGTTTACGCCGCCATCTTGGACGGCGGAAGCGAGTGGACGGCGCTTTCAGCAGCTGTTCAGCGGTGTACCAGATCTCGATATATTTACCTGATTTCAACCTACGTCTTTGTTTTATTTTATGTTGGCATTGAATTAGACTATGTTGTTTCACTGCTGTGCCTTTGGGTGTACAAATCGCCAGAAAAAGGGATCCAACTTGAAGTTTTACCGGCTCCCAGCTGACGAAGACAGGCGCAGGAGGTGGGTGGCAGCGCTGAAGAGGAAAGATTGCATAGCCGCCTTACTCGCGGCTATGCAATCAACATTTTATGTGATGCACGCAATGAAATAACCTGAAAATTATATATAACAATTAAATTTATTACTTAAGTCATGATATATTTTACATGCAATAGCTAAGCTAGTTGTACAACAAAGAAATATTATATTCTATTTGGCCAATACATTTTATTATTTTTAGTAAACCTCAGGTGATGATACAACCACAATCTACATGCCACACACACTTAGTTCTTCAGATTTTTCTGACTCCTTGAAATTGCTCTACAATCTGGACAGCACCACTTTTTCTTTGGAACATTTTTCAACCTGAGACACTGTACATGGAACTGACCAATTTGACAAAAGCCAGACTCACAGGTTACAATAGATGCATTACCACAGGTTTTTCTGCAGTAGCAAATGACACTAGTATTATCACCTTTTGGGGTTTCTTTTGTCTTACAGGATATATGAAACAAATTTGGATTTTTGGTATACCATTTGGCGAGTAGTTCTGGTAAAATGACAGACCTGTGATATTTAGCAACAAGTTGAACTTTCTCATTAAAAAAGAGGTCATCAAACTCAATTCTTTGAACATTACAACCTTTTTGAGTCCAGAAAACAAAGTCACAGTAAGAAAGTTCTGTGACACCCAGTTGAGCTTGGATTTGGTAGAAATATTTATGAGATGGTTTCAGCTTGATGTCGCCATCACTGTTGCTTGCACAAAACTGAGGGTCTTCCACCGCTTCCTCTAAAGCCTGATTCCTCTTACAGAAAGGACATTTCACCTCCACCAGACCCTCCCCACAGCAGCTACAGGAGACAAATCCATCCGGAGAGGCACCCATAAAGGGGAAGCGCTGACTGAGGACTAGTCCAGCATCACACACTAGTAGATCCTGGTGCTGAGAAGACCTGATTTCTTCATACTGATCACGGGCCACTTTCTCATGGTCGCATCCCCATCTGTAAACAAATCGGCAAAATTATTGACAGAGTACAAAAAAAAATGTACCAGTATTCCTTAAAACCAATATAGAACTATTTTCTGAAAGAAATCTGAATATTTTACATAGCACAATGAAATGACAATTTTTTTAGAATTATGTCTTCTTTACAATTTAAATGTTGTCAGTTTCCATGATCAACCAACTTAGTACTCAATGATTCAATACAGCACCAAAAGTAGCTTACAGTAAGTAGCTAAGCATAGCAGGATAAAAAGAGATGATTACCGGTAAAAAAACAATTCAGGAATTGCATGCAGCCTTGGCGGAGGTTTGTGCTCTCCGAGTGCTTTTCTAGTCTCTTACTTTGTTGCTTTACTGGTAAAACTAACTGGGTAGCATATCTTGTTCAGCAGGCTTCTCGAAGGAGCGTCAAGATGAGTCTGTGCAGCTTCTTTGAAGATGGATGCCGTTATTCTGCCAACTCGCTGCTGATGCCACAACACACACTTGTTCTGCGATCTGGTAGTTTCTTCAACAAATTTTACCTGCAGAAGAAACAATGTCTTATATAACTAACCTAAATTTTCCTGCATAGATATTATGACGTCCCACATAATGATTATGTAGCATTTAATAGACTGTAAAGCACTTTAAAAGTTGTTATTTTTAGAAATAAATTTTAAAACATTTGCAGAAAAATTACCTGCTCAGGAGTGACTTTCAGAAGTTGTTGTACCTGTTCACATCTATTCAACAGCTGCTCAAAGGTAAGCTGAAGACAATCAGGACTAAAAAGGGTATCCAGAGAAGCAGGACAATCATTGTGGGCCACCTGCAAATATAATTAGATTTTCTTTTCAACTGACATGTGTAGTTATACAGTTGTGGAACACTGCATATTTAGTTCTGTTCATCAGTCTTCATTCATTTTCGATTATACATTAGACATGATGCCATTTTCATTCATCTAAAAAATCAAGGAAAAAAATTGTACCAAAGCTATTAACCTGTGGAATGTACTCCTGATTATAAGGCTCAACCAGAGATAGTATAGCACACCATTTGCCTGTCATTCTAGAAGTTTGATGCAGCCTTTGATACAATGCTCGGTGATCATCATCTGATAGAGGGGCAATGGGCTTGCTTTCCCTTTTACGGGGAATATGTTTTTTTTTCTGCATTGACATCCGTTGTTTTGGTTTGGGTTTTGAAAAATCGATATTACGCAATGCAGCAAAAGGAAGCTTCAAGTTTGCTGTTGGTGTATTCCAGGCGCAGGGAACATCAGTGCAAGTCTGGCCTTGGGACAGGCGGACAGCACACTCAACAGCAAACAACACAGCTGCAACATGTGAACAAGTCTCTCCTAACCCTGCCATACAAGTACAGTGTGAAGACAATATGACACCATCTTGATTCATGATCACCCAGGGTTTCAGTGGGGGGTCCGACATCTTCTGGGAGTGATGTACCTGTAGTGGATAAATATTCTTATAATTAATATGTGGGTATGATGACTTTTTATCTGGATATAAGTCTTTCTTGTATAGACTGAACAATAAAATTTGTAATATATCTAATAGTGTTGGGAGTTGTTTATCGAGTATTCTATTGATAAGACAAGTATTTAAAAATCCTTTTACAGAATATATAGATCTATAAAAATATTTAATTATTTTTTAATTTAATTGAGATACTATATATACAGCTAATAATAATAATAATACAGTGGTACCTCTACTTACGAATTTAATTCGTTCCGGAAGAATTCTTGTAACGTGAAAAATTCGTAAGTAGAGGCGCGTTTTACATGTAAATGCCGTAATCCGTTCCAAGCCCCCAAAATTCGGGCATAAATTTTTTATAAATTGTAAAAACGCATCAAAACATGTAACAAATACATGTTACAATTAGATTACTGCACAATAAACATAAAATGAGAGTTTAAAATGAGAGAAAGAATAATAAAAGAGAAAGAATAATAAAAATTATGTTCATTTACCCTTTAACTGCTATCGTCGTCGACGTCGTCACCCTTTGCCTTCTTTGGTTCATGTTCTGATCCAAGGACGTTTGCTTTTGTCGGCTTGTAAGTGCTTCGTTTTGTTTTAATACCGTGCTGATCGTTGATGTATTATGGCCATATTCTTTGGTGAGATCAACCAAACGCATCCAAACGCAAGATGCATCCCCTTTTCATACCTTTCGATTATCTCCTTTCTTTGTTTGTATGGACAAAAAAACTCTCTTCTTTTCTCCTTTTCCACTTATCTCCGTCACTTTCTTGGGGCCCATAGCGAATAAATGTTAATTCTGTACTGTACACACACGTAAAACTTTCACCTTGTTCTTAATAAAGTTTTGAAAAAAAAAAAACTTTGTGGCCAATGGGATACCAGGAAGATGCTAGGCGATAGCCAATGGCAGAGCAGCTACAGGTATGTTTACGTTCGGTAAACTACGGAAGCTGTGAGGAGCGCGTACTTTTTTGCCTTTCGTATCCTGAAATTTCGTTCGTAACTAGAGGCAATATTTTCCCGTTGAGGCGTCTCGTAACCTGAAAATTCCGTATGTAGAGACGTTCGTAAGTAGAGGTACCACTGTACTAATAATAATTGAATATTTTATAAAATTTTAATAATTTATCACTTAATAGATTCTATATAACATGACAAATCTATACAGTAGGGGAGAGAATAGAGTCTGAATTTTGGAAAAAATAAAGGAAAAATACCTGAGCCGTCACGACATAGTGGACCGTTGAAGTGATGACTGGGGATATCAGCACATTTCTCACAAGCCCAGCAACAAAATAACTATAAGCGTCCAAACTTTTGTAGGCTTTCAGAGACTCTCCAGTGTACCTAGACGGTGTGTTGACCAGGTAGTTGTAGATGTCCATATAGCGTACGTCAGGTTTGGGGCAAAAATCTATGAAACTGGTGAATTTTTCAAGCGACAAGTTGTAAGGGTCCACGCCGATAACACTGATCTTTTCCATGTACCGGTCACGATGTTTTTTATCTAGTAGTTGCGCTACATCGGACAAAGCCGGCACATCTGACTGAGCGGACGCCATGTTGAAACGCACTCGCACAGCTAGCACAACAGCCATGTTTATATCGACACAAGTAACTGAATTAAAAGCCTGATCGGAATAAAAATGCTTCATTAATTAATTAAACACACAGAGAAAAAAATATATTCTTTTCCCCCCAGTTGTGCCCAAATTTTTGCGTAAGACTACATTTCATTATTTCATTTTCATCCTTACTTTTTGACCCAGGGGCAGTTTGAGTAACTCCAGTGTCCTGGAGTCCTTCCCAGGCTTGGTCGTCAACCTCTGTGCCTACTGTAGCTGCCTGTTCTTTGCTGTTTTTCATCACTGATATTCCATGTTGCAGTCATGATCTGGCCAACCCGATCTCAGTAAAAAAACGTAATTAATCAGTCTTTTCCACCCCTCTAAAACTGTCTGTTAAACCAAAATATAATGTGCCTGGGGATGTATTTACAAGCCGAATCCATGCCTTCTTGTGCAAAACAGTCCTTAACAGTCCTCACCGTGCAAGCGCAGGACAACACTTTTACTTTGGCTTCCCAATGCTTATTCGGAGGGTGGTGGATGGTTATGTACATGGACTTTCAAGCAATGACACCAAAAACACATGGGTTTGAGTCACACTTTTTGCTTTCTTTTTTCTCCTTGGTTTGTTTTTCACTCACTAATGAAAGGTTAGATTTATCCATCACCTCCTGTGAGATTAGGGTTAGGGCTTATTGTTAGGATAAGTCGTTAGATGGTGAAAGACAATAAAAGTGACAGGAACAGAGACTGGCAAATGTTAAGGTGCCGGTAGATGAGTTTCTTAAAGCTGTAAATGCCACGTATCCACTGCACGTCAAAAATATTTTTCTTGTGTCAATGTACATTTTCTCTGAGTGACAAAATGTGCAATTTTGTGGTATATATTACTCATATATTCCATACCTACATATGTTAGAGCACGTGGAAATGTTTGGTGACAGCATATGTAAGGAACTTCACACCTCGGAAAGGACAAAGGAATCTCACCCGCCGTGTGAAGATCAAAGACGTCCCAGGACGTGGCGGCGGAGACGGACTAGACACCTTCGCCCCCCAAGGCGAGGAGAGGAATTCCCATCACCTCCCAAGACGAAGAGAGGAGATAACAGAACAATGGGGGGATTAAGATAACGGGGGATGTCAGCTTGTGTAATGCATGTCTTTGATGTGTGCCTGTATTTAACCAGCGAGCTGGGCAGAAATCTTTCTCTTTGCCTTCTGCCAAGCTCTGCACCAGATGAGACAAGATAGAAGAGCTGTTCATTAAAGACTCTGTTTTTAATACAAAATCGCCTCATCATTTCCAGCTCCTCTACACTGGTGACATTGACGCAAGTATGGACCGGAGGCGTTCTTCAGGCGACTCATCTGTGGCGACTCTGGCATACGCCAGCAACGACGCAGACGGGGGAACAAGCGGACAGCTGTTTCCCCCGGCAGAGGGTACCGAGAGAGCTCAACCGAGCTCCAGCACCGCCGTGAGAGCCAAGGCAAGGCACTCTCACCCGGCGGGCACAACAGTGATGATGTGCACGAACGCCGTCGCTGTCAAACTGCCAGATTTCTGGTGAGAAGACCCGGCCTCTTGGTTTCAACAAGCTGAAGCCCAGTTCATACTGGCGGGCATCACGGCAGACGATACTAAATTCTACCATATCGTCTCCAAACTCGACTCCGCCACTTCGAGGTGTGTGCGGAGCTTGATCCAGCGACCACCGGCCCAGGACAAGTATGAGACACTCAAGGCGACCATCGTGACGAATTACGTCCCGTCAGCGGAGGAAAGAGCCGAGAAGATCCTGGCGGTCTACGGCCACAGAGGGGGCAATCCAAAGACCCTCATGGAGGATTTGCTGCAGCTCAAGGAGGAGGACAATGATAATTTCCTCTTCCAATTTATTTTCCTCAGCACGCTACCACCACACATGAGAGGGACACTCGCCAGTATGAAGTGCAACAATCATCAGGACTTCCGCACACTGGCCAACGAGGCTTATCGGCTCGTCAACGCCTGCAGGGAACTGACACCCACAGCGGCATCTGCAGACCTCAAAACTGACGCCCCGAGCCTTGGAGAGCCACAACCCACGGAGCAGACTCAACCCACGGTGACAGCGGCGCGGCCCAAGCGCAACAAACAGAATGACGTCTGTTATTATCACCACCGCTTCGCCGAGAAAGCCCTAAAATGTGTTCCCCCCTGCAAGTTTACGATGTCGGGAAACGCCAAAGCCGAGGGCCGTTAACAGCAGCGGTTCTCGGTGAGAAAAATAAGCTGTTACACGTGACGGATGGACACACAGGCAAGCAGTTCCTCATCGACACGGGAGCTCAGCTGAGTTTCGTCATGCCCTCCCACGCAGATCGAGCCATGGGCACCCGGGGCAACGGAGCAGTGGCAGCCAACGGCTCTGACATCGACACGTTCGGGGAAAAGAGCCTGCACCTCCTCATTCACGGCCGCAGCTACAGATGGACATTTGTTGTAGCGGCGGTGAGTTTTAACTTGTTAGGTGCAGATTTTCTGTGTGCACACGGGTTATTAGTGGATCTAGCAAATAGGCGCCTGGTTAATGCACTATCTTTTGCTTCTATTCCATGCTCAGCTCGAGTCTCTCCACCACCTGTGCAGGCCAATGTCACCACGGCAGGAGGTAAGTTTGAGCAACTCCTCACCCAATTTCCAGCACTCACAACCCCCAAATTCTCAGCCACTGTAGCCAAACACGGGGTTAAACACTTCATTCCAACAACGGGACCTCCCGTTTTTGCCAAAGCTCGCCGCTTAGACGCGGCCAAGCTCAACATATCAAGGGACGAGTTTGCAGCTCTCGAAAAATTGGGCATTGTTAGACGCTCGAAGAGCCCTTGGGCTTCACCACTTCACATGGTTCCGAAATCCGACGGTTCTTGGAGACCGTGCGGAGATTACCGCAGATTAAACAACGCTACAGCGCATGACCGCTACCCCATCCCTCACATACAGGACTTTTCACTGCATTTAGCGGGTGCGCGCATTTTTTCAAAGATAGACTTAGTCCGCGGTTATCACCAAGTCCCAGTCCGAGCTGAAGACATTCCTAAAACAGCGGTTATAACCCCTTTCGGCCTTTTTGAATTCCTGCGAATGCCATTCGGCCTCAAAGGCGCTGCTCAAACTTTTCAACGTATGATGGACGCAGTCCTACGCGACCTCCCCTTTGTTTTCGTCTACCTCGACGACATGCTGGTAGCCAGCTCATCCAAGGAAGAGCATGAGCAGCACCTCACTACCGTTTTTCAGAGGCTAGAAGAGCACGGACTAATAATTAATCCAGCCAAATGCAAATTCGGCGTATCGCAAATTGATTTTTTGGGACATAGAGTCTCCCCGAAAGGGGCAGTTCCGCTTCCAGACAAAGTTCATGAGATAGAAGGTTTTCCACGGCCCCAAATGGTCAAATCGCTACAGGAATTTTTGGGGATGGTTAATTTTTACAACCGTTTCCTCCCCCATGCAGCTCAGCTCATGCAGCCCCTGTATGACGCGCTCAGAAAAAAGAAAGCTTCCAACGCGGTCGAATGGACCCCGGAGCGCGAACGCGCTTTCGCGTAAGTAAAAAACGCCCTAGCTAACGCCACAATGTTAGTCCACCCAGATCCCTCGGCCCGCATTGCTCTAACCACAGATGCTTCAGACCTGGCCATAGGGGCAGTTGTAGAACAACTTGTCAGCGGGGTCTGGCAACCTTTAGCATTCTTTAGCAAATTGCTAAACCCGACGGAACACAAATACAGCACTTTTGACAGGGAGCTGCTGGCGCTCCATTTGTCCATCCGCCACTTCCAGTTTTGGTTAGAAGGGCGGAGTTTCACGGCTTTTGTGGACCATAAACCGCTCACTTTTGCTATGGCTAAAATTTCAGAACCATGGTCGGGCAGACAACAAAGACAGCTAGCTGCGATTTCAGAGTTCACCACAGACATTCGACATGTAGCCGGCAAAATTAACGTAGTAGCGGACTGTCTCTCTCATGCTGTGGCACCACCAGAGCACGAGGAGACAGATTACACTGCCTCAGCAGCGGAACTCTTCACTAACGCAGACACATACGCAGCACCTATCCATGAAGGGATAGATTATGCAGCCATGGCGGAAGAACAAGACAGTGATGCAGACGTGCGCGCGCTCCTGTCTGGACCAACAGGGTTAAGGCTGGAGAAAAAAGGGTTGCGCGACGGCGTGCCCCCCCCCCCAATATGCGATGTTTCAACCGGCCGACCTCGCCCGTTAGTACCAGCTGCTTGGCGCCGCCGCATTTTCGACGCAATTCACTCCCTCGCGCACCCAGGTGTGCGCGCCTCGGTTAAAATGGTCGCCGAAAAGTTTGTGTGGCCAGGCCTGCGCAAAAACGTAAAAGAATGGGCAAAAACTTGCATTCCTTGTCAACGCGCCAAAATACACAGACACACAAAAGCCCCTCTGGAGCCTTTTCCAATCCCTGCTAGAAGGTTCGACCACATTCATGTCGACCTCGTGGGGCCACTACCTTCCTCCCAAGGTTTCACACACCTGCTAACAATGATAGACCGCACCACGCGCTGGCCAGAGGCAGTCCCTCTAGCGGCAACTACAGCGGAGGAAGTCGCTCGCGTTTTTCTAACAAATTGGGTGGCACGTTTCGGCGTCCCATCAGACATCACGTCAGATAGGGGGCCTCAATTTGTCTCAGAGCTCTGGTCAGCCATGTCCAACAGTTTAGGGGCAACAATTCATCGCACCACCGCTTATCACCCTCAGGCTAAAGGGTTATGCGAGCGTTTTCACAGGTCCTTAAAGGCCGCCCTCAGAGCCTCATTAACGGACACAAATTAGGTAAATAAACTTCCCTGGGTTTTATTGGGGTTGCGTGCAGCACCTAAAGAGGATTTAGATGCTTCCCCTGCAGAATTAGTCTTTGCTCAGCCTATCAGACTCCCAGGTGAATTTTTACCGGAGAACCCGGAACCAGGGCACCTCCCAGTCCCAAGGTTTTTAGGCAGTAACGGACCGGACTCTCTCCACGGTCCAGCTCATCACTCCTTTCCACGAGTTTTTGTTCCTCAAACTTTAAAAAACGCCGAGTTTGTTTTTGTTAAGCATGAAGCTCTAAAACCAACGTTACGCCCAGTATACGATGGCCCGTACAGAGTGCTGGAAAATGGTGACAAACACTTTGTGCTTGATTATGGGGATAGAAATGAAACGGTCAGCATTGACAGACTCAAACCTGCCTTCTTGTTGAGAGACAAACCTGCACAGTTGGCACGAGCACCTCGACGAGGTAGACCCCCCAAGGGAAAAGTCTCAGCCCCCAGGCAGGGAACAAATAATCTCTCTCCTTCCCACACTGCAGATTCCTCACAAGAAGGTCCCAGCAGGACGCCTAAACCAACCTACAGCAGTTTTGGGAGAAGATTAAAACCCAGACAGCACAGGGACTGATACCAACCACTCCGCAATTATTCACTAATTGTGCTGCAACAGTTTAGGACTGACTTATGATTGTACTATGCTGTTATATTTACCACTGAACTCTCTTAGGAGCATGGCTGCTTGAAAGTTTCTTCTGTGGCAACAGCTGTAACACGTAGTATGTCGTAGTAATTACCCTAGACTGTGAATCTTTCTGTGTCCTTTCCTAGTTGTTTGGGGGGCCTGTGGTATATATTACTCATATATTCCATACCTACATATGTTAGAGCATGTGGAAATGTTTGGTGACAGCATATGTAAGGAACTTCACTCCTCGGAAAGGACAAAGGAATCTCACCCGCCGTGTGAAGATCAAAGATGTCCCAGGACGCGGCAGCGGAGACGGACTAGACACCTTCGCCCCCCAAGGCGAGGAGAGGAATTCCCATCACCTCCCAAGATGAAGAGAGGAGATAACAGAACAATGGGGGGATTAAGATAACGGGGGATGTCAGCTTGTGTAATGCATGTCTTTGATGTGTGCCTGTATTTAACCAGCGAGCTGGGCAGAAATCTTTCTCTTTGCCTTCTGCCAAGCTCTGCACCAGATGAGACAAGATAGAAGAGCTGTTCATTAAAGACTCTGTTTTTAATACAAAATCGCCTCATCATTTCCAGTTCCTCTACAAATTTGATGTTTTTTGGTGAGACTGGGCTGGAGCTGACTCGGATCTGTCATGTTCGACTGTTTGCTTCCCTGTGTATGTCTTCTTAAAATGACAAAGACGTAAGGCCATTTTAAGAGTCTTAAGTAAATGTATCCTTTCCCAATGCTTATTCGGAGGGTGGTGGATGATTATGTACATGGACTTTCAAGCAATGACACCAAAAACACATGGGTTTGAGTCATACTTTTTGCAATGACTTTTTACACAAAAGTCTTAATATGGACCTCTTGCACAATGTAGAGTGATATACTTACACATTCCGGACCCTGAGCAGCTCTAGTTCCATTATATGTGCCCATTCCGTGGTGCTTTCTCATCAATAAATCAATTTTATCACTTTCAATTTTCAATGTACATATTGGAAATAGTCTATGGGCAAATCATTTTTTTCTTTATAAAGCTCGTGTTTCACATTTTGATAATTTTTGCAGCCATTCTGTGCCATGGCGAGTAGAGGTGGGTATTTGCTCATGCCACTGCCTTGCTGCCTCTACATTGAAGTGGATGAAAGGGTTGTTTCCCTGCACCTTGGGGTTGGGAAATGCGTCCTGACCATCATGTGTGCCTATGTACCAAATGATGGTTCAGAGTACCCACTCTTTTTGGAGTCTTTGACTGGGGTGCTGGAAAGTGCTCCTTTTGGAGACTCTATTGTCCATCTGGGGGACTTCAATGTACACGTGGGCAAAGACAGCAAAGACAGCAAAACCTGAAGGGGTGTGATTGGGAGGAACGGCCTGCCTGATCTGAACCTGAGTGGTGTTCAGTTATTGGACTTCTGTGCTAACCACAGTTCGTTCATAAGGAATACCACGTTCAACTATAATGGTGTCCATATGTGCACCTGGCACCAGGACATCCTAGGTCATAGATCGATGATTGATTCTGTTATTGTGTCATTAGACCAGCAACAATATGTCTTGGACACTCGGGTAAAGAGAGGTGCAGAGCAGTCAACTGATCACCACCTGATGGTGAGGTGGATCCAATCGCAGGGGTGGATGCCATTCAAACCCAGTAGACCCAAAGTATAGTGAGGATGTGCTGGAAATGTCTGGTTGAGGCCTCTGTCCAAGACGTCTTAAACTCCCACCTCCGGAAGAACTTCAATCACATTCCGAGGGAGTCTAGAGACATCAAGTCTGAATGGGCCATGTTCTCCACCTCCATTGTTGAAGCAGCTGCCCAGAGCTGTGGCTGCAAGGTCATTGGTGCACCTCGTGGTGGCAACCCCCAAACCAGATGGTGGACACCAGTGGTGAGGGGGGCCATCAAGCTGAAGAAGGAGTCTGATCAAGCTTGGTTAGCTTGTGGGACTCCCGAAGCAGCTGAGGTGTACTCGCAGGCCAAGCAGAGTGCAGCTTGGGTGGTTGCTGAAGCAAAAACTCGGGTATGGGGGGAGTTTGGTGAGGTCATGGAACAAGACTTTTGGTCAAAGAGATTCTGGTGAACTGTCCAGCGACTGGGGAGGGGGGAAACAGCTCCCTGTCCACACTGTATATGATGCAGATGGGGCACTGTTGACTTCAACTGGGGATATCATCGGGCGGTGGAAAGAATACTTCAAGGATCTCCTCAATCCCATTGGCATGCCTTCGACAGAGGAGGCAGAGCTTATGTACAAGGTGGATGACTTGCCCATCACGGGCTAAAGTCACCAAAGTGGTTAAAAACTCTTCGGTGACTGGCCCCCAAGGCTGCTGAGTACCTCAAGGCTTTGGATGTTGTAATGCTGTCATAGTTGTAATGCCTCTGCAACATTGCACGGAGGTCGGGGACAGTGCTTTTAGAATGGCAAACTGGAGGGGTGGTTCCTCTTTTTAAGAAGGGGGACCAGAGGGTGTGTTCCAACTTTAGGGGGATCACACTTCTCAGCCTCCCTGGGAAAGTCTTTGCCAGAGTACGGGAGAGGAGAGTCTGCCTGTGTGTCGAACCTCGGATTCAGGAGGAGCAATGTGGTTTTCATCCTAGCCTTGGCACATCAGACCAACTCTACCCTCTTGAGAATCCTTGAGGGTTCATGCCCAACCAGTCCACGTGTGTTTTGTGGACTTGAAGAAAGTATTCAACCGCATCCCTCATGGTCTCTTGGAGGGGGTGCTCTGGAAGTATGGGGTATTGGGTTTGTTGCTATGAGCTACCTGTCGGCATTAGATGTATCACACCAGCAGTTACTATATTCATTGATACTGTACTCCCTCTTGTGTAATATTGCTTAATTAATCTATTTATTAAATCATTTTTGTTTGTGTTTTGATATTTAGTACGTTGAGTGTGCTTCAATTAGATATTCATTGATCACATTTTGATTTACCCTACAGACTTCTGTTTGATAGATGATGGACTGAGCCGTCGCCAACGACGGATCTCCCACCTTCTGGCTGCTTTAAATTGTAAGGGGGTGCTCATGATGGCGATGACTGATGAGACCAATGCGTGAAGCACATGGCATATCGCAATCGGGACAGATGTACATAATTGGCTGAGTGGATGACACTGACTGCTGTAGACGTCTCTGTTGCTGGGCGGCACCATGACGTGCTTTATGGCGGGCATCCAAATGGGCAGTTCTCTCTCTCTCAAAGAGGTCAGCACCTTCATGGCAGAGCTTTCGCCAAAGGGGACGGTTCTTGGCCTGCATTTCCCATGTCATAGGATCAATCCCACACGACTTGAGTGAGGCTTTGAGCACATCTTTATACCGCTTCCACTGACTACCCCGTGACCTTCGCCCTTCATCCAACTGGCCAAATAACAGGATTTTAGGAATGCGCTGATCTGTCATCCGAACAACGTGGCCGGTCCAGCGCAACTGGGAACATATGATGAATGACTCGATGCTGGTGATATTGCACCAGTGGAGGACTTCTGCATTGGCAACTTTGTCTCGCCACGTGATTCCACACAGCTTCCTTAAACACTGCATGTGAAACTGTTCAAGTTTCTTCACATGGGGCGATAGGTTGTCCATGACTTGCACCTATAGAGAAGTGTAGATAGAACAACGATGCAATAGACCTTGATCTTGGTGCTTAGACGAATGCCACGCTTCGACCATAGACAATGCTGTAGGCGTCCATAAGATGCGCTAGCCTTGCTGATGCGGTGGGTAACTTCATCATCAATCTTAGCGTTCTGCGAGATGGTGCCCCCCAGGTAGCAGAACTTGTCAACTGCCTTGAGGGGTTCATCACCGATGGTAATAACAGGATTTATTGGGAGCGTACCAGGACGAGGTTGATGTAAAACCTTTGTCTTCTTGATACTTATAGTGAGTCCATAATGATTCGTTGCTCTAGCAAACTGGTCAACGATGAACTGTGTGTCTTCAAGAGTGTGAGCAATGAGTGCACAGTCGTCGGCATAGAGAAGATCTCGCAGCACCATACATGACGTCTTTGTTTTAGCCTTTAAACGATGCAAGTTGAATACATTGCCGTCAGTGCGAAACCGGATCCTTTCACCCCTGTTGCAGTCCTTGAAGGCATCAAGGAGTATTGCAGCGAAGATGATACTAAAGAGCAGCGGGGCCATAACACACCCCTGCTTAGTGCCACTGATGATAGGGAATGGATCGGAGATTAAACCACTCTCAACCACCCGCCCGACCATGCCATCGTGGAATGAACGGATGACACTGACGATCTTAGGAGGGCACCCGACCCTGGCGAGCAGCTTCCACAGGCCCTCTCTCCCAACAGAGTTGAAGGCCTTAGTCAGGTCTACGAACACTATGAACAAATCACAATTTTGTTCTCGGCACTTCTCTTGTATTTGCCTGGCTGCAGACATCATGCCAATGGTGCCTCGTCCTGCTCGAAAGCCGCACTAACTCTGGGGAATGATGTTGTTGACAACACAGTGATTGAGGCGGTTTATGATCACACGTGCTAGAATCTTACCAGCGATGGCGAGGCGCGATATTCCTCTGTGGTTATTGCAGCAGTGGCGGTTTCCCTTATGCTTGTATAAGTGAACAATCATTGCATCCTTGAAGTCTTGTGGAGCCGCCTCCTGCTCCCATATGGTGGGAAATAACTGGGCGAGACGGTTGACGATGATGTTACCGCCACACTTATAGATCTCCGGCGGGATACCATCTTCACCAGCTTCCTTACCACTGTAAGGTCTGTTTGATGGCATCTTTAATCTCAGTAACCGTCGGTGTGACATTCAACAACTCCATGATAGGTCTCTGAGGAAGCTGTGCAATGGCTTCATCAGAGATCACAGATTGGCAATTCAGGACACCATTAAAATGTTCTACCCAACGCTCCAGGATGAGAGCCGGTTACTATATTCAGAGATACTGTACTCCCTCTAGTGTAATATTGCTGTAATTAATCTATTTATTATATCATTTTTGTTTGGGTTTTGATATTTAGTACGTTGAGTGTGCTTCAATTAGATATTCATTGATCACATTTTGATTTACCCTACAGACTTCCGTTTACATCTATCTATAAATGCATGGAATCTGTGTGTGTGTGTGTGTGTGTGTGTGTGTGTGTGTGTGTGTGCGTGTGTCTATCTGTGTGTCTTTTCCACATATATCTCTTGAACCGTTCGTCAGACTGACCAAAGATTTTATATGTGTTTTGCTGAGGTTACAAGGGTGTGCATCCCTGAGTATGGAGTCACGCAGTCAAAATATGTAATTTTTATCAATAAAAGTGACATGATTTGACGTTTAACCCAGGAGCAGATGACAGACTCAATTAGAAATACCGGAGTGGTGGCTCAGTTGGTAGAGCATCCGCCCCACACCCGGGAGGCAGGGGTTCAAATCCCGGCCGGGTCATGCCAAAGACCATATAAAAGGGGAACTTCCTGCCATCCAGCTTGGTGCTCAGCAATAAATGGAATGGAGGAGGGAACTCTGTGGCGGCGCCTTGCATGGCAGCAGCCCTCTGATTCTGCACTTGGGGTGTGTGTGATTTACACTGTAGATAGGTAAAGCACAATCTCGTTCTGCTGTACATGATTGGTTGTACGGTTGAATGACAATAAGGGTGATTTAATTTTAATTTAATTTAAAAGATCTTTATTGACTGTGCATGCGTGTGAGTGTGTGAGTGCAGAACGGGAGCAGTCTGGCAACCCTGCAAGGGGAGGAGAGAAAAGGATATGAGTCATCTTGCAATAAATGGCTGAATTAGCAGAATAAATAATAATTTTACAGAGCAAGGGAGTGTTGGAGAGAAACTAGTAGCCACTTAGTCCTTCTCCAGGTTACCAGGGTCCCTCGAAGGTGAGGTAGTGCCAGTGCAGATCATTACAATGACGAGTGCAGGAGAATCCTCAGCTGAGGGGGGAGAGGAGAGAGTTCAGTCTGGGTGCTGAGGCACTTATGGAGGGCTGAAGAGTGAATGGAGGTTCCGGCTCATGGGAAGAGTTCCGGTCCGCCGCCTGGAGCTGGGTTGGTCTGCCTGGAGGACGGTCCACCTGTGCACAGGTATCGGGGTCAAGGAGAGACAGATGCAGAAGATGACAAAAAACAGTACACAGGTTGCTTACGGTTGTGCAAAGGGAGGCGGAACTCCCAGCCGATGAAGAGCTGAGAAGTAATAGTTGAAAGGGAGATGAAACTCCCAGCTGTGACCACTACATTTGGGCCTGTAAAGCCTATTTGGGATACCTGTTTCACACTGGAATACTTGCATTCTCTGGGCAATGCACTAGTTTTAATTAACAATGTAAACACTATATAGTCCTGAACATCTGGATTTCATGTGTAGGTTAGTATATCTATCAGATGTGATCTTTAGATTTCATTAATAGACAATGAACCTTTACTTCTGAATATTGTCCTCTTTATGGCATAAATTGAATACACAGGTATACATATAGTTTTTGAATCTGGCAACAAAATATATGTGGGGAGATTAGGCAAAATGCACACATGTGAGATGTCTAAATTATCATTACTGACACAGAGTAGGCATTTGATTCCTATAAAATGATGGAGTAATTGTCTCAATATTATGTACTCAATATTATGCACCATATATACTATTATTATATATGGTACATAATATTGAGACAATATTACTATTGGCAGCACAGTGGTGCAGTGGTTAGCACTGTGTCAGCACAGCAAGAAGGTCACGAGATCGATCCCACCCCTGACCATCAGTGACCCTTCTGTGTGGAGTTTGCATGTTCTCCCCGTGTCTGCGTGGGTTTACTCCATGTACGCTGGTTTCCTTCCACAGGCCAAAGACATACAGGTGAGGTTAATTGGCATCAACTGGGGATTTTAAATTGTCCTTTGGTATGAATGTGAGAGTAACACGTTACTCCCAACACTGTATGTGTGTGTGTGCGTGTGTGCGTGTGCGTGTGTTTAAAGGAGCATTACCACAAGTCCTTCTGCCTGAGGCTATCAGGCTCTACAACACACAATATAGCCTCCAGATCTGTGCACCAAACTATATTTTATTGTTTTACATTTTAGTGACTTGTTTTAAACTGTTTAGTTATTTATATTTGTGTTTTTTAGGTGTGTATGTATTTGTTTGCTAAGACAAATTAATTTCCCCCTGGGATTAATAAAGTTTATCTATCTATCTATCTATCTATCTATCTATCTATCTATTCATACATACTTACATACATACATACATACATACAGTATATACTACTCACAAAAAGTTAGGGATATTTGGTTTTTAGGTGAAATTTATGGAAAATGTAAAAAGTTCACGCTACACTGATACAATATCATGAAAGTAGGGCATTTAAGTAGAAGCATGCAACGGTGGTTTCCTCATTTCAAACAATTTATTGAAACAAAAGTAAACAACAGTGGTGGATATACCACAACAAAAAATGTCAGAGTCTCAGTAACTTGTCATGTGCCCTTGATCATCAATTACAGCTTGACAACGATGTCTCATGCTGTTCACAAGTTGACTTATTTTCTGCTGAGGCATAGCATTCCACTCTTCTTGAAGGGCGGCCCTCAGGTCATTGAGGTTGTGGGGTGCAGGGTTACAAGCCTCTACATGGCGACTCAGCTAATCAAATACGTTTTCTGTGGGATTCAGGTCTAGAGAAAGTGCAGGCCACTCCATTTGAGGTACGCCAACCTCTAGCAGCCGTTCCCTAATGATGCAACCTTGATGAGCTGGAGCATTGTCGTCCATGAAGATGAAAATAGGCCTGTGTTGTTCATGCAGGGGCACAATGACTGGATTAATGATGTTATTCAGGTAGTATTGGCTTGTCATTGTACCATTCATAATGTGTAGGACAGTTCTGTATTGACTAGACACACCTGCCCAGACTGTAACACCACCACCACCAAAGGCTTGGCTGGTGACAACAGTGGCTGATGCATAGCACTCTCCTTGACATCTCCAACATCTTTGGCGGCCAGCATTTCTGCTCAATGTGAAGTGACTTTCATCAGAGAACAGCACTGAAGCCCACTGGTCCCTTGTCCAGTGTAAATGCTCCCTGGCCCATGCAAGTCAATGACATCTGTGTCTGGTGGTCAGGTCGTATAGCACGCAGACCACGCTGATGTAAACAGTTTTGAATGGTCTGACGTGGCACTTGTGTGTCTTTCACCTCCCTTAAATATACCTGGAGTTGAGTGGCATTCATTGTCTGGTTCTACAGGGCACTGTTCACAATGAAGTGATCATCAGCGTGGGATGTGGCCAAAGGATGTCAACTTCTATGCCTTTCTATGACTCTTCCAGTCTCCCTGTATCTCTGTTGCAACCTGCTGATGACACTCTGTGACACTCTAAGTTCAGTTACCACTTCCCTCTGAGAACATCCTGTTTGAAGCCTCGCAATGGCGAGGTAGTGTTGATCAATTTTGAGGTGTCGTCTTGGTCTCATGATGTCAAAATGTGAACAGCATGATGAAGAGGATTGTTTAAATACCAGTTCTAATTGAACCAGAAAATGTATTAGTCGATCAAACACCTGTTGTGAATTTTGCCATTAAGCACCTTGTTAGAGAAGAGGAAGTTATGCAAAAAGTACTGAAACATTGAACATTTGGACATGGGCTGCACGGTGGCGCAGTGGTTTGGCACTGTGGCAGCACAGTTTACCCTCGGCCAGGGGATCGCGGGGATCATGAGATCGTGGGTTCGATCCCAGCCCCCGACCAACAGTGAGTTGTGTGGAGTTTGCATGTTCTCCCCGTGTTGCGTGGGTTTACTCCGGGATTTCTCCGGTTTCCTCCCGCATACCAAAAACATGTAGGTTTAGGGCGCTCGCGCACGCAGCGACCGGCAGCCGGTGGCTTGTCCCCAAACTGCAAACCAAATCTACCTACCGGTACAAATACAAATAAGGTACCTACCTACCGGTACAAATAAGTAACAAAAAAAAAAAGAAAAAAAAAAAAGAGCATTCAAAAGGTTAGAGAAGGTCAAATTAAGTTCACCTGTAAAGGTTATAGAGCATTATGCCTTGGGCTTGAAACTACGAGGCTGAAAATTGGCTCCACTTCTGTCCTGCTTTGCTGCGATCATTGAAAGATTGTTGAGAGGCACAATTCTAGGTCAGCACAATAGCAAACAACACAGACTTCTGTTTTACTGATTTTATGGCTTATTTTGAGTTAATCTGATCAGATACGTACAGCCCTTCTCCCTGCTGGATTTCTTGCAGCTGTTAAATATTTCCTTCCACCCATCCATCCATCCATCTAATACCGCTTTTCTGGAGGTCCAGGTCGCGGAGGCAACAGTTCAAGCAGAGAAGCCCAGACTTCCCTCTCCCCAGCCACCTGCTCCAACTCTTCAGAGAGGATACCAAGGTGTTCCCAGACCAGCTGGGAGACATAGTCTCTCCACTGAGTCCTGGGTCTGCCCCGGGGTCTCCTCCCAGTGGGACGTGCCCAAAACACCTCAAGTGGGAGGCGTCCAGGAGGCATCCTAATCAGATGCCCATACCACCTCAACTGACTCCTTTCAATGTGGAGGAGCAGCGGTTCTACTCTGAGCCTCTCCCGGATGACTGAGCTCCTCACCCTATCTCTGAGGGTGAGTCCAGCAATCCTACGGAGAAAGCTCATTTCAGCCGCTTGTATCCGCGATCTTGTTCTTTTGGTCATTACCCAAAGCTCGTGACCATAGGTGAGAGTAGGAACATAGATTGACTGGTAAATCGACAGCTTCGCCTTAGAACTCAGCTCCCTCTTCACCACAACAGACCGGTACAACGTCCGCATCACTGCAGATGCTGCTCCGATCCGTCTGTCAATCTCTCCCTCCATTCTCCCCTCACTCGTGAATATGACCCCAAGATACTTAAACTCCTCCACTTGGAGCAGGAGCCTGTCCCCAACCCAGAGAGGACAATCCACCTTTTTCCGGCTGAGGACCATGGACTCGGACTTGGAGGTACTGATTCTCATCCCAGCCGCTTCACACTCAGCAACAAACCGTCCCAGTAAGACCTGTGGGTCATTGCGGGATGAAGCCAGCAGGACAACATCATCTGCAAACAACAGAGATGAGATCCTGTGGTCACCAAGTATGACACCCTCCATTCCCTGGTTGCGCCTAGAAATTCTGTCCATAAAAATTGTGAACAGGATCGGTGACAAAGGGCAGCCCTGGCTGAGTCCAACTCTCACTGTAAATGAGTCCGACCGAGTGCTGGCAATATGAACCAAACTCTCACAACGGTCGTACAGAGACCGAATAGCTCGTAACAACAAGCCCGACAGCCTATACCCCCGAAGCACCCCCCTCACAAAACCACGAGGGACACGGTCGAATGCCTTCTCCAAGTCCACAAAACACATGTAAACTGGTTGGGCAAACTCCCACGAACCCTCGAGAATTCTCGAGAGGGTAAAGAGCTGGTCCGATGTGCCACAGCCAGGACGAAAACCACATTGATCCTCCTGAATCCGAGGTTTGACCAATGGCCGGACTCTCCTCTCCAGTACCTTGGCATAGACCTTCCCAGGGAAACTGAGGAGTGTGATCCCTCTAAAGTTGGAGCACACCCTCCGGTCCCTTTTTTTGAAGAGAGGAACCACCACCCCCGTTTGCCATGCCAAAGGAAATGCCCCCGACCTCCACGCAATGTCGCAGAGGTGTGTCAACCATGACAGCCCTACAACATCCAGGGCCTTGAGGTACTCAGGGCGAATCTCATCCACCCCCGGGGCCCAGCCACCAAGGAGATTTTTAACCACCTTGGCGACCTCAGCCCTTGTGATAGGTGAGCCACCCCCCTCGTCCACAAGCCCTGCTTCCTCTATGGAAGGCGTATCAGTGGGATTGAGGAGATCCTCAAAATATTCCTTCCACCGCCCGACGATATCCCCAGTCGAAGTCAACAGCACCCCATCCGCACCATACACAGTGTGGACAGGGAGCTGCTTCTCCCTCCTGAGTCGCCGGACAGTTTGCCAGAATCTCTTCGAGGCCGACCGAAAGTCTTGCTCCATGGCCTCACTGAACTCCTCCCATACCTGGGTTTATGCTTCAGCAACCACCCAAGCTGCACTCCGCTTGGCCTGCCGGTACACCTCAGGTGCTTCGGGAGTCCCACAAGCCAAACAAGCCTGATAGGACCCCTTCTTCAGCTTAATGGCCCCCCTCACCACTGGTGTCCACCACTTGGTTCAGGGTTTGCCACCACGAGATGCACCGACCACCTTGTGGCCGCAGCTCTGGGCCGCTGCTTCAACAATAGAGGTGGAGAACATGGCCCATTCAGACTCTATGTCTCCAGACTCCCTCGGAATGTGGTTGAAGTTCTTCCGGAGGTGGGAGTTGAAGACCTCCCGGACAGGGGCCTCAGCCAGACGTTCCCAGCACATCCTCACTATACGTTTGGGTCTACCAGGTCTGAATGGCATCCTCCCCTGCTATCGGATCCAACTCACCACCAGGTGGTGATCAGTTGACAGCTCTGCACCTGTCTTTACCTGAGAGTCCAAGACATACGGTTGCAGGTCTGATGACACGATAACAAAATCGATCATTGACCTGTGACCTAGGGTGTCCTGGTCCCAGGTGCACATATGGACACCCTTATGTTTGAACATGGTGTTCATTATGGACAAACTGTGATTAGCACAGAAGTCCAATAACTGAACACCACTTGGGTTCAGATCAGGCAGGCCATTCCTCCCAATCACCCCCCTCCAGGTTACACTGTCACTGCCCACGTGAGCATTGAAGTCCCCCAGTAGGACAATGGAGTCTCCAAGAGGAGCACCCTCCAGCACCCCAGTCAGAGACTCCAAAAAGGGTGGGTACTCTGAAACATCATTTGGTGCATAGGCACAAATTATGGTCAGGACCAGTTTCCCAATCCGAAGGCACAGGGAAGCTACCCTTTCATCCACCAGGGAAAACTCCAATATAGAGGCAGCAAGGTGGGGGATACAAGAATACTCACCCATGCTCGTCACCTCTTGCCCGGGGCAACTACAAAAAAGGCCAAGCTCTAGCCCCTCTCCAGGAGACTGGTTCTGGAACCGGAGCTGTGTGTTGAGGTGAGGCCGACTATATCTAGCCGGTATCGCTCAACCTCGTACACCAGCTCAGGCTCCTTCCCCACCAGAGAGGTAACATTCCACGTACCAAAAGCCAGTTTAGAAAGCTTGGGATCATCTGCCAAGGTCTCCGCCTTTGACCACCACCTAATCCATATAACACCGAACCCCCATGATCCCTCCTGCAGGTGGTGAGCCCACTGGAGGGCGGACCCATGTAACTCCTTCGGGCTGAACCCGGCCGGGTCCCATGGGTGGAAACCCGGCCACCAGATGCTAGCCATCGAACCCCTCCCCCAGGCCTGGCCCCAGGGTGGGGCCCCGGTAACCCCATACCGGGTGGGGTACACTGAATCCTTGACCTAGAATTTATCATGAGAGTCTGTTGGATCGTTCTTAGTTTGGCCCTTCACCCAGGACCAGTTTGTCTTGGGTGACCCTATCAGAGGCAAATTGCCTGGGACAACATAGCTCCTGGGATCACTGGGGCATGCAAACCCCCCACCACGATAAGCTGACGATCTAGTGTTAAATATTTGTCAGGAGTAATTGTTGCATCAAATATATGTCATATTCTCATTGAATTTCCATGTGTGTGCTTCAGCATGAGCATACATGCAGTTCCCAAGTCCTCCTCAAGTGCGCCATGTTTGATTGCTATCCAAAGTGCTCATACTAGCCAAACAAATTGGAAGTTGGTTGTCAAATGTGCTTGGGAATGGCATAGACTGCATAAAGTGAGTACTCCCTAAGGCATGGATGAAATTTTCTTGCTCTTACTAATGCACTAAACAAGTCATGTGACTTGAGCCCTCTACTTCTGGTACATGGCGCCTGCACAGATAATAGAATTGAAACAAACAAACAAACAAACAATTAATTTTCAGAGAAGTAGTGTCCCACAAAGTGACATAAACAGGGCTTGACATGAACTTTTTTGCTCACCGGCTACTGTGGCTAGTGATTTTCCAAAGTTACTAGCCACTCAGTCTTTTCACTAGCCGCAATTTTGTGGTTGGAAAATTACGTTTATGATCAAATTTTAATATTGTATGCTAAATTTTACTAGAACTAAATTTACACCCTTTTTAAATGTAAATTACCCTTATTTGTCATGACTGATTAGATTATTCAGCCCACGTGCATGGTGCAGCAGCAAAGAGACAATCAGACTGTTACACACCTTTGAATAACTTTTGTTAAATAGCAAAATCTGCACTGTCACAGAACAGTCACTCGCCACAGGAAAGAGCCTGTGGGGAGAAAACAAGAGCTGTAAGCAGAGGAATGGAGTAAGGGAAAATGGGCGAGCCAAATTACCACTTACGTGGGCTCCAAGGGAGCGCCAGCAGGACTCCAGCGGGGGACAGATGAACCAGTAGGGTAGGGGATTAGCTGGTGGAGCCTGACCGGGTGGAGGTTACTGTGGTAAGGGATGAAGTGGCAGGAGAGCGCGCACAGTCCCCAGTGACACACTCGCACGATGGCAACAACCTGCACAAGGAAATAAAGCACACAGGTTAATAACTTCATTCACCAGTGTATAATTGACTTGCTGTCTTAGTGGCAGTATACCCAGACGAGCCAGCGTTGAATCACTGAAAGATGCTTCCTTAAGTATGCTGACTGATGAGAGGGCGCAAGTGTGTCCTCTCCCTCAGGTGTGATGATGAGCTGGGGAGAGATGAACGGGAAGGAGGGGGTGCACTCTCACCACCCATAACACTTATACATACATAAAAATAGCAAGAAAAACACTGTTTAATTATTAACAGCAGTAAACATTAAAATAGTCGAGAAAAGTATTTGCAATTTGAGAGTGAAATACAGGTAGTTTTGGCATCCACCCCAGTTCTCATCTGTACCTCTTCCCCTTTGCCTATCCCCACCCCTTGGTCCTTGAAATCAAAGGCCAAGGGATAGGGGTTGAAAATTACCCCTATGAATTGGGATACCCCTTCAGGGCTGTACGATGTCATTAGTAATTACTGATGGGTCTAATCTAAATCTACACTACTTGTTTTCACCAGGAAAAAAGAACAAAAAGAAAACTGATAAAAAAAAAACTGTCATCTTAAAGAGAACAATGTCTCAAATTTACATGAACAATTCTAATCAGCAACATTGCGTGGAGGTCGGGGGCAGTGCCTTTGGCATGGCAAACCGGGGTGGTGGTTCCTCTCTTCAAAAAAGAGGACCGGAGGGTGTGCTCCAACTTTAGAGGGATCACACTCCTCAGCCTCCCCGGGAAGGTCTATGCCAAGGTACTGGAGAGGAGAGTCCGGCCGTTGGTCGAACCTCGGATTCAGGAGGAGCAATGTGGTTTTCGTCCTGGCCGTGGCACATCGGACCAGCTCTTTACCCTCTCGAGAATTCTTGAGGGTTCGTGGGAGTTTGCCCAACCAGTTTACATGTGTTTTGTGGACTTCGAGAAGGCATTTGACCGCGTCCCTCGTGGATTTTTGTGGGGGGTGCTTCGGGAGTATGGGGTATCGGGCTTGTTGTTACAAGCTATTTGGTCTCTGTACGACCGTTGTGAGAGTTTGGTTCGTATTGCCAACACTCGGTCGGAGTCATTCCCAGTGAGAGTTGGACTCCGCCAGGGCTGCCCTTTGTCACCAACCCTGTTCATAATTTTTATGGACAGGATTTCTAGGCGCAGCCAGGGAATGGAGGGTGTCATGCTTGGTGACCACAGGATCTCATCTCTGTTGTTTGCAGATGATGTTGTCCTGTTGGCTTCATCCAGCAATGACCTACAGCTCTTGCTGGGACAGTTTGCCGCTGAGTGTGAAGCGGCTGGGATGAGAATCAGCACCTCCAAGTCCGAGTCCATGGTCCTCAGCCGGAAAAAGGTGGATTGTCCTCTCCGGGTTGGGGACAGGCTCCTGCCCCAAGTGGAGGAGTTTAAGTATCTTGGGGTCTTGTTCACGAGTGAGGGGAAAATGGAGCGAGAGATCGACAGACGGATTGGAGCAGCATCTGCAGTGATGCGGACGTTGTACCGGTCTGTTGTGGTGAAGAGGGAGCTTAGTTCTAAGGCAAAGCTGTCGATTTACCAGTCAATCTACGTTCCTACTCTCACCTATGGTCACGAGCTTTGGGTAATGACCGAAAGAACGAGATCGCGGATACAAGCGGCTGAAATGAGCTTTCTCCGTAGGATTGCTGGACTCACCCTCAGAGATAAGGTGAGGGGCTCAGTCATCCGGGAGAGGCTCAGAGTAGAACCGCTGCTCCTCCACATTGAAAGGAGTCAGTTGAGGTGGTATGGGCATCTGATTAGGATGCCTCCTGGACGCCTCCCACTTGAGGTGTTTCAGGTGCGTCCCACTGGGAGGAGACCCCGGGGCAGACCCAGGACTCGGTGGAGAGACTATGTCTCCCAGCTGGTCTGGGAACGCCTTGGTATCCCCTCTGAAGAGCTGGAGCAGGTGGCTGGGGAGAGGGAAGTCTGGGCTTCTCTGCTTGAACTGCTGCCTCCGCGACCCGGACCTCTGGAAAAGCGGTAGAAGATGGATGGATGGATGAATTCTAATCAGCAGAAAAAGTCTGAAATTTACTAGAAAGAAAGCTTTAAATTCAGAGAAAAACTTGGACCCCCTGGCGGGCTGTTTTCATATGTTTGACACCCCTGGACTAGCACATTAAAAATACATAATTAGAAGTTTTACTTCCATGAAATAGTTGAAAATCACAGATATCATAGATAATCACAGATAAACAAAGGTTCACCTCAGAAGAAACTTCATTTGCTCTTTACAGCAACATGAAGTTTGGTCACCTTTTCTCTCAGTCGTAGGAAAAAAAATTGCACAACAAACGGGAGCTTCTTGCTCTAAAACTAATCATATTGAACCACAGAGGAAGGAGCTGATGTGGGGGGTGGGGGGGCAGAGGTTATTCTCACTGCTGGATGGGGGATCGGGGCAGTTATCACTTGATGTGATCGCTGAGAGCAGCTGGTGTCTGTTCATTGCCGTTTCACCAGACTGGCTATAAAATGAACTGAACCGTGGAGCAGACCGTCTGTGCCTTCACCTGTACCCAGTACGCTGAGCACAGACTCCATCCTATGTACCAGGCTGCTGCTGCTGCCGAAAGTAGACCAATGAGAATACACTATGTGTGCACAGATTGTGCTTATGGGAGTTGTAGTTTTGTAGTCTCACATTGCGATGGACTTATTATTTAGATGTATTTAGATGTGAGAAAACTACACCCACCAAAATGACTAGTGGGAGTTGCTGTCTTACCACCCCCCACTGGTGGTGGTGCTGTCTACACCCGCCAACATCAAACCCTGGACATAGACATTTTTTGTTCTCTCTCAATAAATTGTGAGTCCCCAACATGTTGTTTGTTTTCTACATGTCTGTTCTTTTAATCTATTTCTCTATCTAGGCACCGCTGGCCTGTCACAGCAGATGAGTGCCCTTACCTGAGCCTGGTTCTGCTGCAGGTCTTCTCCTGTTAAAAGGAAGCTTTTCTTCTCTATGGTCACCAAGTGCTTGCTCGCAGGCAATAACCTGATCACTGAGGTCTCTTTCTATGATTGTGGGGTCTGAAAGTTCTATAAGGTGACTGTCTGTTGTGACTTGATGCCATATAAATAAAGTTGAACTAAATTGAAGATAGCAGTTTTCCTGTTTGAAACAAACAAACAAAAGAAAAAGGTTCCATACGATGATCCATACTGTGGTACCCAGAGACAATAGGCCATTTATTGATGAAAAAAAACATAAACAAGAAGTCTGTCTGTAATAATACTTTGAGCCTGGACTCCAGCACAGGGCACATTGAGTGACTCATGGAAACTGCCTGAGAACTGATGGGAAAAATAACACAACAAAGAGAGTAATTCAAAATAGAAAATGGAAGGAAAATGCTGAGAAAATGCACAACAGATGGTCGCTGTAATCAATACTGAAGCTGTGTTTCACATCTGTATGAGCTTGCAGCAATGGGAAGTAGCTTTACATCTGAGCGGCCTTGAATAAAAACAGACATCATTTATAGTCACTGTTGGATGATGGCAAAAGTTTGTGGGAAAAGTCAGTTGTTTGCATTAATAAAACAAAAATTTAAAATGGGGACTAAGTTTATGTTTAAGTTTAAGTTGTCTCATTGAAGCGAATGGACATCTACTTCAACTGACATTCAATTGTCAATTGGCACGACTGCTTTCAATGGTGTGTGTATTACAAATCTGTAGTAATCTATCTGATGTTTTCTTTAAGCCAGCATGATACCTTCTGATCAGTTTATCACTCTAATCACTGTTTTTTTTTACTCATAACTAGGGACCCACCAATATTGAAATTTAAAAATGATACTATATCTGTCATAAATTGCCAGGCAGGCAGGAAAGAGACCCAAACACTGGAGCTGTGAGTTTGCTAAGTTTTAATTAAAACACAAAATTCCAAATAAGGCAAAAACAGAACTTACAGAATAAGGCAGGAGTAACCGGAGGAAGGGCATATGCGAACACCAGTGCAGACGTGAGACTCACATCTGGAAACAATGAGAATTATAGCATGGGACACACGCTGGGAAACAGGATGAGATTAGATGTGAAACTTACGTCAGGACAGTGAGGGACGCGGCATCGAACTGCGGTGCAGCGGCCCTTAAACAGGACAAAACAAGAAATAATCACAAATGATGACAAGTGTAGGTAACAAGAGTGAGAGCAATCAGACCAAACAAATGACAGCTGTGACAGCCCACGAACTTGAGCTAAAAGAGGAAGTAAACATAGGCAGCTGTCAAAATAAAAGTACAGACCAAAATGAATAATAAATCATGACACAGAAGATGAACAAAGAATATACAAAGAATGATGACCACCCACCAAGACAGGGACCAGATAGGAGTAAATGACAATAATAATAAAATATGTACTTTAAAGAGGGAACTAAGGTGAGGGCGAGGAAGGCTCAAACAAACACAGGCAGAAATATTATATAATACAAAACCGGATAGCCATGGATGCATAATATAAATAACAATGTACAGTATCTCACAAAAGTGAGTACATCCCTCACATTTTTGTAAATATTTTATTATATCTTTTCATGGGACAACACTGAAGATATGACACTTTGATACAAAGTATCAAAGTAGTCAGTGTACAGCTTTTATAACAGTATAAATATGTTGTCCCCTCAAAATAACTCAGCACACAGCCATATATGTCTAAACCGCTGGCAACAAAAGTGAGTACACCCCTAAGTGAAAATTTCCAAATTATGCCCAAAGTGTCAATATTTTGTGAGGCCACCATTATTTTCCAGCACTGCCTTAACTCTCTTGGACATGGAGTTCACTAGAGCTTCACAGGTTGCCACTGAAATCCTCTTCAACTCCTCCATGACGACATCGCAGAGCTAGGGGATGTTAGAGACCTTGCGCTCCTCCACCTTCCGTTTGAGGATGTCCTACAGATGCTCAATAGGGTATAGGTCTGGAGACATGCTTGGCCAGTCCATCACCTATAGCCTCAGTTTCTTTAGCAAAGCAGTGGTCGTCTTGGAGGTGTGTTTGCGGTGGTTATCATGTTGGAATACTGCCCTACGGCCCAGTGTCTGAAGAGAGAGGATCATGCTCTGCTTCAGTATGTCACAGTACATATTGGCATTCATGGTTCTCTCAATGAACTGTAGCTTCCCAGTGCCAGCAGCACTCATGCAGTCCCGAACCATTACACTCCCACCACCATGCTTGACTGTAAGCAAGACACACTAGTCTTTGTACTCCTCACCTGATTGCCACCACACACGCTTGACACCGTCTGAACCAAATAAGTTTATCTTGGTCTCATCAGACTACAGGACATGGTTCCAGTAATCCATGTCCTTAGTCTGCTTCTCTTCAACAAACTGTTTGGGGGCATTCTTGTGCATCATCTTTAAAAGAGGCTTCCTTCTGGGACAACAGCCATGCAGACCAATTTGATGTAGTGTGCGGCGTATGGTCTGAGCACTGACAGGCTGACCCCCCACCACCACCACCCCTTCAACCTCTGTAGCAATGCTGGCATCACTCATACGTCTATTTTCAAAAGGCAAGCTCTAAATATGACGCTGAGCACGTGCACTCAACTTCTTTGGTCAACCATGGCGAGGCCTGTTCTGAGTGGAACCCATCCTGTTAAACCACTATATGGTCTTGGCCTCCATGCTGCAGCTCAGTTTCAGTGTGTTAGCAATCTTCTTATAGCCTAGGCCATCTTTATGTAGAGGAACAATTCTTTTTTTTAGGTCCTCGGAGAGTTCTTTGCCATGAGGTGCAATGTTGACCTTCCAGTGATCAGTATGAGAGAGTGTGAGAACGATAACACCAAATTTAACACATCTGATTCCCATTCACACCTGAGACCTTGTAACACTAATGAGTCACATGACACCGGGGAGGGAAAATGGCTAATTTGGCACAATTTGGACATTTTCACTTTGGAGTGTACTCACTTTTGTTGCCAGCGGTTTAGACATTTATGGCTGTGTGGTGAGTTATTTTGAGGGGACAGCAAATTTACACTGTTATACAAGCTGTACACTGACTACTTTTCATTGTGTCAAAGTATCCTATCTTCAGTGTTGTCCCATGAAAAGATATAATAAAAATATTTACAAAAATGTGAGAGGTGTACTCACTTTTGTGAGATATTGTAAAAGTCAATAAAGTAGAAACATTCCTACACAAAAACAAATGACAAACTCAAATAACATAATATATCCAACCAACTGGATTAAATACTAAAGTGGTGAATTTACAGAAAATAATCAGAAACACAAAAAGCATGAGCACAGTTCCCCAACTGTGCTCTGCATCATGACAGAGCCCCCCCATCCAAGGGGTGGAATCCAGACACCCCAAGGTAATATCAAAAAGACCCCTCCCCCAACAGGAACAGAACATTAACCCACCCAGGGAGGGTGGTGGGGGAAACCAGGCTAGCAGGGACAAAACAAAAACACTCTCTCAAGACCCATTAAACAGGACAGATCAGGTGGCTACAGAACCCCTAAGACCACTGAGCAAAACAGTAAGGCAGTTCAGGTGGCCTACAAGAGTCACAAGACCACCAGATCATGGGATGGAACAAGTCAGGTGGCCTCCCAGAGTTCCTAAGCCACCCAAGCAAAGGACGTAGTCTGTTGGGTGGTCTCCCAGCATCTCTGAGCCAACGGGCCATGGGGCACGATCCACCCCCTCCTTGAGGCAGCAGCTGGAACCCGTGCCTCCTACAGACCGCAGGGGCTGAAGCATGGAAACCAGACGATGAAAACGACTGAACAGCGGGGAAACCAAACAAAGAGGATGGCTGACCAGCATGAAAACCAGACAATGAGGACAGCTGATCAGCGGGGAAACCAGATGAAGAGGATGGATGACAAGCAAGGAAACCAGACGAAGAAGATGACTGATCAGTGGAAAAAAAAACAGATGATGAAGATGGCCTACCGGCTAGGAAACCAGATGAGGAGGACTGATGATTATGAATGACTCCAGATGAAGGGAGCTGGTGACCATCGGTGAAACCAGGTGAAAACTGCTGACCAGCGGTGACCTCAGACGAAGGCTGATGACCCGCGACGACCTCAGGCGAAGACGGCTGACCAACGACGAGCTCAGGCGTAGATTGCTGACTAGCGGTGAACCCAGATGAAGACCGTTTACCAGCAACGATCTCAGGCAAAGGCTGTTGATGATCAGCAACCTCAGGCAATGGCTGATGACCATCGGCGACCTCAGGCGAAGACCGATGACCCTCGGTGACCTTCAACAATGTGGACTGATGACCGTCAGTGAAACTAGGCGAAGTGGACCGAAGATCATCAGTGGAACCAGACGAGGACTCAGACAGGGGAGAAGAAACAGACATCGGGTCACTATCACCGGCAGCAGTGGAGCCCAATGAGGAAAACTCAGGAGCAGCTGGCAGCTACAACTGGTTCTCCCTCCAAAGAGCAAAGCAAGATCTCTCTAACATTGCCATAGTGAAGACAAAAAAAAGGACTTGCCTTAACTTGAGCTCCACCACCATCCAGGACTCCGGCAACTCAGGCTGGGGCATCTCAAGTTCATCCGTCTGGGAATCCATCCCCGACATGGCCACCTCAAATGAGGAGGAAGAGATATACACCGGATCACTGTTACTGGCAGCAGTGGAGCCCAGTGAGGAAAACTCAGTAGCAGATGACAGCTGCAACTGGTTTTCCTCGCCACAAGCAAGACAAGCTCTCTCTAAAACTGATAATGTAGAGACAGAAAGGAGTACTTGCCTTGACTAGAGCTCCACCGTCGTCCAGGACTCCGGCGACTCTGCTGTGGTGGCCCAAGCAGCAGGCATGATAGCAGGTGAAGCTGGCGGAACTCCAGATGTGGTGGCTGATGCTGGTGGAACTCCAGACGTGGTGGCCGACACTGGCGGACCTCCAGATGTGGTGGTTGAAGCAGGTGGAACCCCAGATGGAGCGGTTGACGCTGGTGAAACTCCAGGCATGGCGGCTGATGCTGGCAGAACCCCAGATGAGGTGACTGACACTGGTGGACCTCCAGACATGGCAGCTGAAGCTGGCGATCGTCTCACTGATGGCGCTGGGTCCTGCAATGCCAAAACCAGGGGACACTGACTTGTCAGCTCAAGCTTTGGGACACAGGGCTCACTCCTCTCCCGTCCAGGACGTGACTGTGGGACCGAAACAGGACTCTCTGGAACCGCAAGCCCCACCATCGTCCGGCGGCTCCCTTCCAGGACCAGCAGGCACTCAGAAAAAATAGAGAGGGACACACGAGAAGCAGGTGAGGATGAGGGAATAGTTGCAGCAGCAGGTGGTGAGGGTCCAGCCAGAGTAGATAACTGCTGCTGAGCCCCCCACCGGGAATAAGGCAAGACAATTCATTCTTAGGTGTTAAAAAATGAAAAGATACTTGCCTGGGTTCCCTGGGTGTAATGGTTGCTGCTGCCACGGGTCCAGACAAAGCCCTTCTGGGGACTGCAGAGGTCGTCTGGCGAAAAGGGGGAGACACAAGCTCATAGGTAGGTGAAACGCTTGAGTCAGGGGATGCTTATTCATCAGCACAGACCTCGGCGTAGATGGTGTCCCAGACCTCAACCCGTGGAGTGACTGTGGGGCTGGTGGGTGGGGACTGGAGCTGGAGATTGGTGAGAAATTGATGGTACCGAGGCCAGGGGACGCTTCCTCGTTGGCACAGACTTTGGCTTGATGGTGGAACTCCTCACCATCCTGCAGTTCTCCCGCTGCAGGTCTGCCACCAGGGTAATCCTCTCCACCCTCTCAGCATGCTCCGCGAGCCAAGGATGATGGTGGACAGCCACCTCCTTGAGACCCAGGTACCAAAGAGTAGATTTTGGGGTGGGAGACATGCGAGCAGAAGAAATAAATCCATCAATTTCCATTAAATTGCAGCAAAGCTCCCACCCCAGGCTCATAGTGTACTCCTGGAAAAATTCTCTTTAACCTGTAGTCAAAGAATCAGGCAGGATTAAAGTTTCAGTAAATTTAATTTGCACTGACAGTGGAGAACAATAAGTGATACACTCAGAGTCACCTCCGGAAATTGTTCTGAATCATATACACAGCTTTCAGTCTTTAAGTATCCTGTTATCTCAAAACTGTCCATGAGAGAATATCTGGTTCAGTCTGGTTCTTCCAGACTGTCTCCCTTCCTCAGACATAATCATAATAACACAGAACGTTCACATGAGAAAAACATAGATAAATGTCCAGCTGGTTGTCCGTTTACATTTTCACTCAGGCTCTGAGGTACCAAAGATAAAGAATACAAAATTATTCTATCGTCTCCCCCCCCACCTTTTAATGCCATGCAAGGCATCATAAATAAAAAGTGAACAAGTTATGGCATCTAAAACCCCATCTGGCAGCTATGCTAAGCTCCAGTCCATTGATGTGCAACAGACCCTAACTAGCTAGCGATGGGGAAAATCCGCCATCAACCCTGCTGCCCCAGCCACCACCTGACATTTAGTCTTTCAGGAGGAAATATAGAACAGTAAAACTTATTAATTAATGATAAAAGTAATTGATAAAAAAATTAAAATAAAAATGATAATGAAGTAAGGATGATAGTGAGGATATAATGATATATGTGTCATTGCTGCATGTGTCATTTCAGCTTGTATAAAAACAAAACATAAAAGATGAAAATAAAATAAAAACAATAACAAAATATAAAAACAGAAATAAAAGTAACTAAATAAAATAGGAAATAAAATAATGTTCAATCTTCATAAATGTATTTAGTACATTTCAACTTCGCAGCATGATCATGTAACCTCTTTCAATTTGTCTGCATGTCAATCATACTTTTACTCTGTACTTGGGTCATGGAGAGGCACTTTGAGCTCACCCTGTTTGTTCATCATCCCCATCATCCCCTGCAACTGCTCCATGGTACATCACTAAATTAACAAGCACAAGTTTCATCATCATATTACGGATGCAGAGAATGACACAAGAAGGGACCAGAACTATTGCAACAAAAATCATAAACAAGTTCATGATGAGACCTTTCCATGAAGAGAATAACCAACTTAACGAGGTTTATTCATCAGTGACATTGTCCTTGGCTATGGCAGCCTGCAAAGCAGTCAAATGCTATATGGCTGAGACAATCACGTGACCATCTGCATCATTTTCAGGGATAAAAGTACAACAATAATCCCCCACAATTACACACACACACACCCTTGGGCGGCAGTTATTTGATCAAGAACCATCCTATTTTGGGCCAACATAAGGCTAAGAGCTGTTAACTTCTCATTTATACCAGAAAAAGCAGACAAAGAAAAATTCACAAATGAGTGTAGTCTATAACTAGTTGTTTCAATCCATAAGGTATTCTTAGCCACTCCCACCAGAGGGAACAAGGAATTAAGTACATCCTGCCCCATGGTTTCTCACTTGAATTCACACATCCATGTCCCAGATGGGATCATGTGTTGGAAAAGAAACATCTTTCTTCACCCTGTCCGCCTGTCCTGCTGACAATATGATGGTATGGTCAGTCACCACCACGGGGGCACACACCTCTCCCCAGTTCACGGGTAGGCATGATGGCCAGACAGGCACCAAACCCCTGTCACCATATACATGCAGTACTTTTGATAATCACAAATTGCGGCACTACAGACCTCCTGCAGGATGACATCGCCTTCCAGACTTCTAAACTGACAATAAAGACCTTCAGGACAGGTTTTGCCCACTACGTTGGTCCGGCAGGTAGCAGTACAGGGGCGAGATGTACTATGTACCGTCACACATCTGGAAAATGATAAGCTGCCCAAAGAGACGTTTCCACACCCTTTTAGACAAAATGAAAAATTCCCCGGCAAGGTTAATCTTGCCTTCACCGAGTAAGGGGTGTCATCGTGTCTCCGGTCTGTGGAGTCATAGACAATTTGGCAGGTGCTGTTAAAATTAATGCTTGCTGTACTGTTTCCATACATAGCCTTGTGCAAGAAGCAAACAGCTTCTGACAGTTCCATTGGTTTAGCAGTAACAGATATTTGACCAGCTGAGAGTGGGAGCAAAGACCACACATAACAATTTGAGTGATTAGCTGTTTTGGCTGTGTGGTTAGCATACTTCCACCACACATTACCAGCATAAATGTGGTCATCATAGCTTGGTCCTTCTAGCCAGTCGTGATGCATGTGAATAACATACCTTGTCCTGTGATAAATAGGTAATGGTGTCCCTAAAAGTAACCAAATCAAAAGTGTTACCACAAGGATGATAATGATGATAAAACAGGTGTACCATCCACATCCTTCTGCTGCCAACCTTCTCTCTCTTGCATTTTGTCTTTCCATGATAAACAACAGTTGTTTCGCTATACAAGCCATTGCTGGGCACCACTAGGGCACAGTCAGTCGAACACTTGTATAGAGAAACAATGACTTGCTTGTATAGCTAAACAGTCTCTTGCTGAGGGTTTTGAATGGGGTAAAGCTTGCATTGTGTCAGGTGCACCCAAGAATCACGTCCTTCAACTTTCATAGCTGTTGGTATCGCCAGGATGACCTTGTGTGGCCCTTGCCAGGGAGCGTCGGCCCAGTGTTTCTTTTTGATGGCTTTGATGAGGACCAGATCTCCCAGTTTGGCTATGGTGGGTGCTTCCCCGTGTTCCTTCCTGGGAAGAGCAGCATGTACAACATCTCTGTCAGTCAACATTCTTCACATGTAATCAACTAAACACACTTCCTCATCACCTGAATTCAATGGCCTTAATGGTGGGAGAAGTAAGGCTTGCCATACATTATTTTTTTCCCTATTTCTGCCATTGTTTTCCTAAGCCTTCTTTAATGGTCCTGTTTGTGCATTCCACCAATCCTGCAGATCGTGGATGGTAAGTTGAGTGGTTTTCCAAGTTAATGTTAAGTGCTGTGCCTAAGTGTGATATAACCTGATTTATAAAATGTATTCCATTATCTGAGTAAATCTTTTCAGGTATTCCAAATCTTGTTACTTCTTCAGCTAAGTTTCATATTGATAGAAGGAACAGCTCACATGCAAGGAGAAACACCAGAGAAAACACTCAAAACAAAAAGAAGCAAGTTTACACGATTTATTGATTAATTTCAAAAGAGAAGCTCTTGTAGAGAAAACGCCACACACCAGAGGAAGACATGGCCTGTGATGTGAAAAACCAAATTGGGAACTTACATGAACCAAACAGACAACCCAACAGAGCACCAATAGTAATAGACGAACCAGCAGGATGAAGCTGGTCAGGGGTTGATTGAGTGTGGTCTGACAGGGTGGAGTGAGGAAGCTGAGGCGGGGGGGGGGGATGACGGAGCAGGTGAGCACACAGCAATCCCCAGAAGTACACCGCACATATGGCAGCAACCTGAAAAAGGAAGAGAGGAGAGGAAATGTGAGTAAAAATTTCTCTTTCAACAAAACCAAACACTTACTCATTGAAGCAGGCAGTTTACCCAACGAGCCAGTGCTGAAGCTTTCAATAGATGATCCTTATAAGTGCTGGCAAGGAAGAGGCGGTAGGTGTGTCCAATCCCACAGGTGAGCTGATTGCCTGCAGAGCTAGGGAAAGTTCAACAGGACGGGAGGGGTGAACGCTCACCTGCATATGACAGTGCCCCCGCCCCTCCCAAAGAGCACCTCCTGACGGTCCATTGGGCTTGTCCAGATGGGCTTGGTGGAAGGCCCGGACCATCCCTTTGTCATGAAAATGGGATTTAGGGATCCAGGACCTGTCTTCAGGGCCATAGCCCTCCCAGTGTACTAGGTATTGTAACCCTCGGCCCCGGCGGCAAACGTCCAGAATCCTCCGAACGGTGTAGGTGGTCAGGCCATCGAGAATCAATGGGGAGGACAGACTGGACTGACGGAGAGGGGTTTAATCTGTGAAACGTGGAATGTCCGGTGGACACAGAGGGCCCGTGGGAGCTGGAGGTGGACCGTGGCGTCCTTGATGATCTGAGTGATGGGAAACTGCCCCAAGAAGTGGGGTGACTGCTTTCTTGACTCAGCCTTCAGAGGTATCTGGTCTGCCGACAACCACACATGCTGCCTGATCTTGTGCTCCGGAGCTGGGGTCCGTTTCCAGTCTGTGTATTTGCAGTTGCATTCAGTAGATAGAAGAAGGGTGGCCCGAGTTGCCCTCCAGATCAGGTGGCAGTGGCATGCGTGGGCCCCCACGGATGGCACCGTGACTTCCTTCTCCGTCATGGGCAACAGGGGTGGGGTGTAACCCATGGATGCTTCAAATGGAGTGAGCCGCATAGCAGCGGAAACAGCGGAGTTATGAGCGTACTCCACCCAGGTCAGATGCATGCTCCAAGTAGTGGGGTTTTCGGCTGCTACACATCTGAGGGTGGCCTCCAGGGATTGGTTGGTATGCTCAGTCTGCCCATTGCTCTGGGGATGATAGCTGGATGTCAAACTCAAAGAGGTTCCAAGGGATCGGTAGAATGATTTCCAAACTTTAGAAGTGAACTGAGGACCCCGGTCAGACACAATGTCCATGGGAATACCATGAAGGCAGGTTACATGGGTCATGAGGAGATTGGCAGTTTCTGCAGTGGAAGGTAGTTTGGGGAGGGGGACCAGGTGAACGGACTTGGAAAATCGGTCAACGATGGTGAGGATAACAGTTTTGCCATGGAATGGGGGAAGTCCAGTGATGAAATCTAGGGCAATATGGAACCAGGGTCAACCGGGAATGTGTAGAGGGTGGAGAAGACCAGAAGGAGGTGATGACCTGGACTTATTCCAGGCACAAGTCTGACATGCTTTCATAAACACTTGCACGTCCCTCCACAGGGTGGGCCACCAGAACACTCGCTGGACCAGATCGATCGTCCAAATCACTCCCAGGTGACAGGCGAAGTGGCTGGAGTCACCCCATTGGATGACATCACTGTGGAGGATGGCAGGAACAAACAAGCGGTCCTTGGGGCACTCTGCTGGTTCGCGGTCCTGGGACTGGGCCTGTCGAACCCTCTGCTCGATTTCCTATGTAAGAGCTCCTAAAATACATGAAGGCTGAACAACTGGCTGGGGGGTGGCAAACTGGTCGGTGCAGAATTGCCTGGAGAGAGCGTCCGGTTTGATGTTACGTGAGCCAGGCCTATAGGTGATGGTAAAGTTAAATCTGAGGAAAAAATAAGGCACAGCAGGCCTGCCTGGCATTAAGTCGGTGGGCCGACTGTAGATATTCTAAATTCTTGTGGTTGGTCCATATGACTATAGGATGGACAGCTCCCTCCAACCAGTGTCTCCATTCCTCTAGTGCCAACTTAATGGCAAATAGCTCTTGATCCCCTACGACGTAATTTATCTCGGCTGGGTGAGCCACTGAGAGAAAAATGCGCACGGGTAGAGCTTCTGATTGGAGGTTGAGCTCTGTGAAAGGACAGCGCCCAGCCCCGGATCGGACGCGTCCACCTCAAGGGTAAATTGGAGCTGAGGGTTGGCCTGCGCCAAGATGGGCGTATTGGAGAACAGGTTTTTTAATTTAGAAAAAGCCTGTTCAGCTGCCTCCGACCATAAAAATGGCACCTTAACGGAGGTCAGCTGCGTAAGAGGCTATGCCACCCCACTGTAGTTCCTGATGAACCAGCGATAAAAGTTTGTAAACCCCAAGAAGTGTTGGAGCTCCTTGCAGGAGTGAGGTGTGGGCCAATCCATCACTGCCTTCACCTTAGCCGGGTCGGCTCTCAGCTCCACCTCCGCCACAACAAACCCAAGGAAGGAAGTGGAGCTGGTAGAAAACTCACACTTTTTGGCCTTCACAAAAATTTGGTTTTCCAGGAGCCATTGTAACATGGCCCTGACATGGACCTTGTGTTTCTGCAGCGAGGGAGAAAAAATGAGGATATCGTCAAGATACACGAAGACAAATTGGTTCACCATATCTTGGAGGACGTCATTAATAAGACTCTGGAAGATGGTGGGGGCATTGGTCAGCCCAAAGGGCATGACCAGATATTCAAACTGCCCCAGGTGTGTTTTAAATGCTGTCTTCCATTCATCGCCCTCACGGATACGGATGAGATGATAAGCATTATGCAAATCGAGCTTGGTAAACACCCACGCGTGCTGAAGGAGCTCGAATGCATAATTTATTTGGGGCTTAGGATATTTATCTTTGATGGTAATAGCGTTGAGCTCCGGGTAATCAATGCACAGATGCAAAGTTCCATCCTTCTTACCAACAAAAAAAAAAACCTGCCCCAAGTGGAACCGAGGAAGGCCGAATGAGGCCGGTGTTCAAGGAGTCTTTAATGTATCTCTCCATTGCCTCCCTCTCTGGGCCAGAAATGCTGTAAAGCCGGCTGGATGGCAGCCACACAGGAGGAGGTCTATGGCACAGTCGTATGAGCACTAAGGGGGTAAAGAAAGCGCTCTTGGCTTGCTAAAGACCTCCCCTAGGTCGTGATAGACCTCGGGTACAAGGGAGAGGTCTGACGGCTCTATCAGAGGAGAGGAGATGGACAGAGATGGTGAACACTCAGCTGAACTTAAGCAGGAAGTCAAACAGTACAGGCTCCTAGAGTTGATGGAATTATGTGCCCAACTGATTATAGGGTTATGCCTCCTGGAGCCATGGGTACCCCAACACCACCAGGGAGAAGGAATTTGGAAAAACAAGGAACGATATTTCCTCCCAGTGGTTCCCGGAAAGAAGGACGGAAATAGGCACCATACTTTCCAAGACCAACACCACACTGTGGCCAGAAAGAGTGGTGACGTTGAGCGTGATGGACAATTTAGTAGTGGGAATTCTCTTCTCCCGCACAAGTTGGGAGGAGATGAGATTCTGCTCAGCCCCTGAGTCAATTAGTGCCGTAACCCTCTTCTCAACCCCCGGTAATTAAATGAGAGCCGAAATTAAGAGATTACAGGGGGTATGAGAATGATTCCAGCCCCTCAGACCCCCCATGGCTACTGACAGGCCACGTCTTTTGGCTTCAGGTGGCACTCGTCTAGTCTGTGCTTAAGTGAACCACAGTACAAGCACGCACTGGCTCTCCTCCACCACTGGTGCTCTTCTGGAGTCAACCAAGACAGGCCGAGCACCATAGGTTCGGAGGAGGAGTCGACTCCACCTGTGTCAGCAGCCTGGGAGGGTGCACGTGCGAAGGGCTGGCGAGAGGAGGATCCGCGCTCCTTCGTGCGCTCGCCGTAACGATTATCCAAGCCAACTGCTTGATCAATTAGTCCATCCAAGGAGGAGGGAACAGCATGGACCGCTAGGTCATCGCAGAGGTTGGAGTTTAAACTTTGGAAGAAGGCATTTCATAACAAAACGTCATTCCACCAGAGTCCACCTCTTCAACCCGAAACTCCACCGAGTAGTCGGCTACAGACCGACTACCTTGGCGGAGAGACAAGAGGCGGCTCATAATGTTGCCCTCACTTTCTGTCAAAAGTCCTCATGAATTCTATGATGGAACAATCAAAAGTGTAGTGCGGGCCCTCCGGATTGTCAAGAACTGACCGAGGTGGAGCGGGGGAACCCAAATGAGATAAATGAGTCAAATGTTCTGTGACCATGCTCAGCTGCTGTGTAATAGTTTCCAGCTGCTGCGTGAGCATGGCCACCTGCCTCTCTGTAGCATCTAAACGATGCAGAGCGGAGTGTTCCATTGATGTGGCTCCCACTGAGCTTGTGCTGTGGCTGGCTCATTCTGTCATATTGATAGAAGGAACAGCTCACATGCAAGGAGCAACACCAGAGAAAAAACTCAAAACAAAAAGAAGCAAGTTTACACAATTTATTGATTCATTTCAAAAGAGAAGCTCTTGTAGAGAAAATGTTACTCGCCAGAGGAAGACACGGCCTGTGGGGAGGACAAGAGTGATTAATGAGAGCAGGGATATGGTGACGTGGAAAAACAAATTGGCAACTTACATGAACCAAACAGAGAACCCAACAGAGCACCAACAGTAATAGACGAACCAGCGGGATGAAGCTGGTCGGGGGTTGATTGAGTGTGGTCTGACCGGGTGGAGTGAGGAAGCTGAGGCGGGGTGAGGATGATGGAGCAGGTGAATGCACAATAATCCCCAGAAGCACTCCTCACATATGGCAGCAACCTGAAAAAGGAAGAGGAAGAGAGGAGAGGAAACGTAAGTGAAAATTTCTCTCTCAACAAAACCAAACACTTACTCGTTGAAACAGGCAGTTTACCCAACAAGCCAGCACTGAAGCTTTCACTTGATGGTCCTTATTAGCGCTGGCAAGGAAGAGGCGGCAGGTGTGTCCAATCCCACAGGTGAGCTGATTGCCTGCGGAGCTAGGGGAAAGTTCAACAGGACAGGAGGGGCGAGCGCTCACCTGCATATGACACTAAGAGTTTCTTTGCTCCTGTAACAGCATTTAGATGAGTGCAAGAGAAGGCTTCTGTCCGTTTAGTAAATGTATCAATAATTACCAAGCAATATTTCTTCCCTTCACATTTATTTAGTTCAATGGAATCCATGCAAATGTTTGAAAAAGATAAGTTGATGCAGGGAAAGTACCCTTCTGCGGTCTTAAGTGTCCCTGAGCATTATTTTTTTGCACAGATTAGCCATTTTTTACAAAACTGAGTAGTAAATTTACTAATCATCTAATCATACCCCTTGCTGCTACCTGGGAAAGCCCATGTAGCAGAACAGCAGTCTGGTGGAATAGTTTGCATGGCAAAATGGGTTTGTTGTTGCATCATTTGTAGAGTCTTGAAGTACTGTCAAATGTTGCCCCCCTTTTTATCCACTGGTAAATTTCAGCTTGTGGTGATGTTTCCTGGGCGTTAGTGAGCATGTCATGTGATTGCTGTTCTGTCAGTGTTAAAAGAAGAGATGCTGTGGTGTGGTTTCCTATATGACCTTGTGCAGCTACTTTTGCAGTGTTGTCTGCAAGTCTTTGCACTTAGAGATTCAATCTGCCATTAGTGTGTGCAGCACATTTGCATATGGCCTATTTTGAGATCTTTGTGTTAGATTGGCTTTCCTGTTGATGTAATCATGCCTCTTTTTCCCCACTGTTGTGCAAGTGATCTGGGTGGCATTTGCATGTTCTCTCCGTGTCTGCGTGGGGTTACTCCGGGAGTTCTCTGGTTTCCTCCTACAGGCCAAAAACATGCAAGTTAGGTTAAATGGAGACTCTAAAGTGGCCCTAGGTGTGAATGTGTGTGTGAATGGTAAAGGGATAGCACCGTACTGTGGCTGCTTCATCCATCCAGGTGGATGCCCTCAATTTCCCCTCTGGGGATCAATAAAGTATAAAAAATCAAAAATGATGGATGGTAGAAAAAGAATATTGGCTGTCCGTGTATATTGTGAGTGCTTTTCCCTGACCTCATTTACAAACCTCAGTTAGAGCAACTAATTCAGTTACTTGTGCAGAATAATGTGATGGGAGTTTTTAGTGCCCATAAAACGGTGTCATGGGTGACCACTGCAAAACCAGACAAGTTTGAACCAGTACAGTCACCTTTGGAGGAGTTGTCAACAAACAATGTGAGATCAGAGTCCTCCAAAGGTGTGTCCTGTAAATCAGGACATGCAATGTTTCACTCTCAATTTCTGCCAAACAGTCATGAGGTTTTCCTTGTTTTGAAATCGGAGTGTTCAGTGGTTAGATGAGGCTGTGATAATAACACTGTCATGCATGCAAGGTGTCTGGATGGTGAGAGAACTGATATTTTACTGATACTGCATGTGTGACCTTTAGGGTCAAGGGATGAAAAAGAATGAGCACTGCTGAGGCCTGCACCACCATAGAGGCAGCTATTACAGCTTGCACACATGGCGGCACTGCCCTTGCCACAGGGTCTAGCCTTGTGGAATAAAATGCTATTGAATGCATTTTGTACCACTTGGTTGGAGAAGGACTAACGTCATGTGTCCCTCTCTACAATCAACTATTTACAATTTTTTTTTTTTTTTTTTTTTTTTGTAATTGGGGAGCGCCAGGACATCAGTGCTGACCAAAAGTTTTCTTTTTATTTTAACAAAAGCCTCTTCTGCCTCAGGTGTCCACTCAACCTTGTCCACCTGAGCCATGGGTGTTTTGTAAATGAGATCAGATAAGGGTTGTACTTCAAATGAGTAATTTGCAATCCAAGAGTGACAATAATTTAAAGTACCCAGAAATTACATCATGTTTCTTTTTGTGATGGGTCCTTAAATATTTGACCTCGTTTTTCACAACTCAAATTTTTCCTTATTGACTATATGACAAGATAACAGCTAAAAAAAAAGTTGCATTAAGGCGGTGATGCCTTGTTTGCATGTTTCTTCATCAGGTGATGCCAGCAAGATGTGCAAATTTGCTGACATTGCCTGTGAAAAAATAGTTGGTGATTCAGAGTAACCTTGTGGTAACCTGGTGAATGTGTACACTCTGTTTTCAAATGTGAATGCAAACCAAAACTGATGATCTGGATGTATTGGAATGCTGAAACAAAAAAACATTGCTTATGTCTATCACCGTAAAAAAAAAAAAAAAAAAAAAAAAAAACTGCATGTGTGGTTGTGGGTCATTTAACAAAGTGTGTAGAGGATATTGTCTTTTGTATGGTCTATAGTGTGATTTTGCATTTATTTTGACAAACTGCATTTTTTTAATGACCAGTCTGGAGGATGGATTTGCAAGGAATGTTTTGGACTCAAAATTCTGCATAGCTTTTGTGTGGAGGTCTGATGTCACTGAGTGTGGTCCGGCCAAAACTGAACGCAGTGAGTACACAGCAAATTCAAAAGACTGAAATTTTTGGTGTTGATGAAATTTAAGCCAAAGTAGAGTTAATCCTAATTTGGATAGAGTCGAATCCTCTCTATTTAATTCTGAGTTAACAAAGAGTTGGTGTCAAAACCGGGTGTCATGAAATGTGATGTTGCCACCCGAGTGCCGGTCTCGTCCGCACTTGGGTCATATATTATCCTTTCCAGGCTTTGACAGCAGCGGGTCCCTCCTAGTTCCCCGGGCTCTTATTGTGACAGCGCCCGGTGGAGCTCCCTGCTGTCAAAGCCAACAGCTATGCTGCATTCGGGGTCATTAGTGACCGGTGTTAAAAGCGGACGCTGAATGCACCCCGATGCAGCAGTCTCTGTTATACTTCCTGAACGTCTCATCGTCTGGCGCTTCGGGCGTCTCCCGGCTCAGACGCTGTTCATTCGTCATCTGTTGTAAGTTCCCTGTGATTATCCTACCCTCATTGTCGTGTGTATTTTCCTCTGTTCCTTTACCCCTTCAATAAAACATCACTGAAACTCACCGGTGACTGCTGGCGTCTTAGGGTGGCTCACGAGGGCCACCTTGACAGTAGACTGCTCCCAGAACGTCCAGAGAGGGGCGTCGCACCGAGTTGCCATTCACTGTGAGTTTTAGCAGCATTGGACTGTTGTTCCTACCTGTCTGGGTACCGTGCTGAAGCATGCCGTCGTGGAGGTCCCGCACTCAGAGTCCGAGCGATGTCCTCGCAGACGCCCTCGAGTGCGTGGACAAAATCCTCGTCACCGCCTCCCTCCTTGACTTCTGCAGCAACGTGCACCGGTACCTGGGCCAAGCTGAGGATGTTCTCGATTATCTCCTCCGCTTCACCGAACACCCTGAGGTGAGCGCGAGGAGATATGACATCGCTGCACAGCGCGAGATACTCCGCGGGATGGAGGGAAATCCCGGCAGGAAGCCGAAGAGGAGGAGACGTCGCCCCTCGCTTCGGGATCCCACTCCTGCCTCCGTTCCGGCCTGAGAGTTCACACCATCCGGAGGTCTTCCCCCATCTAGTATGTCGTCACTCGGGATTCTCCCAGAGGAGCTGCAGCTGACTGCAATCAAAATCTGGGACCGAGTGGCTGCTGCTCACTCCGCTGCACATCCATCATGAAGCATGTGGCGGCGGCAGTTAGACTGGTGGAGAGGAATCCAGAGTTGTGTGATTTTCCCGAGTTTGCCGACCTCCTCGACTCTGTCTCCGCACAGGAGCGGCGGTACCCGGACCTCACCTTCACCTCGCCCTCCGCCAGAAACCGTCGTCAAATTGGCTGCCATCCTCAGTTTGAATCCCGTCCGGATCTAGTTCCGGGTTGCCACAAGGGCTAAATCCCCCACACAGCTGCCACTCCTGCGCCTCGTCAGAGGGGAATTCCCGCAGCCTCTCCCCACGGGCCATCTTCTCCCGCTCTCCCGTCAGCGTCCCATGCCTGGTTCATTTCGGCTGTCGCCCCCTCCTCCTCGACTCATTCCCCGGCCGCTGTGTGTACTCAGAGTCCTGACCTGGTGAGCTCCGCCCCGGAACCATCCCAAGCGGCTCCCCGTCGTCCTCCCAGGGGGTCCTCTATCACCGTCCGGAGGGGAAAGGGAGGAGCAATGTCCACCGCAGCAGGCACCATCCAGCCTCCAGGAGACAGGCAAGTCCAAGTTTATCCTTATTCTCATTATGGTGATTTGCCTTGTCAGACTCCTGGGGGTGGAGTTCGGGGTTCGCAGCCCCCCAAGCTCCCACCACCTGCTGTGGCTTTAATTGTTAATCCTGCATCCTCTGTGTCTCCCTCTGCTGAGCAGTCCTCAACGCCAGGCCAACGTCGCTGGATGAGGAGGGGGCCTGCGGTTCTGGAGAGCCTGGTTCCGGCTCCGCAGCCATGCCGTGGGCGGAGGAGGAGAGCAGACCGCAGCATGGAACCTGCGCCGGCGAGGAAGCGTCCCCGGGTCTCCACGGACGAGCGGTCCAGTCCAGTGGGTCGAGGGTCTCCTGCCACCACGCCATGCAGGCTGTCGTCGTGGGCTTCGGTGCCGGAGGATCCAGGAGCTGCGCACACCATCATGCCAGCTGCGGAGCCCGACGCAGCTGAGTGGGAGCCTGACGACCACCTCTTGCCGTCTGAGCCCGGATCTTTGCAGTCCTGGACGGCATCAGAACCCGAGATCAGGCAAGTGCTCTGTTTTGTCTTTCTCCTTTATATCTTGGAGCATTTTAGCCTGTCTCTTGGGGAGATGAGCCGGGTGCAGCCGCCCGCTGCGTCCGAGCTTATCTCGCCGGGTTCTGGCACTGCCGGTGATCCTGATCCCGGTTCTTCTCTCTCTCCCGAGCCTTCTCCCAGGGTCGCCGGCGAGGAGCTGCTTTCGCCTGCTGTGCCAGAGGTTCCAGGTTCGGGGTTGGAGGTCGGTTCTGGGGCAGCGCTGACCCAGTCGGGGTCCGACGCGGACGCAACCGAGACCCAATCGGGGTCCTTCGTGGGAGCAACCACAACCCAATCGGGGTCCAACGAGGGTGCAGCACCAGCAGTTTCCAGGTTCGGTGAGGGAGCTGCAGATCCCCTGCCGCCGGATACTAGACGGGCTCATGTCCATCTTCATCCTCATCACCACCGTCACCCTCCTCGTCCTCCTGAGGAGCGCAACCCATTTCCACCTGAGGCCGTTGGGGTTCTGAATGCTCCGCCCGGTTCTCCCTCGTCTTCCCCTTCTCCAGGGAGGCCGCCTTCTACTTCCCCCCTACGGTCCTGGTGGTCAAGCGATGCGGGTCGGCTGCCTGAAGGACTGCCGAGCCCATTTGGCTCTCTGGGCTGGCCACCCGACCCATTGGACTACCTGTTTGGCGACCTAGTCCGGCCGCCTGAAATTCATTGTTTCCGGGCATGGGACTGGGGTAGGCCGCCCGAACTTTCTGCCCCCATACCTCGGAGCCAGGACTGCCGTCATCCCGGGTTTTTTCTATCATTATCATGTCTGTAAACTTTTGGGATGTGTGGGGGGGCCTGGTATCTGTAATTTGGTATCTCACCCTGTTCCCTTAGCTGGTGATTGTTTTTTTTTTTTCCTCCCCTCTGTCTAATGTCCATTTACTGTTCAAAACTGATATATGTATTGCCTGTTGGGTTCTGTCCCTGTGTTACCCAAACGTTATGGAGTATTGTGGGGGGGGGTTTTCCCTCCACCATATTCTGTAATTGCCTTGTTGGTCCCCGTCATCATTTTTGGGTTTTGCTTCTCCTCCTTTTGACTCTTTCCCTCCTGCTGGCGCCCCATCCACCCACGCTAGGGGGGGTGGGGTGGGGGCTTTGGTGTTATTTGGCCGTTCAGGAGCTCGGCCTCGAGGGGGAGGTACTGTTACCACCCGAGTGCCGGTTTTGTCCGCACTCGGGTCATATATTATCCTTTCCAGGCTTTGACAGCAGCGGGTCCCTCCTAGCTCCCCGGGCTCTTATTGTGACAGCGCCCGGTGGAGCTCCCTGCTGTCAAAGCCAACAGTTGTGCTGCATTCGGGGTCATTAGTGACCGGTGTTAAAAGCGGACGCTGAATGCACCCCGATGCAGCAGTCTCTGTTATACTTCCTGAACGCCTCATCGCCTGGCGCTTCAGGCGTCTCCCGGCTCAGACGCTGTTCATTCGTCATCTGTTGTAAGTTCCCTGTGATTATCCTACCCTCATTGTCGTCTGTATTTTCCTCTGTTCCTTTACCCCTTCAACAAAACATCACTGAAACTCACCGGTGACTGCTGGCGTCTTATGGCGTCTTATGGTGGCTCGCAAGGGCCACCGTGACATGTGAGTTTAAATCAGAGTCATTGTTGTAATATTAACACTGAATCTCCAAACTCTCAACTCTAAACCTGAGTGTAACGCCTTAGGAGTCAACTCACGTAGCCCCGCCTCATCTTCTGCCCACCAACTAAAGCCTGACTGCAGACTGTGCCATGGACATCGTGTCAGTTTTATCCATCATTTGTTCGGTAAGTCAATGAGGTTCCTTCTTTTTACATTGAGTTGATATTGATATTTCTGTTGTGGCATATCGTTTTTTCCAATGGAGACACAAATGCCCCACCGCATCGATAACTACCCTCACCTGCCACAAATTCAATGTTAATCCATACATTTCAGGTCACCAAAATTCTTCATTTGGTGGAAAAAAAAACCCTGTATCTGTAATAGTGATTTTTAAGAGAAAATTTTCATATGGAGGATTTGAATTCCGTCATTTTAATTTTAGTTTTGCGGTCAAGATGCTAGCAGAAGTTTGCTGACTAGCTAACACTAATGCTAACGTTAACTAACTAGCCAAAGACAATCTAGTAACTGAGCACAATGACTCGGTGCTAAAAGGGATGTTTTATATTATGATGTTAATAATAAAATAATAATAATAATAATAATAATAATAATAATAATAATAATTATTATTATTATTATTATTATTATTATTATTATTATTATTATTATTATTATTTTTAATAGTAAATTGCAAAAATTGGACAGTATTGTGCAGTGAGGAAGTTCCTTTGGCTTTTAGCAAGGTGCAGCAAACGACACGATGGTAATAACTGCCTTCGCCCTGCGAACCGCGGCGATATCGCCCTGTGTTTTTGGGTGAGTTAACCTTGTGAAAATAGCCACATTATACCGAGATAATGTATGTGTCTGGTAATCTTTTCATTAAACACGTTGAACAACTGAACAGTTTTTCTCCATGTTTCAGCAGGTCCCTGCAGAAGATTCAGGCACTGTCAATACTTGCAAGCTGTTCACAATATTTGAACTGTATTTTTTTTTTATTCAAAGTATACAATGTTTTGTCTCTAAATTACTGTTGACATATTGGTCTTGTGTTTTTGCACTAATGACATACAGGCTTGTAAATATGAATTATATTTTATTGAGTGTGACACCTTTTAGGCACCTTCTGTAATGATCAGTGTTTACCACTAGGCGATGCTGCTACCTTGTTACCGCTTGTTTGAATGATGCACTCAGTAGAATAAGAAACGGCCAACATGGGAGCCGAAGTGAACGTGTCTGAGTGAGCTGCCGCTAAATAAAGTTACGATGGTTACACTGCAAGTCTCTTCTCTTCTCAACGAACACGAACACAACATGGTACCAGGAGTAAACTGCATGAACTGAGCGACCACGTGAGAAGTCGTCATGGAGTTGAAGCCGCCGGAAAACCTGAAATTGTCAGGTAACGTGGATGAAAACTGGTGAGCATTCAAGCAGCAGTTCAACTTGTATTTCATGGCCATGGGACTGGACACGAAGCCGGACTCGAGAAAGGTAGCACTTTTGCTGACCTTAGCAGGGCCACAGGCCATTGAAGTGTACAACACGTTCGTGTTCGGAACGGATGAAGACCCAAATAAGCTGGATGTCGTGCTCGCTAAGTTTGATGCTCACTGCACTCCTAAGAAAAACGAGACATATGAAAGATACATGTTTAGATCTCGTATGCAGCAACAGAGTGAGCCCTTTGACAGTTTTTTGACCGCTCTCTGTTTGAAAGCACAATCCTGCAATTTTGGGACATTGAAGGACTCAATGATCGGAGATCAAATTGTTTTTGGTGTTGAGGACAAAAAGATAAGAGAGAGACTGCTTTGTGAGATGGAGTTGAACTCTGCCAGGCAAGCGAACTGTCCCAGAAGCACGTGAAAACATTCTGCGACATGCCAGGCGCCACACCTCCGAGTGAAGGAGCAGCGGTCGGCGCCGTGTCATCTCAGAGCGGGAGGCGTCGCCCACGGGCCGGGACTGCACAGTGGACCGAGGATCCCACGTTCTTCTGCAAGCGTTGCAGATTACAGCACAAGCCAAAGCAATGCCCAGCGTTTTTTTTTTTTTTGTTTTGTTTTTTTTTGTTACTTATTTGTACCCGTAGGTAGACTTGGTTTGCAGTCTGGTGACAAGCCACCGGCTGCTGGTCGCTGCGTGCGCGAGCGCCCTAAACCTACATGTTTTTGGTGTGCGGGAGGAAACCGGAGAAATCCCGGAGTAAACCCACGCAACACGGGGAGAACATGCAAACTCCACACAGCTCACTGTTGGTCGGGGGCTGGGATCGAACCCACGATCTCATGATCCCCGCGGTCCCCCGGCCGAGGGTAAAACTGTGCTGCCACAGTGCTAAACCACTGCGCCACCGTGCAGCCATATATTTCTGCAAAGTGTGGTTAGTCCGAGTAAATAACTGCATATATTCCTGTATATATTTGCATCCTTTTATAGAAACGTGGACAGACTGTAATTTACTGTACATACTCTGGTTGTCAGAGTTTGGTAAAGTATGCTCCAACTGCCATGGAAAGAATCATTTTGCCAAGCAATGCTTCACCAAAAGAAAGGAAGGAAAGAAAGGCAAAAACGTGAATGTAGTCGAAGACACAGACTTAAGTGACACTTTCTTTGTGGGCATCGTTAACTGTGAAAATGAAGAAGAAAAAGTCAACAGCATTACCAATGAGGACAAGTGGATCACTCCTCTGCTGGTTAACAGGACTATCGTCACTATGAGACTGGACACTGGTGCAAACGCTAACCTCATTAGCATGTCTGATGTAAAGGAAATGCAGGTTAAGCCACACATATACAGAAAGAAATCAGGGTTGAAAGATTACAATGGGCAACCCATACAGTGTTTTGGTACCTGTAAACTGAATGTTGTTGTTAAAGGTAAAGTGCACAATGTAAACTTTTCTGTTGTGAATGAGAAATGTGAATCACTGTTGGGTGATAAAAGCTGTGAAGAGCTAGGGCTAGTGAAAAGAGTGTACTGCATTGAATCAGATTCCAAGTGTGACACTAACGCTATTGTGCAAAACTTTTCTGATGTGTTCAAAGGTTTTGGCACACTGCCCTTTACATATAAAATCCAGCTAAAAGAAGGCACCCAACCAGAATCAGAATCAGAATAAAGTTTATTGCCAAGCACATTTACAAGTAAACAAGTAAACATACGAGGAATTTGACTTGACATTGGGCGCGCCTGATAGGCGCTTCCCAATGACGCGGCAAGCCATGGAGGCGCCTGTTGTGCCAGTTGTGCACGCACCACGTAGGGTCCCAGCTCCACTGCGGGAAGCCCTCAAACGAGAACTGGACAGGATGACCAACATGGGCGTGATCAAAAAGGTGCAGGAGCCCACAGACTGGGTCAACTCGACGGTCGTCACAAAGAAAAAGAATGGTGAGTTGAGAATGTGCATGGACCCAAAAGATCTAAATGAGAACATTAATCGCGAGTACTACCAAATCCCCACACGTGAGGAAATAGTCAGTGAGATGGCAGGAGCTAACTACTTCACAAAGCTCGACGCTTTTCAGGGTTTCTGGCAGTTAAAACTGGATGAGAGCAGCACTAAGTACTGTACTTTTAACACACCTTTCAGTAGATACTGTTTTCTTAGGCTGCCATTTGGAATAAAATCTGCACCAGAAATATTCCACAGAGCGATGGAACAGATCATTGAAGGCCTAGAGGGAGTCAGAGTTTACATAGATGACATTATTGTATGGGGCTTGACTCTCCAAGAGCACAACCAGAGACTTAACAAAGTGATGGAGCGCATTCAGAAGTACGGGCTGAAACTCAATAGAGCCAAGTGTGAGTTTGCAGTACAAGAGATTCTCTTCCTCGGAGACAAACTCACAGCTCAAGGCATACAACCAGATGGCGATAAAGTGAAAGCAATACTGAACATGCCAAGACCAACAGACAAAACGGGCGTGTTACGTATCATGGGAATGGTAAATTTCATAGGCAAATTTATTCCCAACCTAACAGCAAAGACGTCATGCATCCGAGAGCTCTTACACAATGACTGTGACTTTAAATGGGCCGGAAAACATGAGCAAGAGTGGCAAAGACTTAAGCAAACTCTTACCAGAGCACCAGCATTAGCCTACTATGACCACCGGGAAAAGCTCAAAGTGTCAACTGACGCGTCCAAAGATGGCATCGGAGCAGTGCTTCTACAGACAGAGGGAGAGTACTGGAAACCAGTAGCCTATGCGTCAAGGGCTATGACAAAGTCTGAATGCAAATATGCCCAGAGTGAAAAGGAGTGTTTAGGCGTTTCCTACGGGCTGGAGCGGTTTCACAGTTTTGTCTATGGACTGCCGTCTTTTACTATGGAAACTGACCACCGCCCACTCGTCTCCATTATCAAGAAGAATCTTAACGAAATGTCCCCACGGATTCAACGCCTAATGATGAAAATGCAAAGGTACGATTTTGAACTGGTTTACACACCGGGAAAGCACCTGATACTCGCAGATGCCTTGTCCAGAGCACCTGCTGAAAAGTGTCTGAGTTCCACAGATGAGGATATTGAAAATCACATCAACATGGTGTCGTGTGCTCTGCCAGTATCTGACACAAAGTCGAAAAAAATAGCTGAGGTGACATCACAAGACACCGAGCTACGGCGTGCCATTCAGAACATGGACGAGGGATGGCCTGCAGGATCTTGCCCTCGCTATTACCATGTCAGAGGAGATCTCAGTTTTGTTGATGGACTATTACTGAAGAAAGGAAGAATAGTCATCCCTGAGGCTCTAAGACCAGATTTGTTAAACAGGATACATGAAGGACACCTTGGGATTGAAAAATGTAAAAGGAGAGCAAGGGAGTCAGTGTACTGGCCTGGTCTAAACAAAGACATTGAGACGCTTGTGAGTAGTTGTGAAACGTGCCAGAAACACCGAAGTAAACAAAGCAAAGAGCCAATGGTGATATCTGAAAGTCCTGCATCCCCTCAGCACAAAGTAGGGATGGACCTGTTTCACCTTAAAGGCAAAGACTACTTAGTAGTCATGGACTACTTTTCCAACTTTCCAGAAATGGCACTACTCTCAAGCACTACATCAGCCTGTGTGATCACTCATACCAAATCCACATTTGCTCGGCATGGCATCCCACACATTGTGGTGACAGATAATGGACCATGCTTCAGTAGCAGGGAATGGCAGCAGTTTGCAGAACAGTATGAATTTTGGCATGTGACGTCAAGCCCACACTATGCACAATCAAATGGACAAGCAGAAAAAGGCGTCCACATTCTGAAGCAACTGCTTAAGAAAGCCGCAGACAGCAACTCGGATCCATACTTGGCTCTACTCAGTTACCGCGCCTCTCCACTTCAGTGCGGACTGTCACCTGCTGAGCTACTAATGAACAGAAAGCTGCGTACAACGCTTCCCAGCTACCCAAATGCTACTTCACAAAGGAAAGATACAAAACTCAGAAACAAGCTTGAGAAGCAGAAACTGAAACAAAAGACATTCTATGACACTTCAGCCAAACCACTCTCTCCACTGGCCAACAACAACCCAGTTAGGATCGAGGATGCATCTGGCTGGAACACTAAAGGAGCTGTATTACAGGAAGTTGCTCCAAGATCATTCACAGTGAGAACCGAGGATGGACAGGTGCTCAGGCGCAATCGCCGCAGTCTCCTCAAGACTCCACAAGTACCTGGTGGGCCCAATAATGCTCACCCAGAATCTCCCACAACCACACCTCTTATGAACTGTGAAGCAAACGTTCCACCTGACAAAGATGAACCGAGAAGATCAAAACGAGAAATAAAGAAACCAGATAAGTTGGACTTGTAAGAATTTAAGCAAAGTGTTTAAAAAAAAAAAAAAACAAGGAATAAGAAAAAAAAAAAGGTAACAGATGTTAATTTCTTTGGGCATGTTGATTCAGGGAGAACTGAAATTTTTGTTTTGTATTAGTCCATTCATACTGAATACATGTACGCTGTTTTGCATCAATGTTTATTAATGTTTATTCACCTCAAAGAAAGGGGGATGTAATGATCAGTGTTTACCACTAGGCGATGCTGCTACCTTGTTACCGCTTGTTACCTCCGCCAGGCCGAAAAGGCCAGGAGGAGGTTATGTTTTTGCCGGGGGTGTCTGTTTGTTTGTCTGTCTGTCTGTCTGTCTGTCTGTCTGTCTGTTGGTTAGCAAGATAACTCAAAAAGTCTTGGACGGATTTCCATGAAACTTTCAGGCGTTGTTGGAAATGGTACAAGGAAGAACTGATTAAATTTTGGGGATGATCCGGATCACCGTCTGGATACAGGAATTTTTTAAAGCATTCTTTAACACTGTGACATACGGCTATTTTCAACATGTGCGCAGGCGCAATGGAGGGCGCTGGTCATCGTGTCTGACCAACATAAACTCCGCCTTCTTCAACGTTTTAGGCACAAAAGCACGCGGAAAACACCGTGCCTGTGTTTGCGCGACGCTGCAAAAGCTGAGACGGGCAGCTGTCCGCCGCCGGATTATTTGGCAGAAATTCCCCGGGCAGCCATAGGCGCTGCGCAAAAACCAGCTGCTCGGCAGCGTGCTGTGTGCCTGTGTTTGCGCAACGCTGCAAAAGCTCAGACGGCCAGCTGTCCGCCGCTAGATTATTTGGCAGAAATTCCCCGGTCAGCCATAGTAGCTCCGCAAAAAGAAGCTCTCTGCCGGGGAATTTTCCAAATCATCTTTGGCCACGGAGCGCAACCCCAATAAAGATAAAGATTAGATGTACCACGAAGGTCGAGTGCAAGCAAGATGTTTGTGTCTGTGAACATTCCGTCTTTTGGCGAGTTGATACGTAACGATGTTTACAGTTTGATGACAAGGTTGCTGCCATGTAACAATCATCTTATATCACCAATTGTCAACTCGTCACTAACACTTCAGCATTTGGAAGTGGTGGCGTTCCATTTTATACTGAGTCCAGTATTGTATGTTATTGTTGTTACAAGACCGCCGACTGTCTGCTGATCTGTATATACTTTTATTTATTTATTTATTTTCTACTCCTTTTAGTTCTGCATTTAATATGAACCCTGAGTTTGAAATAAACGTTTGAATTTTGAATAAAACCCACACCAACCCGTCTACCTAATTGGCATCCGTCAGTGAAGCCCTCAGTGCTGCTTTCAGTGATCTAAAACGCTCACATAACCCATTGGCCTGTGGGTTGTACGCAGTTGTGTCATGACTTCTTTTGTTTTTTCTTTTGAATTCTTGGATGGAACATGGGTGGGCAATATAAGCTGCGGATTCAGCCATCACATATTTCGGATAACTTATGTTGAACTGTATAATCAGAGGAGCTATTGTCTAATTTGACCTTGTTGGATTTTATTACCCCCTTTGTTATATTATTCACTTTCTTTTAACCTGTACTCTTAATCTATTCGAAATAAAGATTAATTCATTCGTTCATTCAATTGCAACGCCCCCAGCCTGGGAGTTTGCAGATGCAGGACATGGACACAACACCAACACTTCAGTTTATTACCTCCGCCAAGGAGGTAATGCTTTTACTACTGAACCACTAATCCTATCATTGTGAATCCAATTGCTACTCAGATGTTTTCATGGTTTCATGGCAATATAAGCTGCGGCTTCAGCCATCACCCATTTCGGATAACTCACGTGGAATTGTATAGTAGAAGGAGTCTTTGTCTAATTTGACCTTGTTGTTATATTATACAGTTTCTTTTAACCTGTAATGTACTATCCGAAATAAATAAATTCAATTCAATTCAAATGGTCAAGGAATCTGACAACGTACACACAAACACTGTATGGGGGGAACTGTGGCGCTTGGCGGAGGTCTGCGCTCTCCGAGTGCTTTTCTAGTTTGAATGATGCACTCAGTAGAATAAGAAACGGCCAACATGGGAGCCGAAGTGAACGTGTCTGAGTGAGCTGCCGCTAAATAGAGTTACGATGGTTCCACTGCAAGTCTCTTCTCTCCTCAACGAACACGAACACAACACCTTCTCTAATGAAAAACTTGTTTGGCTTTCGTTAAAATTGGCTGATATATTAATGTCTGCTTACGAATTTGGTGGTAAGATACTTGTTTAAGTTATGTAATATTTGTTACACTGACTTAATATTTTTATATATTTAACCAGATACATTGTTCACCATGGTAATTTTGTTAATGTAATTACATGTATACAGGAAATGCTGCTAAAGGTTTAATATGGCGGAGTCCAAAAATACATTAAGGTTCCACAAAGTGATGACCACTTTGATTTCATGAAGTTTCTTCAGGAAGGGTGGTATCCATATATTTTAAAAGAACAAAATCACTCAAATGATAATACACATGTCTACATTTCTAAATTGACAATTGTGGTAGCTTAATGCAATTCCTTTTTGATTTCTGTCAGTATCAGACAAGTTTGGTCTGCAGGCTAAACTTGTAGCTGAAGGTGTGCTCACCTTGACTGATACATCAGGCACTGAGGTTGACACTGACATATTTGATGAGATGATAAAGTCAGGGGTCCTAAATTTCGAGGTTGCACATCACCAGTATCCAATAACAGGTAAGGATATTGAGAGAATTTTAAAAATGGTCTTAAAAAGGATTAAATCTGTCTGACTAAATTTGTGTTTTTGCCAAATAATTTTCTACTGTGTTTTTTATTCTTCTACCAATAATTGTTTTAGAATTTGAGATTAACGTGGTAGGTGATGAATCAGAGTCATCGGTGTTGACAGACTTAGCAGTATCACCAGCTTTGTTCAGCTTTGTTCTTCATCAGATTCAACTGTGATCCTTCCATCCACAAAGAATAGGAAGAGAGGCCTCAGAGAGCTGGATCGCGATGAAGCAAGACAGGTAAACCATGAAATAATCTAGAATTTTTTTTGATTATACAACCCCAATTCCGGTGAAATTGAGACGTTGTGTAAAACATGAATAAAACAAAATACAGTAGTTTAAAAATCCTTTTTAACCTATATTCAATGGAATACACTACGAAAACAAGATATTTAATGTTCAAACTGATAAACTTTATTGTTTTGTTGCAAAATTCCCTCATATTTAATCTGATTCCTGCAACATGTTCCAAAAAACCTGGGACAGGGGCATCTTTACCATTGTGTTACATCACCTTTCCTTTCAGCAACACTCAATAAGCGTTTAGGAATTGAGGACACCAATTGTTGAAGCTTTATAGTTGGAATTCTTTCCCATTGTTGCTTGATGGTCGTGGAGGAGGAGTAGCAACAATTTACCATTCCAAATTACTAGTTAATGTAAAGCAAAAAACATGTTATAATTCCTTTGAGGGCCTGGTCCTCAGTATTGGGCACTTTAGCAATTTTAGGTTAAACCCAATTTTATTTGCCATAGTTTATCGTCCCCCATCAACCTACTCAGAATTTTTATCCGAATTTGCTGCTTTCTTAGCTGATTTAGTGCTGAAATCTGATCGAATAATTATAGTAGGGGACTTTAATATACATGTGGATGTAGATAGTGACTGCCTTAATGTGGCTTTTAATTCAATATTAGACTCGATTGGGTTTTCTCAGAAAGTAGGAAATTCTACTCATTACCTCCACCATACATTGGACCTTGTTCTGACATATGGCATAGAAATAGAAAATCTTGTAGTGTCTCCTCATAACCCTGTACTGTCAGACCATTGTCTGTTAACCTTTGATTTTACTATTTCTGACTATTTGGCTCCTAAAGAAAAATATTATTACAGTAGATGCCTCTCAGATGATGCTGTTTCCAAATTTATGCAGATTGTTTCCTCTATGCCATGTGTCAACACAACGGAAATAAGCTATAGACAGCTTGCTCCTTCTGTAATTGATAACATGGTGGATAGTGTTTCAGCTTCTCTGCATCAGGCTCTAGACTTGGTGGCCCCCTTAAAAAAGAAAAAGTCTAATCAGAGATTTCTAACTCCTTGGTTCAACACAGAAACTCGTAGCTTAAAACAGAAGACTCGTCAATTAGAAAGAAAATGGCACTCTACTAATTTAGATGAAATCTATTTATCTTGGAGAAATCATCTTTTAATTTATAAAAAATCTCTTAGAAAAGCTAGAACAAGTTATTACTCTGCATTAATAGAAGAGAACAAGAATAATCCCAGGTTTCTTTTCAGTACTGTAGCCAGGTTGACAAAGAGTCAGGACTCTGTTAATCCTAGCATTCCCTTAGAGCTTACTAGTCAGGACTTTGTGAACTTTTTCAATAATAAAATTTCATCCATCAGAGATAAAATCAATCAGATTCTTCCCACAGTTAACTTAAGTACTGTAACTACTACAACTCCTTCTTGTGATGTCTGTCTTGATGAGTTTACTCCAATCGACCTTTGTGAGTTAGACAAAATAGTTTCCTCATCCAAACCTTCAACTTGTCTTTTAGACCCTATTCCTACCAGGTTATTTAAAGAAGTCTTCCCACTTATTGGTAGCTTTATTCTTCATATAATTAATTCTTCATTAACTTTAGGCCATGTACCGCAGGCTTTTAAAACGGCTGTAATTAAACCCTTACTCAAAAAGCCAACGCTAGATCCAGGAGCTTTAGCTAACTATAGACCAATCTCTAATCTCCCTTTCATTTCAAAAATCTTAGAAAGAGTTGTTGCTACGCAATTATTTGACCACCTGCAGGGAAATGGTTTACTTGAAGAGTTTCAATCTGGGTTTAGAATCCATCATAGTACTGAAACAGCCTTAGCGAAGGTCACTAACAACCTCCTCATTGCATCTGATAATGGACTAGTTTCTGTACTTGTCCTTTTAGACCTTAGTGCAGCTTTTGATACTATCGATCATAATATTCTACTTGATAGATTAGAACACTATGTTGGACTTAATGGAACTTCGTTGCAGTGGTTTAGATCTTATTTATCTGATAGGTTCCAGTTTGTTCATGTAAATAATGTGTTTTCTTTCAACTCAAAGCTTAGTCATGGAGTTCCACAGGGATCTGTGCTACGCCCTACCAAACTGAACGTAAATACAGCACTTTTGACAGAGAGCTGCTGGCGCTTCATTTATCCATCCGCCACTTCCAGTTCTGGTTAGAAGGGCAGAGTTTCACGGCTTTTGTAGACCATAAACCGCTCACCTTTGCTATGGTTAAAATTTCAGAACCACGGTCAGGCAGGCAACAAAGACAGCTAGCTGCGATTTCAGAGTTCACCACAGACATTCGACACGTGGCAGGCAAACTTAACGTAGTAGCGGACTGTCTCTCTTGCGCTGTGACACCACCAGAGCGCGGGGAGACAGATTATACTGCCTCAGCAGCAGAACTCTTCACTAACGCAGACACATACGCAGCACCTATCCATGCAGGGATAGATTATGCAGCCATGGCGGAGGAACGAAGCAGTGATGCGGACGTGCGCGCACTCCTGTCTGGACCAACAGGGTTAAGGCTGGAGAAAAAGGGTTTACGCGAAGGCGTGCCCCCCCTAATATGCGATGTCTCAACCGGCCGACCTCGCCCGTTAGTACCAGCTACATGGCGCCGCCGTATTTTCGACGCAATTCACTCCCTCGAGCACCCAGGTGTGCACGCCTCAGTTAAAATGGTCGCCGAAAAGTTTGTGTGGCCAGGCCTGTGCAAAAACGTAAAAGAATGGGCAAAAACTTGCATTTCTTGTCAACGCGCCAAAATACACAGACACACAAAAGCCCCTCTGGAGCCTTTTCCAATCCCTGCTAGAAGGTTCGACCACGTTCATGTCGACCTCGTGGGGCCACAACCTTCCTCCCACGGTTTCACACACCTGTTAACAATGATAGACCGCACCACACGCTGGCCAGAGGCAGTCCCTCTAGCGGCAACCACAGCGGAGGAAGTCGCTCGCGTTTTTTTGACAAACTGGGTGGCACGTTTCGGCGTCCCATCGGACATCACGTCCGATAGGGGGCCTCAATTTGTCTCAGAGCTCTGGTCAGCCATGTCCAACAGCTTAGGGGCAACAATTCATCGCACCACCGCTTATCACCCTCAGGCTAATGGGTTATGCAAGCGTTTTCACAGGTCTTTAAAGGCTGCCCTCAGAGCCTCACTAACGGACACAAATTGGGTAAATAAACTTCCCTGGGTTTTATTGGGGTTGCGTGCTGCACCTAAAGAGGATCTAGACGCCTCTCCCGCAGAATTAGTCTTTGCACAACCTCTCAGGCTTCCAGGTGAATTTTTGCCAGAGAACCCAGAGCCAGGGCGCCTTCCAGTCCCAAGGTTTTTAGGCAACAACGGACCGAACTCTCTCCTCGGTCCAGCTCATCACTCCTTCCCACGAGTTTTTGTCCCTCAGGCTTTAAAAAACGCTGAGTTCGTTTTTGTTAAGCATGAAGCTTTAAAACCTACCTTTCGCCCAGCATACGATGGGCCATACAGAGTGCTGGAACATGGTGATAAACACTTTGTGCTTGATTTTGGGGATAGAAAAGAAACAGTCAGCATTGACAGACTTAAACCTGCCTTCTTGTTGAAAGACGAGCCTGCACAGTTGGCGAGAGCACCTCGGCAGGGTAGACCCCCAAAGAGAAAAGACTCAGCCCCCCAGCAGGGAACAGTTAACCTCTCTCCTTCCCACACTGCAGATTCCTCACAAGAAGGTCCCTGCAGGGCGCCTAAACCAACCTACAGCAGTTTTGGGAGAAGATTAAGACCCAGACAAACCACTCCACAATTATTCACTAATTGTGCTGCAACAGTTTAGGACTGACTTATGATTTTACTATGCTGTTATGATTACCACTGAACTCTCTTAGGAGCATGGCTGCTGGAAAGTTTCTTCCGTGGCAACAGATGTAACACTTAGTATGTCATAATAACTATCTTAGACTGTGAACCTTTCTGTTGTCCTTTCTTAGTTGTTTGGGGGGCCTGTGGTCTATATTAACCATATATTCCATAACCTACATATGTTGAAGCATGTGGAAATGTTTGGTAATTACATATGTAAAGGACTTCACACCTCTGAAAGGACAAAGGGCTCTCAACCGCCGAGTGAAGAACAAAGACGTTCCCGGACGTGGCGGAGGAGACCGGAGGAGCCACCCTCACCCCCCAAGGCAAGGAGAGGAAATACCAAGACAATGGGGGGATTAAGATAATGAGGGATGTCAGCCTTTGTTATGCATGTCTTTTATTGTGTGCCAGTATAAAGTCAGTGAGCTGGAGACATTCTGCCTCTTTTCCCTTCTGCCACTCTCTGCACCAGATGAGACTTGTTAGAAGACCTGATTATGCTGATTATTAAACTTGGTTTATACCAAATCGCCTCTTCATTTCCAAGCTCTTCTACAATAGTACTGAAACAGCCTTAGCAAAGGTCACTAACGACCTCCTCATCGCATCTGATAATGGACTGGTTTCTGTACTTGTCGTTTTAGACCTTAGTGCAGCTTTTGATACTATCGATCATAATATTCTACTTGATAGATTAGAACACTATGTTGGACTTAATGGAACTTCGTTGCAGTGGTTTAGATCTTATTTATCTGATAGGTTCCAGTTTGTTCATGTAAATAATGAGTTTTCTTTCAACTCAAAGCTTAGTCATGGAGTTCCAAAGGGATCTGTGCTACGCCCTACTCTTTTTAATTTATATATGCTTCCGTTAGGCAACATTATTAGAAAGCACTGTATACATTTTCATTGTTATGCAGATGGCACACAATTATACCTGTCAGTTAAGCCAGATGATAGTAATCAATTAGCCAAGTTAGAAGCCTGTCTTAAGGAAATCAAAGCTTGGATGACTTGTAATTTCCTGCTATTAAATTCAGATAAGACTGAAGTCATTCTTGTTGGTCCAAAAAACCTTAGAAATACCTTTCCAAATCAAACTTTCAGTTTGGATGTGGTTACTCTTTCTCTTAATAGCTCTGTGAGGAACCTTGGAATTATTTTTGATCAAGATCTGTCCTTCAATTCACATATTAAATTTGTTTCTAAGATTGCCTTCTATCATTTGCGTAATATTGCCAAGATTAGGAGCATCTTGTCTCAGAGTGATGCTGAGAAACTGATCCACGCTTTTGTTAGCTCGAGATTAGATTATTGTAATTCTTTATTATCAGGCTGTCCTAAAACATCTTTAAAAAGTCTTCAGCTGATCCAAAATGCTGCAGCAAGAGTTTTAACAGGTACTAGTAAGAGAGACCATATCTCTCGGGTTCTGGCCTCCCTTCATTGGCTTCCCATAGAGTTTAGAATTAAGTTTAAAATCCTTCTTCTTACTTACAAAGCTCTAAACAATCAGGCTCCTTTTTATTTAAAAGATATGATACTACCGTATTATCCTAACAGAGCACTACGCTCCCAAAATGCAGGATTACTTGTAATACCTAGAATCTCCAAAAGTACAATGGGAGGCAGAGCCTTCCCATCTGGATTCGGGAGCCAATCTGGATTCGGGAGTCAGACTCGATCTCTGTTTTTAAGAATAGGGCTAAAACCTACCTTTTTGATATAGCCTACAATTAGGGAGGGATCATGTGTTTCTGAACCCTCCCTTAGTTATGCTGCTAATAGGTTTAGTCAGCCGGGGTACCTCCAGTAATGCACTGGGCCTCACTCCTTTCCTCACTCTCTATGAAATATTTTTTTTGCTGGTCATTAACATTTGTTTGTTCTCTCCCATAGATTGAGTCCCCATCGTGCTGTTTGCTCTCTACATGTCTGTTCTTTTCTTCTTCTCTATCCCCTCACCCCCCAGCCAGTCGCAGCAGATGACTGCCCCTCCCTGAGCCTGGTTCTGCTGGAGGTTTCTTCCTGTTAAAAGGGAGTTTTTCCTCTCCACCGTCGCCAAGTGCTTGCTCACAGGGGATCGCCTGATTGCTGGGGTCTTTCTGCAACTGTGGGGGTTCCCCCCTACAGTTGATAGTGCTATGAGATGACTGTTGTTGTGAAATGGCGCTATATAAATAAAGTTGAATTGAATTGAATTGACTTGAATTGATGTACGACTTCAGCTGCTCAATAGTCCGGGGTCTCCATTGTCGTATTTTGCACTTCATAATGCGCCACACATTTTCAATGGGAGACAGGTCTGGGCTGCAGGCAGGCCAGTCTAGTACCCCCACTCTTTTATTACGAAGCCACGCTGTTGTAACATGTGCAGAATGTGGCTTGGCATCGTCTTGCTGAAATAAGCAGGGACAGCCCTGAAAAAAGACGTTGCTTGGATGGCAGCATATGTTGCTCCAAAACCTGTATGTACCGTTCAGCATTAATGGTACCTTCACAGATGTGCAAGTTACCTGTGCCATGGGCATTAACATACCCCCATACCATAACAGATGCTAGCTTTTGAACTTACCGCTGATAACAATCTGGATGGTCCCTTTCCTTTTTAGCCTGGCGGACAGAACATCTAGGATTTCCAAAAACAATTTCAAATGTGGACTCGTCAGACCACAGCACACTTTTGAGCAGCACGGTGGTGCAGTGGTTAGCACTGTTGCCTAACAGCTAGAACAGGGGTGTCCAATCATGTGCCATGGAGGGCCAAGACCCTGCAGGCTTTACCTCCAACCAGTGTCTTCAACAGCAGCTTCCACTGAATTTCTTCCACTGACTGCTGATCAGTGAAAACATCTGCTGAAGAGACTGGGTAAAAGAGAAAACCTGCAGGGTCTTGGCCCTCCATGGCACATGATTGGACACCCCTGAGCTAGAAGGTTCCGGGTTCAAATCCCCAGGCTGGCAGGGGTAGAAGCCTTTCTGTGTGGAGTTTGCATGTTCTCTCTGTGCTACGTGGGTTTACTCCGGGGGCTCTGGTTTCCTCCCACAATCCAAAGACATGCATGTTTGGTTAATTGGTTGTTCTAAATTGTTGCTAGATATCTGTCTCCTATAGGCCCTTAAAATAGAGGGTTAGTACTAGTGAAGCACTTTGAGAGTAGAAAAGCGCTACATAAGTACAGGTCCTTTTCCACTTTGCATCAGTCCATCGCTGATGAGCTTGGACCCACAGCAACTGGCGGTGTTATTGATTGGCTTGGCTTTCACTTTGCATGGTAGAGTTAACTTGCACTTGTTGATTAGTGACAAACTGTGTTAACTGACAATGGTTTTCTGAAGCGTTCTTGAGCCCATGTGATAATATCTTTTACAGAATGATGTCAGTTTTTAATGCATCAGTGTTTGTTTTTGGCCTTGCAGTTTATGTGAAGAAATTTCTCCAGATTCTCTGAATCTTTTGATGACATCATGGACTGTAGATGATGAAATCCCCAAATTCCTGCAATTGTATGTTGAGAAACGTTGTTCTTAAACTGTTGGACTATTTGCCAATGCTGTTGTTCACAAAGTGATGAACCTCGCCCTGTCCTTGTTTGTGAATGACTGAGCCTTTCGGGGATACTCCTTTTATACCTTATCATGACACTCACCTGTTTCCAGTTAACCTGTTCACCTGTGGAATGTTCCAGAAAGCTGTTGTTGAGCATTCCTCAACTTTACCAGTCTTTTCTTGCCCCTGTCCCAGCTTTATGGGAATATGTTGAAGGCATCAAATTCAGAATGAGTGAATATTTGCAAAAAAACAAAAAAGTTTTATCAGTTTGAAGATTCAATATCTTGTCTTTGAAGTGTATTGAATTGAATACATGCTAAAAAGGATTTTTAAATAATCGCATTTTGTTTTTATTTACGTTTAACACAACATCCCTTCACCGGAATTTGAGTTGTAGGAATCTTAGTAATGCATTTGCAGCACAGGAACTGTTGTCATGAAGGCTTTACCACTTTATTATAAATAAAATTAAAAATAAATTGTACTGCCAAATACTGATTCAGTTAACCTCTTGCACTCTGGTGTACCATGGGCAGGCACGTCTCTGTGTCCTAGAGCGCACGAGGGCGCACGAGGGCGCTGCGTCCTAGAGCGCACTGAAAAAAAAAGCTGCATTTCCGTTCTTCCACTACAGACACAGCCACGAACAGAAAGCCAAAGGAGTGCTTTGATTGGTTTAGATGTGATTGATCTCTCATTCGACTAATAAGAGCCTTGAATTGGGTTTCTGAAACCTTGAAGAACCAATGACCTAGCAAGAAGGACCTGCCTACCAACGGCTGCGAATGCAGCGAGCCAATTGAAGCACAGAAGTTCGAAAGCGTGCGTACCTGCAAAATCTGTTTTGAGTAAGGCTGGGTGAAGAGAGACTGACTGCTGCAGCAGATGAAAAAAGGACCCGCAGGAAGAACCGCCACAGACCCAGCAGCACGGAGACCACCCACAAGTGCGACCTGTGTGACAGGGACTGCCATTCGCGCATCGGCCTGTTCAGCCACAGGCGGTGCTGTCCCAGCAGAGTAGACGTTTAGGATTCTCTTCCATGGTCATCATAGACCGACGGAGGCCGACGACGAAGGCTGGGTGACACACATGCGTTCGCCAGTCTTTTTTTCTTACTAATGTTCTTATTTGTTTTGAAAAATCATTTGCCAAAACCGGAATCAAGGAAGCGCAAAACCGCAATAATGGAATCATGGTTTGACCGGGTCGCGTGACCAGAACCACAAGTCCGTAACGAGCGGACCAGCTTCATGTTTGTCTGACAATGAGGAAGAGAAGTTCGCCAGCGGCAATGCTGTTGTGGATAGGTAAGTGTTATAAGCTAAATTATTCTTTATCCCTGAAAATTGTAATCAAAAATGACTTTTGACCGATCGGTAAATTACAACTGTGCGTAGTAGACCGCGGCGTCCGAAGTCCGAAGACCGTGAACGCCCCCCCCCCCCACCGCTACTCTTCTGTAGTGGATTGCAGATATATTGCAGATGTTTTAGTACAGCTGTGCATAGTAGACCGCGGGGACTGTGCGCCGCGGTCGCCACATCGCCACATGACTGTTCCGTCATGTAGCGATGGTCGATGTCCGTCCTCTGTAGCGGGGGGGGGGGAAGTTGTTATCTTCTACATTACAGATATTTTAGAATAATTTTTAGTGCACTGTAGGTTATTTTTTCTTGTAAAAAAAAGCCACACATTTTTTACGTGGCATGCTTCTTTGTGTGTGGGGGCTTGTTTGTTCATTCATTCGTGAGTGAATGAATAAACAACCCCCCCCCCACACACACACAGCCCTGAGTGTCACCTTTCATTAGAGCCCAAGATGAAGCTTCTATATTGAATCATTCAAAAGTTACAGACGTTTTTCCAAACTGTGCCATTTGGCACAGTTCAAAAACGCCTGGGAACAACCTAAGAAAAAAGCTGTGTAATATATTCATTTTTTGTGGTATTGTTACAAAATTTTGACCTCAGCTGGATAACACTTGGTTCTACATTTCTGTTGCATTTTCCAGCCAGTATCTGACAGCTGTGTGTTATTTGCAAGCATTTGTATTCAAAAAAAACACCCAGGCGAAATTTATTTTCTTCAAGTTCAGTATGTTTAGATGACTGTTACTCAGTGGCTAGAGCACTTAGAGAGATTATGACTATTTTGCCAAAAAATTCAAAGTGTTTTCTTTTAAATGAGACCAACCCCATGAAGATGCTGCAAAGGGTTGAAGAACAGCTTTTGATTTACTTTGGGTACGTTATTTTTTGCCGTTTTTAGTGAAATTGACCAGAGTGCAAGGGGTTAAGCATGAAGCTAACAGCTTGAGAAATTATTTTTCCAGAAGACTGATAATATTCTGAGGTCCAATCTGAAGGGTGACGAAATCTTTAATAAGTATGGCCAAACTAAAACAACATCAGATACAACACGTAGACAGATGGTCAACATTCTGGTTGCAGAAATGACAAACATATGGGTAAGAAATTTAAAATGTGCACGTTAAACTTACATGGATTGGACACAAATGTAATCAATATTTTGTTTCAAAAGGAGGAGTCCACCCACAAGTGTTCAGATCAGCCATGCACTGGGAATTGTGACCCTTTTTCCATATCTTGAAGATCCATACTCAAAAAATGGATGAGCAAGTTTCAGTGTCACTTTGAAGAGCCAAAATATGTTATTAGTATTTATATCATTATACACTGTTCCTGCTTAATATTTGTAATGGTTGTGACAGTGTTTTTAGAAACACTTCTATGATCCTGAGGCCAATAGTGGCTATCTAACTTGGAGACTCAAGACAGTCCAATGCAACATCTGTGATGGTTGCCGCCAGCATTCCAAGCCAAATTCTGAGGGCAGCCCAACAACTCTATGAGAATCTCTGGTAATTGGGTGACAGCTCTTTGGTGAGGACTGTAAGGAGGCTCTCTCTGTCATTAGACACTCAAAAGATAAAGCTGTGGTGAAAGAGAAGATGAGAGCCACCTATGAGTACAGACAGAAGCTGGTTCATGACCAGGATGCAACATCTTCAATCTTGGATCTCTTTTCTCTTTTCCTTGACACACCTGGATTGGTAAGGATACAGTGTGTCTGCATTATCAAATAGTATTTGAAATATTTGAAATCTAAATCCTTCTAAATGCAAATCTCACAAATATTGCAAACATTATGTATGGACTTTGTGTCTCTGATTAAAGATTAACCAGGATTTTTCCATGAAGTATCTGAAAGATTTCTTGCTAAGTGGCCTCCATATTTCAAGCCCAAAGTCCTTGATGCATGCAGGAGTCTTCCTGCTAATCTTTATGTTACAGAACTTCTGGAGACTTTTGGCACTGAGGCTGAGAATGGCTGTGGTAAATGTGAACAGTTTTTCTGTATCCAAAATACAATCCATCCAGTACACAATAGTAAACTAAAATTAAATCACTGTATTAGTAGCCCCAAAGTAAATAAATTCAATCAGTAGTCCTGTCACGAGCTGAGTTTTCAGCCAGACCCAGTCTCATGGCTTTTTCTGTGTATTTATTCATCTATTATATTATCGTGTTTCCCTTAGTGTTATTCTGCCTCTTATTTTCTCCAGTTGTGTTTCAGTTATTTTTGGCCAGGCCTTGTTTTAGAATTGTTTTTGGTCCATGTTTATTGATATTTGTTTTCTGTCTGCAGTGATTATGTTTGTCGTTTATATGTATTTTCATGATGCCTTTCTCAGAGTTGACAGCTGTCAAGTGACTTCCGGGTTTGTGCTCTGCTGGGGACATAGCCTGTCAAGCTGTCAATCCAGCTGCTCCTCCCTTACCTTTCAGCTGATTTCAGTTATTGTCCCCTTCTCCTGCTCAGGCATCTCCACACCTGAAATCACTTGTCATGCCATCACCATCCATCCATCCATCCATCCATCTTCTACCACTTTTCCGGAGGTCCGGGTCGCGGAGGCAGCAGTTCAAGCAGAGAAGCCCAGACTTCCCTCTCCCCAGCCACCTGCTCCAGCTCTTCAGAGAGGATACCAAGGCGTTCCCAGACCAGCTGGGAGACATAGTCTCTCCACCGAGTCCTGGGTCTGCCCTGGGGTCTCCTCCCAGTGGGACGTGCCTGAAACACCTCAAGTGGGAGGCGTCCAGGAGGCATCCTAATCAGATGCCCATAGCACCTCAACTGACTCCTTTCAGTGTGGAGGAGCAGCGGTTCTACTCTGAGCCTCTCCCGGATGACTGAGCTCCTCACCCTATCTCTGAGGGTGAGTCCAGCAATCCTACGGAGAAAGCTCATTTCAGCTGCTTGTATCCATGGTCTTGTTCTTTCGGTCATTACCCAAAGCTTGTGACCATAGGTGAGAGTAGGAACATAGATTGACTGGTAAATCAACAGCTTTGCCTTAGAACTCAGCTCCCTCTTCACCACAACAGACCAGTACAACGTCCGCATCACTGCAGATGCTGCTCCGATACGTCTGTCAATCTCTCGCTCCATTTTCCCCTCACTCGTGAATAAGACCCCAAGATACTTAAACTCCTCCACTTGGGGCAGGAGCCTGTCCCCAACCCGGAGAGGACAATCCACCTTTTTCCGGCTGAGGACCATGGACTCAGGCTTGGAGGTGCTGATTCTCATCCCAGCCATTTCACACTCAGCGGCAAACTGTCCCAGCAAGAACAGTAGGTCATTGCTGGATGAAGCCAACAGGACAACATCATCTGCAAACAACAGAGATGAGATCCTGTGGTCACCAAGCATGATACCCTCCGTTCTCTGGCTGCGCCTAGAAATCCTGTCCATAAAAATTATGAACAGGATCGGTGACAAAGGGCAGCCCTGGCTGAGTCCAACTCTCACTGGGAATGAGTCCGACCGAGTGCTGGCAATACGAACCAAACTCTCACAACAGTCGTACAGAGACCAAATAGCTCGTAACAACAAGCCCGATTCCCCATACTCCCGAAGCACCCCCTACGAAAAACCACGAGGGACGCGGTCGAATGCCTTCTCCAAGTGCACAAAACACATGTAAACTGGTTGGGCAAACTCACACGAACCCTCCAAAATTCTCAAGAGGGTAAAGAGCTGGTCCGATGTGCCAGAGCCAGGACGAAAACCTCATTGCTCCTCCTGAATCCGAGGTTTGACCAACGGCCGGATCTCCTCTCCAGTACCTTGGCATAGACCTTCCCAGGGAGGCTGAGGAGGTCGCAGGTCGATGATCGATTTTGTTATCGTGTCATCAGACCTGCAACCATATGTCTTAGACACTCGGGTAAAGAGAGGTGCAGAGCTGTCAACCGATCACCACCTGGTAGTGAGTTGGATCCGATGGCAGGGGAGGATGCCATTCAGACCTGGTAGACCCAAACGTATAGTGAGGGTGTGCTGGGAACGTCTGGCTGAGGCCCCTGTCCGGGAGGTCTTCAACTCCCACCTCCGGAAGAACTTCAACCACATTCCGAGGGAGTTTGGAGACATGGAGTCTGAATGGGCCATGTTCTCCACCTCTACTGTTGAAGCGGCGGCCCAGAGCTGCGGCTGCAAAGTGGTCGGTGCATCTCATGGTGGTAACCCCCGAATCAAGTGGTGGACACCAGTGGTGAGGGGGGCCATTAAGCTGAAGAAGGAGTCCTATCAGGCTTGGTTGGCTTGTGGGACTCCCGAAGCAGCTGAGGTGTACCGGCAGGCCAAGCGGAGTGCAGCTCGGGTGGTTGCTGAAGAAAAAAACCGGGTATGGGAGGAGTTCGGTGAGGCCATGGAACAGGACTTTGGGTCGGCCTTGAAGAGATTCTGGCAAACTGTCCGGCGGCTCAGGAGGGGGAAGCAGCTCCCTGTCCACAATGTGTATGGTGCGGATGGGGCGCTGTTGACTTCGACAGGGGATATTGTCAGGTGGTGGAAGGAATATTTTGAGGATCTCCTCAATCCCACTGATACGCCTTCCACAGAGGAAGCAGGGCTTGTGGACGAGGGGGATGACTCGCCTATCACAGGGGCTGAGGTCGCCAAGGTGGTTAAAAACCTCCTTGGTGGCCGGGCCCCGGGGGTGGACGAGATTCGCCCTGAGTACCTCAAGGCCCTGGATGTTGTTGGGCTGTCATGGTTGACACGCCTCTGCAACATTGCGTGGAGGTTGGGGGCAGTGCCTTTGGCATGGCAAACTGGGGTGGTGGTTCCTCTCTTCAAAAATGGGGACCGGAGGGTATGCTCCAACTTTAGAGGAATCCAGCCGCTCCTCCCTTACCTATCAGCTGATTTCAGTTATTGTCCCCTTCTCCTGCTCAGGCATCTCCACACCTGAAATCACTTGTCGTGTCATCACCTCACTCACTATTTAAGCATTGTGTATTCACATTATCGTTGTCATTACACTGTATGAGTGAATGTCCTTTCATTGAGTGCTCCTCGGGACATTTATCTTGTTACCCTCTGCCTCATCTCCTTCTGAGCAGACTGTTCAGGAGCGCATCATCTTGTAAGTTTTCTCGTTTTGCATTTTGTGTTTAGCATATTTTTGGACTAAAGTTACTTGCGTCAATAAATTTTGCAAATGTCATCCAGCATGTGGGTTTGTCTCTCCGGACATGACAGAATGTAACGGCCAATAACAGAACCCAGCGGTGACATTTGCACATTTTATTTTTTCCCCCTTTCCCTTTTTCACTTACCTATTTTGGAGCTCGCTATGTCCGATCTGGATGAAGTGGAGCGGTGGGCGGTGTGCCTCCTGGAAAGCATCTGGTCGCAATCACGAGCCTCCCGTTCTCCCACGATGGTCCAGGAGAGCCGAGATGGCGCAGCGCGAGTAATGCAGGTTTTTCCCAACTTGTGTGTAAGTTTTCTCATTTTGCATTTTGTGTTTGCCATACTTTCAGACTTAAATTACTTGCTTCAATAAATTTTGCAAATGTCATCTAGCGTGTGGGCTTGTCTCTCCCGCCCTAAAGGGGCAGACATGACAAGTCCCTGCAGTTTCAAAATTAAACATTAATTCTTCAACTTTGATAAATTAGTAAATTATTGCAGGGCTGCTGTTTTCGGGAAAATGACATCTTCAGTAAGCAAAAGCTAACTAAAATTATTTGTTTCTTGTCTCTTAAATACTCTAAGGATGGGATAGTGATTTTTCGGCTCTGCTGTTGCTGTTGCATCTCCTGCCCCCAACATCGCGAGGCTATAAAAAAGCGGCCAAGATCAGTTCAGCACAGGCAGCCAACCGTCTTGTGAGATTTGTTAAGGCAAGTACAATCATCGTTTTGTGCTTCAAAGTCATTATCTATGTAAGAAGTGTGTGTTGCAGGGATTTATTTATTTAGAGCTGCAAGAATAGACTATATGTGGTAATCTGTGCATGTTTTCAAAATACAGGAAGGAGCCAGCCTCACTACATTCTTGGAAAAGGTTGACACAAGACAGGCCTTCCTCCTCTGCATAGGTGAGCAGAAGAAGAAAATCCAAAGGTTCTTCATTGTTGTGGACCAGAAAGTGATCCCCTGCAGCGCTGAGATGTCTGTGGCTGCTTTTGATGGGCTATTCAAAGCTCATTGTCTCTTCAGCCTCTCTTATGATGAAGCTCTGTCCAGTTTCTACACTTTTATTCAAACAACTGTGTATAACATCGATGTTGGACAGTCAAAGGAAAGTCCACGTGTCAAGGAACTGAGAGCTCGACTGCTGCGTCAGTGTAAACATGTCACCTGTTTACAAAGGTCAGAACACAGTTAACAAAACTGTCTGAGTATCTTCACTTGTTTTGTTTGTAAAACACACCACAAAAATAGTGCAGTTCTTGTCAACTTAAAATTTCATCATGGTTTATATCCATGTCATGAATGGCCCCTCGGGGGAGAGAGACAGACCCACGTGCTGAACTGTGAGTTGTCAGATTTATTGAAAATAAAAAAAAAAAAAAAAAACATAAAGCCCAAAACGGCGCTCAAACACAAAATTCCAACAGGAGGAGGTAACTTACAAATTATGCACCAGAGCGGGGACAAGGCTCTGGTGGAGACGAGAAAAACTCAGGTACTCTCAGGTGAACTCAAGACAGCGGTGACAAGAAAAGAAAATGCTGTCTTTAAATAGGGTCAGAACAAATGACACAAGTAATGTCAGGTGTGGGGTCACATGAGCGGGTAAAAAGGTAACAATGATTAATGATTTGGATTGGCTGGAAGTAATGAGAGGAGAGCGCACCGGCTGAAAGCTGACAGGGCTACGCTCACACGGAGCACCAACCAGGAAATGCCCTGACAGCTGTCAACCATAACAATAAGGAATAGAAAATTAAAATGTAAACAAGTACAACGTGACAAATAGATACCAAGTGATACAGAATCAGAACATAGTAAAACTAAGACATAAACAGGAAAATAAAAAAAAAACATTGCAGGAATAACAAAAATCAAAAGGCAAAAAAATACAACAAATATATAAATACAGAGAAAAAGCCATGAGACTGAGCATGGCGGAACCTCCAGTACTCAGCACGTGACAGAGCACCAGAGTAACACCAAAAGAAAAAGAAAGAAGCTGCCCCCTCCAACAGGAGCACAACAATAACCTACCAAGGGTGGGTGGTGGGGGGAGCAAGCTAGGAGGGAACGAAACAACTCCACTCAGGGCCCACACAAGGCAAAATCAGGCCCCCTAGGCCAGAGAACTCAACAGTTCAGGCGGCCGGCCAAAGTCCCAGGCCTGACAGATGGCGAGGTGGTACGAGTTGGGTGGCCTGCCGGAGAATATGGGCCAGCCAACCCAATGGCTTAGTCCGTCAGGTGGTCAACCAGAGTTTTAAAGCCACCTAAACAGAAGGAGTGGCCCAGGAGGTGGCTCCCCCACCCCATGGGGGACGACGTTTGGCAGAGGAGGGGGAACCACAACGGCATCTGGCAGAGGAGGGGGAACCACAATAGCATCTGGCAGAGGAGGAGGAACCACAACGGTGTCTGTCACAGGAGGGGGAACCATGACGGCGTCTGCCACAGGAGGGGGAATCATGATGGCATCTGGCAGAGGAGAAGGGACCACAACGCCCTCGAACTGGCCAGCAGTACCCTCGGTGGCTCTGGACTGGGACATGGTAGCACCCGCAGTGGCTCCGGGCTGGAGCAAACCAGCACCCATGGTTGCTCTGGGTTGGAGCAAAGCTGCACCCGTGGTGGCTCTGGGCTGGGCCAAAGCTGCACGTGCAGTGGCTCTAGGCTGGGCCAAAGCTGCACCCGCAGTGGGCCCGGACTAGGCCAAAGTTGCACCCTCGGAGGCTCCGGGATGGAACGGAGCACCCGCGATGACCTAAACTGGAAGAAAAGCAGCACCCTTGGTGGGCCCAGACGGGGCCACGGCTGCACCCTCGGTGGACCCGGACTGGGCCAATGCTGCACCCTCAGAGGCCCCGGGCTGGAACGGAACGCCCGTGATGACCTCAGCGGGAGGTGCTGGTCCCGTGATGATTTCTGGCGGCAAGCCTGGACTCACGGAGACATCTGGCAAAGCTGGAACCTCCTTGGTGACCCTGGGGGAGAGCTCAGACAAGACAGACAGAGAAGCAGGGTCAGGATCACTGGCAGCTGTAGAGCCTGGTGAGATGAGCTTAGGTGCAGCTTATGGCTGCACCCGACTCTCCCCACCAAGAGCCAGACAAGATCTCTCCAAAACAGAAGCAATGAAAACAAAGGAGAACACTTGCCTGAGCTCAGGCTCCACCGCTGTCCAGGACTCCATCTATCCAAGCAATGGTTCTTCGGGCCTGGCCCTCTGGAGGTCCAGCTCCAGCTCTGCTGCGGCGGCCCCTGCAGCAGACATGGTGGTCAAAGCAGCCCTGGGACCCCCCAGTGAGACGACCCATGCTGGTGGCTCGTCCGGTGTGGATTCAGAAGGTCTGTTTCCTGCCGGCGCTGGATTCAGTTCAGCTGAGGCCCGGGGACACTCCTTCATCGGCACAGGTATCAGCTCGGTCTCAGACTCCTCCAACGTCCGGCGGCACGAACCTGGGGCCGGTGGATATTCAGGGAGAGTAGGAGGAGGCACAGAGAGGGCAGGTGAAAAATTGATGGCTGCAGCAGGCAGTGAGGACTCAGGGGGCTGTAAACACTAAGCCTCACCACCGGGAATCAGGCAAGGCATATTATCATAAGATGTTGAGAAATGAAATTACACTTGTTTGTTTTCCCAGAGTATGATGTTTCCTGCTGCAGATGATCTGAAGTAGCCCCTGTCCATGGCTACAGTGGACATGGGCCGCTCAGTGGATTGTGGAGGAGCTACCCCTGCCAACATGGACACGGGTGGAGCCGGGAAGGACACAGCGGGCCTCTCAGCAGCAGGAAGAATCGCCGAGGGGAAGCAGGCAACAGCAGCTGCGCAGAGAGAGGAAGCTGACGATTCAGCCAGAGAAAAAAGGCACAGAGGGCGCACTGCTGCGGGAGTCTTCTGCCTTGGCGAAAGAGAAACTGCTGCCTGAGAGGTGGAGACATTCCTAATGATTTGGATCAGCTGGAAGTAATGAGCTGAGAGCGTACTGGCTGAAAGCTGATAGGGCTACGCCCACATGGAGCACCAACCAGGAAATGCCCTGACAGCTGTCAACCACAACAATAAGGAATAGAAGAATAAAATGTAAACAAGTACAAAGTGAGAAATAGATAGCAAGTGATACAGAATCAGAACACAGTCAAACTAAGACATAAACAGGAAAATAAAAAAACATTGCAGGAATAACAAAAACCAAAAGGCACAAAAATACAACAAATATATAAATACAGAGAAAAAGCCATGAGACTTAGCATGGCGGAACCTCCAGTGCTCAGCTCGTGACAATCCAGCCAGAATCTTGCATTTGAAATGTGGATAGCAAGGATGTACTTCATCTTTTTGTAGTTACTGTGACTTTAGAAAGCACCTCAACACAGTATGTAGGCAGTGCCATGATGAACAGACTGATACCACCAGAGAAGTGGCTACACAGAGATTTTGAGTTAGAATTTTCAAGTGATCAGCCAAAAACTTCTACATCAGTGTTGCATGTTTCCCCTGCCATTGCACAAAAGACACTTGATAAAATGTGTGGATCAGTCATTGCACACTTGCAAGCTTTCGGTCTTTCTGAAAACATGGTCCAAACGATAGTTTCTTCAATGGAGTAAGTTGTCACTGATGTTCAAAGTCAAGTGCGAGAAGTAGTTCTCCAAACTTTATCTCCTGAAGTTAAAGAGTCAGACATTTATAAGAAAATGGAGCACAATTTAAGTCAGTTGCACAGTCCTTTTTCAACATTTAACACAGAGACAAAAAGACAAAAATATTACGATGAAAAGTGGGAAATAGTTAAGCCTAAAGAATTTGTCCTTGGTGTGAGATTGGATACACGTAGAGATAGAACCACAGGTATTTATGGTCAAATTCCTGTGACAAACAAGTAAGATAAGATAAGCCTTTATTAGTCCCACAATGGGGAAATTCCAGGATTGCAATAGCACAAGGATAGCAACACTCAGAGCAACAATCAGAAGGCAAGAAAAAACAAGAACAGCTAGTAAACATATGTACATATTACTATAAATAAATATATATATATATATATATATATATATATATATATATAGACAGTGCGGAGCATTATGGTTGGTGAATGTGCAGCAGAAAGTCTAAGCTCTCTCTCTGCGGATGCGGCGGGCCAGCTGGAAGTCTTTGGGCATGATGGTGACCCTCTTAGCGAAGAAGAGACCCACCAGGTAGGCCTCGCTGGCCTCCTGCAGAGCCATGACGGTGAAGCTCAGGAAGCGCAAGTCGGTCTTGAAGTCCTGAGCGATCTCCCTCACCAGGCGCTGGATGGGCAGCTTACGGATGAGCAGCTCCGTGGATTTCTGGTAGCGACGGATCTCTCTCAGAGCCACGGGCCTGTAACGGTGAGGCTTCTTCACTCCGCCGGTGGCCGGAGCGCTTTTCCGAGCAGCCTTGGTGGCTAGCTGCTTCCTGGGGGGCTTTTTCCTCCAGTAGATTTTACGGGCGGTCTGCTTGGTTCTTGCCATCGCTCTTTATTATTCTGTCTTATATTTCTTGCACGCCACCTAAACTCCAGCCCGGCACCCGTGTCGTTTTCGCTACAGTTCCCGGTATGTCGAGTTCCTCCGTTAGCACCGGGTGGCGGTTGAGTGCTAGCTAGCACTAGCTCTTCCTGCTGCATCATCTCCTGCTGTAAACAGAGGCTCCGTCCGCCGACTCGGGAGACCTTTGGGGCGATCTGTGTGTCCGTGATATATACACTACCGTTCAAAAGTTTGGGGTCACCCAGACAATTATTTTGTGTTTTCCATGAAAAGTCACACTTATTTACCACCATGAGTTGTAAAATGAATAGAAAATATAGTCAAGACATTGACAAGGTTAGAAATAATGATTTGTATTTGAAATAATATTTTTTTCCTTCAAACTTTGCTTTCATCAAAGAATCCTCCATTTGCAGCAATTACAGCAATGCAGACCTAACATGATTGCACAAGGGTTTTCTAATCATCCATTAGCCTTCTGACGCAATGAGCAAACACATTGTACCATTAGAACACTGGAGTGATAGTTGCTGGAAATGGGCCTCTATACACCTATGTAGATACTGCACCAAAAACCAGACATTTGCAGCTAGAATAGTCATTTACCACATTAGCAATGTATAGAGTGTATTTCTGATTAGTTTAAAGTTATCTTCATTGAAAAAAAGTGCTTTTCTTTCAAAAATAAGAAAATTTCTAAGTGACCCCAAACTTTTGAACGGTAGTGTATATATAGAGTGGAAGGTGTAGAAAGAAGAAGGAAGATAAAAAAAGGCTGTTGCAACGGGCAGCCAACTCATGTGGCACCGCCGGTTCGGCGGAACCGGAACCGGAAATGTATGTACCAATTTTAGGTACACTGAAATCAATTTTCAAAAACGATAAGAGAGTGCTTTTGCAAGAAAAACAGCAACAAAGAGACATATAAGGACATAAATGATGGTTTTTCAAAATCCTCCCTTGTTCTCACAGCAGAGGCATTCTCTACAGATTTTGCTGTATTATGATGATTTTGAGACCACTAACCCATTAGGTTCTAAGAAGGGGTTGCACAAACTTGGATGTATTTATTTTACTTTAAAAAAAAACCTCCTTCCAAAAGTTTACTCTGTGCTGATGAATATCCATCTTGCAGCACTTTTCCACACAGAAGATTTAAAGACCTATGGTTTTGATGAAATATTAAAACCTCTAATTGATGATTTAAAATTTTTAGAAACGCAAGAAATCCAAATTCCATTTATAGAAGAACCAGTGTTTGGCTCTGTAATTGAAATCACAGGAGATAATAGCCTGTTAGGTTTTGTTGAATCTTTTAGTGCAGCCTACTCAAGTAGGTTCTGTCTGACAAATAAGGAAGAAATTCAATCTGTATTTACTGAGAATAATCCTGGACTTCTTTTGAAAACCAGAAAGCTTTATACTGAACATTGTAATGCACTTTGGATGGTGCTTCTCATTTATCTAACAATCTGGCATCTTTTTTATCCAAATTTCCAAAACCATGACTACTCAGAGTGGGGACCAGGAAGCAGAGTCGCAGTCTTACACGCCTCTCTGCAGCTCCTCTTCATCCGCCACCCCTCAGCTTAGCCCCTGTCTTCCCCATCAGAGAATCGTTGTCTGCTCCCTCCAAAGTAAATAAAAATATAATGTATAAGCATCCCAAAGTGATAAAGCAAAATATTGGTAAAACTCAAATTAAACATAAAGCCTCTAAATTGAATGATTTGGCCTCTGTTCCTCCTCATAATTTAAAAATTAAATGTGGTTTATTAAATATTAGGTCTCTAACTCCCAAGTCTCTGTTAGTCCATGATCTGTTAATTGATCATCAGATTGATTTAATTTCCCTTACAGAGACTTGGTTAGGGCAAGAGGATTATGTTGGTTTAAATGAATCAACTCCCTCTGGTTATTTAAACTGTCAAAATCCCAGAAGTTCTGGTCGTGGAGGAGGAGTAGCAACAATTTACCATTCCAAATTACTAGTTAATGTAAAGCAAAAAACATGTTATAATTCCTTTGAGGGCCTGGTCCTCAGTGTTGGGCACTTTAGCAATTTCAGGTTAAACCCAATTTTATTTGCCATAGTTTATCGTCCCCCATCAACCTACTCAGAATTTTTATCCGAATTTGCTGATTTCTTAGCTGATTTAGTGCTGAAATCTGATCGAATAATTATAGTAGGGGACTTTAATATACATGTGGATGTAGATAGTGACTGCCTTAATGTGGCTTTTAATTCAATATTAGACTCGATTGGGTTTTCTCAGAAAGTAGGAAATTCTACTCATTACCTCCACCATACATTGGACCTTGTTCTGACATATGGCATAGAAATAGAAAATCTTGTAGTGTCTCCTCATAACCCTGTACTGCCAGACAGGTCTGTGAACCTTTGATTTTACTATTTCTGACTATTTGGCTCCTAAAGAAAAATATTATCACAGTAGATGCCTCTCAGATGATGCTGTTTCCAAATTTATGCAGATTGTTTCCTCTATGCCATGTGTCAACACAACGGAAATAAGCTATAGACAGCTTGCTCCTTCTGTAATTGATAACATGGTGGATAGTGTTTCAGCTTCTCTGCATCAGGCTCTAGACTTGGTGGCCCCCTTAAAAAAGAAAAAGTCTAATCAGAGATTTTTAACTCCTTGGTTCAACACAGAAACTCGTAGCTTAAAACAGAAGACTCGTCAATTAGAAAGAAAATGGTGCTCTACTAATTTAGATGAAATCTATTTAGCTTGGAGAAATCATCTTTTAATTTATAAAAAATCTCTTAGAAAAGCTAGAACGAGTTATTACTCTGCATTAATAGAAGAGAACAAGAATAATCCCAGGTTTCTTTTCAGTACTGTAGCCAGGTTGACAAAGAGTCAGGACTCTGTCAATCCTAGCATTCCCTTAGAGCTTACTAGTCAGGACTTTATGAACTTTTTCAATAATAAAATTTCATCCATCAGAGATAAAATCAATCAGATTCTTCCCACAGTTAACTTAAATACTGTAACTATTACAACTCCTTCTATTGATGTCTGTCTTGATGAGTTTACTCCAATCGACCTTTGTGAGTTAGACAAAATAGTTTCCTCATCCAAACCTTCAACTTGTCTTTTAGACCCTATTCCTACCAGGTTATTTAAAGAAGTCTTCCCACTTATTGGTAGCTTTATTCTTCATATAATTAATTCTTCATTAACTTTAGGCCATGTACCGCAGGCTTTTAAAACGGCTGTAATTAAACCCTTACTCAAAAAGCCAACGCTAGATCCAGGAGCTTTAGCTAACTATAGACCAATCTCTAATCTCCCTTTCATTTCAAAAATCTTAGAAAGAGTTGTTGCTACGCAATTATTTGACCACCTGCAGGGAAATGGTTTACTTGAAGAGTTTCAATCTGGGTTTAGAATCCATCATAGTACTGAAACAGCCTTAGCGAAGGTCACTAACGACCTCCTCATTGCATCTGATAATGGACTAGTTTTTGTACTTGTCCTTTTAGATCTTAGTGCAGCTTTTGATACTATTGATCATAATATTCTACTTGATAGATTAGAACACTATGTTGGACTTAATGGAACTTCGTTGCAGTGGTTTAGATCTTATTTATCTGATAGGTTCCAGTTTGTTCATGTAAATGATGAGTTTTCTTTTAGCTCAAAGCTTAGTCATGGAGTTCCACAGGGATCTGTGCTAGGCCCTACTCTTTTTAGTTTATATATGCTTCCGTTAGGCAACATTATTAGAAAGCACTGTATACATTTTCATTGTTATGCAGATGACACACAATTATACCTGTCAATGAAGCCAGATGATACTAATCAATTAGCCAAGTTAGAAGCCTGTCTTAAGGAAATTAAAGCTTGGATGACTTGTAATTTCCTGCTATTAAATTCAGATAAGACTGAAGTCATTCTTGTTGGTCCAAAAAACCTTAGAAATACCTTTCCAAATCAAACTTTCAGTTTGGATGCAGTTACTCTTTCTCTTAATAGCTCTGTGAGGAACCTTGGAGTTATTTTTGATCAGGATTTGTCCTTCAATTCACATATTAAATTTGTTTCTAAGACTGCCTTCTATCATTTGCGTAATATTGCCAAGATTAGGAGCATCTTGTCTCAGAGTGATGCTGAGAAGCTGATCCACGCTTTTGTTAGCTCGAGATTAGATTATTGTAATTCTTTATTATCAGGCTGTCCTAAAACATCTTTAAAAAGTCTTCAGCTGATCCAAAATGCTGCAGCAAGAGTTTTAACAGGTACTAGAAAGAGAGATCATATCGCTCCGGTTCTGGCCTCCCTTCATTGGCTTCCCATAGAGTTTAGAATTAAGTTTAAAATCCTTCTTCTTACTTACAAAGCTCTAAACAATCAGGCTCCTTTTTATTTAAAAGATCTGATACTACCGTATCATCCTAACAGAGCACTACCCTCCCAAAATGCAGGATTACTTGTAATACCTAGAATCTCCAAAAGTACAATGGGAGGCAGAGCCTTCAGTTATCAAGCTCCTCTCCTGTGGAATCAGCTGCCAATCTGGATTCGGGAGTCAGACTCGATCTCTGTTTTTAAGAATAGGGCTAAAACCTACCTTTTTGATATAGCCTAGAGTTAGGGAGGGATCATGTGTTTCTGAACCCTCCCTTAGTTATGCTGCTAATAGGTTTAGTCAGCCGGGGTACCTCCAGTAATGCACTGGGCCTCACTCCTTTCCTCACTCTCTATGAATTTTTTTTTTTTTTTGCTGGTCATTAACATTTGTTTGTTCTCTCCCATAGATTGAGTCCCCATCGTGCTGTTTGCTCTCTACATGTCTGTTCTTTTCTTCTTCTCTATCCCCTCACCCCCCAGCCAGTCACAGCAGATGACTGCCCCTCCCTGAGCCTGGTTCTGCTGGAGGTTTCTTCCTGTTAAAAGGGAGTTTTTCCTCTCCACCATCACCAAGTGCTTGCTCACAGGGGATCGCCTGATTGCTGGGGTCTTTCTGCAACTGTGGGGGTCCCCCCTACAGTTGATAGTGCTATGAGATGACTGTTGTTGTGAAATGGCGCTATATAAATAAAGTTGAATTGAATTGAATTGAATTGAACTAAGTGAAGATCCTGCTCTACCAGCTGTTAATGGTGTTAAAAAAAAATCTTGTGTGTTCAGTTCATATATCAACAGCACTGACAATTATGCTGTTGATATCAGAATCAGAATCAGCTTTATTGGCCAAGTATGCACAACACATACAAGGAATTTGACTTTGGCTAAAAAACTTGCACTCGTTGTTCAGGTGGAGGATTTAAATAAGATTTAAATAAGGATTCAATGACAACAGAGTATGTACAGTAAATTACAGTCTGTCCATGTTTCTATAAAAGGATGCAAATATATACAGGAATATATGCAGTTATTTACTCAGACTATCCACACTTTGCAGAAATATATGAAAAAAATATACAGTCATACAGTATTTCAATGTGAACTCAGATTCAGTGATATAATGTGAATGAAGCAAAAAGCAGTGTGAGAGTTATGTGCAATGTAAGAATGGATGAAAAGTCATGAGTACAGCAACAGGTAGGACTAGGTGAATGTTAGGAGTTCATCAGAGTGATGGCTTGAGGAAAGAAACTGTTCCTGTGACGGGTGGTTTTGACCTTCAGTGATCTGTAACGACGACCAGAAGATAGAAGTTCAAACAGTTTGTGGCCGGGGTGTGACGGGTCAGCACAGATGTTTCTCGCCCGTTTCCTGGTTATGGACCGATATAAGTTCTCAATAGAGGGTAGGTCGGTACCAATGATCCTCTCCGCAGACTTAATGATCCGCTGCAGTCTGGTCTTGTCCTGTTTAGTGGCAGATCCAAACCAGACAGTGATGGAAAAGCAGAGGACAGATTGGATGATGGCGGTGTAGAAGACAACCAGCAGCTCCTGAGGCAAATCAAACTTCTTGAGCTGACGCAGAAAAAACAACCTCTGCTGGGCCTTTTTCCGGACAGTGTCTATATGGGAGGACCACTTCAGGTTCCGGGAGATTGTGGTACCCAGAAACTTGAATGAGTCCACAGTGGACACTGTGCTGTTGAGGATGGTGAGTGGGGGGAATGAAGGAGGGTGTCGCCTGAAATCCACAGTCATCTCCACCGTTTTGGCTGGGTTAAGTTCAAGATGGTTCTGGCCGCACCAGAGGATCAGCTGCTCCACCTCCCGCCTGTATGCAGACTCATCACCATCCCGGATCAAACTGATGACTGTGGTGTCATCCGCAAACTTCAGGAGCTTCACCGAAGGGTCCTCTGAGGTGCAGTCGTTGGAGTAGAGGGAGAAGAGCAGTGGGGAAAGGACACATCCTTGGGGGGCGCCAGTACTAATTTTTCGGGAGCTGGATGTAAATCTCCCTAGCTTCACCTGTTGCCACCTGTCAGTCAGAAAGCTGGAAATCCACTGGCAGGTGGAGGGGGGCACCTTGAGCTGGAGGAGTTTCTGATGAAGAATGCCTGGGATGATGGTGTTGAACACTGAGATGAAGTCGACAAACAGGATCCTGGCGTACGTCCCCGGGGAGTCGAGGTGTTGCAGGATGTAGTGTAGTCCCATATTCACTGCATCATCCACTGACCTGTTTGACCGTAGGCAAACTGCAGTGGGTCCATCAGGGGGCCTGTGACGACCTTCAGGTGGTTCAGCACCAATCTCTCCAAGGATTTCATGACCACAGAGGTCAAGGCAACAGGTCTGTAGTCATTTAATCCTGTAACAGAGGGTTTCTTGGGAACTGGAATGATGATGGAGCGTTTGAAGCAGGAAGGCACATCACACAGCTCCAGTGATCTATTAAAGATCCGGGTGAAGATGGGGGCCAACTCGTTGGAGCAGACTCTCAGGCAGGACGGAGACACACCATCAGGTCCTGCAGCCTTCTTGATCTTTTGTCTCTGAAAGACCCGGCGCATCTCCTCTTCACAGATCGTTAGTGCTGGTGGGAGGTCAGAGTGGAGGAGGGATGGAGTTCCTGGGGCTGCAGATAATCCTTTTGTGTGGGTGGGAGGTGAGAACTGTAGGTTCTTTTCAAACCTACAGTAAAAGCTGTTTAGGTCGTTAGCCAGCTGGAGGTTTTCCACAGGGTGGGGGGATGGTCTCCTGTAGTTGGTGATATTCTGCAGGCCTCTCCATACAGAAGCAGAGTTGTTGGCTGAGAAGTTTTTTTGTAACTTCTCACTGTAGCTCCTCTTAGCAAGCCTGATCTCCTTCGTCAGCATGTTTCTGGCCCGCTTGTACAGAGTCCAGTCACCAGTCCTGTAGGCCTCCTCCTTGGTCTGACGTAGCTGCTTCAGTTTAGGAGTGAACCAGGGTTTATTGTTGTTGTATGTGCAGAAGGTCTTGGTCTGCACACACATGTCCTCACAAAAATTGATGTATGATGTCACAGTGTCAGTGAGTTCATATAGGTTAATGGCTGCATTTTCAAAAACACTCCAGTCTGTGCAGTCAAAGCAGGCTTGTAACTCCAGCTTTGATTCCTCAGTCCATTTCTTCACAGTCCTTACAACAGACTTGGAAGTTTTTAGTTTCTGTCTGTATGTTGGAATAAGATGGAGCAGACAGTGGTCAGAAAAACCCAGAGCTGCACGGGGGACGGCATGATAGGCATTTCTTAAAACTGTGTAACAGTGGTCGAGTGTATTTGTGTCCCTGGTGGGACATTTAATACTATAATAATGATAAGCAGAGAGTCTGGATGTTTTTCCTCCACGTCTGCTATCTGGTCAGCGAGGTGCTGCAGGGCCTCCGTTGTACAAGCAGCAGGCGGGATATAAATTCCGACCAGAATAAACAAGGAGAACTCTCGCGGTGAATAAAAGGGTTTACAGTTTATGAACAGTGACTCTAGGTTAGGGCTGCAAGACTTCTTCAACACTGTGACATCAGTACACCAACCTTCGTTTATGTAGAAGCAGATTCCACCACCTTTAGTCTTTCCAGAGAATTCTCGGCTGCGATCAGCGCGAAACAGTTGGAATCCGTCCAGGCGGACCGCGCTGTCCGGGATGTGTTCACTCAGCCAGGACTCCGTGAACCACAGTGCGCCAGATCTGCTAAAATCCAGGTTTTTGTGAGTCAGGAGCAGCAGTTCATCCATTTTGCTCGCCAAAGAGCGGACATTGCTCAGATGGATCGATGGGAGCGGCGTGCGATATCCTCGTTTCTTCAGCCTGACTAGCGCACTGGCACGTTTACCACGCCGCCTTCGTTTCCGGCCAGTGCCAATAGCTGCTGCTCCCACAGCTAAGATCGACTGAAAAAACTTCAGATCAGCAGCAGAAACTGGCGGAGAAGTTGCATTGGGAGATAGTCTGAGTGAAAGTAGTTCCTCCCTTGAATAGGTGACTTGGATGGAAGAGCAGAAGTCCAAAAAAACACACAAAATTATCAAAAACATCAGAGAGCAGAAGCCAGTGGCTGCCATCCGCGGCGCCATCTTGGATCTATAATGCATGATTTGTTAGAGGGTGTCGTACAGTATGAGCTTAAGCTGTTTTTCCAGTATCTGATCAAAAATGGTTACAATTCTATAAACATGCTGTCAAATAGGATACAGAGTTTTAATTATGGCTACATGGAACGTAAAAACAAACCAAGTGGCTTAAAAATTAATGACAGCAGCAAGCACTTAGGTTTAAATGCCATTCAGTCATTATGTGTTCTCCTCAAGACCCCACTTATCTTTGGGGATCTGGTTAAAAGGGACAATAATCACTGGAACTTGGGACAATAATCACTGGAACTGCTGTGGGTTGCCCTTGCAGTGAGGGCAACCCACAGCTGCCCTCACTGCAAGAAGGCTTTTCAACCGAGGCCTGATCTGGTTACAAACTTCATGTTAGCAGAGTTGGTGAAGAACGTGAAGAAGCCTGGACTCCATGAGTTTTTCACTGCTATGCTGGACCTGAAGATGTGGCCTGTGATGTCCGCACTGACAGGAAGATGAAATCTTCTCCTTTTGTTGCAGATTGTTAATATAATCCTCTCCCCATCTTTACTGATGGTATGATTTGTTACCTAAAATATTTGACCTATGACCATCATAGCATGGTTAAAATATTGTTCTCTGAAAAGAGATTGATCCCCAAACACCACTTAATGATCCACTATCTCAGATGTATTTAAAAAAAAAGGTGGTCCTCTTATCCATATTTAGTGTATGAGATTTGAAGAAAAACATAAGTTTTTTAAAAAGTCTGTGAAAATTTTCAAAAACCTTACAAAATCTCTGGTAAAGCAACATCAGTGTCAGTTGGCTTTTTATTATGAAAATTATAATTTTAAATGGTTTGTGATTGGTCCTTTAAAAATGACAACAATCACCAGTTTGGAAGGTGGAGAATTACTGTGTCCGACACTGCATTTAGATCCATGTTCTAATGTTTCAGCTACACGTTGGATCAGAAACTATGGCACTGAGTACCAGATTGAGCTCTTTATATGGGCTGGGACATCCCATGATCTACCTGTGTTCAACAAAATCTGCAATATTATAATACATGAACAGCAGGCTTGTAATTTGTTGTACTGTTAACACACTGGACTTTGATAAACATTTTCATACATACTGTATTGAAGAGAAAAATGATCAACTGCTGTAATTTGCATTGATCAGCTCACTTACTTCAGACCCTTTGATAAGCAATACTCTAATGAGTGTGAGAGAACATACATTGTACCGCATTGTTACATGTTTTAAAATACTCGTGGCGCATATTTCAATAAGTGTTTCAACTAAACAAGGCCTCATTATTTTACTAGACCCCAAGTAATTTTTAGCCATTCAGAAGAGCAACATTTTTTACAGTGTTTGTTAACACTAGAGTTAATAAGCAATTCTTTGAGTGAGTTACTGTCTAACACTACATACAAGTGTTAATTTTTATTAACACCAGATAGTGTTAATAAGTGTTAACTTTTTTAATTCCAAATGAGTCAGTAATTAACACACAATTGGTGTTAAGCCACCAACACTCAAAAAAGAGTAAAATTAACACTTTGTGGTGTGGACCCATATAGACACTTTTAAAGTGTTGAAATTAATTCCTACAGTGTTAATTTGAGCATTCTGATTTTGCTGCATAGCAGTACCTAGGCACATTGGAATCCTGCAATACATTTATTCCTTCCACATGTGGAAAATGTGATGCTCTCATACCAGTATCCGTTGGTATTATAGCAGTATTCAGGGTTTTGAGGCGATCCCTTCCCAGAAGGTTGACAGGGCATGCTTCAGACAATATGAAACCACCTTCTGTCATGTCATCGGTGACAGGGTCTTTTACCTTGACATTTTTTGAAAGGTGCTCTATTTTTAACTTACCGTTTGTGGCTTTTACAGTTATTTTTTCATCTGGTTTTGTAAAATTGTCAATGTCTGCACTTGTTATTACCAATCTGCATGCTCCTGTGTCACATAGAAACTTTATTGGAATGTCCTGAACCTGCAACATCACTTCAGGTAAACATTGCATTGTCAACATCAGATCAAAGTCAGGTAAATTGAAATTGTCTGTTATGTCTGTCATGTCCATTATGTCCATGTTAGCGTCAATAGTTGCACTTATCTTTGGTGCAGTCAGTCAGGCAGTCAGCTCGTGAGGTCCTCCATCACCTCCCCGCTGCTGCTGGCATTCAGGACATTGCCTCTGCCAATGACCCCTTTGTCCACATTTGTGACAAACGTCACGTTCCCCTTGCCGGGCCCAGCCCGCCCCACGCCTCCTTCTGTCCCTCCTCCACCGCTAAGGTCTAGTTCCGGTGCCAACCTGAAAAATAGAATGGGGGGGAGCTCTGCACCCCCCTCCCCATCTTTTTGTGTCAGTAATCACATAAACAGGACTTTTTTTTCTTTTTTTTCCCCTTTTTTCCTTTAATCCTCTATTGTCTCTGCATGTTTGGCATAGGTTAACACATCAGCGAATGCACAGGTGCTGTATGTGACCAAATGCTTGTGGACGTAATCAGCCAGGTGTGGGTGCATGTTCAGCATAGAGACACTTTTCAAATGCTTCCAATAAGGTTCTACTGTACATCTGAATCATTATCAGCCTTAGTTAAACCAGAACGGCTATCAAAAACTTCTTGTAAACTGGTTCTATAAGCTTCATCACCTTCACCTTTACATTGTTTTGTGGTTTGGATCATCCCATATAAGCTATATTTTAAAGTTTATTCATAGGATATTGTTCAGTGACAACATGTTTCATTACCTTCAGTTTTATTGATTGTATTGATGGTGAGTGCGGAGTGGATATGTGTGCATATCTACTTAACTCTTTGGGCACCCCGGTGTGGCTGCTCCTGGGTACTCCACTTCTTCTCACTTTAGGTTTGGCGTCAGCGAGTAGAGGGGTGAAGACGAGTGGAGGCAAGGTGACATCAGACGCAGCCCCCTAGCCTGGAGGAGTTCTGTGGTGTTGGGGTATATGGGCTGAAAAGTGGGGGATATGGAGGAGGAGGAGCAGAAACGTGGCCCCTCGCCCCCACGTCAGACTCGTCATGCAACATAGAAGAGACAGAACACATATTAGTCAAATCCTTTTTTTCCCCATGGTCAATTTTTCAGATTTATCATCAGGTTTAGATTTTACCATCACAAGGTCCAAGTCAGCCTGTCGTTTTTTGTTTTTTTTTCCCATCTCAAGTCACTGTTGCCCCTCAGTTGGAGAGATAATGCAACTGTGAGCTAGAGAATACAATTACACAGCAAAAAGTCAAATATAAGTCAAATGAAATAAACTAATGCTGTTTATCTGCCTCCAGAAAGCCCAGACTATTAAAAAAAAAGAAAAATCAAATTTTCTTGTTCTGCTGGCAGGTAATTTTACTTGAAATAAGCAAAAAAATTCTTGCAATAGATAATGTTAGTTAAAAAACAAACATCTGCCAACAAAGCAAGATTAAATTGCTAAACACAAGTGACTACCATAAAGCCAGCAAAAATCCCAGAGAAACCTGCACAACAAAAGAAATTACTGTCAAAAACTACGTTAAGATAAAAACAAGCATCTGATTCATTTCATCTTACTGAAATCCCCAGTTCAGTGTGACCTTATTACTGCCTTCAGCACAAACACAAGTTAGTCCTCTCACACACACATACACACACATGCGATAGCAAGCCCAAATGAGCACACACACGTTAGTAAACAATCCCAAAGCTGCTTATAATAAGCAGATCTGGCAACCAAAGGTTTTCATCGTCATTCATTTCCTGTGCATATTTTTGCCGTCTTTTGTTAAAACAAAAATCTCATTCTCATCCTCTCGTGTTCCACAACAGCACAACATGCATCCTCTCTTCCTGCCACGTCACAAGATCTCGCTCTCTGCTACAACAGTTACCCATTTTTCACCAAAGTAACCCGTAAAATGTTAAAAACACACACAAATAAACAGGCGAATGACCAGACAAACAAACTGCAGTTATTTATTTTAATTTATTTATTATTTTATCTTAGTCTAAAGGCTGTTTTATTCTATTTTAAGCATACTTTGAGTTATTTCTTATGGTATTTTAGTTATTGCTAAAGTTATTCCCTTATAATTTTAAGGCTATTTCTTATTATATTTTTCTCTATATATTTTTTGTAGTATATTTTGGTCGTTAATATCACTTGTGGGTACTATACCTTCCATCGCTGCTGTAACCTTCCACGCTATCGCTCCACGATGTGTACTCTACCCCAGTATCACTCCGTGGGTACTGTTCCTTCCACCGCTGATACCACTCTGCAGTCTGCACTCCACACCGATATCACTCCACAGTAATATGTGTTCTTCTGCACGCCTCTTTCCTTTCCCGATTTTAGACTCAAACTACAATCCAGTAAAAATGCATTTATTACTGAGCGGTTCCGTTTAACCGCGGTACTTTTCCTGACCAGACTTGAACCCGCCAGTACCAAATTTGTAAACCCACAGCCGCACTGAAACCGCCGTGCGAGACGTCTGAATAATTAAATTTATTTATTATTTAGATATTATAATTTAAATTTATTTATCTTTTATTTAATAATTAAATTTACTCACTTCAATCTCCTCAGTTCTGCTCCGTCACTCTCCCTGCCTCGGCGCTCCAGACCGCCTCTGCTGTCTCCTCACTTCAGACAAACCGCTCCAATTGGGATGTGGCTGGGAGGTCTTGATCAGCAGCCTGTATACTGACTGTGAGACCAGTCCAAAGCACCGCAGGTGTGGAGAAAGATTTCTAGAGTCCCTGTTCGGTGCGTCAAATATGTTTGAAAAATTCTCTTTAACCCGTAGTCAAAGGATCAGGCAGGATTAAAGTTTCAGTAAATTTAACTTGCCCTGATCAGTGGAGAACAATAAGTGATACACTCAGGGTCGCCTCCGGAAATTGTTCTGAATCATATACACAACTTTCAGTCTTTAAACATCCTGTTATCTCAAAACTGTTCATGAGAGAATATCTGGTTAAGGCTGGTTCTTCCAGACTGTCTCCCTTCCTCAGACATAATCATAACAACACAGAAAGTTAACATGAGAAAAACATAGATAAATGTCCACCTGGTTGTTCTTGTACATTTTCACCCAGACTCTGAGGTACCAAAGATAAAGAATACAGAATTATTCTATCAGGTACGAATGTCCGCGTGCTGAGTCTGTGTTAGCTGGCATCTCAGCAAAAAATGGATTTTAACAAAAAACAGATGGGAGGGAAAAAAAACAAAAGAGCAAACTCACAATCTGCTGGGTCCACACTGGCAGCATCCTTCTGTCATAAATTGCCAGGCAGACAGGAAGGAGATCCAAATGCTGGAGCTGTGAGTTTGCTAAGTTTTAATTAAAACACAAAATTCCAAATAAGGCAAAAACAGAACTTACAGAATAAGGCAGATGTAACCGGAGGAAGGGTGTATGGGAATGTTGGTGCAGACGTGGGACTCATGTCTGGAACCAACGAGAATAATAGTGTGGGACACACGCTGGGAAACAGGGTGAGATTAGACATGAAACTTACGTCAGGATAGCGAAGGACGCTGCACCGGTCTGTGGTGAAGCGGCCCTTAAATAGGACAAAAAAGGAAATAATCCCAAATGATGACAGGTGTGGGTAACAAGAGCGAGAGCAATCAGACCAAACAAATGACAGCTGTGACAGCCCATGAACTTGAGCTAAAAGAGGAAGTAAACACAGGCAGCTATCAAAATAAAAGTACAGACCCCGAAAGGAATAATAAATCGTGACAGAGAAGATAAGCAAAGAATATACAAAGAATGATGGACACCCAACAAGACAGGGAGCAGATCAGAGTAAATGACAATACTAATAAAATATGTACTTTGAAGATGGAACTAAGGTGAAGGTGAGGAAGGCTCAAACAAACACAGGCAGAAATAATATATAATACAAAACTGGATAGCCATGGACGAATAATACAAAATGACAAGATAATAGTCACTAAACTAGAAACTTTCTGACACAAAAACAAATGACAAACTCAAATAACAATACATTCAAGCAACTGGATTAAATACTAAACTAAAGTGGAGGATTTACAGAAAATAATCAGAAACACAAAAAGCATGAGCATGGTTCCCCAACTGTGCTCCGCATCGTGACAGTATCAGTGTTGGAAAAAAAAAAAGTGTTGAAAGTGAGCTGGCCTGTGGCTGATAGCCAGTACCAACTTGTTCTTTTGTGTCACAACTCGCTGCGCCCAGTCATCTACCTCAGCTGCACACACACCTGTGCCTCGTCAGTGACGGGCTATTTAGCCCACTTGGCCCAGAGCATCGGTCTGGAGCCGTCTGTGTTTCTACGCGCTCAAACCCTCCGCAGGATTGTCTCTTCCCGTCCTGCCGCTCATCACTTCAGCACGTAAGCTGTATTGCCACTCACCTGTCTACCAGTCTCTCCCCTGTGCACAGGTGGATCCCCTGGCGGCGGATTCTCCCGTCTTCGCCATCTCCTTTCCCCTCTCCTCCACGCCTCGTCATGCGCGCAGCAGGGCGCTGTCTCCCAGGCCGAAGACCCTTAGCCGACGCCAGCCACCTCCTCACCTGCAAGTAAGTAATACTCAGTATACCTCTCCCGTATGGTGAAGCCCAGCTCATATGTATGTACATATATGTACATACATATACATATACAGTATGTACATATGTATATTAGCTGCGCTTGCTTGCTTGCTTTTTTTTTTTTTTTCTTGCCTTCTGATTGTTGCTCTGAGTGTTGCTATCCCTGTGCTGTTGCAATCCTGTAATTTCCCCGTTGTGGGACTAATAAAGGGTTATCTTATCTTATCTTATCTTATATCTCTGTCTCTGCTCTTCCCATAGGGTTGCCTGGCTGCACGGCGTGCTGTTCTGTTCCCGACTCGCATCGTTCACCCACACTCCATACACATATCACATACATGCACTCAATCACCCCTTGCTGTTGAATAAAGCTGTTGAATCTTACCTGAGCCTGCGTGCGTGTTTCCTGGGCCGATAATTATGTCAGTACGGCTCCAGCAGGGCGGCCCAGCGGACAGTGGGCTCGCATGCCGTCTTTCCACCCTCGAGGCTCGGGTGGATTTGATAGCTCATCAACAGCAAGTAATATTAAATCAATTGACCACAATGACTCACCGGTTGGACCATCTTGATACCCCAGCAGGTGTTCCCCCTGGCTCATCATGGCGGATCAGCTTCGGCTGTCCCCGCGGCTGGCTAACCTAGCTCGGGAGCGCCAACCCGGCTCACTCCGATTCCTACCCCCGCTCGCTTCAACGGGAAGCTCGGCGAGGCGCGGGGGTTTATCTTACAATGTGAATCGGTGTTCCTGCGCATTCCCGGGGATTTTCCCTCAGACCACAGCCGAATTGGTTACATGCCTAATCTCTTGGAGGGGCGAGCGTTAGCTTGGGCTTACGCCGTCATGTCGAAGCCCAGCTACGCGAACCTCTCCTATGACCAGTTCGTGCGGGACTTTCTCGAGGTGTTCGACCACTCGCGTCGTGACAGCGTTCTCGCCGACCGGCTCCTTAGCCTTCAGCAGGGCAGCCGGTCGGTGGCAGATTACGCTGTTGACTTCCGGGTGGCGGCGGAGGAGGTTGGCTGGGGCGAGGCGTCTCTCTGCAGCATCTTTCTCCACAGCCTCAGTTCTGGTCTGCGGGATGAGTTGGCCAGCCGGGACCTTCCAGGGCGACTGTCCGAGCTAATCTCCCTGACCATTAGTTTGGATAATAGGCTGCGAGAGCGGGCCACTGAGCGGAAGTCCAACAGCTGCCCACGCGGATTTCCTGCTTGTGCCTCTCAGTGTCGCCCCCTGGCGTTACCCGCTCCGTAGTCCGCCGATGAGCCAGAGGCGATATTGGTCAGGCGGACCAGGCTCCCCCTAGCGGACAGACAACGCCGCCGGGAGCTGGGCCTCTGCATGTATTGCGGAGGCGATCAGCATACCGTGGAGCAATGCCCAATTAAGCCAAACGGGGAGGTCCGCGAGTCACTGTAGGGGGCCTCGCGGACACCAACCGGCCAAATCTCCTCTCCAATTGCTCTTTGCCCGTTAAGTTCTGCCACAACTCCACCGGGCACCTCACTCACGCACTGGTGGACTCGGGGGCAGAACAAAGCTTCATTTCCAAGAGCCTGGCAACCCGCTTGGGCATCCCCTGTCAGCCGTTGTCAGCTCCCCTTAACCTCATCACCCTCTCTCGCTTGCCCCTGCGAGTAGTGACACATCGTACCAGGCCGGTGCCAATTATTGTCTCAGGCAACCACCGAGAGGACCTTAGCCTGTACGTCCTGTCATCCTCAGCGGCCCCCGTCATCCTGGGTTACCCGTGGCTGCGCCTTCACAACCCCGTACTCGACTGGCAATCCGGAAGTGTCCTCTCGTGGAGTTCCTTCTGCATGGGCACCTGTCTCCAGTCTGCGGCATGCGCTCCATCCTCTCCTCTGCCTGCTCCTGTCTCCTCTCCCCCGGACCTCACCCTGGTGCCTCCGGAGTTCCACGACTTGGGGTTAGTGTTCAGCAAGTCCAAGGCGAGGTCTCTTCCTCCTCACCGTCTGTATGACTGTGCCATAAACCTCCGCCCGGAGGCGCCGTTACCATCTGGCCGCCTCTACAGCCTTTCTGCCCCGGAACGTGAGGCTATGGACACTTACATCAGGGAGTCGCTCAGCGCTGGGATCATTCACCCCTCCTCGTCCCCACTTGGTGCCGGCTTCTTTTTCGTCTCTAAGAAGGACGGATCCCTGTGCCTGTGCATCAACTTCAGAGCTCTCAACGACTTCACGGTAAAGGATAGATACACCCTGCCTCTCATGGACACCGCCTTCCACTCCCTCCAGGGTGCCACCTGGTTCACTAAGCTAGACCTCCGCAGCGCATACCATCTCGTCCGGATCCGGGAGGGCGATGAGTGGAAGACGGCCTTTCGGACGCTCAGCGGCCACTTTGAATACCTAGTTATGCTGTTCGGGCTCACCAACGTCCTGCCGTCTTCCAGCGGCTCATCAACGATGTCTTGCGAGATTTCCTAGGGGTTTTCGTCTTCGTGTACCTTGACAACATTCTCATCTTCTCCAGGTCTCGGGAGGAGCACCAGGTCCATGTGATGTGGGTTCTGCAGCGGCTGTTGGAGAACAGACTTTACATTAAAGCGGAGAAATGTGAGTTCTATGCCAAGACTACCTCTTTCCTGGGTTTTGTGATCTGCCATAACCAGATCCTCCCCGACCCCGCCAAGGTTAAAGCGGTGGTCGAGTGGCCCACTCTTACCTCCAGGAAACAAGTGCAGCAGTTCATCGGCTTTGTCAATTTCTACCATCGTTTTGTTCCCAATTTTGGCGCCATCGTTACACCTCTGACCCGCCTTACTTCACCCAAAGTGCCCTTCCAGTGGTCTGAGGAGGCAGCGACCATGTTCGAGACCCTGAAGACGGAGTTCTCCTCCTCCCGGGCCCTGACCCAGGTTGACCCCGCGCTGCAGTGCCTGGTCGAAGTGGACGCGTCTGATACGGGGGTGGGGGCGGTGCTCTCCCAGCATTCTCCGGTGGATGGAGTCAAGCGGCCCTGTGCCTTCTTCTCCCAGCGCCTGTCAGCAGCTGAGCGAAACTACGACATCGGCGACAGGGAGCTTCTGGCTGTTAAGCTCGCACTGCAGGAGTGGCATCACTGGCTGGAGGGGTCAGCTTAGCCTTTTGTGGTCTGGACGGACCACAAGAACCTGGAGTATTTGAGGTCAGCCAGACGTCTGAATGCCCGCCAGGCGCGCTGGTCTCTGTTCTTTGCTCGGTTCCGGTTCACAATCACCTACCGTCCAGGCTCCAAGAATGGGTTGCCTGACGCCCTGTCCATACAGTTTTCCCCTGAGACCCCGGAGGAGCCGGATCACACCATCCTACCCAGCTCGTGTATTGTGGGGGCGGTTTCCTGGTCCATCAGGGACAAGATCCGCAGGGCGCAGGAGACGGAACCGGACCCTGGCGGCAGCCCGGATGGGAGGATCTTTGTTCCATCGGCGGTTCGGGGGGATGTCATTCACTGGGCCCACATGTCCAAGCTCTGTCACCTGACGCCTGTCACCCTGGCGTCTCCCGACTGGTGGACCTCCTTCAGCGTTCTTTCTGGTGGCCCGGTCTCCAGAAGGACGTCGCCAATTACGTCCGGGCCTGTCCCCAGTGTGCTACTAGCAAGACCCCAAATTCCCCCCCTGCGGGCCTACTCCAGCCCCTGCCGGTCCCGGGCAGGCCCTGGTCACACGTCGCCCTGGACTTCATTACTGGTCTCCCTGTCTCCAACTCCTATGACACTGTCCTGACTATTGTGGACCGATTCTCCAAGGCCTCCCACTTTGTGCCGCTCCAGGGTCTCCCTTCGGCGTGGGAGACGGCCGACCTGCTTGTCCAACATGTGGTCAGGCTGCATGGGATCCCAGTGGACGTCGTATCCGATCGGGGGCCCCAGTTCGTGTCCCAAGTGTGGAGGTCCTTTTGCAACGCCCTGGGGGCCACGGTGAGTCTCTCCTTCCGGTCATCATCCCCAATCCAACAGGCAGTGTGAGCGCGCTAACCAGGAGTTGGAAGCTGCTTTGCGCTGCGTCACCTCCTCCAACCCATCCTCCTGGAGCTCTTACCTGGCCTGGGTGGAATATGCCCACAACGCGACACTATCATCGGCTATTGGGATGTCTCCCTTCCGGGCGTCGTTGGGCTACGATCCCCCCTTGTTCCCCGAGCAGGAGAGTGAGTTGGCCGTCCCTTCCACCCAGGTGCATCTGAGACGCTGCCGGAGCCTGTGGACCAGGGTGCGTGAGGCGCTTCTACGCACAGCGGTGCACAACAGCACCATGGCTAATCGCCACAGGAAGCCGGCCCCCGGTTACCAGGTGGCCCAACAGGTCTGGCTATCGTCCCGGGACATTAACCTCAAGGCCGAGAAGAGGAAGCTGGCACCGCGCTTCATCGGTCCCTTCACCATCTCCAAAATTGTCAACCCGGTGGCTGTGCGTTTGGCCCTCCCCCCTCCCTCCGTGTTTGCCCCACGTTTCATGTGTCTAGGATCAAGCCCGTTATCTCCAACCCACTCTTTCCTCCTCCTAGGGCACCGCCCGCTCCCATGATGATCGACGGCCACCCGGCGTGGGGGGTTGCGTCCATCCTGGACTCCCGACGTCAAGGTCGTGGGCTGCAGTACCTGGTGGATTGGGAGGGATATGGCCCGGAGTGGAGATCCTGGGTGCGCTCTTCGTTTGTGCTGGATAAAGATCTCATCACGGAGTTCCACCGAGCGCACCTGGATAAGCCAGCGCCAGGAGGCGCTGCTGGGGGGGGGGAGTACTGTCACAACTCGCTGCGACCAGTCATCTACCTCAGCTGCGCGCACACCTGCGCCTCATCAGTGACGGGCTTTTTAGCCCACTCGGCCCAGAGCATCGGTCTGGAGCCGTCTGTGTTTCTACACGCTCAAACCCTCCGCAGGATTGTCTCTTCCCGTCCTGCCGCTCATCACTTAAGCACGTAAGCTGTATTGCCACTCACCTGTCTACCAGTCTCTCCCCTGTGCACAGGTGGATCCCTTGGTGGCGGATTCTCCCGTCTTCGCCATCTCCTTTCCCCTCTCCTCCACGCCTTGTCATGCGCGCAGCAGGGCGCTGTCTCCCAGGCCAAAGATCCTTAGCCAACGCCAGCCACCTCCTCACCTGCAAGTAAGCAATACTCAGTATACCTCTCCCGTATGGTGAAGCCCAGCTCATATCTCTGTCTCTGCTCTTCCCATAGGGTTGCCTGGCTGCACGGCGTGCTGTTCTGTTCCCGACTCGCATCGTTCACCCACACTCCATACACATATCACATACACGCACTCAATCACCCCTTGCTGTTGAATAAAGCTGTTGAATCTTACCTGAGCCTGCGTGCGTGTTTCCTGGGCCGATAATTATGTCATTTTGCTTTTGCTCTCATCTATTCCATCTTCATTACCAGGGTGACAAAGAAATATGCATTGTAAAACTGAACTGAAATACTTTAAAATTGTTCAGTCCCAGATGTATTCTGAATTTGCAGCAGTAGGCTACTGTTATCCATTTCAGTGCAAAATCAATTCCAAACAACTGCGACACATCACAAAAATATTGACCACTGCTGAAATTGTATTTGCAGATAGCCGATATCAGTCAATAAGATCATTGTCAGCCAACACTGATATACTGGCTGATCTACATCCATGAATCTTCTCTGTGGTCTTCCTCTTTTCCTCCTGCGTGGCAGCTCCATCTTCAGCATCCTTTGTCCAATATCTCCACTATCTCTCCTCTGCACATATCAAAACTATCTCAGCCTTTCCTGTCTTACTTTGTCTCCAAACTGCTCAGCCTGAGCTGTCCCTCTGATATACTTATTTCTAGAGGTGGGTTCAAAAGATCAACCCAACAATTCCAATCAATCCCCGTTTGACTGAGCTGATAATGATCCACAAAATCCGTGGATCGATCTTTTAATACAAGGCTTTTACAGTCTATGAAACGCAAAATGCAAGCAGCTGGCTGAAGTCTCACGTGATGAACAGTTGCGCGAGAGTTCCTTTCACTGCATACTCACTTTACTTCCAAGTTTACATTTGGCAGGCAGCCACAGAGCGGACTTGCCAATGTTAATTTATCAATTTATCAACAAAACTCACAGCTAAAGGCTGTGCTCAACAGTTCCTAAATATTTTTCATAAAGCAGAGACAAAGCGTTTTGTACTACGTGCAGCACTAAGTTGGAACATAAAAGTCGACGATTGGTAGACAATTTTCAAAAGGAAAACACACGGAGAACAACAACAGACCAGAGAGGGAGACTGTTGCAGCTGCGGGTCGTAAGAAAAATATTGTTTTGTTTTTTTAACATTTGTGTCATAAATAAATAATTCATCCAGCATAATGGTGTTTTCTTTTACAAACTATGGATACAGTAGTTACACACGTGGACAAAATTGTTGGTACCCTTCTGTTAATGAAAGAAAAACCCACAATGATCACAGAAATAACTTGAATCTGACAAAAATGTTAATAAATAAAAATTCTATGAAAATTAACCAATGAAAATCAGACAATACTTTTGAATTGTGGTTCAACAGAATTATTTTAAAAAACAAACTCATGAAACAGGCCTGGACAAAAATGATATTTTGTTGCACAACCTTTTGAGACAATCACTGCAATCAAATGATTTCTGTAACTGTCAGTGAGACTTCTGCACCTCTCAGCAGGTATTTTGGCCCACTCCTCATGAGCAAACTGCTCCAGTTGTCTCAGGTTTGAAGGGTGCCTTCTCCAGACGGCATGTTTCAGCTCCTTCCACAGATGTTCAATAGGATTTAGATCAGGGCTCATAGAAGGCCACTTTAGAATAGTCCAATGTTTTGCTCTTAGCCATTCTTGGGTGTTTTTAGCTGTGTGTTTTGGGTCATTATCCTGTTGCAAGACCCATGACCTGCGAGTAGGTCATGGGTCTTGCAACACATGGGTCAAGGTATTCTAGAGAGAAAACCTTGATAGTCTTGAGATTTCATTGTACCCCGCACAGATTCAAGACACCCTGTGCCAGATGCAACAAAACAGCCCCAGAACATAACAGAACCTCCTCCATCTTTCACAGTAGGGACAGTGTTCTTTTCTTGCTATGCTTCATTTTTGCGTCTGTGAACATAGAGCTGATGTGCCTTGCCAGAAAGTTCCAGTTTTGTCTCGTCTGTCCATAGGACATTCTCCCAGAAGCTTTGTGGCTTGTCAACATGCAGTTTGGCAAATTCCAGTCTGGCTTTTTTATGATTTGTTTTCAACAGTGGTGTCCTCTTTGGTCATCTCCCATGAAGTCCACTTTGGCTCAAACAGCGACGGATGGTGCGATCTGGCACTGATGTATCTTGACCTTGGAGTTCACCATGAACGTGTTTAGAGGTTATTCTGGGCTCTTTTGTTACCATTCGTATTATCCGTCTCCTCCTGCGGCCACGTCCAGGGAGGTTGGCTACAGTCCCGTGGATCTTAAATTTCTGAATAATATATGCAACTGTAGTCACAGGAACATCAAGCTGCTTGGAGATGGTCTTATAGCCTTTACCTTTAACATGCTTGTCTATAATTTTCTTTCTAATCTCCTGAGACAACTCTCTCCTTTGCTTCCTCTGGTCCATGTTTAGTGTGGTACACACCATGTCACCAAACAGCACAGTGACTACTTGTCACCCTAGGCCGACTGACTGATGACAAGTTTGTAGACACCTGTGATGTTAATTAGAGGACACATCTTGGTTGAACATGTCCCTATGGTCACATTATTTTCAATCTTTTCTAGGGGTACCATCATTTTTGTCCAGGCCTGTTTCATGAGTTTGTTTGTTTAAAGTCATTCTGTTGAACCACAATTCAAAAGCATTGTCTGATTTTCATTGGTTAATTTTCATAGAATTTTTATTTATTACCACTTTTGTCAGATTCAAGTTATTTCTGTCACCATTGTGGTTTTTTCTTTCATTAACAGAGGGGTACCAACAATTTTGTCCACGGCTGTAATTGTTGGTTAAGAGCTGTAAATAAATGCAGAATAAAGGTATATTTTTAGTCAGGGCTTCATGACAGAGGTAGCTGCTTTCATGTAATGTTTGTATTGAATGACACATTTAATTTTGGACTTCTAATACTTAAGTGAGACATTTGAAGATGATGAAAATAATAATAATAATAATAATAATAATAATAATAATAATAATAATAATAATAATAATAATAATAATAATAATAATAATAATAATAACAATAATGTCAGAAGCCTGCAGGAGTTAAAAATTGGCTTGCCACTGTGGAAACATTAATTAGCCAATCAGAAATGTGTTTGTTTTTGTTGGTAAGGAGGTGAGCATACTTTCCAAAATCATATACGGTATCCAATCAGCAGTATGCCAATCAGAAATCAGTTTATATTTGTTGCTATGGAAAATCCACTATCTCCTTGCATTGAAGAAAAAAATGGAAGGAGGCAAACCGCTTACCAATCACAGTCCGTCTTTTGACAGCGTCCCTGTATTGACACATTTCAACATGCTGAATACTATCAGTACACACGGACAGAATATCCAGCAGTGTTTACTTGCTAACAAGTTTAGAAAACTACAATTTGAACACAAGCTTTGGATAAAAAACTGTCCGAGGCCTTCCCCAAAACTGGACATTATAAAGACGTCAGGATTTGCAGCAGGATAGCACCCAGGATAATTGGATGAGTGGAGCTAACCCACTTAGCAATGCTAATCTTGGCCTTGCATTTTGCAACCACTAAATTAAAACTTGATTTGATGACAGGAAGATTTATCCAGATCCATGTAAAGACACAATAACTGGTGAGTTAAAATCTATTTCTCTCCTGTATGCATCTATGCCTGTATGCTGTTTTATTTCAACTCTTTAAATGACTGTGGAAAATATTGTTCATTGGTGTTCACTTTGACTATTGAACAGCACCTAAAGGGACCAATAATGAATGAAATCATTTTTATGGGACAGCGCTACCCAAAAAATCAATTAAATCATTTTTATGTTAATATTTAACGACAAATATCCATTCTTGTAGTAACTAATGAGACACACAACTCCTAAATAATGCATTAAATCGTATCTAACAGGACCAACTGACATCAAATTAACAAAGGGGACATTTTTACAAATACTTGTGACACTTTTATAAATATGTGCAATGCATTCCTTTTAATTTGACTTAATTATTTGGCTTTTTTGTGTTCCATTTAATCCCATTAGTTGTTGGTGCTGGGGTTAGGATGCGTCGTCAACTTTTCTTGGTCAGATTTTATCATGCTGAGTGAGGCTGGTGTAGTGTTGTCTTGAATAGCATGTTGGTCAGCATCGTGATGTTTACTTGGGGCTTTGCAAGAGCTGCATTTAATATCTGTGGAGCTAAAGACACTTCTGAACCTAACACCTAATCAAAGTCATGGTTAATGTATAGGTGAGATGGAGGAAATATTGTACTGGACATGCTGGAGAAGGAAAGCTAGTAACCTAAAAGGAAGGAGACTACTGAGCAGGGCATTTGAGACCAATATGTTTACATAATTTTGCATCATCACCCAGGGTCGTTGGCCCTGTCTGTGTACTTTCCTCTTGATTTCACATGTCTTCAGTAGGGTTCATGTTGTGGGACTGTGTCTTGATCCTCTGTTTGGAGTCTGCTTGTTCTACTGCTCTCTCTTTTCCTTTCTCCCTCCACTCCCTTCCTGTGCAGGGGTGTGGCTGCAGAAGATTGGAGGATCATACCTGTTCATTTCACCATCGTTGAAAGTTGGTCAAACCTTTGTTGCATTGCCAGAACACACTTACTTAGTGGTGTAGCTAGTTTACCTGTTGTGGATCTGTTTTTGGATGTGCATTCTGTGCCTTTCTGATCTACGTTTCCTGTGTTTCAGTACTCACTTGGACACTCCTCCTCCTGCTGCCTGCTGTCAGTTTGCTCTCTGTTAAAATCTCTCTGGAAACTGCTGTGGTAAACTTTCTTGGACATTCGGGATTTGTTGAGGAGAGGTGGACTGAGTAATGGACTAAGTAACAAATTATAAAATGTAAGAAATTTACAAATAGTAAACTCACCTTTCTGTAAATGAACTTGCTTTCTGTGTTTTGTGTCTGCATTCAGGGTCTGGTTCTCTGCCTATCTGTGTCAGACCATGGCAGAATGTTGATTCTGGAATCAGTTAACCATGTTTGTGTTGATTTGAACATATGTTTCTAATCACTGTCCTTGTAGAAGATCCAATGGTGACCCAGTTATAGTTTCCTGGCAGAGGGAGCTAAATTATGTCCTGGTATTTCATGGAATTCATAATGTTATGCACCCCAACAAGATTTCCAAGTGTCTTTGGATTAAAAATGGGTCCAACATTGATACTTTACAGTTAGGATAAGGGAGAGGGAGCTTTTCAGTTTGACAATATTTTTTTTTTTTTTACACCAGACTCATAGCAGTTTTCACTGCCAAATAGCTCAGTATTTGTTTCCCAGGACCTTAGAACATCATCATGTCATATTTGGAGTAGCTTTTAGTTTAGTTTATTGGTTTATTTGTCAGGGACCATGTACAAAAAAAAAAATCATGAAACACAGGGTAAAGATGCTCTGTACCAAATTATAGCATTCTCACTAATTTCCATCTGTAGTCCCTTCACAAACTTTTTCTGGCTTGGATGCAAAATAATATGCAAAATAATATCCTAGCATGAAGGTGAGGTCTGAGGGTGATTTGGGGTGCTTGGTAACATCAAGATTTGACTTTTTATTTCTTGTAATTCACCAACAGTCGTCCTGACCGCCCTCCTTGTTGTACATGGGTGGATCAGGATTTGTCCTTCAATTCACATATTAAATTTGTTTCTAAGACTGCCTTCTATCATTTGCGTAATATTGCCAAGATTAGGAGCATCTTGTCTCAGAGTGATGCTGAGAAACTGATCCACGCTTTTGTTAGCTCGAGATTAGATTATTGTAATTCTTTATTATCAGGCTGTCCTAAAACATCTTTAAAAAGTCTTCAGCTGATCCAAAATGCTGCAGCAAGAGTTTTAACAGGTACTAGAAAGAGACATCATATCTCTCCGGTTCTGGCCTCCCTTCATTGGCTTCCCATAGAGTTTAGAATTAAGTTTAAAATCCTTCTTCTTACTTACAAAGCTCTAAACAATCAGGCTCCTTTTTATTTAAAAGATCTGATACTACCGTATTATCCTAACAGAGCACTACGCTCCCAAAATGCAGGATTACTTGTAATACCTAGAATCTCCAAAAGTACAATGGGAGGCAGAGCCTTCAGTTATCAAGCTCCTCTCCTGTGGAATCAGCTGCCAATCTGGATTCAGGAGTCAGACTCGATCTCTGTTTTTAAGAATAGGGCTAAAACCTACCTTTTTGATATAGCCTACAATTAGGGAGGGATCATGTGTTTCTGAACCCTCCCTTAGTTATGCTGCTAATAGGTTTAGTCAGCTGGGGGACCTCCAGTAATGCACTGGGCCTCACTCCTTTCCTCACTCTCTATGAAATATTTTTTTTTGCTGGTCATTAACATCTGTTTGTTCTCTCCCATAGATTGAGTCCCCATCATGCTGTTTGCTCTCTACATGTCTGTTCTTTTCTTCTTCTCTATCCCCTCACCCCCCAGCCAGTCGCAGCAGATGACTGCCCCTCCCTGAGCCTGGTTCTGCTGGAGGTTTCTTCCTGTTAAAAGGGAGTTTTTCCTCTCCACCGTCGCCAAGTGCTTGCTCACAGGGGATCGCCTGATTGCTGGGGTCTTTCTGCAACTGTGGGGGTTCCCCCCTACAGTTGATAGTGCTATGAGATGACTGTTGTTGTGAAATGGCGCTATATAAATAAAGTTGAATTGAATTGAATTGAATTGGAAAACAAACATGGGACCTCTCCTGCATGTTTGTAGCAGGTCCTTTTGATTTCTCCTTTTTCATTTTTTTTACTCTAAATAAATTGATTACTTTCATTGCATTTCAATGCTGCCTTTCTGATCCATCCATCCATCCAGCAAAGAAACCCACACTTTCCTCTCCCCAGCCACCTATTCTAGCTCTTCTGAGAGGATGCCAAAGCATTCCCAGGCCAGCTGGGAGACATAGTCTCTCCAGCATGTTCTAAATTGTCCCTAGATATCTGTTTCCTATAGGCCCTTAGAGTAGAGGGTTAGTATTAGTGAAAGTGCTTTGAGTGGTCTTTGTGACTAGAAAAGCGCTATATAAGTGCAGGTTAGTTAGTTAGTTAGTTAGCATGTCCTTGGTCTTCCCCTGGGTCTCCTCCCAGGGGGACGTGTCCAAAACACCTCAAGTGGGAGGCGTCCAGGAGGCACCCTGATCAGATGCCCAAACTACCTCAACTGGCTCCTTTCGATGTGGAGGAGCAACAGTTCTACTCTGAGCCTCTCCCGGTTGACTGAGCTCCTCACCCTATCTCTGAGGGTGAGTCTAGCAAGCCTACGGAGGAAGGTCATTTCAGCCACTTCTATCTGTGATCTCATTCTTTTGGTCATTACCCAAAGCTCATGACCATAGGTGAGAGTAGGAACGTAGATTGACCGGTAAAACAACAGCTTTGCCTTAGAACTTAGCTCCCTCTTCACCGAGACAGACCAGTACAACATTCACATCACTGTAGATGCTGCTCCAATCCGTCTGTCAACCTCTCACTCCATTTCCCCCTCACTTATGAATAAGACCCCAAGATACTTAAAATCCTCCACTTGAGGCAGGAGTTCGTCCCCAACCCCAAGAGAGCAATCCATCCTTTTGCAGCTGAGAACCATGGACTCAGACTTGGAGGTGCTGATTCTCATCCAAGCTGCTTCACACTCAGCAGCAAACCATCCCAGTAAGACCTGTAGGTCATTGCTCGATGCAGCCAACAGGACGACATCATCTGTAAACAGCAGAAATGAAATCCTGTGGTCACCGAACATGACACCCTCCGTTCCTTGGCTGCGTCTAGAAATCCATAAAAATTATGAATAGGATTTGTGACAAAGGGCAGTTTTGGCTGAGTCTGACTCTCACTATGAATGAGTCCGACCGAGTGTTGGCAATGCAAACCAAACTCCCACAACAGTTGTATAGGGACCAGATAGCTCATAACAACAAGCTCCATACCCCATACTCCTGAAGCACTCTCCACAAAAAACCACGAGGGACACGGTCAAATGCCTTCTCCAAGCCCACAAAACACATGTACACTGGTTGGGCAAACTCTCACGAACCCTCGAGGATTCTCGAGAGGGTAAAGAGCTGGTTCGCTGTCCCACAGCCAGGACGAAAATCACATTGCTCCTCCTGAATCCGAGGTTTGACCAATGGCCGGACTCTACTCTCCAGTACTCTGGCATAGAACTTCCCAGGGAGGCTGAGAAGTGTGATCCCCTTAAAGTTGGAACGCACCCTCCGGTCCCCCTTCTTGAAGAGAGGAACCAGCACCCATGTTTGCCATGCCAAAGGTATTGTCCCTGACCTTCACGCAATGTTATAGAGGTGCATCAGCCATGACAGTCTTACAACATCCAGAGCCTTGAGGAACTCAGAGCAAATCTTGTCCATCCCCAGGGCCTCGCCACCAAAGAGTTTTTTATCCACTTCTGCACCTCAGCCCCTGTGATTGGTGAGTCAACGCGCTCGTCCTCGAGCTCTGCTTGCTCTGTGGAAGCCGTGTCAGTGGAATTGAGGAGATCTTCAGAGTATTCCTTCCACCACCTGACGATATCCCCAGTCGAAGTCAGCAGTGCCCAATCCGCACCATACTCAGTGTGGACAGGGAGCTGCTTCTCCCTCCTGAGTTGCCGGAGAGTTTGCCAGAGTCTCCTCAATGCCAATTGAAAGTCTTGTTCCTTGGCCTTATCGAACTCCTCCCACACCCGTGTTTTTGCTTCAGCAACCACCTGAGCTGCACTCCACTTTGCCTGCAGGTACACCTCAGCTGCTTCGGGAGTCCCACAAGCTAACCAATCTCGATTGGACTCCTTCTTCAGCTTGATGGCCCCCCTCACCACCGGTGTCCACCACTTGGCTCTGGGGTTGCCACCACAAGATGCACTGACCTTGCAGCCACAACTCTGGGAAGCCACTTCGACAATGGAGGTGGAGAACATGGCCCATTCCGATTCCCTGTCTCCAGACTCCCTCGGAATGTGGTCAAAGTTTTTCCGGAGGTGGGAGTTGAAGACCTCCCGGACAAGGGCCTCAGCCAGACATTCCCAGCACACCCTCACTATATGTTTGGATCTTCCAGGTCTGAATGGCATTCTTCACTGCTATTGGATCAAACTCACCACCAGGTGGTGATCAGTTGACAGCTCTGCACCTCTCTTTACCTGAGTGTCCAAGACATATGGTCGCAGGTCTGATGACATGATAACAAAATCGATCATCAACCTTTGACATTGGGTGTCCTGGACACCCTTATGCTTGAACATGGTGCTTGTTATGGACAAACTGTGGTGAGCACAGCACTCCAATAACTGAACACCACTTGGGTTCAGATTGGGAAGGCCATTCCGCACACCCCTCCAGGTTTCACTATTATTGCCCACATGCGCACTAAAGTCCCCCAGTAGGAAAATGGAGTCTCCAAGAGGAGCACTCTCCAGCACCACAGTCACAGACTCCAAAAAGGGTGGGTACTCTGAACCATCATTTGGTGCACAGGCACAAATGATGGTCAGGACCCGTTTCCCAACCTGAAGGTGCAGGGAAACAATCCCTTCATCCACCGGGGAAAACTCTAATATAAAGGCAGCAAGGTGGGGGATACAAGAATACCCACCCCTGCTCATCACCTCTCACCCAGTGCAACTTCAGACTAGGCCAAGCTCCAGCCCCTTTCCAGGAGACTGGTTCCATAACCAGAGCTGTGTGTTGAGGTGAGCCGAACTATATCTAGCCGGTATCTCTAAACCTCATGCACCAACTCAGGCTTCTTCCTCACCAGAGAGGTGACATTTCACATTCCAAAAGCCAGTCTAGGAAACTGGGGATCAACCCACCAAGGTCTCTGCCTTTGACTACCATCTGATCCGAATAGTACTGGACCCCCATGGTCCCTCCTGCAGGTGGTGACCCCATTGGAGGGCAGACCCATGTAACTCCTTCTGGCTGAGCCTGGCCGGGTCCCATGGGCAGAAACCCAGCCACTAGATGCTTGCCATCGAGCCCCTCCCCCAGGCCTGGCTCCAGAGTCAGGCCCTGTTATCCCCATGTCGAGCGGGGTACACTGACTCCTTGCTCTTACATTCATCATGGGAGTCTGTTGGAGAAAACACACACATGACACAGAGAAACTAAGTTTAACCACAATTTATTAATCCAAAAGGGGAGAGTATAGTTAAAGAAAGAGATGGCAGCAACCTGCAGAAGGGAGAAGAAGAGGAATTAAGCACGATTCTTTAGAATCAGAATACAACGTACTTGCTTGTTTGGGAGGTAGTATACCCAACGAGCCAGCGCTGAAGCATTCACAAACTGGTCCTTACAAGCACTGGCAAAACAGAGGCAGCAGGTGCGTCCACTCATGCAGGCGTGATGATTACCTGCAGAACCAGGGAACCTCTTGCAGAAAGGGAGGGGGGCGGGTACTCACCTGAACATGACAGGGTTAGGTCTATGTTGAGAATGAATGTTCTCCTTGTTGCTTGGTGGGTTTATGGTATGCGTCCACTGGTCCGGATTTTTCGGAAAGGAATCTGCATACCGCAACCTGTGAGGTGTGGAAAAGGGGCGTGCAGCATAGTTCTTGGCTAGGCAGCATCGAGAAATGTGGGAGGAAGTACTGGAATAGTCATTATTAACCATGAGCAGATTGTTTTTAATAGTGCTGGTATATTTGCGCTACAAAAAGCGACTTTGTCGTCGCCGCCGGTTTTGGGTTCACCCAATCCTACAGATCCGCACAATACATGTCGAATTTGACCACCTGGTTTGTGAGCTTCGGCTTGATGAGTCCATGTTCCACTGCTCTCCACACCTCATTTCTTTGTATGTTGTTTCTATATGACGGCAAGGATTGGTCATATAGTATCGGGTTGCCTGAAACAGCGGTTGTTAATTTCTCCTTGAAATCTTCACAACAAGAAGTAACATACAGATCCCCCCCCCCCCCCTCACCCCCATCTTCTCGTCTAGCTGTCTGGCTCGCTGGATTGGTTGACGGGTCCGGCTGTGGGAGGTCTTCAGCTCTCCGCTGCTTCTGGACAATATGGCGTCCTTGGTCTCCATATCTTTAAAATAAACCAGTGAAAAGTGTTTCTAACATCATTTTGTGCGAGAAATAGTAGGTTCAGTTAATAAATCCATTGTTATTTAACATCAAAAACCGCTGGTTTAAAAGTTCAGGACGAGAGTGCTGCCTCTGGTCCGATGGAAATCTTTATGCAAATGAGCTGTAGGGTACCCACGGGCAACTCGGCACACCACAGTACGGTTTTCGACTGCTCCGCACCCAAATGCATTCTGCTGCGTTTCCAATACACAATGAATGGGAAGCAGAAAAACGACGGAACCAGTGGACACGTACCTGCACTCTTGATGCTCTGGTTTCCTTCCACAATTCAAAGACATGTATGAGAGTTTAATTGGTGATTCTAAATTAGTCCTAGATATCTGTTTTTGATTAATAGAAGTGGAAGCTACTTGTTAAAGGTGAGCGAGACAACATTTTGACCTCCTAGCCCAGGGGTATCCAATCATGTGCCATGGAGGGCCAAGACCCTGCAGGTTTTCTCTTCTACCCAGTCTCTTCAGCAGGTGTTTTCACTGATCAGCCATCAGTGGGAAGAAATTCAGTGGAATCTGCTGCTGAAGACACTGGTTGGAGGTAAAGCCTGCAGAGTCTTGACCCTCCATGACACATGATTTGACATCCCTGTCCTAGCCAGAAGGTGTTGCACTTACTCTTGCACTGACTGGTTGGTACAGACATGTGACATCATCCCACTCTTGCTATTGGCTGTGACCAGCTGTGATTAGTTTAAATATTGCCACATGGAGCATTTAGATAAGCCATTTTCTGAGAGCGAAACGATAAATGAAGGCAAGCTATTGTGATTTCTGATGTGTTTTACTTTGATTAATTTACATGTTCTAAACATTTGAAATTGCTTCTGTCTTCCTTTTTTCGAAAACTGTGTGTTTTTGCTCTCTGTAAAAATAAACCTGACATGTACTGTAGATTATACCCAATCAAGGAGATCATCGAAGGCACTCCATGTGTTTGTCGTAACACTTTCAAAGTGCTCATTAAAAAATATTTTTTGAAAAATTAAAAACCTAACAGATTAAACAGCATAAAATGGATGGATTCACGGAATGGGCTCAAGGTGCATGTAAAGCTTTTAAAGTACACACACACACACACACACACACACACACACACACACACACACACACAGAGCAGAATGAGCCATTTGGCTGCAACTTTTGCATCAGTGTTGCCCATTTGTCTGTAAATATTTAAATAAAAATCATTTATTTCATTATTTGGACATTTTTGCGTCTTGTTGTCGTTTAGTCAAAGAATGTGTCCGCAAGTAATATGCAGTTGATCCTGTCATTCCGCTCCACAATGAAGCAGCAGTCGGAACTTTTGTCTACCACTGACCGGGCAGGCTGAGCATGCCTCCCCCCGAACGTTCGTGGAACACCCGGTGGGAGTGGTCATATAGTATCAGGTTGCCTGAAACAAGGGTTATTAATTTCTCCTTCAAGTCTTCACAACAGTAGGTAACGTAGAGATCTGCTTCTCTTTCCTCCCCCCCTCCCCGCTCGTCTTCTCCTCCAGCTGGCTGGTTCAATGGATTGGTTGACGGGTCCGGCTGTGGGCAGTCTTCAGCTCTCTGCTGCTACCGGACAATATGGCATCCTTGCTCTCCATATCTTTAAAACAAACCGGCGAAAAGTGTTTCTAACATCATTTTGTGCGAGAAATAGTAGGTTCATTTAACCCTTTGCACTCTGGTCAATTTCCCTAAAAACACCTAAAAATAATGTACCCAAAGTAAATCAAAAGCTGTTCTTCAACCCTTTGCAGCATCTTCATGGGGTTGGTCTCATTTAAAAGAAAACACCTTGAATTTTTTGGCAAAACAGTCATAATCTCTCTAAGTGCTCCTGCCACTGAGTAACAGTCATTTAAACATACTGAACTTGAAGAAAATAAAGTTCGCCTGGGTGTTTTTTTTGGATACAAATGCTTGCAAATAACACACAGCTGTCAGATACGGGCTGGAAAATGCAACAGAAATGTAGAATCAAGTGTTATCCAGCTGAGGTCAAAATTTTGTAACAATACCACAAAAAATGAATATATTACACAGCTTTTTCCTCAGGTTGTTCCCAGGCGTTTTTGATCTGTGCCAAATTGTGCCAAATGGCACAGTTTGGAAAAACGTCTATAACCTTTGAATGATTCAATATAGAAGCTTGATCTTGGGCTCTAATGAAAGGTGACACTCAGGGCTGTGTGTGTGGGGGGGTTGTTTATTCATTCATGGATGAATGAATGAACAAACAAGCCCCCCACACACAAAGAAGCATGCCATGTAAAAAATGTGTGGCTTTTTTTACAAGAAAAAATAACCTACAGTGCAATAAAAATTATACTAAAATATCTGCAATGAAGAGGATAACAACTCCCCCCCCCCCCCCCGCTACAGAGGACAGACATCGCCCATCGCTACATGACGGAACAGTCATGTGGCGATGTGGCGACCGCGGCGCACAGTCCCCGCGGTCCGGTCCGTGCGCCGCGGTCCGTCATGTGAGACACGGTTCGGTCTGTGCGCCGCGGTCCGTCATGTGGCGATGACGCACAGTTGTAATTTACCGATCGGACAAAAGTCATTTTTATTCCTATTTTCAGTGATAAAGAATAATTTAGCTTTCAACATTTACCTGTCCACAACAGCAGTGTCGTTGGCGAACATCTCTTCCTCATTGTCAGACGAACATGACGCTGGTCCGCTTGTTACGACTCGTGGTTCTGGTCACGCGACCCGGTCAAACCATGATTCCATTATTGTGGTTTTGCGCTTCCATGATTGCGGTTTTGGCGAACGATTTTTCAAAACAAATAAGAACAGTAGTAATAAAAAGACTGGCGAACGCTACCGTTACACACAACAGCTTACACAAAACAGATTTTACGCACGGGACGCACGTTTTCAATCGTCGAACTTCTCTGCTTCAGTTGACTCGCTGTATTCGCAGCCGTTGGTAGGCGGGTCCTTCTTGCTAGGTTTTCAGTCATTGGTTCTTCAAGGTTTCAGAAACCCAATTCAAGGCTCTTATTAGTTGAATGAGAGGTCAATCAAATCTAAACCAATCAAAGCACTACTTTGGCTTTCTGTTTGCGGCTGTGTCTGTAGTGGAAGAACGGAAATGCAGCTTTTTTTTTTCAGTGCGCACTAGGACGCAGAGACGTGACCGCCCGCGGTATCCCGGAGTGCAAGAGGTTAATGAATCCCTCGTTATTTGACATCAAAACCCGCTGGTTTAAAAGTTCAGGATGAGAGTGCTGCCTCCGGTTCATGATCGTACGGAAAAAATCTTTACCGTGGGAGATCTTTATGCAAATGGGCTGTAGGGTACCCCCCGGGCGACTCGGCACAAGAAGTATGGTTTTCAACCACTCCGCACCCAAATGTTTTCCGCTGCGTTTCCAATACACAATGAATGGGAAGCAGAAAAACGACGGAACCATTGGACACATAACATTTCCTGTGTGCCAGTGATGTCATTTGTGGAATCACGCCCCCCCCTCCCCACATCTTGTGTTCTCTATGCCGTATATATCCATTAGACCTACGCCATCATAGCAACTTTATGGTATATATTTTGACTGAGCGGCTCCATACTTGTGGATGCACACCTCAGCAGCAAAGCACTTCTAAAATCTTTGCGAAGCATTGTGGTGACTGACAGGTCATGATGCTGTGTTATCCAATCAGCATGGTCATGATGCCACGTGTTGTCCAATCAGCATGGCCGTGATGTGGTGTATTCTCCAATGAGCACAGAGTCAATCCAAAACCCCGCCCACACTTATTGAAGCCAGGGATAAAGACATCTTCTTCTTCTTTTAGATTTGATTGGCGGTTGGCAACCAGCTTACAAGTGCATTACCGCCACGTACTTCACAGAGCGGTCACACAGCGGTCACACAGTGGTGGCTAAACTTTTATTGATAAAAATTACATATTTTGACTAAGTTACTCCATGTTTGGGGATGCACACCCTCGCAGCTTCAGGAAAGCACATTTAAGATCTTAGGTCAGTGTGACGAACGGTTTGAGAGATATCTGAGGAACACACACACACAGACACACAAACAGACAGAGATGTCTTGAATTTATAGATAGCTAGGCAGTGCTAGAGTTTAATTTATTGCCTAGATTTACAAACCACAATATCTTTGTGGTGATGAACTCTTTGTTTCATCTGAAAATGCAAAGAAAAGTGAGCAAAGTTTGCTAAATCGCTAGCATGCTATCTACTAGCTACCGACTAGCTACTGGTGTTCTGATAACCGGCGTTTTGGTCTCGGGTCTTCTGCAGTACTGACTCAACATGTACATGTTTTATAAACACTTGTTACTCTTGCAGTTGACAATATTTAATTTGTTTACATGTATGTGAAATGACAATAGACGTCGTCATGCTGATTGAGATGTATAGCAAAAGGCTACATTTAGAAGGGACTATTTTTTCTCAGCTGTGCAAAAAAAAACTGGTTAAACAAACAAATCATAATTTTTTGTCCAGTATTGCTGTCATTTAGTAAATTGTGCTTGCGGAACTGTTGTATAAAAGCAATATTACACTTGAGGTCATTAAGATATGAATATACTAACTCCGGGTGTGATACTCTAATGCCCTCCACCATCAGCTGTATCACACCCTGGAGTTACTATATGCACTGATACTGTACCCACCATCGGTCGGACCAGCTTTTACCATTAACACAGCGGACACACGGAGGACCCTATCCAGAATCAACCCACGCAAAGCTGTAGGTCCAGACAACATTCCGGGACGTGTGCTCCGAGACTGCGCGAGCGAGTTGGCGGATGTCCTGACTGACATTTATAACATCTCCCTGAGTTAGGCCATCGTTCCCAGATGCTTCAAGACCTCTATCATTGTACCGGTGGCAAAGAAACCAGTGGTGTCATGTTTGAATGACTCGTCCTGTTGCACTTACACCAATTGTGATGAAGTGTTTTGAACGGCTTGTCAAACCACACATCACAGCCTGCCTCCCTGCATCACACAACCCGCTCCAGTTTGCATATCATTCAAACCGCTCCACGGAGGATGCTATAGTCACCACCCTACACTCTGTCATCACCCGCCTGGACCAGAAAGACACCTACGCCAGACTCCTGTACATTGATTTCAGTTCAGCATTCAACACCATTATTCCCCAGAGACTGATAGAGAAATTACTCCTTCTCGGTCTGAACACCGCCACATGTCTCTGGATCCTGGATTTCCTGACTGAGAGACCTCAGTCTGTCCGGGTTGGAAACAACATCTCCAACTCTGTCACGCTGAGTACCGGAACCCCTCAAGGCTGTGTACTCAGTCCACTGTTGTTTACACTTCTAACACATGACTGTGTATCCAAACACGAGGGGAACCAGATTATTAAGTTTGCAGATGACACCACGGTGGTGGGACTTATTCAGAGGGATGAGGAATCAATGTACAGGGAAGAAGTGAGAGACCTGGAGGGCTGGTGCAGGGAGAACAATCTGGTGCTCAACGTGGACAAAACGAAGGAGATGATTATCGACTTCCGGCGGTCACAGTCTGAGCACGTCCCCCTCAGCATCGGCGGCCGTTTAGTGGAGAGAGTAGAGAACATCAAGTTCCTCGGAGTGCAGCTCTCGCAGGACCTGACCTGGAGCAAGAATTCCTTGGAGATCAGGAAGCGAGCTCAGCAGAGACTACACTTCTTGAGGAAACTCAAACAGGCCTCTCTCCCCATCTGCATCCTCAGGACCTTCTACAGAGGTGTGGTGGAGAGTGTTCTGACGTACTGCATTGCTACATGGTACTCCAGCTGCAGTATGTCAGACAAAAAAGCCCTGCAGAGGATAGTCAAGGGGGCGGAGAGGGTAATTGGAGTCTCCCTCCCCTCTGTCCAAGAACTTTTTCAGAACCGTTGTAGGAGCAGGGCACTGAACATTGTCAAGGACCGTTCTCACCCTCTGCATAAACACTTTGAACTTCTTCCATCTGGTAAACGATTCCGGAGCATCAGAGGCAGAACCACCAGACTGATCAACAGCTTCCTCCCACAAGCTGTCAGGATGCTGAACAGCTGACCCGGAATCTCACATAAACACTACTGCACCTATGGACATTTTGTATATTATAGTTAGTTATTCTTTTTCCCCAAGTATGTCTCAGGGATGTGTGAATGGATGGGGGGGGGTGGGAGCTATGTGGGAGTGTGTCTTAATCATGCTGCTTTCTATATGGATGCCGAGAGAAACGCAATTTCATCTTGCCTGCACTACAGTTGTATGTACAGCAATATGACAATAATGTTTGATTTGATTTGATTTGTACTCCCTCTCCTGTAATATTGCTTAATTATATACAGTACATATCAAATATGATTAAATCTCCTTTTGGCAAAGTAAATCTGTTTGGCACAATAAGGGAAGCAGGTATCTATTCTGTTTGCCTAGCTGCTAGGCAGGACTGGGAAAAAAAAAAACCTTCAGAGTGAGTTTGTGGGAAAAAAAAATCTGAGCAAGTAACAAATCAATTAAAGTTTCATTTCAAAATGTCATTTTAATCTATTAAAATTGTACTGCGTTGTTGAATTTTAAAAAGTAATTTTGTTACATAAGTTATGGTAAAAGTAAGTGGCATTACAGTAACACGTCATTTACTACTCCCAACACTGGTCATGACTGGAATAAAAAAATGCAAAAAAATGAAGAAAAAGTAGACACACAACATCAAATATGCCAAAGACATGCACTGAAAAATGGTTGGAAAATAAAAACTGTAAAACCAGAAAATGCTTAGAAACTTAAATTAGAAACTGTGGGCCCAGGACTTGTGATGATTTGGGTCTGTAATAGACTCAAATCTAAACCCACCATGTCATTATTTAAAGCTGAGAATGATGACACAAAGGGACAGCACCCACTTTTAAAAGAGCCACAGAGTCGTCATAAGAAACTTTGAGGGGTGGCTGTGGTATAAATCAGCAGTTTGTTATGAAGAAAACAACCCAAAAACACCAGAGACAAAAGACGTGGGTAAAGGTGAAACTCCAGGAACTTGTTTCACTGTGAGTTGAAACATTGGTCTACAGTGCTGGCGTTTTCTTCACTGAAGGAGGCTCATAAATACCCTCTCCCTCGCACTCCTCCCTGCTAAAATACCTGTAGACAGGTATGCGCCACATCAAAGTAACTTCTTATGTCATTAAAGCTCACCCGAGGTCTTCCCTCCCCACAGCTCCAAATATTTACAACAGGAAGCTGCAGTGATGTGCACAGCAAGCACATCGTCTCTGCTGTGTGGTCTGAACACATCGCACTGTGCATACCTGTCCAACCCCCAGCTAATATGTAATGTGTTTTGGGTGTCTGAAGGCGAGAACACAGTGGCTTGCTATTATCAAATCCATGTTTGCTTAACAACAGAGACTGAGAACTGAGGCATGCTTCAAAAAGCAGATTTAGGCTCTAAAACGTAGGGTGCACTCACACTACAATGTTTGTCTTGAGCCTAAAACCAAAGTCAACTTTTGAATGGTGTGATCATGCTGTGCTGTGCTGTCTACTCCCTCAGCTTTGACCAGGCTGGCAGAGGTGGGCTTCAGCGTAAGCACACCACATGCATACAGTTGAAACCAGATGTTTACATACACTGAATAGAAAGACACAATCTTTTTTTTTCCTTCACTGTCTGACATTAAATCAGACTAAACTTTTCTTATTTTAGGATTACTAAAAATTATTTCTACTTGTTAAATATTTTTTTGAGAATTTTTTAAAAATACTTTCTTCAAAGTCAGAAGTTTACATGCACTAAGATTACTATGCCTTTAAACAATTAACAAAGCCCAGATGATGATGGCATGGCTTTGGATGCTTCTGATAGGTTAACTGACAACATTTGAGTTAATTGGAGGCACACCTGTGGATATATTTTAAGGCACACCTCAAACACATTGCCTTTTTGTGTGACATCGTGGGAAAATCAAAAGAACTCAGCAAAGATATTAGGAAGAGGACTGTGTACCTCCACAAGTCTGGTTCATCCTTGGGTACAATTTTCAGATGCCTGAAGGTGCCATGTTCATCTGTTCAAACAATCATACACAAGTATAAACACTATGGGAATGTCCAGCCATTATATCGCTCAAGAAGGAGATAGGTTCTGTGTCCGAGAGATGAACGTGTTTTGGTGCAAAATGTGTGTATCAACCCCAGAACAAAAGCAAAAGACCTTGTGAAGATGCTGGCAGAAGCTGGTAAGAGTGTCATTATCCACAGTGAAACACGCCCTGCACCACCATAGGCTGAAAGGCCACTCAGCGAGAAGGAAGCCATTACTTCAAAAGCAACATAAAATATAGTTGGAAGTGGTGATCATCAGGTTCCAAGCAGGTGTGGACTTCAAGGTCTTGTATTGCTTAGCAACAGCATTTAAAACCTAAGGTCTGCCACACATTAGTTTTTAAAGCAGTATTATGTAACTTTCTTCTTCCTTGTGGCAACAAGAAACCACGGCGACGATGACCCCAGGCCCAACAGCCAACCACAGGGCTTTTTATTGGTGGTGGTTAAAGCTGTGCCCTGTAATTCACTGCTGGGACCAAGGCTACATCTGCCCCAGTAATCACACCAAAAAAAAAGAGCTGTTGAAGGCAATGTGGGCCCACGCAGGCTCTGGATGAAGTGACGTTCACTTCAAATCTTGGTGTACCATCAAAATGATTTTTTGTTTTCAAATGGAAAGAAGGGGTATGCTGCACGTTAGCGGAATAACACGTTACCAGAAGGGTTTGAACCCAGGGCACCTGCATGACAGACAAGTGCCTTAAGTCCTACATAGCACTACAACTTTGGTTTACATAATGACTTCCTCACACACCAACAAAATATTCCACTGACAAGCCAAAACAGACATTTAATAAACATGATTTTTGAACATTAACCCCTTGCACTCTGGTCAATTTCCCTAAAAACGCCTAAAAATAACATACCCAAAGTAAATCAAAAGCTGTTCTTCAACCCTTTGTAGCATCTTCATGGGGTTGGTCTCATTTAAAAGAAAACACTTTGAATATTTTGGCAAAACAGTCATAATCTCTCTAAGTGCTCCGGCCACTGAGTAACAGTCATCTAAACATACTGAACTTGAAGAAAATAAAGTTCACCTGGGTGTTTTTTTGGATACAAATGCTTGCAAATAACACACAGCTGTCAGATATGGGCTGGAAAATGCAACAGAAATGTAGAACCAAGTGTTATCCAGCTGAGGTCAAAATTTTGTAACAGTACCACAAAAATTGAATATATTACACAGCTTTTTTGTTCCCAGGCGTTTTTGAACTGTGCCAAATTGTGCCAAATGGCACAGTTTGGAAAAACGTCTGTAACTTTTGAATGATTCAATATAGAAGCTTGATCTTGGCCTCTAATGAAAGTTGACACTCAGGGCTGTGTGTGTGTGGGGGGGGGGGTTGTTTGTTCATTCATGAATGAATGAATGAACAAACAAGCCCCCACACACAAAGAAGCATGCCACGTAAAAAATGTGTGGCTTTTTTTTTTTACAAGAAAAAATAACCTACAGTGCACTAAAAATTATACTAAAATATCTGCAATGTAGAGGATAACAAACCCCCCCCCCCCCGCCCGCTACAGAGGAGCGTGGCGCACGGTCCGGTCTGTGGGCCGCGGTCCGTCATGTGGCGATGACGCACAGTTGTAATTTACCGATCGGTCAAAAGTCATTTTGATTACAATTTTCAGGGATAAAGAATAATTTAGCTTATAACACTTACCTGTCCACAACAGCAGTGTCGCTGGCGAACATCTGTTCCTCATTGTCAGATGAACATGACGCTGGTCCGCTTGTTACGACTCGTGGTTCTGGTCATGCGACCCAATCAAACCATGATTCCATTATTGTGGTTTTGCGCTTCCATGATTGCGGTTTTGGCGAACGATTTTTCAAAACAAATAAGAACAGTAGTAAGAAAAAAAGACTGGCGAATGCTACCGTTACACACAGCGGCTTACACAAAACAGATTTTACGCACGGGACGCACGCTTTCAATCGTCAAACTTCTCTGCTTCAATTGGCTCGCTGTATTCGCAGCCGTTGGTAGGCGGGTCCTTCTTGCTAGGTTTTCAGTCATTGGTTCTTCAAGGTTTCAGAAACCCAATTCAAGGCTCTTATTAGTCGAATGAGAGGTCAGTCAAATCTAAACCAATCAAAGCACTCCTTTGGCTTTCTGTTCGCGGCTGTGTCTGTAGTGGAAGAACGGAAATGCAGCTTTTTTTTTTCAGTGCGCACTAGGACGCAGAGACGTAACCGCCCGCGGTATCCCGGAGTGCAAGAGGTTAACAGGATTGCATGGAATTTGGTGGTTAGCTGAAGAATATGGTTGTGATTTTGAGTCTGAAGTTTCATCAAATTTGAATTGGTATATCTGGAATTAAACCCAAAACTACATGCCAAACTGTACAAATTGATTGGCCTACAAAATCAAAACGGATTGATATTTTTGGATAATTTTAACAACTTTTCATTATCAATGTCTGTAAATGATCTCTGCTTAATTTCAACTAATTTGGATGAATAGCCTAGGAGGAGTCTATTTTGAGTTCACTTGCACATTTTTGAAAATACAGTGCAGAAATCTTCATTTTTCAGAGTTTGCCACCATAGAGAAAAAAAAATGTGGAAAGGTTTCAGAGACTAGAATGATGGAAGAATTTTTAATCTAGGCCTAGCCATTTTTGAGATATTTGCAAAAACATAAAACTGTTTATTGTAGCGCCACCTATGTGGTGGATGTGCCTTTATTTTTTGTCTCTGAGTAGTGGGGAGAGTTTCTGATCACACTGCAAAATTTCAAGTTTCCATGTATTATTGTTTTTTCTCCCCATGCACTTTTAGTGGAGAAAAATAATAATAATAATAGGAAGAATAATTGACATAACGTTCGGCTCAGGAGACGCACACACACAGGCTCAGAGTAGTTCGAACTGTTTATTAACAGCAGGGATGTTTGGGTGCGTGTCTGCGGAATGTTAATGTGTTGGTGGTGGTGTCTGCTTCGGACCCAGAGGCAGGAGACCGTTCAGCCGGCAACCCTATGGGAGAAATCAGACACAGGGTGATGAGCGCACACCAACACAGGAGGAGAATAGGCGAGGGAGAGAAGCTTACTTGTTTGGACAGATGACTGGCGCTTCAAGGATGGAAGCCCGGGAGACAGCCACCTGCAGGGCTCGGTGCAGCAGCGAGGAGAGACGAGGGACGGGGTTGTCCGCCGCCGAGGAATCCACCTGTGCACAGGGGAGCAAACTGGAGAGATGAGGTAAGTGATCTTCTTACCGGTGACGAGGATGCTGAAGAGAATGTGGTAGAAGCCCATGAAAGGGAAATGAAGTCTACGGCTTCAGACCGAAGCTCAGGGCGAGGCAGCCTATATTCCTCGCCGCTGATGACTGACAGGTGTGTGAGCAGGTGGCGCCGTTGATGAGCGGCACGGCGTGACAGTACTCCCCCCTCTAGCAGCGCCTCCTGGCGATGGCTTATCCGGGTGCGCTCGGTGGAAGTCCGCGATGAGCGATGGGTCCAACACAAACGACGGGGGCACCCACTGTCGATGCTCGGGCCCATAGCCCTCCCAGTCCACCAAGTATTACAACCCACGACCCCGGCGCCGGGAGTCCAGGATGGAGGAGACGGACCAGGCCGGGTGGCCACCAACCATCCGGGGTGCGGGCTGCGCTGCAGGAGGAGGGCAAAGGGGGTCGGTAACTGCCAGCTTCACCTTCGACACGTGGAAAGTGGAATGGATGCGGAGGGAGGGGGGAATAGCCACACGCACAGCCACCGGGTTGATGATCCGGGTGATGGGAAAGGGACCCATGAAGCGCTGTGCCAGCTTTCTCCTCTCACCTTTTAGGGTGACGTCCTGGGTGGAAACGTAGACAAGTTGCCCAACTCTGTACGCCGGGGCAGGTCTTCTACGCCGGTCCGCCACGGTCCTGTTGCGCTCCGCTGTGCGTAAAAGCGCATGACGCGCGGTGGCCCAGGTGGAGCGGAACTGCCTCACGTGCGCCCTAACTGACGGGACAGTCACCTCGCTCTCCTGCGCTGGAAGCAGCGGGGGGTCGTAACCCAGGGACGCCTTGAAGGGGGACATCCCCGTTGCAGAAGAGCGGGCGGTATTGTGGGCGTACTCCACCCAGGCGAGATGGTTGCTCCATGACGTCGGCTTGGATCTTGCAACACAGCGGAGCGCAGCCTCCAGCTCCTGATTGGTCCTCTCACACTGCCCGTTAGACTGGGGGTGATGGCCGGAGGAGAGGCTCACCTTGGCTCCGATGGCGTTGCAAAAGGACCTCCAAACCTCGGATGAAAATTGGGGACCCCGGTCCGAGACCACGTCCACCGGAATCCCGTGCAGCCTGACCACGTGTTGGATGAGGAGGCCCGCCGTCTCCAGGGCGGTAGGGAGACCTCGCAGGGGGACGAAGTGTGCCGCCTTGGAGAAACGGTCCACGATGGTCAGGATGGTGTTAAAGGAGCTGGAAACGGGGAGTCCGGTGACGAAATCCAGTGCGATATGCGACCAGGGCCTGCCGGGGACGGGCAGAGGCTGGAGCAGACCCGCTGGAGGGGCATTTCCTGACTTGCTGGTGGCACAGACTGGGCAAGCCCGGGCGTAGCGGGCTGCATCCCTCCGCAGGCCCGGCCACCAAAAAGACCGCTGGAGGAGGCTGATCATCCGGGAGGTGCCGGGATGACAGGTGAGCCGGGAGGTGTGGAGCCAGTGGATGACCTCTCCTCGGACCGCAGATGGGACGAACAGTCTTCCCTCCGGTCCGCCGCCAGGATCAGGTTCCACCTCCTGTGCCTTCCGGATCTTTGCCTCGATATCCCACGAGATGGCTCCCACGACGCACGACCTGGGCAGGATGGAGTGAGGCGTCTCCTCCGATTCCACGGGAGTGAACTGCCTAGAGAGGGCGTCAGGCAGGCCGTTCTTAGAGCCAGGCCTGAAGGTGATAGAAAATTGGAACCTGGCGAAGAACAGAGACCAGCGCGCCTGGCGGGCATTCAGGCGCTTGGCAGACCGTAAATACTCCAAGTTCTTGTGGTCCGTAAGGACCACAAACGGCAGGTTCGCCCCCTCTAGCCAGTGGCGCCACTCCTGCAGGGCGAGCTTGATGGCCAAGAGCTCTCTGTCCCCCACATCGTAGTTCCTCTCCGCCGGGGACAAGCGCCGGGAGAAGAAGGCGCACGGTCGTTTGGCGCCATCGTCCGGTGACCGCTGGGACAGCACTGCCCCCACTCCCGTGTCCGAAGCGTCTACCTCGACGATGCACTGCAGCGCGGGGTCGACCTGGCGAAGGACCCGGGAGGAGGAGAATTCCGCCTTCAGCGCCTCAAAGGCGGCAGCGACCTCTTCGGTCCACCGGAACGGGACCTTCGGGGACATGAGGCGGGTCAGTGGTCCAACGATGGTACTGAAGTTGGGGACAAAGCGGCGGTAGAAATTGGCGAAGCCAACAAATTGCTGCACCTGCTTCCGGGATGCAGGTGTAGGCCATTCCACCACCGCCTTTACCTTCTCTGGGTCAGGGAGCACCTTATCGTGGGCGATGATGAACCCCAGGAAGGACGTACTCCTGGCGTAAAATTCACACTTTTCTGCCTTTACGTACAGACGATTCTCCAGCAGCCTTTGGAGGACCCGCCTCACGTGGACCTGGTGCTCATCCCTGGACTTGGAGAAGATGAGGATATCGTCCAGGTAGACGAACACGAAAAGGCCAATGAAATCCCGGAGGACGTCATTAATGAGGCGCTGGAAGACTGCAGGAGCGTTGGTCAACCCGAACGGCATCACCAGGTATTCAAAGTGGCCGTTCGGGGTACGGAAGGCCGTTTTCCACTCATCTCCCTCCCGGATCCGGACGAGGTGGTAAGCGCTGCGTAGGTCCAGCTTGGTGAACCAGGTCGCCCCCTGGAGGGAGTGGAAAGCAGTGTCCATGAGAGGCAGGGTGTAACGGTCCTTCTCCGTGATATTATTGAGGGCCCGGTAGTCGATACAAGGGCGGAGGGACCCATCCTTTTTTCCCACGAAGAAGAACCCCGCCCCCACGGGTGACGATGATGGGCGGATTATCCCGGCGTTTAATGACTCCTTCAGATATGTGTTCATCGTCTCCTTCTCCGGCGCAGACAGGCTGTAGAGCCGACCAGAAGGTAACGGCGCCCCCTGGCGGAGGTTGATGGCACAGTCGTAGGGCCGATGAGGGGGAAGAGACATAGCTTTCGCTTTACTGAACACCATACCCAGGTCGTGAAACTCCGGAGGCACCAGGGACAGGTCCGGGGGTGCAGCGTCCGTTGCTGGAGGAGGAGCGGACGGCGAGCAGGCAGCGGACTGGAGGCAGGTGCCCAGGCAAAATGTACTCCAAGCCGATACCCCAGCTGATCTCCAATCCAGGACCGGATTGTGAAGGCGGAGCCAGGGATACCCCAGGATGACGGGCGACACAGAGTTGGGAAGGACATAAAAGGTCATCTCCTCCCGGTGGTTTCCCGAGATGATGACCGGTAGGAGGACAGTTTGATGTGTCACTCTCCCAAGGGTGGCACGGGAGAGATGGACTAGGGAGATGGGAGTGTTGAGTGCCTGGCAGCGGATGCCCAATCGGGTTGCCAGGCTTTGTGAAATGAAGCTGCCTTCTGCGCCCGAATCCACCAGTGCGTGGGTGAGGTGCCCAGTGGGGTTATGGCAGAAACGGATGGGCAGCTTCAATTGAGTAAGTGATCCTAACCGATTGATGTCCGCGAGACTTCCAACAGTGACTCGTGGACCCCACCGACTGGCCTTCCGTGGACAACGCTCCACGGTGTGTTGGTCGCCTCTGCAATACATGCAGAGGCCCAACTCACGACGGCGTTGTTTCTCCACAGGGGAAAGTTTAGTCCAGCCCGTCACCATCGGCTCCGACTCCTCGGGGCGCGATGCTGACGGCGCCGCCAGGGGGCGAGCTTGGAACAGGTACGGCGAGGCTCCACGAGGGCGAGAAGAAGAAGACCTCCGCCCCGAGGAGCGCTCGCGCAGCCTGTTATCCAAACTTACCGCTAAGGACGTCAGCTCCGCTAGCGTCCCAGGGATATCCCGACCAGCCAGTTCATCCCTCAGATCACTATTGAGGCTGCGGAGGAACAGGCCACAGAGGGAGCGTTCCTCCCAGCCCAGTTCCTCCGCCGCTACCCGGAAGTCGACCGAGTGGTCCGCTGCCGACCGGCTTCCCTGCTGGAGAGCGAGAAGCCGATCGACCTGGACCGTCTCGGTTTGAGAATGGTCAAAGACCTCCAGAAAGCGCCTCACGAATTGGTCATAGGTGAGGGTGGCATAACTGGGCCTCGCCATTACGGCGTAGGTCCAAGTTAACGCACGCCCCTCCAGAAGATTCCCTATGTAACCAATTCGACTGTGATCCGAGGGAAAATCTCCGGGCACACGGTGGAACACGGACTCACACTGCATAATGAACCCCCGCGCTCCGCCGAGCTTACCGCTAAAGCGGGCGGGGGTCGGAATCGGTGTGAGCCGAACCGGTGCCACTGGAGCCGGCTGGACGGCCGCTGGAACAGCAGGAGCCGCGCCACCCTGGCGAGTCGGGAGGAACGGCTGTTGGGGGTCCAAGCGGTCCAATCGGTTAGTCAATTCTAATAATTGATTGAAAACCACCTGTTGCTGATAAACAATCTGATCCACCCGAGCCTCGAGGATGGTAAACCGGTGTGCGAGCCCGCCGTCTGCCGAGCCGCTCTGCTGAAGCCGTACTGACATAACGTTCGGCTCAGGAGACGCACACACACAGGCTCAGAGTAGTTCGAACTGTTTATTAACAGCAGGGATGTTTGGGTGCGTGTCTGCGGAATGTTAATGTGTTGGTGGTGGTGTCTGCTTCGGACCCAGAGGCAGGAGACCGTTCAGCCGGCAACCCTATGGGAGAAATCAGACACAGGGTGATGAGCGCACACCAACACAGGAGGAGAATAGGCGAGGGAGAGAAGCTTACTTGTTTGGACAGATGACTGGCGCTTCAAGGATGGAAGCCCGGGAGACAGCCACCTGCAGGGCTCGGTGCAGCAGCGAGGAGAGACGAGGGACGGGGTTGTCCGCCGCCGAGGAATCCACCTGTGCACAGGGGAGCAAACTGGAGAGATGAGGTAAGTGATCTTCTTACCGGTGACGAGGATGCTGAAGAGAATGTGGTAGAAGCCCATGAAAGGGAAATGAAGTCTACGGCTTCAGACCGAAGCTCAGGGCGAGGCAGCCTATATTCCTCGCCGCTGATGACTGACAGGTGTGTGAGCAGGTGGCGCCGTTGATGAGCGGCGCGGCGTGACAATAATAGGTTTCCTGCAGCATAGTTGCTTGGAACTCTAATTGTAGCTGCAAGCAGTGATCATCAGGTTCCAAGCAGGCGTGGACTTCAAGGTCTTGTATTGCTTAGCGACAACATTTAAAACCTAAGGCCTGCTACACATTAGTTTTTAAAGCAGCACTATGCAACTTTCTTGTTCCTTGTAGGAGCACTGAAAAGGCCACAACCGCAGCGACCATGACCCCAGTCCCAACCACAGGGCTTTTTGTTGTTGGTTGCTAAAGTCATGCCCTGTAATTTATTGCTGGGACTGAGGCCACAGACCAAGTCCACAGCTGATGTCCCCCCAGTAATCACACCAAAAAAAAGAGCAGTTGAAGGCAAAGTGGGCACACTCAGGCTATGGATGAAGTGATATTCATTTGGCCAAATCTTTGTACCATCAAAATAATTTTGCAAACATTATCTTGAGGTGAAAATCTAACACAGTGCTGCATTAGAATGTACAGGAGAGCCATGCTGTACTTAAGTTGTTGTTTAGAAGAACAAGACCTCACTGGCAAAATTTGAACCCAGGACCCCCTGCTTTTCAAGCACTCACCATAACCACACCACACAACTGCTTTAGTTTTCACTCTTTCTCAAATGATAAATGTCCAATTGAAAGGATTTCCAGCAACAATAGTACAACATTTAAAACTTAATGTGCGCCATATACTTATAATACTTATATACTTAATGTGCGCCACCGTGCAGCCACGGGATGCACGGTGGCGCAGTGGTTTAGCACTGTGGCAGCACAGTTTTAACCTCGGCCGGGGGATCGCGGGGATCATGAGATCGTGGGTTCGATCGCAGCCCCCGACCAACAGTGAGCTGTGTGGAGTTTGCATGTTCTCCCCGTGTTGCGCGGGTTTACTCCGGGATTTCTCCGGTTTCCTCCCGCACACCAAAAACATATAGGTTTAGGGCGCTCGCGCACGCAGCGACCAGCAGCCGGTGGCTTGTCACCAGACTGCAAACCGAGTCTACCTACGGGTACAAATAAGTAACAAAAAAAAAAATATATATATTATGTTCAAATTCACAGAAGAGGTATGTTGCACTTCAGAGGAATGACATGTTACCAGGACGACTTGAACCCAGGGGCTCCTGCATAACAGATTACAGTCTTAACCCCTACACCACACTCAAAAAAAAAAAAAAAAACTTTCACTGACAAGACAAAATGGCTTATAGACATTTCATAATCATGCTTTTTTGAACATTAACAGGATTGCATGGAATTTGCTGGTTAGCTGAAGAATACTGTTCTGCTTGTCAGTCTGAAGTTTCATCAAGTTTGAATCCATATATCTGGAGTTAAACCTAAAACTACATTCCAAAAAGAAACTGTACAACTTGATTGGCCTAGAAAATCAAAACAGATTGACATTTTTGAATAATTTTAACAACTATAAGTTATCAATGTCTATAGATGATCTCTGCTTAATTTCAAGCAATTTGGATGAATGGCCTAGGAGTTCATTCTGCTGAAAATATAGTGCAGAAAACTTCATTTTCAGTTTGCCACCATTGACAAAAAGTTGTGGAAGCTTTCAGTGAATAGAATGATGAAAGAATTTTTAGTCTAGGCACAGCCGTTCAAGATATTTGCAAAAATATTGCAGACGGCAATGGCTCATAAGGTAGAGCGGGTCGCTGGAGAGGCTGTTGGTGCAGATTGGCAGCCACGTTTCCATCAGTCTGCCCAAGGGCAGCTGTGGCTACAGTAGTAGCTTACCACTACCATTGTCTGTGGAGTGAATGGATAATGTATCTATTGTAGAGTGTCTATAAAAAGCGCTATATAAATCTAATGCATTATTATTAAAAACATAAAACTGTTTATTATAGTGCCATTTGTGTACGCAGTGCCTTGATTTCTTGTCTGTGAGTAGTGGGGAAAGTTTCTGAAAAGTAAAATTTCAAGTTTCCACATATTACCATTTTTGCTCCCCGTGCACTTTTAGCGGAAAAAAATAAGAAGAGGAAGAAGAAGATAAGATAAGCCTTTATTAGTCCCACAACGGGGAAATTCCAGGATTGCAACAGCACAGGGATAGCAACACTCAGAGCAACAATCAGAAGGCAAGAAAAAAAACAAGCAAGCAAGAGCAGCTAATATACATATGTACATATTACTATAAAATATATATATACACACACACAGACACACAGTGCAGAGCATTGTAGCCAGATGGAATAAATATGTAAATATATAAACACCCACAGTACGGAGCATTGCAGCTAGGTGGAATAAATATGTAAATATATAAACACACACAGTGCGGAGCAATGTAGCTAGATGGAATAAATATATAGATATATAAATATAAACACACCCAGTGCGGAGCATTGTAGCTAGATGGAATAAATATGTAAATATATAAACACACACAGTGCAGAGCATTGTTGCTAGATGGGATGAAACAGCATAACCATCTACTTAGTTATCCTACATGGTATGATTATGTGCCCATACATATTCTCACCCTCCATAGTGACCGGTATTTTCCTAGTTCTTTCTGCAACTGTGGTGGTTCCCCCCTACAGTTGATAGTGCTATGAGAAGACTGTTGTTGTGAAATGGCGCTATATAAATAAAGTTGAATTGAATTGAATTGAATAGTTGTATGCCGGAGGGGACCATTGTGTAAGTCTATTGCATCTTTTGCATTCAAAAAACTATTAGTTTGTTACGTCTTTTTGCTATCTCTGCGAGCAGCCCTGCTTAGGTTGTACAGTCTGACAGCCGTTGGTAGGAAGGACCTGCGAAACCTCTCGGTTGTGCACCTGGGATGATGTAGTCTGCTGCTAAATGAGCTCCTCAGTGCATTCAGTATGTCCTGCATAGGGTGGAACTCGGACTCCAGCAGAGATGACAGTTTAGCCACCGTCCTTCTCTCTCCTATCTCCTCCACCGGATCAAGGCGCTGCCCCAGGACAGAGCTAGCTTTCTTGATCACTTTGTTCAGTCTCTTCCTATCGGCTGCAGTAATGCCACTGCCCCAGCAGACCACTCCAAAAGTGATGGCTGATGCCACGAAGAATCAGAACAAAAGACAATAAGTTTCCCACAGCACAGCTGCTTGGAACCGTAAAAAGCCAGACTACAGATTATAGTTTGCAAGTGCACACAGGTACAAATACCTTAATTTTAGGAGCCATGTTCTGGAGTCTGATGAAACTAAACTGTTTGGCCTTAATGATCATTTGGAGGAAAAAGAGGGAAGCTTGCAAGCGTGAAACCATCATCCCAACTTTGAAGTATGGTTGGTGGCAGCATCACGTTATAGGAGTATTTTGCTGCAAGAGGGACTGGTGCACTTCACAGAATAGATGACATGATGAGGGAAGAACATTATATGGGAAAACTGAAGCAACATATCAAGACACCAACCAGGAAGTTAAAGCTTTTGTGCAAATGGGTCTTCCAAAGGGACTTAAAAGCCCTAAGCATACCGCCAAATTGGTTAAAAAAATGACTTAAGGACAACAATGTCAATGTTTTGGAGTGCCCATCATAAACCCCTGATCTCAGTCCCACAGAAAATGTGTAGACAGAGCTGAAAAGATGTGTGCAAGCAAGGTGGCATACAAGCCTTACTCAATTCCACCAGTTCTGTCAGAAGGAATGGGCCAAAATTCCAGCAAACTATTGTGAGAAGCTTGTGGAAGGACACCAAAAACGTTTGCCTCAAGTCATAGTTTAAAGGCAATGCTACCAAATACTAAGGAAATGTAAACTTTTGACTTTGAAAAATGTAATTAAAAATTCTCTAAAAAAAATATTTAGAAAATATTAAAATTATTTAGCAAATAGAAATCATTTTGGTAATCCCAACTGACCTAAAACAGAAAAAGTTTAGTCTGATTTAATGTCAGACAGTGAGAAAAAAAGGTTATGTGTATTTTTCTACAGTGTATGTAAATATCTGGTTCTAATTGTATGTGAAGTGAAAATGTTGTGACTGTTCCTCCTTACATTAAATTCCCAGAAATCATTTTAAACAGTGGCTGTGAACTTCTCAAATAGGAATATCTGGATTGTAACATTGTTGGAGAAGCCTGATTTTAAGTTTAAATGTTCAGTTAATCTCTGGTGACACCTCATGGTTATTTTTATGATTCATTAGTATAAGTGATCTTGTGGAGGGAGGAATAACCAGGCCGAGCATTCAGAGCAGAGGGAACTTTATTCTTCACTCCTTCACATCCACCAGAATCAAAAGCAATAATCACACAGGTTGCAGGCACTCTGTTTTATATTAACCCTCCTCCGCTACCTGAGGTGCTGTATTTACATCTCAACCCCCCATGACAATTCCCCTTGTCCCCTAGCACCTTTAATCTGCCATCTCTTCAGTCTGAGGGAATACTACTGAGTGCCCCCGCTCCCCCCAGACTCTCAGACTGAGGCTTAACCCTCATGTCCTTTGGGCTTCAGCCTCCGTCCATAGCTGCTGTAACGGGGGATCTTTGGCTCAGAGGCGCTGCTGTGCCGGTGGGGGGTTCCTGGGGGTGCGTCCGTCTGTGGGGGGACAATGGGGGGGGCACGTTCAGCATACTCGTGTGACTGATCTGACGAGTCATTTACCTCCACCTGTTCGTCTGCTAAAACAAAGACGGCCTTAAGCCTGTCTATACAGATTGTCTCCCAGCGATCCCCCAAGTCTAACACAAAATGTTTCTCGGGTTTCAGCACTCTGAACGGGCCATCGTAGGGCGGGCACAATGGGGTCCGGTGAGCATCGTGCCTGACAAATACGAACGCCGTGTCCTTCAAGGCCTTTGTCACAAAAACACGTGGAAAATAGTGGTGGGCCGGGCCGGGGAGTGTCCCTGCCCCTGCGCTATGCCGTGATCGCGGGGAAGGATCGGTTTACAGCACAGGGTTATCCGACAAAAAGCCGCAGCCGCAGCGGCTGGGAAAAAAACAGCTCTGCTGGAGAGGCCGCCAAATCGTCCTTCAGTGCTGAACACAACCTTAATAGAACCCAGGGCAACCGGTCCACCCAATTTGCATCCGTAAGCGAAGCCTTGAGTGCTGCTTTAAGCAATCTATGGAAACACTCACATAACCCATTGGCCTGGGGGTTGTACGCAGTTGTGCGATGAATTGTGACGCCTGGGCTCCGGGCCATGGTGGACCAGAGGTCGGAAACAAACTGTGGGCCCCAATCGGACGTGATGTCCGAAGGGGCGCCGAAACGTGCCACCCATGTCGTCAAAAAAGCGCGTGCAACTTCTACGGACGTGATTGAAGCTAGCGAGACTGCTTCATCCCAGCGAGTGGTGCGGTCCACCACTGTCAGGAGGTGCGTGAACCCCTGTGATGGCGGGAGGGGGCCCACGAGGTCCACGTGAATGTGGTCGAATCGCTTAGCCAGGATATGGAACGGCTCCAAGGGGGCCTTTGTGTGCCTGTGCACTTTGGCTCGTTGGCACGCTACACAGGCTGCCGCCCACTGTTTCACCTGTTTGCGCAGGCTCGGCCAGACGAACTTCGCTCCCACCATTTTGACTGACGCACGCACTCCTGGGTGTGCCAGAGAGTGAACCGACTCAAAAACGCGGCAGCGCCAAACGCGTGGGACCACTGGGCGGGGCGGCCTGTGGAGACATCACAGATTGGGGGCCCCCCGTTCTGCAGAACTTTGCTCTCCAGCCTTAACCCTGTTGGTCCACACTGGAGCGCGCAAACGTCCGCATCGCCGATCTGCTCAGCAGCCATGGCTGTGTAATCTATCTCCACGTAGACTGGGGCTACTAATGCGCGCGAGAGGCAGTCCGCCACCATGTTGAGTTTACCGGCCACATGGCGAATGTCGGTGGTAAACTCCGATATCGCAGCCAGGTGTCTCTGCTGCCGGGCCGACCATGGCTCCGAAACCTTGGCTATCGCATACGTTAGTGGCTTGTGGTCCACGAACGCAGTGAAGGTGCGCCCTTCCAGCCAGAACTGGAAGTGGCGTATGGCCAGGTGGAGAGCCAGTAACTCTCTGTCGAATGCGTTGCATTTATGCTCACTGTCGCACAAAGACCTGCTAAAAAAGGCGAGCGGCTGCCAAGAACTGCGACTTGCTGCTCCACGACGGCCCCTATGGCCATGTCCGAGGCATCAGTGGTGAGCGCTATCCGAGCCGCCAGGTCCGGGTGCGCCAGCAGTGCGGCGTTCGCCAGAGCTGTTTTAACCTTGGAAAACGCCTGCTCTCGCTCAGGAATCCAGTCAACTCTGTCCGCCGGTTTCCGTTTCTTAAGCGCGGTGTACAACGGCTGCATGAGCTGGGCTGCGCGGGGGAGGAAATAGTTATAAAAGTTAACCATCTCCAAAAACCCCTGCAGCGCCCTGACCGTCTGAGGCCTGGGAAAATCTGCCACCACACGCATTTTGTCCGGTAAGGGTATTGTGCCGCCAGTGAGATGCGGCGGCCCAAAAAATCAATTCCCGTCACCCCGAACTGGCACTTCACCGGGTTGATTATTAATCCGTGCTCCTCCAATCTCTGGAAAACTGTCCTGAGGTGGGCTACTTGTTCGTCCTCGGACGCGCTGGCCACCAGGATGTCGTCCAGGTAGACAAACACAAACGGCAGATCATGCAACACCACATCCATCATGCGTTGGAATGTCTGCGCCACACCTTTTAACTCGGAAGGCATGTGTAAAAACTCAAAATGACCAAATGGGGTTATTACTGCCATTTTAGGTATGTTCTCAGTGTGCACCAGGACCTGGTGGTAACTGTGGACCAGGTCTATCTTGGAAAAAACGCATGCCCTGGTGAGGTGAACGGAAAAATCCTGAATATGGGGGATCGGGTAGCGGTCGTGCGCTGTGGCGTTGTTCAATCTGTGGAAATCTCCACACGGTCGCCACAATCCATTGGCTTTAGGAACCATATGTAGCGGGGATGCCCATGGGCTGTTTGAGCGTCTGATGATGCCCAGATTTTCCAAGTTGGCAAACTCCTCGCACGCTATGGCCAGTTTAGCTGCGTCCAGGCGCCGAGGTCATACGAAAACGGGTGACTCCGTGGTGGTAATGAAGTGCTCCACCCTGTGTCTAGTGACGGGCGCCGAAAATGTTGGGACCGTGAGAGCTGGGAACTGGGTGAGTAGTATGTGGAACTTACCCCCTGGCGCTGTGACGTTGGCTAGTGTTGTGGGCCCGGCTCCTCTAGCTGTACAGGGCAGAGAATCAAAAGACATTGCGTAAGTCAGGCGTCTGTTAGCCACATCGACTAATAGTCCGTGTGCACACAAAAAATCAGTGCCCAAAATGAGGAAGCTGCATGCCGCTATGATGAATGTCCATTGGTATGTACGGCCGTGCAAGGATATAGTCAGTGTCCTCTCACCAAAAGTCTTAATGTCTGAGCCGTTTGCGGCCGTCAGTTCGGGGCCGCTAGTTCCCGCCAGCCGGTCGGCATAGGACGGCAGGATGAGGCTCTTTTGGGAGCCAGAGTCCATGAGGAACCATTTCCCTGAGCGGGAGTCTGTCACATAGAGCAGCTTGGTCGCTTCATCGGCGGTCGCAGCTGCTACCGACTGCTGGCCCTGGCGTTTCCCGAGCGCTTGAATTGGCATGGTGGCATGCATCGGCGTGCGTCCTCTCCAAAACGGCGATGGTAGAAACAGAACGTGTCTCTCCGGTGCTCCTTGGCCTCCGCTGCAGCCACCGTCGCTGGCTCCTCACCTCCGCTGGTCGTCTCGCTGGGTTCCGATGCCACTGCGTTCACTGTGGGGGCTCTGGTGGTGAGGTTCAGGTTCAGGTTCAGGTTCAGGTTACTTTATTTGTACCCGTAGGTAGATTTGTTTTGCAGTCTGGTCACATCCATATTTACAAGCCACAAATTGCATTCAACATAGACACAAACACAGGCACACATAAAGCTGACTATAAACATGATAAAAATACTCAAGGCTCCATCAGGTTGATGGAGGTTGATCCGATCTGCCTCTTGGGCTAGTGCCCGGTAGTTGCACGCGGCCAGCAGTGGCGAATTGGCAAGGACCGCCCTGGCCGCTATCGGGAGGTTCCGCAGGAAAAGGTGGGCAAAGAGGAAATGCCCGTCATCTGTGCCCATCAACGCCAACATCTTCTCCATCAATTCGACCGCTGACCTGTCTCCCAAGTCGGAGCGCATCAGGAGCCTCTTCGCTCTCTCACAGTCCGAGAGCATGTAGCACCGGGTCAGCGTGGTTTTGAGAGCACCGGATTTGTCACGGGCTGGGGGCTGTTGGAGCAGGCTCGCCACCTGCTGCGTTGTGCGGGCGTCCAGTGCTGCAACCACGTAGTAGTATCTGGTGTCATCTGCCGTTATTCCCCGGAGCGCGAACTGGGCCTCGGTGTGAAGGAACCAAGACTTCGGGTCGTGTAGCCAAAAGTCTGGGAATTTGACCGAAACGGCGCACGCGTCGCTGGCACTTCCCGTCCGGGTCATCTCCGGGGTGTTCGGCCCGTGTTCCATTGTGCGTCAAGGGTCATGAGTGTGGAGGAAGGAATAACCAGGCCGAGCATTCAGAGCAGAGGGAACTTTATTCTTCACTCCTTCACATCCACCAGAATCAAAAGCAATAATCATACAGGTTGCAGGCACTCTCTTTTATATTATCCCTCCTCCGCTACCTGAGGTGCTGTATTTACATCTCAACCCCCCATGACAATTCCCCTTGTCCCCAAGCACCTTTGATCTGCCATCTCTTCAGTCTGAGGGAAAACTACTGAGGGAAAACTACTAAGTGGCTCCCCACAATCTTACTGATATGTCACTCATGTCTTAAACACTGACTATTGTATGTTGACACTAGCAACTGTGTGGAATTCTTTGATTAATCTCGATCAGGAGTGGAAATTTTCATCCACCACCAGCCAAATGAGGGTGAATTTGTGGAGTGGTTAGTGAATCCACTGAACCTACCAGTCACCATGACAGGTAAAACAATGAACACCATTTTAATCATCAAGCTTTCATAGACCATAAAGTCATTAGGATTTTTACATTAATAGAATAGAATAGAATAGAATAGAATAGAATAGGCTTCATTGTCACTGTACAGTTGTACAGTACAATGGAATTGTGGGTGCTCCACCAGGCTACTGCACAATTAATTATTACAGAAGGATTAGATAAAACACAGTTACAGAACACACGGTTAAACACTCGACTGAAATAAAAAGTAGCCCAGGATAATGGAAATATACACAGGTATGGTAGTGGCTTCACGGATGAAACAATGTACATAAAAGTGCAGAGTGCAGAACACACAATTGAACACACGATTAAATAAAATAGCCCAGGATTATGGAAAAAATACACAGGTATGGGAGTGGTTTCACAGATGGATCAATATACTGTACATGAAAGTGAGGAGTGCAAAGACAGGTGTGTTATTGTGATAATTAAAAGTCCTCAGTTCTGTGCATGTGAGCGTTGGAAGGGAGGGGGTTGGGGCCTCTGACTGTTTGCAGTCCGGATGGCCTAGGGGAAGAAACTGTCAGTCTAGAGGTGTGGGACCTGATTGATCTGAACTGTCATCCAGAGGAATGACCAGAGGAATGAGCCATCCTGTTTGATCCAGGGAAACATATCAAAGAGGTGATGGGTGGAATGTGAGGGGACTTCTGTGATGGCTTTGATCTTCCTGAGACAGGAGGATCTGGAGATGTCCTCCAGGGAGGGCAGAGGGCTGCCAATGATTTTTTGGGCGGTGTTGATCCTCTGCACAGCCTTCCTGTTCTCAGCCGTGGAGCCAGCATACCACACACCCAGACAGTAGGTGATCACGCTCTCCACTGAGCAGCGGTAGAAGGCCAGCAGCAGTTTCTGGTCCAGGTTGTGCTTCCTCAGGACACAGAGGAAGGGCAGCCACTGCTGGGCTTTCTTCACCAGGGCCTTGGTGTTGACAGACCAGGAGAGGTCAGAGGAGATGTATGTGGGTGCCAAGAAACCTGAAGGTGGGGGTGGTTTCCATGCTGTCACCGTTTATGAGGAGGGGTGTGCGGTCCTGTCTGGTCTTCCTGAAATCCAGCATGAGTTCTTTGGTTTTTTGGACATTCAGTTTCAGGTTGTTTGCTTGGCACCACAGCAGCAGATTCTCTACCTCCACCCTGTATGCCTTCTTATCGTTGTCAGTGATGAGCCCGACCAAGGTGGTATACTTCACGATAACGGTGGTTGGGTGGGTTGGAATACAGTCAAAGGTGTACAGGGAGCACAGTAGAGAGCTTAGCACGCAGCCCTGGGGGGAGCCAGTGCTGAGGAAAAGTGTGGAGTAGTGGTTTGGGCTGAGTCTGACTGTTTTGTGGACAGTTGATGAGAAAGTTTTTTATCCAGGAGCAGGTGTGTGTGTGTGGGGGGGGAGGCTCTGGAAGAGGTATAGTTTGGTGATCAGGATGTCTGGGATGATGGTGTTGAAAGCTAAGCTGTAGTCCACAAAGGACAAGGGGGTGAGAGGGGAGGAGGGGGGCACGAGTTGGGGGGAGGTGTGCTTAAACTGGGCAAAGAAGCTGTTAAGCTTCTCTGTCAGAGTGAGGCTGCTGTCCGATGTTTGGGGGCGCTGGCCCCTGTAGCTATTGAGGGCCTGGATGCCTCTCCACATCTGTCGGGGGTTGTTGTCTGTGAGGAACCCTTCCACCTTCCTCCTGCAGGCATTCTTGGCATGTGTTATGCCTCTTCTCAGGTTGGCTCTTGCAGTGCTGTACAGAGAGCTGTCCCTCTGCCTGAAGGCTGAGTTACGGGCTCTAATCAGAGTCTGGACCTTACTGGTCATCCAGGGTTTATGGTTTGGAAAGACCTGGATGAGTTTGGTGACTGTCACATTTTCTACACAGCATTTAATGTAGAAACGGACAGACTCGGTGTAGGAGTCCAGGTCCTGCTGTTCAAAGATGTTCCAATGTGTGCAGCTAAAGCAGTCCTGTAGCTGGAGGAGAGCATTTTCAGGCCAGGTTTTAATCGCTTGTTTGATTGGAGGAAAACTCTTCCCAAGGGGGGTGTAAGCAAGTATTAGGAACAGAGAGAGATAGTCTGATTGTCCAGGGTGAGGGAGGGGGGTGGCTCTGTAGGCATGCTTGATATTACTGTAAACATGATCCAGTGTTCTTTCCCCTCTTGTGGGACACTTAATGTGTTGGTGGAATTTGGGGAGTACAGTATTTAAGCATGCTTTGTTAAAATCCCCTGCAATAATGTGGACTGCATCGGAGTGATCCCTCTGCTGCCTGCTGACCAGGCAGCACGGTGGAGCAGTGGTTAGCACTGAGGCAGCACAGCAACTCGCCATGGGATCTTGGGTTCGATCCCACCCCCTGACCAACGGTGATCTTTCTGTGTGGAGTTTGCATGTACTTCCCGTGTCTGTGTGGGTTTACTAAGGTTTCCTCCCACAAGGGCCAAAAATATGCAGGTTAAGTTAATTGGCATCAACTGGGAAGGTATGAATGTGAGTTGTCCCTTCCCCCCAGGTCACAGTTGTAAGTAAGAATGTGTTCTTAATCTGTCCTGCCTGGTTAAATAAATAAATAAAACAAAAAACAATGTGCTGGAGGTGGCTGAGTGCTATGCTAATGCTAGCGTCAGGAAGAATGTAAACAGCTGTTACAGTTACTGCAGTTAGCTCACGGGGGAGGTAAAAAGGCCTACACAGAAAGGACATGGCTTCTAAGTCCGGTGAACAGTGGCTGCAAATTATTCTGCTGTTATCACACCAAGACTGGAGCACAAAAACACAGACTTCACCATCCTTTCCCTTACTAGAATCGGCGCTGCAGTCATAACGGAGTGTGGTTCAGCCAGGTAATTCCACAGTGCCATCTGGGATGAGTGGATGAATCCAAGACTCGGTCACAATCAGAATACCACAGTCCTGGACGTAGCAATTGTAAGCTATTTCTGATAGCAGCTCATCCATTTTGTTGGTGAGGGATCTGGTGTTGGTGAGGAAAATTGATAGTAACGGAGGTTTGGTGCATAGTTTGCATAGCTGGGCACGAAGGCCAGCCCTGCAGCCTTGTTTCTGGTTCCTCTCTCGTTACCATCTGCACCGCTTGCAGGACCCAATAACAATACACAGAGTGCCAGGAGGTCTGACGATCTCCTCAGGGATGTGGTATTGATTACAGGAAAAAGCGCTGGTGATGTTGGAGTTAAGTTGATGACCAATGCCTAGAAGTTGATGGTGACTGTAGGTAATTAGTCCGTCGCAGAAGAGGACAAAAAATGTGGGAAAAACACAAAAACAAGCACAGTAGTCCGGAGCATCTAGCCGCAGTGTGTGAACGTGCAGCCACTTTTAAATGCCGAGAGAGATACACATCATTGTGATCCCATTTGTGACTGATTCATCATGCCTGACCAGGCACAACCAAAAACAGCCAAGAAGGGCTCCAAGAGACACTTCACCAAGGCCGCTTGTAAAGGCGGCAAAAAGAGGAGAAGGAGCAGGAAGGAGAGCTATGCCATCTACAGTACGTCTATAAGCAGGTCCACCCCGACACCGGCATCTCTTCCAAGGCTATGAGTGTCATGAACTCCTTTGTGCACGACATCTTCAAGCGGCTTGCTGGTGAGGCCTCCTGTCTGGCTCACTACAACAAACGTTCCACTATCTCCTCCAGGGAGATCCAGACCACTGTCCGCCTCCTGGTGCCTGTTGAGCTGGCCAAGCACGTTGTGTCTGAAGTCACCGAGGCTGTCACCAAGTCCACCAAATCCAAGTGAAAAAGTCTACTACTAATTCAAAAAACCATGTGTGCTGAGAGAGTTACACATCAGGTTTCACAGTGACAGTAAAGCACATTGGCGCAGTCACTTGATATTACATGAAGAAGAAGAAGAAGAAATCATAAAAAGTAGAGGGTGGAGAAAGCCAGCAGGTAAAGTTTTTAAAACAAAAATGTGGCATAATATCACAGGTTGAAAGACATGATCACACAGGGCCTTCACAAGAAGACACAACTGAAGGTCATGTGTCCCAAGATTAAAAGGGAACTTTTCAGTGAGGTATGGAGAAGAGCTAGCAGTGGGGAGGTACAGAACTAGCTAGTATGTTAAAGCTTTGTGCTTGTTTGATGTTGAAAGACTTTTTCATGATGTGACTGATGATTTGCGTTTTTTGTGTACATTTGAAGAATGTGTAAGGCAGACAGAATCAAAAATTGTTAATTATTCAAGGAATGCATTACATCATTTTATTGGAATAAATATTTTTTTGTTTTTTACAATGCATGACAACCCAAACACATAAAACTACAAACTGGTGTCTTGTGAAAAATAAGAGTGTATGGGTAGGAAGAATGTTAATTTCAGTACTGGTCTTGTTGCTTTGTGGCTTAGGAACACCTCAAAAGTGTTTTCAAGTTCTATTTTAATTGCAAAAATTTTAATATACAAAACATTCTGGACCAGGTCCAGAATGTTTTTGTGCTGCAGCTTAACAGCAGAAATCTCTTCAGCCAAGAAGTCCAGCGCTCTTTTAATGTCGTCCACCTCCTCAGTCTGCTGAGCTTTCTTGGGACCCATGATCTCGGCCGATGTTCGTTTATTGCGATCGTAAGAAACAAATAAAAACATGAGGGAGAAATCCCTTTGTTCTCCCGGAGTGTGAGGGGACTGATTGCTTCACCAGCCACTGCAATATTAAGTTATGAGACTGGCAATTTCTCTTTTTTCGCACGAGCAGGTTTATTCTCCAGCGGTAGTGACAAAAGGTTGTCATAGCCAGGAGCGACACTGGGGTTAAGCTCCCAGTGCTCATAAAATGCTCCTGATGGCGTGCGTCTCGAAAAGCCTCTGACAACTAAGTCCAACTCCTAGCCTGCCCGTGTGGTTTAGTCTCTAAGCCCGGCGGAACTGCTTTTACTAATAGGAGAAGGGGCGAGGGCGGATCTCTGGCGCCTTAAAACCAGATGCTTCAGGTAGATGGTGGCTCGTCAACCTGGGAAGGTAGCCCATCTAGGGGAAGGTAAACCCTGATTTCAAACCTCTGCTGCCTTGCGGCATACCCGGTCACGGGAAAGGCTTCGGGAGTCAACCCTGAGGAAAAATCCGGAGTCGGAGCCCCTAAGGCAGTTCTATGTTGTGCTCAACATCGTTCTGGCAGCTCCTGCAATGGCGCTGGTGCCAAACTGTAGCAGCCCTGCTGTTCCTTTGGATTCATCAATGATGTGGAGAGGGGGGACATGCTGCATGGGCAACATCTTGTCCTCCATATCTTCCTGCCCAGGCTTGAATCCTACCAACGCCCAACGCTGGAAGGTAGAACACCGGATCACTGGAGAGGACACTCCAGCTTCGCCTTTGGCGTAGACAAAACACGGGGAATGACAGTTACCGGTTATAAGCCACTGCTCAATTGGCGTAGAGCGTGGCGCCAGGGGTTGTTCCCGACGGTGGGAGGGATCATCAGATCTCACTGGACAGCTACCGCCCGCCTCAAGCTGGGCAGCCCCCAGCCAATAAGGTGTTGTCCCGCCACAGCTTGCTTTCCTCATTGGGTGCATGGGGATAAGGAGAAATCCAAACAGCAGGCTGAGAACCTTCGCACCAGGCAAGACAATAAAACAAAAGAGACCAACTCTAAAACTGGGAACTTGGAACGTCCGCACTATGATGACAGGACTCGCTGCTAACCTAAAGGACATCAACGACACCAGGAAGACTGCCATCATCAATAATGAGCTGAAGAGACTGGGAGTGGATATCGCCACTCTCCAGGAAACACGGTTAGCTGATGCAGGCACACTGAGAGAGAAGGACTACACGTTCTACTGGCAGGGAAAGGGCAGTGACGAACACAGGGAACACGGAGTGGGCTTCGCAGTGAAGAACACCTTGCTGAAGATGGTGGAACCGGGCAGCACTGGCTCTGCACGACTCCTCACCCTCCGCCTGAACACCGCTGAAGGCCCAGTCACCCTCGTCAGTGTGTATGCCCCAACACAGACAGCCACACCAGAGGCAAAAGACGAGTTCTACGAGAATCTCGCAACAACTGTCAGGATCATCCCCAACTCTGAACAACTCATTCTCCTTGGAGACTTCAATGCCAGAGTGGGTGCTGACCACGACTCCTGGCCCTCCTGCCTTGGACCTTTTGGCGTGGGCAGAATGAACGACAACGGACAGCGGCTGCTCGAGTTCTGCACATATCACGATCTGTGCATCACAAACTCGCCCCAACACAAGGTTTCCTGGCAACATCCACGCTCAAAGCACTGGCACCAGCTAGACTTGATCCTGACCAGGCGCACCTCACTGAAGAACGTGCTAATCACCCGTTCGTTCCAGAGTGCAGATTGCGACACAGACCATTCATTGGTGTGTTGCAAGGTCAAGCTGCAGCTGAAGAAATTCCATCGTGCTAGACAACCTGGAAAGGCACGGATTGACACCAGCAAGATGGCCCAACCAGAACTTGTTGAGCAGTTTGCCTCCACCTTTGAGAAGGAACTTGGTGTACCACAAGGAGGAGAATCTGCAGAGCAGAAGTGGGAAGAGCTGCGAAACACCATCCACCGCACAGCCTTGGCTACCTTTGGGAGGAAGACCTCGAAGTCACAGGACTGGTTTGATGCCAAGTTGACCGAGATGACCCCCGTCATTGAAGCCAAGCGCTCAGCACTTGCTGAGTACAAGAAGTACCCAAACGAGAAGGATCTCCAGATTCTCAGGGCTGCGAGAAGCAAAGTTCAGCAGACTGCTCGGCGCTGTGCCAACGAGTACTGGACTCAGCTCAGCCAAGACATTCAAACCGCTGCCATAACAGGGAACATCCGTGGTATGTACGATGGCATCAAGAAAGCACTTGGTCCGGCTCAGAGCAAGACGGCCCCCCTCAAATCTTCCACTGGGGAGATGATCACAGAGAAGAACAAGCAGATGGAGAGATGGGTGGAACACTACTCCGACCTCTACTCTAGACAGAACACCGTGACACCGTCAGCCCTTGATGCCATTGACTGCCTGCCATCCATGGACGAACTTGACGCCGAGCCAACCATCGACGAACTCAGTAAGGCCATTGATAGCTTGGCCGCTGGCAAGGCACCCGGCAACGACGGCATACCCCCTGACCTGATCAAGCACTGCAAGACCGCCCTACTGCTGCCATTGCATGACGTCCACTACCAGTGCTGGAAGGAAGGTGCCGTACCACAGGACATGAGGGACGCCAAGATCATCACCCTCTACAAAAACAAAGGGGAGAGAAGCGACTGCAACAACTACAGAGGCATTTCCCTCCTCAGCGTTGTTGGCAAAGTCTACGCACGAGTTGTTCTCGTTCGTCTACAGAAGCTTGCTGAACGTGTCTACCCCGAGTCTCAGTGTGGCTTCCGCGCTGAGTGATCAACGGTAGACATGATATTCTCCATCCGCCAACTCCAGGAGAAATGCAGAGAACAGAACATGCCTCTGTACGTCGCCTTCATCGACCTCACCAAAGCGTTCGATCTGGTCAGCAGAGAGGGCCTTTTCAAGATCCTGCCAAAGATAGGATGCCCACCAAAGTTGCAAAGCCTCATCGAATCGTTTCACACCAACATGCAGGGGATAGTGCAGCACGATGGCAACGTCTCAGAGCCATTCAACATACGCAGCGGAGTAAAACAGGGCTGTGTACTTGCGCCAACCCTCTTTGGGATTTTCTTTGCTATGCTCCTGAGGCATGCCTTCAGCACAGCAACAGAGGGAATCTACCTGCACACAAGATCTGACGGCAGGCTTTTCAACCTCGCCCGCCTGAAAGCCAGAACCAAAGTACGCGAGGCTCTAATCAGAGACATGCTGTTCGCAGACAACGCTGCAGTCGCAACCCACACACAGCAGGAGCTTCAGACCCTGATGGACCGCTTCTCCCAGGCATGCAAGGACTTCGGGCTTACCATCAGCCTGAAGAAGACTAACGTCTTGGCGCAAGGCACGGAAGCACCACCAACCATCACCATTGATGACTACAAGCTGGAGGTCGTGAATCAGTTCACGTACCTGGGGTCCACGATCAGCAACAACCTCTCCCTTGATACAGAGATCAACAAGAGGATTGGAAAATCAGCCTTCACACTCGCTCGCCTCACCACACGAGTGTGGGAGAATCCCAAACTCTCTGTCAAGACGAAGATGGCAGTGTACAACGCCTGCGTCATCAGCACACTGCTCTATGGGAGTGAGACGTGGACAACATACGCCCGGCAGGAAAAGAGACTGAACTCCTTCCACTTGCGCTGCATTCGCCACATCCTGGACATATCCTGGCAGGACAAAGTGCCCAACACAGAAGTTCTGTCCCGTGCCGGCCTTCCCTCCATGTTCACTCTACTCAGGCAGCGCAGGCTCCGCTGGCTAGGCCACGTTCACCGTATGGAGGATGGCAGAATCCCCAAAGACGTCCTCTATGGAGAACTGGCAACTGGCAGGAGAGACGTTGGCCGCCCACAGCTGCGCTTTAGAGACGTCTGCAAGAGAGACATGAAGGCCCTGGATATCAACACAGAGCGCTGGGAGGACCTTGCAACGGACCGCTCCAAATGGAGAGGCACCCTGACCAGACAGCTCAAGGCGGGTGAAGAGAGACTGACTGCTGCAGCAGATGAAAAAAGGACCCGCAGGAAGAACCGCCACAGACCCAGCAGCACGGAGACCACCCACAAGTGTGACCTGTGTGACAGGGACTGTCATTCGCGCATCGGCCTGTTCAGCCACAGGCGGTGCTGTTCCAGCAGAGTAGACGTTTAGGATTCTCTTCCATGGTCATCATAGACCGACGGAGGCCGACGACGAGTGACAAAAAAAACCAGCTCAAAACACCAGCTTTAAACTGAGTTTTAAGCAAGAAACGAACTGGGAGCCTTTACCTGTGCGTCCTCATCTTACATGCCACAACCGGAAGGTTGGATGTATGATTGGACAAAAAATCTCTAACATGCATTACACTACTGGAAAGAGTACATCCAAGAGAAAAGCTACAAAATGAAGACAGTAGACTATTGGGAATAATTTAATACATCCTCACTGAACAAATATAAGAATGTAGGTTGTAAATGTAATTCTGATAGTGTTTAGGCCAGCAGAGAAGGCTTTGCTGGCCCTGAGGGTCCACCACTGAATGTAATATTCCTGATATGGCGATTAGATTATACCCATTTCTGAAATTATTTGTGCTTTAGCATTTTGTGTCTGTTCTAGAAAAAGTCACACAACTTCTGATACTTCCCTCAGTTAGTAGGGTTCAGCTAAAGAGAAGAAAAAAAACTTACATAAGTTAAAGTGAATTAAAGTTATTCTTGCTCCATGAAGCCAATAATCCAAAATTTCTTGTCAACTCAGATTCAACTAAATTGAGTTTTCCTTAATCTTTCTTTGTGAAACAGGTCCCAAGTATTGATGACCTGAGGATCACTGTGTGTGAATTTGTTGAGAATTAGGGCATTTGGCTAGGTCAAGTAACAGTTTACATAAGATCGTATAAGCAATTTGGCCTTTGAACCTGACCCTGAGAACAAACTTGATGCAGACCCACCTGATGATCATTGTGCATGAATTTGTTGAGAATTAGGGCAATTGCTTGGGAAGTGTATTGATTTTCTGAAATCACACAAGTGCCCACACCTCCTGATCGTTGACCTTGACCTTGAACACAGGATCATTGTGAGTTAGGTTAGTGAGCACTGAGGCAATTGCCTAGGAGGAGAAGTTATTCCTGTGAAATGAGAATGGACGGATGGACAAATGGATGGACTGTGCACCATTGCATAAGCTCATTTTGGCTTTGCTGGTATAAGCTAAAAATGTCCTACAATAAAACTGCTCAGAAAGGACCCCTTTACACAGCACAGAAATCAATGGGTGACCATTGATAGTTCAAAAGTTGGCCTAATCATTCAATGATGTCCTAAAGCCTCAAAAACTCTGTTCCTGTGAAATGTTTGGGAGACCCTTGTGTGTGCTGAACTGAGTCAAAACTTTGAGGAGACCATGGAGATCACTGGAAGATCACTGCGAGAACTTGACAATTGCTGGGCACTCACTGAAAGATCATTGAGAGAACTGACCATTTTTTTCATTGCTCAACGATCTCCACCCCTCTGTAATAGGGACATAAAGTATTATGGCTAATATGAATTTCATTTTGAATTATTGCATTTTATGGCGCAGGTGTTTCAGTAGTTGTTATGCCATGAAGTGCATTTCACAGAACGCTCTCACACAGCGTGCATGGGTTTTCTTAACTTTACTGCAGCAACTTCACATGTAGAGTATCCATTTCAACTGCTGTCTACAGTCCACCACCCTAATGCATGCTGGGTAATGTAGTTCAACACATAACACATCTTCCCCCTTTAAAGGGCCTATATCATGCTATTTTAAGCCTTTCAGAGTAAACTATATGCATGTATGTGATAGTATATTACCTTTGGTACACTGGAGAATGAATTTCTTATGAAATATGAGTTATTATCGTGAGCCCGGAAGTAAGATGCCTCGATTTCTGAGGCTCTGCCTCTCCTTCTTGTGGCTGCCGCCCATTTCATGACGTAACCCCTGAGCCGGCTGCTGCAGCGTGTCGCTGGGTTCCGCCCACTAAAACAAGAAAGGCTGAACAAACTCCTAAATCTCTCACAGCCAAAGACACATTTACGCCACTTAGAAGACATTGTCTTACATAAAAAAGCAAACAGTTGCTGTCACTGAGCAGATTAGGTGCGAGAGGAACTACTTCTTCACAGCGTCAATGCTAAAGTGAAAGAGTTTTGCCGATCACCGCTCTGTTAGCTGCGCGGAGAAAGTGGGTGTGTGCGTTAGCCTGGGGGCGGTGCTGGCAGCACAGGCACTTCCTGGAGTGGGCGGCTCACCCACATTCATGTGTATGAATGTGGGGACCCAGTCACTATCAGGGACAGGGCGGAGCAGCAGCTCAGAGAGCAGGGTTGAGAAGGAATACTCAGAGATGCGTGAATGGAGAAAAATACCACTTTGGGGGTGTTTTTGGTGAGGAATTAACATTATAACATGCTTAAAAGCTCAAAAAAGTCGATTTTGCATGATATAGGCCCTTTAAAAGAAGAAATAGCTTTTTTTTTTTTTTTCAAAAGAACACACATATCACCTGCAAAATGAATTTTGAGCTTCCATTATCTGATTGTCATGCTTATAACAACAACTGAAAATGCTCTTTTTTTTTTCTTTTAACACAAACTCATTGCCACCCATTTACAGTCTCTACTATTCAGCAGCTTTCAATGAGTCTTTTAGGAGGCTGGACGTTACGTCTGGGCCTGCCAGGTGCTTTCACTGGTGTCTTAAGCACATTATTTGCTCTTGGCCCTTCTAAGTCTACTAAATCCTTCTGTGAAGTGTGGTCAGCAAAGTCACTTGTAATGTTTCCTTCCTGTGGTGCTGTATTGGACTGATCTGTGACATGCTGACTTGGTGTTTGTGGCTGGAGATCCACTTGGTTTCTTCGAATAGATGTTCCATGCTCCATCTGAACCTGATATGAGCGTGGTGCCACTTCCTTCTCAACCAATCCTTGTATGGTCCAAATACCAGTCGTGTGATCTCGGATCACACGGCTGGTATTTGATAGTACTGTGGAAAAACACAGTACGATCTGTGTCTTTCCACTTTTCCTCTGGCACATTCCTGGTGCACAATTTGGGCTTCTCGTGTCTTGTCCTTTCATTCCTTCACAATATACGTATACATATATACTGTAACGCCTCTGTGGAATCTACTGGATATTTTGGATAGTTTTTACATTTTTTCTCCTTTCTTGAGTTTGAATATCTTCATTTGTAAAGGACATTTCAAGATAAGACAGCTGTGTTTTATATTAAACTATTTTTCTTCTTGCAATACTGTTAACTTTGGTGTTATGTGTGTTTTAAAGTTGCTCGTTTGCAATAAGTCACTGCCATCCATTTCAAAGTGAAACGCCGGTTCCATGTTGTAGAAGCCATGCAGGATTTAAATGACACCAACAGCCGGTTTAACCTTTGGATTATCTTACCCAGTCAGCAAGGGTGATGTGGGCCAGATCTGGTTTATCTATGGCATGTCTGGGGTAGGTGTGGATGTGGGGTGTCTGATGTGGGCCAGAGGTGGGCCACATTACGGGCAACAGTATCCAGTTTGAGTCATTCAGCCCAGATGTGGCCCAAGTCAATGTTCCCCCACCCCTGGGGGTGATTGGCGGCGGCGCCACCAGAGGGCGCTGTCGCGCATGCACCAGGAACACATGCGCCAGGAACACGCCAGTTTCGTGAACAGATCATGAACAGCCAAGGAGTACACCGTGCAGAATCTCCACGATATTATACGTTGAAGAACAGTGTCGGAATGGTGAGTTGCATTTATTTCATTACTATTGTCATTGAAAAACAATGGGTGGCTTTGCAAGTCAGTAGTTGATTCATTTCATGTAAACAATGCCTCGACAAAGACCAAATGGCGAACCACGTGTTTCACTGCACACACAAAATACTCTGGTCAAGGCTTGTTGATGTATAGCTTAATTTTTATGAACATGTCCCTGGGCAAGACACTTCACCCGCATTGCCTCCAGTGCCCATATAACACTGTATGAATGTGTAAAAATGTTTAAATGCTTGGTGGCGGCCGGAGAGGCTGCTGGCGCGGATTGGCAGCCACATTTCCCTCACTCTGAGTCTGTGATCGCGCGCTGTAGCGCATGCCTGATAAAGCTTATTAATCACGCTGTGACAATATCGCTCAAAGCGCGGGCAGACATGTCTGTGATCACGCGCTTGTGTTCGTCTCCTAACTGTGGTTTTGGGACGCAGGGGAGATGCATCTTCCTTCGCGGTTTAATTCCCGAGTAAATCTCACTCTTGTGGTACACAGAAGCACAGGCCGTTTTGGTGAAGCGTTGGGGCTTTATTTATATACCGCACTGTTGTCAGCAACAAATTCTACCTGCTCCGGTCGCCTCGCTCTTTCTACTTATCCGCAAAAAATCACATAGCGTTCGCCATACACACCGGGGAGGGAGGGGGGGCGCCTCTGCTGTGCAAACGCCATCACTCACTCACTCACGTCTACGCACCGAGCTGCCCCATCCAAACACATGCACCAGACATCCCACAACACTTAGAGCTGACATATGTATTAATCACGCTATGATAAAGTACATCGCGCAAAATTTGCGCACCAGTGTTGCAGATGAAATAAGGGAACCCAGTGTTGAGGCACGGAATAAGTGCAGGCAGGACACTGCGAACCGAAGTTTAAAAGGGTGTTTATTTCATCCTCCAGCACGAAGCTCACTCCAGAGCTGTGGAGGGAGCCCTTTTTTTTATTACTTATTTTGTACTAACCACAGTGCGCAGTGGGCAGCACAGTTTACCCTTGGCCTGGGGATCGCGGAGATCGTGGGTTCGATCCCTGCCCCCGGCCAACAGTGATCTGTGGAGTTTGCATGTTCTCCCCGTGTTTGCGTGGGTTTACTCCGGGATTTCTCCAGTTTCCTCCCACATGTCAAAAACATGCAGGTTAGGGAGTTAAGGGGTGCTTGCGCACGCAGCGACTGGCAGCTGGTGGCTTGTCACCAGACTGCAAAACATCTACCAATGGGTACAAAATAAGTAATAATAAAAAAAAGGGCTCGCTCCACAGCGCTGGAGGATGAAATAAACACCTTTTTAAACGTCAGTTTGCGTGTCCTGCCTGCACTTATTCCGTGCCTCAACACTGGGTTCCCTTATTTCATCCGCAACACTGGTGCGCAAAGCGCGATATTGTACTTTATCATAGCGTGATTAATACATATGTCAGCTCTATCAAGTGTTGTGGGGTGGTGCGTGTGTTTGGATGGGCCAGCTCGGTGCGTGGACATGAGTGAGTGAGTGATGGCGTTTGCGCAGCAGAGGCGCCTCCCCCTCCCTCCCCGGTGTGTGTGGCGAACGCTGTGTGATTTTTTGCGGATAAGTAGAAAGAGCGAGGCGACCAGAGCAGGTAGAATTTGTTGCTGACAAGTGCGGTATATAAATAAAGCCCCAACGCTTCAGCAAAACGGCCTGTGCTTCTGTGTACCACAAGAGTGAGATTTACTCAGGAATTGACCGCGGAGGAAGATGCATCTCCCCTGCATCCCAAAACCACAGTTAGGAGACGAAAGGTCAACACAAGCGTGTTCTCTTGCCTCAAACTACACCATCATTTACTGCTAGTCCACTGCTTCACATCTAACTCTATACGAGTTAGAGTCTGTAGGTGTAAGTACTAACAAGAAAGATGTATTGTGTGTTTTTCATATTCCTGGAATCTATCTTCACTTTGACCGTATTTCTAAACTAACGAATAGTTAGAACCAATGTTGACAAATGATGTTCTGTTTTTTCTCCAGGGTGACAAGCAGTACCAAGTTGTTGTGTTTGTCGAGGAAAACACAACGGCGATGGTCCCATGTTCCCGGGTGCAGGGAGGGGTGTGCAGGTGGCCAACCAATTATGGCAAGACACGCCTGGATCGGGCAGTGAAGAACTGTGAAGAACCAGGGGAGTTGGAGGAGGGCTGGGTGGATCTAGATGTACGACTGATAGGGTCATCAGGTTAATAAAGCTTTAGGAATCTTCTGGCCAATATCAAACTTTTCCAGAAAGTAGAATTGTGATCCAGGCATTTACACACACCTGTTGTTTTCAGCAATTACTTCATTATTCAAACCTCAGACATGAGTACCATTGTATTTGTTGGTGCATTCAGGATGCAACACCTAATAAATCATATCTGTTTCAGGGTTTTATGATGTCGCAAGAACAAAACTTGCTAAGAGTGAGTACACATCTGAGTCCGTCAGAAGCAGAGATAGATGACGCAGGTGTCAGATCTTCCAAAAGAGCAAGAGGGTGACTATGATCTTGTAGTGCTGTAGTTGTAATGCTATACTTCCATTGTTTCAGTGATTCTAAATTTTTAAAACATTTTATGCTCTACCAGTACTGAATAGAAGATAATTAAAAATGTTAATTTGTGTGTTGTCTTGCTGTAGTGCTAATGAATTACATTTTACTATTGACTGTGATTAGGACCATGATCAGAGTTTTTAGTATGTTCTCACTGTTTGTAGGCATCCAACCTGGAAACAAAGGGATGAGGAGGACTCCTCTGAGAAGCAGACGTCAGGGAAAAGGTCAGCTTCAGACTTGGCAGCGAGCCGGGCAAAGGTCCAGAAGACTGCTACTACGTCGGTATCTGCCCCAGCGATGCCACCACCCATGAGCCCTTCTTCACCGGTTAGGAGCCCTGCGCCATCCCCCAGATTCCCCTCGCTCGTGGTGACACCACATTCATCCAGCAGTGTGCAGTCAGCTGGTAACTTATCCAGCACTCCACGTCCACTTGCCAGGAGTTTGCTAGACTCACCTGTGGCCAGCACTAGCCAGTCTTCTCGAGATCTAGATTCAGGTGAGATTCCTATTACTCGGGATATAGATGTCTGCATGTGTATTTTGTAGTATTTTTAGTATAATTTCCCAAAAATTTGCCGGAACTATTCTTTAATATTCAACTTTTGAAGTGGGTCAGTAATTTTATGTAAGAAATGTTAAACAAAAGCAACCTGCCAATAGTATTGCAGCACAATTTTGTTCACTGATGTCTCAGCAGATGATCATGCTTCACTGGACTGACTTGATGATCATCTGGCATTATTTTTGCGGCAAGGTGCAACTGTAGTCTGTAGAAGAGAAAAGCTGTAGTTATTAAACAGTGCATACAAAGACCATTCCTACAGCAAGATGTCTTGAGACATTATCAGATTATTGTAAAATTATTCCACTTCAAAAGTTGACTACTTGTACTTGGACCACATCTGGAGATAATTTGCTGTAAGGATACCCAAAACTTTTGTCTGTATATACGTATGTACATGTGGATGTGTGTGTTTGTTTCAGATTCTGTCAGGAGACTGGAAATGTTGCTGAGAGCAGTTGAAGTGAACAGGCAGCAACTGGTTCAACTAACCAACCTGGTTAACTCCCTGGTAGCTGGCAATATCAGACTTGTAGAGCAGCTGCCAGACAACATCACCCTGCCCCTGACTACTGTAGAGCAAGTCGATGACTCAGCATTCGTCAATGTCTTGGTAAGTGTGACTTTGGTGGTGTTTGGATGAATGCTTTTTACCCTCAGCCATATTTATATGACAAGCAGGTAATCGCATTTGTCTGGATGGGCGGGCGTAGAGATTTCGTTTCCGGGCCATATCTCAGAAACGACATAATATGTAATCATGAATTGTCACAGAGATATAGTTGCTGTGGTGCAGATGTGCCTTTTGATACTTTCAATGATGCATCTTAGAAAGTTTTTCTGACAAATTGAAAAAAAAAGAATTGTTTTTTCTTTTCTGGAGCAGAACTCCAAAACAGTGATGTATAATGCCTATATGTATTATACATATATGTCACAAAATCTGATTGATAATGGATCTCACAGATCGCTTGCGTCACTTTTAAATTTTAATGAAACTTTCATGATGAGCATCTGGGCGCATTGTGCATGGTGGAGTAAGAATTTGTGGATTTCTCCGCAAAATTTGTTGTTTTTAGAATTTCAAGAAAGCGCAAATGTTGTGAGAAGTTTACTGAACTGAGAAATTGTGTATGATGTTGTTTTTTGATTTTTTTACTGCAGGAGAACCATCTTGGCCTAATTGGTGGAACTGATGTAAAAGAGACAACAAGACGCATTCTTACAGCAGGTCTTGCACCAGAAGTACAAAGAAAGTTTGTCCTGATGGGAAGCCAAACAAAAAGAAAATTTGATGAACTGAAATTGAAGAAAGTAATCTGCAGTGAGTATCTTTCAAGAACTTATGACCAAAAATTGTCTCTGTGCTTATGATTAAAAACCATTGCCATAGAACCAGTAAGACAAAGTACTGATTCTAAGATAAAATACCATTATACCCATAAATATCCACATCTGCCATGCACAGAAATAGTTGTGAAATGTACATCTGTTTTTACTACATGAATGAAATGTACAATTGGCTGTCAATGGAGTATTTGTGGTATTTGTGTGCAAATATATCTTGAGACTTACTTCTTCTTTTTTAACAATTATTTATGTATCTCTTTTATGATTTAAGATGCGGTGAGAAGGAATGCCTTAACAAAAACAACAGACGCTGAGATCCGCGCAGAAGTAAAAACATTTCTCCAAACAGCAGGAGACCACAACGGAGGCAGGGTGGAGAGGGCGAACAAAAAGAAAGCGGCTTCAGGAAACTGAACACCAGTATCTGATGTAGTAATACACAAATACACGTATATGGATCTGTATACACATCTAAATTTTTGATGGTTTCGATTTTATTCACAATAAAGGATGTAATTTATAAATCAATCTTGTATTTGTTTATATGAAAAATATAACATAACTGTATTTTGTAAAGTTCATATTTATAAAGTAACAATTAAGAATAATAATACATCTGGGAAAGGCGTGTGATGCCATGTGGGCCATGTCAGTATTGCCAGATGTGGCCCATACCATCTGGGCCGCGGACCGAAAAGAGTCAGGTCCGCATGTGGTTGCCGGATTTGGCCCACATGAGTTGCCTGATTTGGCCCAAATCTGGGCCGCATTACCCTTGCTGACAGGGTAGTGACTTTGAGCCTTTTGTGGTATACTGACTTGGCCGTTTTATACAAAGATGGACTCTTCAACACTTGAGACTTTTAACTGGAACAGCAACCTCTTAACGATGAAGCCAAAGCAAAATTTTGACATTTTCGTATGCAATCTGGTCCGTCCCATGAATGGTACAAAGAATGTTTGAGTGCAGGTGACCTTGCAGGCAGAACTTCATTAAGAAATCCAAAGATTTTTATTCTTAAACACTCCCAGTTGTATTCAGATTGATTGTTCAAGTCTTAATTAGTTTGGTGGCAAGTACTCTGCTTGTTTGAATTAAGATCTAAATGTGATCAAATGAAACTGAATGTTTAAAGGTGTATCGTATGATATAGTGTAGTTAGAAATGTACTTTTCTAACTACACTATATCAAACAATACTTTAAATTTACTTACTTTAGAAATGTACTTTAAGTCAGTTAACGTTATTTAAGATGGCGGCAGCGCGCATGGACGCAGCGGCCCCTCTTGGCATCAGCGAGTGTGAGAGTTTTGAGTGTTTTGATCTTCCCAGACGTACATTCTGTAAAACTTACAACCGTGAAACCTTATTAAACATCAAGGTACTGCACGCTGCAAGAATCGCTGCGATCGGTTGTGATTTGGACATTCTACGCCAGAATGGAATTCTGGCGGAGTCCCCGCTGGAAGCTACCCGAGAAAGGAGGAGGCGTAAGCGGAGCGAACGCAAGCAAAAGCGTGGAAAAAGGGCCGGGATCCATGCTAGGCTAAAGGCTAACCCCTCCAGACCAGCAGTACCGTTACTCATTCTCTCTAATGTCTGCTCTCTCGACAACAAGCTGGACGAGCTGCGTCTGCTGAGAGAAACCCGGAGAGAGTGGAGAGATTGCTGTGTGCTTGCGTTCACGGAGACATGGCTCCACGACAACATCCCTGACGAGGCCATTCAACTGGAAGATATGGCGATGTTCCGTGCCGACAGGGGAACAGCGAGCTCCGGTAAGAGCCGGGGGGATGGGCTATGCATCTATGTTAACAAGAACTGGTGCGTTAATGCCACGTTAGTGTCTAAACACTGCTCTCCGTTGGCGGAGTTCCTTATTGTAATTTGTCGGCCATATTATTTGCCGAGGGAATTCACCAACGTGTTTGTAGCTGCTGTTTACATAGCGCCGAGTGCTAATGCTAACGCTAATGCTAAGAAGGCACTCGAGGAACTGCACAATGCGATTAGTGAAATCCAAACTTCACACCCGGACAGTTTTGTGGTGGTTGCGGGGAATTGTCTCTGGATCCTGGATTTCCTGACTGAGAGACCTCAGTCTGTCCGGGTTGGAAACAACATCTCCCACTCTGTCACGCTGAGCACCGGATCCCCTCAAGGCTGTGTACTCAGTCCACTGTTGTTTACACTTCTAACACATGACTGTGTATCCAGACACGAGGGGAACCAGATTATTAAGTTTGCAGACGACACCACGGTGGTGGGACTTATTCAGAGGGATGAGGAATTAATGTACAGGGAAGAAGTGAGAGACCTGGAGGGCTGGTGCAGGGAGAATAATCTGGTGCTCAACGTGGACAAAACGAAGGAGATGATTATCGACTTCCGGCGGTCACAGCCTGAGCACGTCCCCCTCAGCATCGGCGGCCGTTTAGTGGAGAGAGTGGAGAACATCAAGTTCCTCGGAGTGCAGCTCTCGCAGGACCTGACCTGGAGCAAGAATTCCTTGGGGATCAGGAAGCAGACTCAGCAGAGACTGCACTTCTTGAGGAAACTCAAACAGGCCTCTCAAAAAAGCCCTGCAGAGGATAGTCAAGGGGGCTGAGAGGATAATTGGAGTCTCCCTCCCCTCTGTCCAAGAACTTTTTCAGAACCGTTGTAGGAGCAGCGCACTGAACATTGTCAAGGACCGTTCTCACCCTCTGCATAAACACTTTGAACTTCTTCCATCTGGTAAACGATTTCGGAGCATCAGAGGCAGAACCACCAGACTGATCAACAGCTTCCTTCCACAAGCTGTTAGGATGCTGAACAGTTGACCCGGAATCTCTCATACACACTACTGCACCTACGGACATTTTGTGTATTATTTGTATATTATAGTTAGTTAGTTTTTTCCCCAAGTATGTCTCAGGGATGCGTGAATGGATGGGGGGGGGGGGGGAGTGTGGTGGGGTGAAGCTATGTGTGAGTGTGTCTTAAATCATGCTGCTTCTATTTATATGGATGCCGAGAGAAACGCAATTTCATCTTGCCTGCACTATAGTTGTATGTACAGCAATATGACAATAAAGTTTGATTTGATTTGATTATTCTTAAAATGATGTTTTAAAAACTCAAAGCAATCAGAAAGTGGCCATAAGGACTGGAAGAGAAGCGGAAAAAAAAAAACAGTTTTTTTGTCTTTTTGCTAAAGTTGCATTGTTTTTAACCATAAAATTCCACTTTTTTGGTCAGAAATTGGCAGCTTTTAACTGAGACTTACATCCCCCCCCCCTTTTTTTTGTCAGGCTTTGTTTTATGAAAATATTTAGACAGGTTCGTGAGAAGTCGGCACATAGAAAAGAATGTACACTGAGACAAAGTATTCACACTGAGACACGGCTGCTAGAATAAAACTGTATCTCTTTATTCCCCACAGACCATATCTCCATACACAAAAGAGAAATCATTGCATGTCACACATTTCCTTCACACACAAGGATCAATGCATTTCATGTCATTTCACAAGCTCTTACCGTTTGATACAGGTGACCGGGAGCCCACGGCCAGGAAGAGCGGGATTTCTCAGCCGGACGTTTTTGCGCAAGAAAACTCACGGCAGACTCAACGTATTGAGGGAAAACCCCTGTTTTTAAAGGAAGGCTAGGTACAGAACAGAGTGGCCATCTCTGCTCCGAGCAAGCCCCCCTCCCATCATAGAATTGCGTGGGGAACAGGAAGGGCCAATTTCTGTTCCCAGGCAATTCCCAAAACATACAGGAACACCTGCTACATTTCTCCCAATACACATATAAGGAATAAAGGTCACGCCTTCGTTTCATAAGCATGCAACAGTGATTTAAGGAGTGAATAAAACTTGCTGTGCTAAGGAAAACAGTTTCTAGAAACAGGTCATATTGTCCAGGTCATGGTGTGCCTTAAGATAAAGAGAACTGGATTCATGGGACTGGATTGTTAAAACATATTAAAAACAACTGAGAAACAAATCAGGGCACACATTAAAAACACATTTATATTACATTCCACCCTTTGACCTTATTTGTGATCAGTTGTTAAGTTGGTGAAGATAATTGCTTTCTTCCCCAACTAAGTGCTTTCTTCCCCAACTGAAAAACAAATCAGGGCACACATTAAAAATATTTATATCACATTTTCCACCCTTTGACCTTATTTGTTCTATCAGTTGGTGAAGAACATTGGGTAATTACTTTCTTCTTGGGGAATACTTTCATCCTCGTAAGGTATTCCAATATCATTGTGGTGATTTAATTCCACCCAATTAATGTCCCAAATGCATGTTACAACATGCCATAATAACTCATTTCTTGTGGTAAAATGTCTAGTGTACCAATTCCATTCACTACTCGGACCTACAGCATAACTATAACATATCCAGTGACCAGGGGGTTCAGCACTCACCTCTACTTTGCAAGATGTGGTACCATATCCTCCATCTCGAAAGATAACTTTTATTTTCATTTTGCCAGAGAATTATATATTCTTCTACTTAAAACCTGTTTTACTCTTCTAATATAGCAGAAAGCACTGAAATTGCATAGTGTTAAGACACATAGAACAGCAACTAATATAGCTAGGGGAGGCACCAGTGTTGTGCGAGCAGTGACTGACATGCCTGAGAATATATCCCACCAGTGATGAGCAGAAGCTTGCTCTATCTGATGGGCTGCATGCAATACCTTTCCTTGGGCCACCACAGTGGATATCACTGCAGCACGCACATTAGACATATGATCACCAATGAGCTGTTGTATCTCCGTGGATCCATTCAGTGCGCCTCTGAATCGATCCAGGGACACCTGCCATGGAACTTCCAGCACCCGCCATTGCAGGGCGGTCAGGTGGGCCTCACTAGAGAAGTTGGTAAGACGATATGTCCGATTATGCCATTGCCACATGTAAACACCATGCAGACACCCAGTGAAAGGTACCCTAGGCAACATTGGATGGGAGTTTAAAGTGGCTACACATAGAGTATGGGGCCCTATTTGCCACATCATGTCACAAGGTTTTTCTATTCTCCATTCACATAGTGCCTCTGTCATGGTTAAGCATGGTTCAGTATATATTGCTCGACTTAGGCATGCATATCCTTGGTCAGTCAAATCACATTCTGATAAATCATAGGTGTTATTCTGCCCTGGAGCAAACCATCCCCCTTTTAATTGAATAAACCAAAATGCCGTGGCAGTAATTACTGGTAACACATGATATTTGCACACATCAACAGCTTCTGTAACATTTAATTGAGTCCATTGCCCGCTACACATCGTGCTATTGCAGATGGTTTTTTCAGGATGCGGAATTAACCACCATTCTTCAGTGATGTTCCACACGTCTCGCCATTGTCGAGCGTGATTGGTAGTGACAATGCGAGTAAAATGTTCCAACTGCATGCGGATATCCAAAACTTGAATGTTGCACACAGTCCAATTGAAAGCGCGAGTGATGTTTGTCATCAATTCACTCGTAGCATTCCACATGGTCAAATCCCAAGTCAAACGTTTTTGAAACAGATTGGCGGCCTCCATTTGAGGCCCCACCACCGTAGGCATCCAAAACCCAACTTGTTGAATGCCTAAAGACGTTTGATGTCCAGTATCTGCCAACATTGATCTGGTTACCTCATTGTTAATGGTGTTGGAGATTCCCAAAACTGTGCCAAATCCTCCCAGCAACGTGTCATACCATGCTCTCTTCTTTCTTTTTGAACATTTGGGAATGGGTGGTATCTTTACCATCCAATTGACGGTGATATGGCTGGTTTGTGTGGCTACTGTTGTACATGTCGACAGTATGGGTGCCAGATTCGTCGGGGATGTATGCTTTGGGTTTTTGTCGACCACCAGAATAAGGTACACAAAGGGGATGCGTCGACCCTTTATGACTGTTCCATTCATCAAATACACTTCCTTATCTCCTGTTATGTTGATGGATAGCTTTGTACCATTTAAGGTAGTGTCACATTTCAGTAAGTCATTAACCACTTTGGCCACACATATGGTTACATTGGCAGTCAAGTTAACTATACACCCCTTCTCCACCGCAGACACATTATATTGGTATTTGACACATTTGGGGCATATGTAAATAGGACAGTGGCTGGTTAAGTTCAGTATCTTGCACTTTTGGTTTGATAAACAATAGAAACCGTCTTGACTCCGATTGGCACCGACCCGACTCTCCTTCCAGCTCAGCGAGACAGGTTGGTCCACCTCAAACATTTCTTGGCCTGGTGTGGCGTGGATCTGGATCCAGCAACCGGCGATACTCATCCACACGATCACAACGAGGGCAGGGCGGCACATGTCCCAGCAGACGACATAGCCATGTCCTCGGTGCTTGTGGGGGGTGTTGAAGAAGACCCATGACGTTGCGGGTGCCCAATCACCAGTCTCCCCCCGAACATTCCTGCAAAGTAAGCACATACTTAGGAGAAGAGAAAACACACAATTAGTTCTCCCTTAGATAACATTTTGATATTGGTACATTTATCCAGGTTTGCTCTCCTGGATACAAAATGGTCACCACCTGATCCGTCCCTTGAGCTATGATCTCAGCCGGGCGGGGAGGGCCATTTTCTTGCCTCACCCATACTTTGGCCCCAGATTTATCTGTGGAACCAAAGCCTTTTTCGCCCCTCTGCGTCATCACAGCCGGCTTAGCAATCTCTTCAGGGTCAGTCATTAGGCATGGTATAATGACCAATTGGGCCACTTCATCCCCCTTATTCAGGGTTATGGGCTCTGATCCCAGTACAAAGCACACCACCCCCAGTTCTCCTTGATAATCACTGTCAATCACACCTGCTAGAGTCGTTAAACCTTTCAGGGATAATCCAGACTTTGGCAATATGTGACCATACATTCCATTCGGACATTTCAACCCTAGTCCGGTTTTTACCACAGTGGGTGTTCCTGGTACTAAGGTGAGAGTTTCCATAGCTCTTAGATCTAATCCAGCCGAGCCTTTCGTCGCTCGCACTGGTAGTGTTGCCTCTGGGTTAATTTTCCACATCTCAATAATTTGTCCTTCAGAGTGTTCAAGATTGACAGTGATCATTCGATTCAGTGGTGTTGTACCAGGTGCAATAGGTCTATTGTTTAGCTGTTTCAGCGCTTGTGGTAAGCGTTTTTTCCACCCTTCCAAACTATTGTTTGTCCCTCCTTTTTTCAAGGTGGCTTTCAACAACCCATTCATTCTTTCAATTAAACCCGCAGCCTGGGGATGATATGGAACGTGATAAATCCATTCCACATGATTGTGTTTGGCCCAATCTTTCACCAGATTTCCGGTGAAATGGGTCCCATTGTCAGTTTGAATCTGTACAGGTAGCCCATAGAACCTTTCAATTAGGTCCAAACAGGCCAGTGTGGCCTTCTGATTAGCCACTTTGGCTGGGTGTGCTACTACCACACCCGAAAATGTATCCACAACCGTGCATACATATTTACACCGTTGTGACTCTGGAAGAGGACCAATAAAATCCATTTGCCAGATTTGTCCTGGGCTCTTTCCCCTTTGTATATGTCCAGTGAGGTGTTGTGGGACACCTCTTCTGTGATGCTGACAGGCCTCACACTGTTCAATGGCTGTCTTTACATCATCAGTTTTTAAATCAATGCCTCTATCCCTGGCCCATTGGGTGGTAGCTTGAATTCCCCAATGTCCACTCTTTTCATAGGCCCACCGGGCCAAATCCGCAGTGGATTGCCTTTCCACTGACATTGCTCTGACCACTCCATCAATATAACGGTTGTGGAGGGCTTCTGAGTCCATATTTTGAGTATGGGCATCAACATGGGTGACATGGATAGTGACCCCTTGGACCTTTTGCCAGATTTCCTCCCACAACTCTTTACCCCACACCTCTTTCTTTTGAATCCGCCATTGATTGGACTGCCATGTAGGCATCCATGTGGTTAACCCATTAACCACTGACCAGGAGTCAGAGTAAATATATGCTCCTGACACACTCGCATGTTGTATCACCATGTGTACGGCCTTCAACTCGGCCCATTGGCTGCTTTTTCCCTCACCCATTTCTTCCAAAATTTGCCCCAGATGAGGGTTGAAAGCCCCAGCTTTCCACCTTCATTTTCCCGCTACCCACTGAGAAGAGCCATCCACAAACCACGCCCTGCTTTTCTGCTCTTCTGTAAGTTCATCATAGCGGGGCCCTGTTAACACAGGCGACTCCTGCAGCTGTTCAACTTCAAAACAAGACTCATCTGCCTCTGGGACATCAGCAACCTGTTCATGCAAGACCGAAACTCCTTTTTGTCCAGATTTCACTCTTTCAGACACGTACCATTTCCACTTAATGATGCTACTCTCCTGGGCGGTACCTATCCGATGTGTGGTGGGGTTACTCATTACCCACGTCAGAATAGGTATCAATGGCCTCATGATCACCTCATGCCCTGCAGTTAATGCCTCTGTCTCCACCAAACTCCAATAACACGCCAATAGTTGTTTTTCAAAAGGCGTGTAACAAATTCCTGCACTCGGCAGCTTCCTTGACCAGAAACCCAAAGGTTTCCGTTGTTTGCCTTGTTTTTGCCATAAGCTCCAATTTGCATAATTATTCCGAGCTGACACCTGCAACTCAACTGGACCAGATTGCAGTTTTCCTAATGATAGAGCTTGCTGTATGGCCTCTTTGGCCATGTTAAAAGCCACTTGCTGTTTTTCTGTCCACTCAAACTGCTCTTTTTTCCTTGTCACTTGATATAAAGGCTGCAAAATTTGCCCTAAATGAGGAATGTGACTCCTCCAATATCCAAACAGCCCAATAAACCGCTGCACATCCTTTTTGGTGTGCGGGATGGCAAAAGTCATTATCTTTTCTCGGGCTTTATCTGTGATTTCTCTTTCTCCCTTATTCCAGCAGATTCCCAGAAATTTCACCCTCTGAGAGGGTTTCTGCTTTGTTCCAAATCCATTAAAAACTGGATCAAACTGTCCTCTTTGTTCACTGTTGATTCCTATTGTTTTTATATTTCCTTTATGCAACTCAGCATCTCCCAAGCCTTGTGAGGCAGGCAGCCCCGCCTCTTGCATTCTTCACTTGCCAGCAAAGAAAATTCACCTTCTGTTTTTTTCTAAAGGCCAAACTTTGCCTCTCCCCCGCCCCTCAGGCAAAAGGAGAGAGGGAGGGAGAGAGAACTTCCCGCGCCCGCCCCCTTTGGGAGAGCGAGGAACACAGAGAGAGAGAGAGAGAGAGAGAGAGAGAGAAAGGAAAAGGTTTATTTTTTTACATGTAGCGCTGCTCGCCTCTCCCCTTGCCGATGGGAGAGAAAGAACGGCTACTCACACAACACCGCACCTGCTGCTGAATTCCGCTCAGCGGAGCTTTTGGAGCAACTTCAATACCCCGTAGACACGCAGACATCACCGAAGGGGACCTGTCCCCTACCAAATCTGCCCATGGCGCTAATCTGCCACCTCCATCAGCTAAACACACACCAACCTGCTTCCATAAGCCATCCCAGCCTGGGATAACGGCACAATTACCAACACAAGTTTCGTACCCACGTTTCGTAGGTCCTTCCTACCAACGGCTGTCAGACTGTACAACCTAAGCAGGGCTGCTCGCAGAGATAGCAAAAAGACGTAACAAACTAATAGTTTTTTGAATGCAAAAGATGCAATAGACTTACACAATGGTCCCCTCCGGTATACAACTAGGAACATACCGGTCGCTATGGAGGGTGAGAATATGTATGGGCACATAATCATACCATGTAGGATAACTAAGTAGACGGTTATGCTGTTTCATTCCATCTAGCAACAATGCTCTGCACTGTGTGTGTTTATATATTTACATATTTATTCCATCTAGCTACAATGCTCAGCACTGGGTGTGTTTATATATTTATATATCTACATATTATTCCATCTAGCTACATTGCTCCGCACTGTGTGTGTTTATATACTTGCATATTTATTCCACCTAGCTGCAATGCTCCGTACTGTGGGTGTTTATATATTTACATATTTATTCCATCTAGCTACAATGCTCTGCACTGTGTGTTCATATATTCATATATTTATTCCATCCAGCTACAATGCTCTGCACTGTGTGTGTGTGTATATATATATATTTTATAGTAATACGTACATATGTATATTAGCTGCTCTTGCTTGCTTGTTTTTTTCTTGCCTTCTGATTGTTGCTCTGAGTGTTGCTATCCCTGTGCTGTTGCAATCCTGGAATTTCCCCGTTGTGGGACTAATAAAGGCTTATCTTATCTTATCTTATCTTACAATCACCAGCACAACAGCTGGGAGAGCCCCCAGCTACACTCTGTTTAATTTTTCTCTTAAACATGACTTTCCTATGCACAGCTCCTCTTTAACCTCTGTTATTTTCTTCGAATCCTGTTCGTGACGCCAAAATGTTTTATGAAAATATTTAGACAGGTTCGTGAGAAGTCGGCACATAGAAAAGAATGTACACTGAGACAAAGTATTCACACTGAGACACGGCTGCTAGAATAAAACTGTATCTCTTTATTCCCCACAGACCATATCTCCATACACAAAAGAGAAATCATTGCATGTCACACATTTCCTTCACACACAAGGATCAATGCATTTCATGTCATTTCACAAGCTCTTACCGTTTGATACAGGTGACCGGGAGCCCATGGCCAGGAAGAGCGGGATTTCTCAGCCGGACGTTTTTGCGCAAGAAAACTCACGGCAGACTCAACGTATTGAGGGAAAACCCCTGTTTTTAAAGGAAGGCTAGGTACAGAACAGAGTGGCCATCTCTGCTCCGAGCAAGCCCCCCTCCCATCATAGAATTGCGTGGGGAACAGGAAGGGCCAATTTCTGTTCCCAGGCAATTCCCAAAACATACAGGAACACCTGCTACATTTCTCCCAATACACATATAAGGAATAAAGGTCACGCCTTCGTTTCATAAGCATGCAACAGTGATTTAAGGAGTGAATAAAACTTGCTGTGCTAAGGAAAACAGTTTCTAGAAACAGGTCATATTGTCCAGGTCATGGTGTGCCTTAAGATAAAGAGAACTGGATTCATGGGACTGGATTGTTAAAACATATTAAAAACAACTGAGAAACAAATCAGGGCACACATTAAAAACACATTTATATTACAGGCTTGCTACCAGATAACCATGAAAACCGGTACTACCTGTCTCATGGGTCGGGGCGTCAGCAACTCAACCGGCATCCCCACCCTTCCGAGGGCGTGGAGGGTGAAACTGTACATCCTGCCAGAACTAAAAACAATATCTGCCACAGGTCTGTAGTGGATCACTCCTAGTTACACGGGGTGAGACTGGACATCCTGGCAGATAAACAAATCTGTCGCAAGGTCTGTGGTGGACTGTGCCAGTTGGTGCATCGTGTCATGCACTACACAAAGAGCAGAGATAAACAAACCTATCATCTGGTCAGTCACTGCAACAAATACTGGAGTCAGTTTGTCTTGGCTTGTGCTTGCCACTGATGATACCTTTATCTGCCAAGATTGTGCCGCTAGTCCAGCAAAAGCTAGCAGTACTCAAATATTTTGCAAGCAGTTTCATGAAATGGTCAGTCAGAAAGCAACTCATACTGGCTCGGACGTCGCCCGGTCTAACAAGGTCCGCGCTGATCTGTTCACACTCCGACAGGCAGCGAAAAGTAAGCTAGGAGCAGGAAGAGAGAAGAAGAGGAAAACAGCAGCCTTGTGTGTAGCAGAATGGAATATATGCACTCTGTTGGACAAACAACATCACAGCGCCCAGAAAGACAGACCATGCTTGTGGCCCTGGAAATGAACAGGTACAATGTAGACATAGCTGCACTTAGTGAAACAAGATTGCCTGGATATGACAGCCTGGAAGACCATGGGTACATCTTCTTTTGGAGTGGAAAATCAACTCAAGAAAGGAGAAAAGCAGGAGTGGGCTTTTCAGTTAGAAAGGAGATAGCAGCAATGTTTGATGAGGAACCGGTGCCAATCAATGACAGGATAATGACTATGAGACTCCCACTACAGCGGAAGATGTATGCCACACTCATCAGTGTATATGCCCCAACAATGACCAACACAGAGGAGGCAAAGGAAAAGTTCTACAGTGATTTACATGAGACTATCAGGCGCGTACAGACTGATGACAGGCTAATACTAGTTGGAGATTTTAATGCCAGAGTTGGTTTGGACACTGAGAAATGGAAAGGAGAGCTAGACAGTCATGGAGTAGGCAAGTGCAATGCTAATGGAGAACTTCTACTTGCACTATGTTCAGAGTACAACCTTGTGATAACCAACACTCTATTTAAGCACAAGGACACACACAAGAAGACATGGATGCACCCAAGATCCAAGCACTGGCACTTGATAGACTACTTCATAGTAAGGCAGAGAGACATAAGAGATGTATTGGACACCAGAGCAGTGAGAGGTATGGACTGTGGTACTGATCATGTTATGCTGAGATTTAGATTAAGGATTTGCAGATGAAAACACCACTGCAGGACGGGTGCAAAGTCACCACGGAAGCTAAACACTAGTGCACTGAAAGGCCAAAAGAAGCAGGAAAAACTTACACAGGAAATCGATGAAAACTTGAAAGACTGGGATAGCAACAACTCAGAGAATGACATAGAAGAGAAATGGGCAACACTGAAGGATATGGTGTATCAGACTGCGAGTGATGTATTAGGCCACCCTGAGAGGAAACATCAAGATTGGTTTGATGAGCACGATGAACATCTGAAGAAACTACTAGAAGCGAGGAATACAGCAAGGCAGGAAAACCTACAGTGTAACACAAGGTTGAAGAAGAAGAAATACTCAAAGGCTCATAGTGAGCTACAGAAGTACACCAGAGAGATGAAGTCCAACTGGTGGGATGAAAAAGCGGAGGAACTCCAAACTGAAGCAAACAAGAAGGACATGAAAACATTCTTCACAGGTTTGAGAGAAATCTATGGCCCTAAACCATGAGGACTGATCCAACTAAAGGCTATGGATGGTGAAACGGTTTTGCAGGAGGAAGACAAGATCCTGGACAGATTTGCAGACCACTTTGACTAACTACTAAACAACCCTGGAGATCTCACTGAAAAGGCTAAAGAAGCTCTAGTGCAGCGACCAGCTGTATCAAGTCTGGATGAACCACCAAATCTTGGTGAATTAATAGCAGCTATCAGGACAACACACAACACGGGATGGTAAAGCTCCAGGAAGGGATGGAATTCCAGCAGAAGTGTGGAAATTTGGTGGTGTTCAGCTGACCAACTGTCTGCGCAAGCTCGTCCAAGAGATATGGGATGCCCAGAAAGTACCTCAAGACTGGAAGGATGCAAGTATCGTGCCTTTGTTCAAGAGAGGCGACAGGAAACATTGTGGAAATTACCGAGGTATATCACTGCTAGCCACTGTTGGTAAGATTCACTCATGTGTACCACTGAACAGACTCAATGAACACATCTCGCAGAATGTACTATCGGAAACCCAGTGTGGCTTTAGAAGTGGAAGAAGCACGATGGACATGATTTTCTGCTTGAGACAGGTTCAAGAAAAGTGTATCGAACAGAACATGCCACTTTATGTAGTCTTCATAGACTTCAGTAAAGCCTTCAATACTGTTTCGCGACAAGGACTTTGGCAGGTACTCAAGTAATATGGTTGTATAGAGAAGTTTGTCAGCCTGATCGAGGCACTCTATACAGGTATGCAATCAAACGTGGCGATGAGTGGTTCAATATCTAAAGATTTTTCAGTAAGCAACGAGGTGAAACAAGGGTGTGTGCTGGCATCTACACTCTTCTCGCTATATCTGGCAGCCATGCTTGAGGTGGCCTTCAAAGACACTTCAGAAGGAGTATACATCAAACAAGAAAAGAAGCAGACTTGTTCAGTGTGGCACAGTTTAAAGCCAAGGGTAAGACATCAATAAAGGTAGTAAGAGAAATGCTCTTTGCCGACGACAGTGCTCTAGTTGCACACAGTGCAGAAGATATGCAATCTTTAGTGGAGAAATTTGCAAGAGCAGTTAGACAGTTCAGCCTCAAAATCAACACCAAGAAGACAGAGTGCCTTTATCAACCACCAAAGTTCCAGTTATCAACATCACTACCAGAAAAGATCAGCATTGGTACAGAGCCACTAGTCAATTGCAAGACCTTCAAGTATCTAGGGAGTACTGTTTCAGAGAATGCTAGGCTGGAGGATGAACTATCTATCAGAATGGGAAGAGCAAGCACTGTGTTTGGAAACTTGAGGGAGAGACTATGGAACAATCGACATGTGTCTATCTGTGTGAAATGCAAAGTGTACAGAGCAACAGTACTGGTTATTCTATTGTAAGGTGCTGAAACTTGGACTATCTACAGAGTGCAGGTAAAGAAACTCCACGTGTACATGATGAGACATCTCCGAGCCATAATGAACATCTCATGGAAAGACAAGACTACCAACATAGAAGCGTTGAAACGAGCTGGTCTACCATCAGTGGAGGACATGCTAATACAGACGAACCTGAGATGGCTTGGACATGTTAAGAGGATGGACCACCAGCGTCTCCCTCGGCAGTTACTCTACTCACAGTTATGCAAGGGTAAACGCAATTAGGGTAGACCAAAGCTCAGATTTAAAGACACTGTAAAGAGAAACTTGAAGAAGCTGGATATAGACAGGAGTTCCTGACAGTGGAAGGCTAAGGATAGAGCTGCGTGGAGGAATCTGATCAAATCTAAATGAAACAGTCATTGTTGCCCACGACAGACTGCTATGATGATGATGATCTCGGATTCTGACATTCTCTCTTGGTGTCAAATCACGCAAACATTTTGCTCTTCTATCATGTTGGAGTTCCTGTTTTTTCTTTCACTTTGCCAACTTTGACTTTGTGTGCTCCTTCTGGTGTCAACAGGTGCTCATGCACTGGCAGGTTGGTGTGTATGCGACAGCCCATCAACATCTGAGCTGGAGACAGGCAGTTCCGCGTTGGTGCACTCCGGTAGATCATTAAACTCTGATGAAAGTCGGTTCCTCCATCTTGTGCTTTTTTCATGAGTCCCTTGACAACCTTCACGGAGCTTTCAGCAAGACCATTGGATCTTGGATAGTGTGGGCTAGATGTTATGTGTTGGAACCTGACATAACGTTCGGCTCAGGAGACGCACACACACAGGCTCAGAGTAGTTCAAACTGTTTATTAACAACAGGGATGTTTGGGTGCGTGTCTGCAGAATGTTAATGTGTTGGTGGGGGCGTCTGCTTCGGACCCAGAGGCAGGAGACCGTTCAGCCGGCAACCCTATGGGAGAAATCAGACACAGGGTGATGAGCACACACCAACACGGGAGGAGAATAGGCGAGGGAGAGAAGCTTACTTGTTAGGACAGATGACTGGCGCTTCAAGGATGGAAGCCCGGGAGACAGCCACCTGCAGGGCTCGGTGCAGCAGCGAGGAGAGACGAGGGACGGGATTGTCCGCCGCCGAGGAATCCACCTGTGCACAGGGGAGCAGACTGGAGAGATGAGGTAAGTGAACTTCTTACCGGTAAAGAGGATGCTGAAGAGAATGTGGTAGAAGTCCATGCAAAGGAAACGAAGTCTACGGCTTCAGGCCGACGCTCAGGGCGAGGCGGCTTTTATCCTTCGCCGCTGACGAGTAGCAGGTGCGTGAGCAGGTGGCGCCGCTGATGAATGGCGCGGCGTGACAGTACTCCCCCCTCTAGCAGCGCCTCCTGGCGATGGCTTATCCGGGTGCGCTCGGTGGAAGTCCGCGATGAGCGATGGGTCCAACACAAACGACGGGGGCACCCACTGTCGATGCTCGGGCCCATAGCCCTCCCAGTCCACCAAGTATTGCAACCCACGACCCCGGCGCCGGGAGTCCAGGATGGAGGAAGCGGACCAGGCCGGATGGCCACCAATCATCCGGGGCGCGGGTTGCGCTGCAGGAGGAGGGCAAAGGGGGTCAGAAACCGCCAGTTTCACCTTCGACACGTGGAAAGTAGGATGAATGCGGAGGGAGGGGGGAATAGCCACGCGCACAGCCACCGGGTTGATGATCCGGGTGATGGGGTAGGGACCCATGAAGCGCTGTGCCAGCTTTCTCCTCTCGCCTTTTAGAGTGACGTCCTGGGTGGAAATGTAAACAAGCTGCCCAACTCTGTACGCCGGGGCAGGTCTCCTACGCCGGTCCGCCACAGTCCTGTTGCGCTCCGCTGTGCGTAATAGCGCATGGCGCGCGGCAGCCCAGGTGGAGCGGAACTGCCTGAGATGGGCCCTAACTGACGGGACAGTTACCTCACTCTCCTGCTCCGGAAACAGCGGGGGGTCGTAACCCAGGGACGCCTTGAAGGGGGACATCCCTGTAGCAGAAGAGCGAGCGGTGTTGTGGGCATATTCAACCCAGGCAAGATGGTTGCTCCAGGACGCGGGTTTGGATCTGGACACACAGCGGAGCGCAGCCTCCAGCTCCTGGTTGGTCCTCTCACACTGCCCGTTGGATTGGGGGTGATGGCCGGAGGAGAGGCTCACCTTGGCTCCGATGGCGTTGCAGAATGACCTCCAAACCTCAGATGAAAACTGGGGGCCCCGGTCCGAGACCACGTCCACCGGAATCCCATGCAGCCTGACCACGTGTTGGACGAGGAGGTCCGCCGTCTCCAGGGCAGTAGGGAGGCCTCGCAGGGGGATGAAGTGCACGGCCTTGGAGAAGCGGTCCACGATGGTCAGGATGGTGTCATAGGAGTTGGAGATGGGGAGTCCGGTGACGAAATCCAGAGCGATGTGCGACCAGGGCCTGCCAGGGACGGGCAGGGGCTGGAGCAGACCCGCTGGAGGGGCATTTCCCGATTTGCAGGTGGCACAGATTGGGCAAGCCCGGGCGTAGCGGGCTGCATCCCTCCGCAGGCCTGGCCACCAAAAGGACCGTTGGAGGAGATCTATCATCCGGGAGGTGCCAGGGTGACAGGTGAGCTTGGAGGTGTGGAGCCAGTGGATGACCTCTCCTCGGACCGCGGATGGCACGAACAGCCTCCCCTCCGGTCCGCCGCCAGGGTCAGGTTCCACCTGCTGTGCCTTCCGGATCTTGCTCTCAATGTCCCACGAGATGGCTCCCACGACGCACGACCTGGGCAGGATGGAGTGGGGCGCCTCCTCCGACTCCACGGGGGCGAACTGCCTGGAGAGGGCGTCAGGCAGGACGTTCTTAGAGCCAGGCCTGAAGGTGATGGAAAATTGGAACCTGGCGAAGAACAGGGACCAGCGCGCCTGGCGGGCGTTCAGGCGCTTGGCAGATCGCAAGTATTCCAAGTTCTTGTGGTCCGTGAGGACCACAAACGGCAGGCTTGCCCCCTCCAACCAGTGGCGCCACTCCTGCAGGGCGAGCTTGATGGCCAAGAGCTCTCTGTCCCCCACATCGTAGTTTCTCTCCGCCGGGGACAAGCGCCGGGAGAAGAAGGCGCACGGTCGCTTGGCGCCATCGTCCGGTGACCGCTGGGACAGCACTGCTCCCACTCCCGTGTCCGAGGCGTCTACCTCTACAATGCACTGCAGCGCGGGGTCGACCTGGCGAAGGACCCGGGAGGAGGAGAATTCCGCCTTCAGCGCCTCAAAGGCGGCAGCGACCTCTTCGGTCCACCGGAACGGGACCTTCGGGGACGTGAGGCGGGTCAGTGGTCCCACGATGGCACTGAAGTTGGGGACAAAGCGGCGGTAGAAATTGGCGAAGCCAACAAATTGCTGCACCTGTTTCCGGGATGCAGGTGTGGGCCATTCCACCACCGCCTTTACCTTCTCTGGGTCGGGGAGCACCCTATCGTGGGCGATGATGAACCCCAGGAAGGACGTGCTCCTGGCGTAAAATTCACACTTTTCTGCCTTAACGTACAGACGGTTCTCCAGCAGCCTTTGGAGGACCCGCCTCATGTGGACCTGGTGCTCATCCCTGGACTTGGAGAAGATGAGAATATCGTCCAGGTAGACGAACACAAAAAGGCCAATGAAGTCCCGGAGGACGTCATTTATGAGGCGCTGGAAGACTGCAGGAGCGTTGGTCAACCCGAACGGCATCACCAGATATTCAAAGTGGCCGTTCGGGGTACGGAAGGCCGTTTTCCACTCATCTCCCTCCCGGATCCGGACGAGGTGGTAAGCGCTGCGTAGGTCCAGCTTGGTGAACCAGGTCGCCCCCTGGAGGGAGTGGAAAGCAGTGTCCATGAGAGGCAGGGTGTAACGGTCCTTCTCCGTGATATTATTGAGGGCCCGGTAGTCGATACAAGGGCGGAGGGACCCATCCTTTTTCCCCACGAAGAAGAACCCTGCCCCCACGGGTGACGATGATGGGCGGATAATCCCAGCACTTAAAGATTCCTTCAGGTAGGCGTTCATCGTCTCCTTCTCCGGCGCAGACAGGCTATAAAGGCGACCAGAAGGTAAGGGAGCCCCCTGGCGGAGGTTGATGGCGCAGTCATAGGGCCGATGAGGGGGAAGAGACATAGCTTTCGCTTTGCTGAACACCATACCCAGGTCGTGAAATTCTGGGGGCACCAGAGACAGGTCCGGGGGTGCAGCGTCCGTCGCAGGGGGAGGAGCGGACGGAGAGCAGGCAGCGGACTGAAGGCAGGTGCCCATACAGAACGTACTCCATGCCGAGATCCCAGCTGATTTCCAATCCAGGACCGGATTGTGAAGGCGGAGCCAGGGATACCCCAGGATGACGGGCGACACAGAGTTGGGAAGGACGTAAAAGGTCATTTCCTCCCGGTGGTTTCCCGAGATGATGACCGGTAGGGGAACAGTTTGATGTGTCACTCTCCCGAGGGTGGCACGGGAGAGGTGGATTAGGGAGATGGGAGTATTGAGTGCCTGGCAGCGGATGCCCAATCGGGTTGCCAGGCTTTGTGAAATGAAGCTGCCTTCTGCGCCCGAATCCACCAGTGCGTGGGTGAGGTGCCCAGTAGGGTTATGGCAGAAACGGATGGGCAGCTTCAATTGAGTCAGTGATCCTAACCGATTGACATCCGCGAGGCTTCCAACAGTGACTCGCGGACCCCACCGACTGGCTTTCCGTGGGCAACACTCCACGGTGTGTTGGTCGCCTCCGCAATACATGCAGAGGCCCAACTCACGGCGGCGTTGTTTCTCCACAGGGGAAAGTTTAGTCCAGCCCGTCACCATCGGCTCCGACTCCTCGGGGCGCGATGCTGGCGGCGCCGCCAGGGGGCGAGCTTGGAACAGGTGCGGCGAGGCTCCACGAGGGCGAGAAGAAGAAGACCTCCGCCCCGAGGAGCGCTCGCGCAGCCTGTTATCCAAACTTATCGCTAAGGACGTCAGCTCCGCTAGCGTCCCAGGGATATCCCGACCAGCCAGTTCATCCCTCAGATCACTATTGAGGCTGCGGAGGAACAGGCCACAGAGGGAGCGTTCCTCCCAGCCCAATTCCTCCGCCGCTACCCGGAAGTCGACCGCGTAGTCCGCTGCCGACCGGCTTCCCTGCTGGAGAGCGAGAAGCCGATCGACCTGGACCGTTTCGGTTTGTGAGTGGTCAAAGACCTCCAGAAAGCGCCTCACGAATTGGTCATAGGTGAGGGTGGCATAACTGGGCCTCGCCATTACGGCGTAGGTCCAAGTTAACGCACGCCCCTCCAGAAGATTCCCTATGTAACCAATTCGGCTGTGATCCGAGGGAAAATCTCCGGGCACACGGTGGAACACGGACTCACACTGCATAATAAACCCCCGCGCTCCGCCGAGCTTACCGCTAAAGCGGGCGGGGGTCGGAATCGGCGTGAGCCGAACCGGTGCCACTGGAGCCGGCTGGACGGCCGCTGGAACAGCAGGAGCCGCGCCACCCTGGCGAGTCGGGAGGAACGGCTGTTGGGGGTCCAAGCGGTTCAATCGGTTAGTCAGTTCTAATAATTGGTTAAGAACCACCTGTTGCTGATAAACAATCTGATCCACCCGAGCCTCGAGGATGGTAAACCGGTGTGCGAGCCCGCCGTCCGCCGAGCCGCTCTGCTGAAGCCGTACTGACATAACGTTCGGCTCAGGAGACGCACACACACAGGCTCAGAGTAGTTCAAACTGTTTATTAACAACAGGGATGTTTGGGTGCGTGTCTGCAGAATGTTAATGTGTTGGTGGGGGCGTCTGCTTCGGACCCAGAGGCAGGAGACCGTTCAGCCGGCAACCCTATGGGAGAAATCAGACACAGGGTGATGAGCACACACCAACACGGGAGGAGAATAGGCGAGGGAGAGAAGCTTACTTGTTAGGACAGATGACTGGCGCTTCAAGGATGGAAGCCCGGGAGACAGCCACCTGCAGGGCTCGGTGCAGCAGCGAGGAGAGACGAGGGACGGGATTGTCCGCCGCCGAGGAATCCACCTGTGCACAGGGGAGCAGACTGGAGAGATGAGGTAAGTGAACTTCTTACCGGTAAAGAGGATGCTGAAGAGAATGTGGTAGAAGTCCATGCAAAGGAAACGAAGTCTACGGCTTCAGGCCGACGCTCAGGGCGAGGCGGCTTTTATCCTTCGCCGCTGACGAGTAGCAGGTGCGTGAGCAGGTGGCGCCGCTGATGAATGGCGCGGCGTGACAGAACCCCCATTCTCTTGCGAAGTCAGCGAACTCACTGCTTGAAAACTGTGGGCCATTATCAGATACCAATTCATATGGTACTCCATGTCTTGCGAAAACTGCTTTCAGGAAAGTGATGACAGCTTTGCTTGTTGTTGTTTACAGTGCAGCTACTTCAGGATAGCTAGAGAGGTAATATATTACAACTGTATGGCTCTTACTATTACAGTCGAACAAATCTGCTCCCACTCTTTGAAATGGTCTGTGTTACACCCAGGAGGGCGAAGGGGGAGGAAGGATGAGGAAGCCAAGCTGTCAGACTTTGCAGCGGCTTTTATTGACTTTACCAGCACACACGGCACGGCACACATTTACACAGCACATCGCTTAACACCATTTTCTTTTTACTCTTTCCTCTGGAACATTTGCTACTCTCCTTCTCTTGTTCTCTAACACTATACAGTGTCTTATCACTACTGAGCACCACCTCTGGCGTAGAAACGCTACTGCTTTCACTGACAGTTTGCATCTAACAGTTCATATTCATTCCTTTAGTCACATCCCCTATAAATGCTCCTATTTACCATTAATATTTAAATTACAGTCTATTAGGTACATTTATTAAGAATATTTATATTAGCCATTAGCATCTAATCAACACTGTTTTCTGGGGGTTTACTAGAGGTTGTCCAAAATTGACTTTTTCCTACACTCACCCCTCAAAAATTTAATGTCGTCCCGACATTACACCTTTTCCAAAACTACTGTTTTTTCTCTTTCAGTCCACATTTGGTAATCATGAATCTCATGTAAGTAGGGTATTACTAAACAGGAGTCAGAGTTCATTAAAGTCCATAAAGATGCAAACTGGTAATTGTCCATAGTACAGCATGTATCTCCTATTCCATGCAATACGTTTGCAGAAGAGGTCTTTGTGCACGATAACCATCAACCGCTCCATCCATCATGGTGGGTATCTGTATCTTTCCTGAGAGTAAGGGTACTCAATCTAGTCATAGCCGTGTAATGCCTGTGCCTTAATAACACACTGAAAATCTTTTTTCCTTTTTTAAATTTTTTTCTTTTTTTCTTTTTTTATCAGCCATCACAGTAACTACCAAGTTACTTTTCAAAACATTCATGTCTGAACAATGGTTATCTTTAGCTTCTACACATTTGTTCTAGACATATGAAGTGCAAGGTTGGCCTAACTTATCATAAGTAAGTCTCAATGGCTGTTTTCTCATTCTTGAAGGATACGTTTTAGCAGGAAACTCGTCAGGTCCCTCCTGGTCACTGGAACTGGACTCCGACAACACATCACTCTGGTCCTGGTCTGCCTCAGCTGGATCTGGGACCACCAGATTGTTGACCTCTGGTGCCAGCTGCACCTGCGTGATGTCATCTGAGTCCTGGTCCTCATCCTCCGGAGTAGTGTCATTGTGCGGGTAGAACTCCGGTGCATCGGCTCTCAGTGGACGGTGATTTTGATTCTTCCCAGCTCGTAATCCAATTATGGCACTCCAACTCTCGTCATCTTCATCATCCGTGTTGCTTTGTCTGTCCACATGCCTTTGTCTTTTAGAGTCTCTTTCTCTTGTTTGATTAGAGGCATGCTCCACTATTTCCATGGACAGAAAGTCACAGGGTAGCAAAAGGTTTCTGTGCATGACCTGAGTGCGTCCCTTGCCATTTTCAGGTCTGATTTCATATACTGGACTGTCTGGGTACTTCTTTTGGGTCACGACATACACCTTGTCTTCCCAGTATGATCTTAATTTTCCTGGCCCACCTTTTTCGGTCAAGTTTCGAACCAATACTCTGGATCCAGGGAGTAACTCAGCACCGTGAACCTTTTTATCATAAAGTGCTTTACTTCTCATCCCCTCTTTGTTTGCTGTTTTAGAGGTGAGTTTGTAAGCTTCAGTCATTGTAGCTCTCCACTTTTCAGCATAGTCCTGCTGAGAAACACTCTGCTCTCTTGTTGTGAGGCCAAACATTAGATCAATAGGCAACTTTGGACTACGGCCAAACAACAGAAAATATGGTGCGTACCCCGTAGCCTCACTACGTGTACAATTATAGGCATGAACCACTTTTGCCAGAAAGGACTTCCAGTCTTCCTTGGCTGGTTCGGGCAAATTTCTGAGCATTGCCAACAGTGTACGATTGAATCATTCCACCTGCCCATTCCCTTGGGGATGGTAGGGCGTTGTTCGGGACCCCTGCACACCGCTGTACTCTTGGAGTTTTGCAAAAAGTTTATTTTGGAACTCTCTTCCCTGATCATGATGGAGTCGTGTGGGGAAGCCAAACTTGAGGGCAAAATCTCCAAAGATCTTGTCAGCAGCGGTGTGAGCAGCTTTGTTACGACATGGGTAAGCCTGGGCAAAACGAGTGAAGTGGTCCATTAGAACCAGGATATACTTGTATCCTCCTTTGCACTTCTCCAAATGCAGGAAATCCACTGACACTAATTCAAATGGGTACGTGGTGACAATGTTAGTCAGTGGTGCCCTTGTTATCTTATTGGAACGTTTGTTCTTCAAACAACTGCAAACTTTAGTGATGTAGTGCTCCACATCTCTTTGCATGTGAGCCCAATAAAAACGCTCTCTTATCAAGTTCATCACTCTCTCTACCCCTAAATGGCCCATGTTTTCGTGAAGCTCTTTGAACACGGGTTTGTGAAACTTTTGGGTTAGGAGTAGCTGGTCATGTGTTGCCGTTCTCCTGTAAAGCAGTCCATCATCTTCCAAGTACAGCTTGTGTTTTTGCCTGACTAAAGCTGCAATTTTACTGTTCTGCTGCTTTACACTTCTTGGCCACTGTTTTGACAACACATAGCGCAACACCTCTCCAATCACGGAGTCTTCTTCTTGAGCTCTTTTTAAAACAGTCTTTGATATTTCAGCTACAGAGCTGGCTTCTTGAACTGCTTCACTAATGAGAGTAGAAATGGTGACTGGGCAAAGCCATGGTTTATTTTCTTGTGACTTTACCTTGACTGTCTGTGTCACACAATTCATCACATCAGGATCAACATTTTGTGTACATCTGTTCATGTACTGCTCCATATCTAGAGGCATCCGTGACAGTCCGTCTGCATCTCTGTTTACTTTTCCACGGCGATACTTAATCACAAACTGGAAATCAGCTAGTTCTGCTACCCACCTCTGTGTGGTTGCATTTAACTTTGCGGTGGTGAGCACATACGTTAAGAGATTATTGTCCGTATAGACAGTGAATGACGGAGAATAGTACAGATAATCCCGAAACCTCTCACAGATGGCCCACTTCATGGCAAGAAACTCCAGCTTCCCTGAATGAAGGTGGTAGTTCTTCTCTGGATTTGACAGTGTCCTGGAGCCATACGCTATCACCACCAGTTTGTCTTGTTGTCGCTGGTATAACACCTCTCCAAGCCCCTCCTGTGAAGCGTCACAGTGCAAAATGAAAGGTTCCTCAAAGTTCGGGTAACCTAACACTGGGGGTTGGGTGAGAAAGTCAACAAGCTGACAAACTACTGCTTGATGCTCTGGGTGCCACCTGATTACATGGGATGAGGGTAAGTGGCCACCATCGTTCTTTTTGACATGTTTCTTTGAGTTTTTCTTTGCTTTATCTGTGTGATCGTTAGCCAGAAGGTCATAAAGAGGCTTTGCTATACGAGAGAAGTTTGGAATATAGCTGCGGTAATATGAAACAAAACCTAGCAATTTCCTTAGCTCTCCAACAGTGGAAGGTTGCTGCTGTTTGAGTGTCTGCACTGGGGCAATGTCCGCAGGGTCCATAGTGTAACCCTGTCCTGTTACCATTTTACCAAGGAAACGTACCTGCTGCTTGAATAACTCACATTTCCGGGGAGTCAGCTTCACCCCATGGCTTTGATAGCGGTGCAGGACGCTTCTCAGGTCTCGCAAGTGATCTTCAAAAGTCTGTGAATGAACAAGGTTATCATCGAGGTAAGGCAGACAAATATCATCTCTCAACCCCCACAAGCACTCCTCCATAGATCTTTGGAATGCTGCTGGTGCTGAGGACAAACCAAATGCAATTCTTACCCACTCGAACAAACCCCAGGGAGTGATAAATGCAGTAAGGGGCCTACTCGACTCTTCCAGGAAACCCTGGTGATACGCCTTCCCTTGGTCGAGGACTGAAAACCACACACTTCCATTTAGACTGTTTAGCATATCTTGTATGCGGGGAATTGGGTGTCTGTCAGGGATAGACTTCTTGTTCAACTCTCTAAAGTCGCAGCACAAACGCAGACCTCCATCTTTCTTTCGCACACAGACGATTGGACTGGAATACGATGACTTGGATTTGGTGATCCAGCCCCTGTTAAGCAGGTCTTCTAAATACTCCTTTACTTCTTTATGAAGTGGTTTGGGAACAGAAACATAAGTTCTTTTGACAGGATCGTGATCTTTGAGTCGGATCTTCAACTGTAAAGAGGGAATTGTCCCTACATCATACTCATCACGGGAAAACGCTTGCCGTTCCTCCCGTAGTAGCTGTTTTACTTGCTCTTGTTGTATGGGCGAGAGATGATCAAGGGGAACTGGAGGGTCCCACATGTCCATAGTCTCTTTGACAGCACAGTTCATCTTGGTCTCTTTGTTTCTTCCTGTTTCACCCGTCGTCGGGTCAACTGTCGCTTGGTTTACAGCAGGGGGTCTAATGTCTGCCGGGTAAGCAGTTTTAACTCTCTGCATTTCCCCCAAAATGGTCTTAGCGGGCAGCTGGATATCACGGGACGTACTGTTTGTTATAGGTATTTTGAACATAGATCGCTTCCCTTTCCATAACTGCACCAACCCACTTTGCATCTGCAAACCCTCTGGTAATTGGGTGTACTGACTCGGCTCAAATAAGACGTCTTGTGTGTCTGGAAGTGAGCCTGCTCTGACACAACCTTTGACTGCTTTGGTTTGGCCAGCAGGGATGGTAACCAACTCACTGCCAACTTTTACCATTCCTTCTCCTAGCCTATCCTCCTCACTTTGCATCACTTTCAAAAACACTTCTGTTTTCTTACAATCAAATGAGAAGGCTGCGCTAACAGCTTCACTGATGGCGCAAGGCGGTTTAATGCCCATCTTCTGTCATGTGGTGATCCTTGCAGATCACCAAGAGACGCCACAGAGTTCACCAGGGAGTTTGGCAAAGATGTTAATTTATTTCCTGACGTGGCAAGACATAACTGTGAACCCATAGGGGCGAACAAACACACGACAGAGGCTTGGGCTCGTAGGGCTAACCCAGCCGCTACGAGCTAACTGTGACATAACAAGATAACAGACCTATCATGAAGGTCTGCGGCACTCACAGGAATGACGAGGCGCAGACCCAGGGCTTGGCAGGATGAAGCCACTCAGACGTAACGTTGACCAGAATAGACTGATAATCCTGCGTCCTACCGTCGCCAGTGCCAGGCTTAAAAGCGCAAAGCACTAACGACGGTAATGACAATCAGCTGACCGGCCATTGACAGGCAGAAGCCCCACCGAGCACTTTCACAATAAGAGCCCGGTGAGGCCAGAATACAGCCCGCAGCTGTCAAGGCCGGCAGCGAGACATAACTTAGCCCGAGCGCGATCAGAACTGGCGCTCGGGTCATAACAGTACCCTCCCTCCACGGGTGGACTCTGAACGCCCCAAGGAACCACCCTGCCCCCCCGCCCCCCCAGGGAGGGAGGTTGGAGGACAGGTGCGGAGGGAGAGAAACCAACCCATGAACAAGACAATGACCAGACAAAAAAACCATACAAGACACATTACCTGCTCAAACCAGACTTAACATGAAAAAAAAAACAAAAAAACAAAGCATTACCCGCTCATACCAGACAATGAAACAAAAAAACAGAGCATTACCCGCTCATACCAGACTATGAAACAAAAACAGAGCATTACTCGGTCAACCAAACTATACATGAAACAAAACAAAAAAACCAGAGCACTACACGCTCTACCCAGACTAAACGAAAACCAGCAGGGCTACTGCAAACGCACATGAAGCAATCTAAAAAAAATGCTTAACATAACTTAACAAAGGCTAGACTGTGACCTGCAAAAACACATGAGGCAACCTAAACACAAACAAAACAAGAAATACAAGCAAACACACATGGAGCAATCTAAAATTGCTCTGACTTGACTATAACTAAACTATGGCTTTCAAAAAAAGAAACATGAGGCAATCTAAAATTGCTTTAACTAGACTATAACTAGACTGTGGCCTTCAAAAAAGAAGAAACATGAGGCAATCTAAAATTGCTTTGACTTGACTACGTGAAACAACAACAAAAAATGCTAAACGTACTTGACATGACTAGGCACCGTATGGGCCCCCTGATAGTCCCACAAACACAGTACATGATCAGGTGGCCTACTCCAGTCCCAGGCCCTCAGAAACAAGTCCTCTGGTGGCCGAACCAGGTCACCCCATAGCACACATAACAGGTCGGGTGGCCGGACCGAGGCGCCGAACCGGCGAAACAGTCCCTCCGGCGGCCGACCCGTGTCCCTCAGCCACCAGTCCAGGGCATCAACGACCCGCAGCGGCCTCCCTGACGAGAACAAAACTCGGGAGAACCGGGGCGAGCGAACAGGGACCCCCATGGCCCCCGGCGATGATGGAAAGGGGCGGTGATTCCGAGGGGATCGATGAGCAGGGCGAGCCAAGAATCTGCTCCGCGCTGCATCCCCGCTGGACCCAGATTGGGTCCCAGCTGCACCCACGTTGGGCCCCAATTGGGCCAGAGCCGCACCCGCAGTGTACCCCGATTGGGCCTCCGACGAACCCACGTCGGACACCGATTGGGCCGAACCCGCCCCTGCGGTGGGACCCGATTGGGCCTCCGGTGCAGCTCCGCTGACGAATTCCATCCCCCAACCTGGGACCTCCACCTCGGTGACTCCGACCCGTTCCCCGCCGGCGACACTAAAAGAAAGCTCGGGGACAGGAAAACCGGGATCAGCATCACCGGTAGCAACGGAACCCAGCGAGACGAGCTTGGGCGCAGCAGACGGCTGCTCCTCACTCGTCTCCCCGAGAGGCAGGCAAAAATGCTCAACAAAAGAGGACAGAGACATAAGAGGGTGCACTTGCCTGCACTCGGGTTCCGTTGCCACCCAGGACTCCGACGATCCGGGTTCAGGGCGACTCTCGTCAGCTGACTTGGACTCAGCTGCGTCGGGCTCCGCAGCTGGCACGATGACATCTGCAGCCTCAGGTTCCTCCCACGCTGTTGTCCACGCCGACGACCTGTGTGGCGTGGAGGCAGGGAACCCTCGACCCACTGACTCGGACCGCTCCGGCGAAGAGACCCGGGGACGCTTCCTCGTCGGCTCAGGCTCCGGGCCGCAGTCTGCTCCTCTCCTCCTTCCACGACGTAACTGCAGGGCCGGATGCAGGCTAACCAGCACTGCAGGGGCCCTCTTCGTCCGGCGACGCTGGCCTGGCGTCGCGGACCGCTCCATGGGGGAGAACACAGAGGCAGTAGGTTTAATAATTTTATCCACAGCAGGTGGAGGGAGCTCGGGGGGCTGCGAACCCTGAACTCCACCCCCAGGAGTCAGACAAGGCAGATCATTGTTAAGATGAGACAAACAAATGATCACTTGCCTTCCTCTAGGGGCAGAGATGGTTTCTGCTGTGGGGGACGTCGTTTCTCCTTCTCCCCGCTGGATGGCGACAGAGGCCCCCCTAGGACAACGAGGTGGGGCCCCTCTCGAGGATTCGTTGACGGGATACGCCGGCAGCGAGTCCAGCCGGGGATTCCGCTGAGGATTGCCCGCGCCGTTACGCCGACGTCCTCGTCGGCCCCCAGATGGCGCGTGCTCCTGGACCTGCTCCGGGATGGGAACGGGACACCATCGCGGGGAGCGAGGATGCCTCCTCCTCTGCTTCCCGCTCTCTTCCTCCTCCAGCCCACGAAGAACCTTGCGCTGAGCGGCGAGTTCCTCCCACCTCGATATGACCTCCGGATGATCGTCGTAGTCGAGGGGAAGGCTGTCCAGGTATTCCTCAGCGACGCCCAGATGCCAACGCATATAACTGGAGGTGTCGTCAAACGTAGCGGCGAGGAGCGCCCCATCGGCGTATTCCAGTGTGCTCACTACCCCCTGGTCCAGGCGTCGGCCGCGGCCCCTGGATGACGGCATTCTCCCAGATGTTGACACCCGAGCGAGGAGAAACAACAGTCCACTAAAGGCACAAACTCCCGGTGAAACGGCGTCTCAATGCGGCGCCCCCGTTTGGACGACCTGGCAGGATTATACTGTCATGTGGTGATCCTCGCGGATCACCAAGAGACGCCACAGAGTTCACCAGGGAGTTTGGCAAAGATGTTAATTTATTTCCTGATGTGGCAAGGCATAACTGTGAACCCATAAGGGCGAACAAACACACGACAGAGGCTTGGGCTCATAGGGCTAACCCAGCCGCTACGAGCTAACTGTGACATAACAAGATAACAGACCTGACATGAAGGTCTGCGGCACTCACAGGAATGACGAGGCGCAGACCCAGGGCTTGGCAGGATGAAGCCACTCAGACGTAACGTTGACCAGAATAGACTGATAATCCTGCATCCTACTGTCGCCAGTGCCGGGCTTAAAAGCGCAAAGCACTAACGACTGTAATGACAATCAGCTGACCGGCCATTGACAGGCGGAAGCCCCACCGAGCACTTTCACAATAAGAGCCCGGTGAGGCCAGAATACAGCCCGCAGCTGTCAAGGCCGGCAGCGAGACATAACTTAGCCCGAGCGCGATCAGAACCGGCGCTCGGGTCATAACATCTTCAGGACATGGTCAATCACGTTGAACCCAATGATAGGCAGCTCTGCCACTCCGTCCTCCTTCACCACTAGCACAGGAACTAAGAATTCCACCGGTGGGCGACTAACTGTCGGCAGCTTAAAAGTGACTTCGACCCACCCTGAGAATGGAATCGGTGTCTGGTTCACTGCCCTCCCATTCAGAATACTTGGACCCACCAACTCGGCTAAGTCTCTGACGGTGATGTGTGGCAGGTGCTCCTGTCTCCAGGTGTCATTCATTAAACAGACCTGTGACCCTGTGTCCCACAATGCTTGTGTCTCCTTGTCATCGAGGAAGCAGGTGATGACATATTTTTTTCCAACCAAATTGAGTAACTGCAATTGGCGATTAGGGGACAGTAGATTAACACGGACCGTTTCTTCAGGAGGTGCCTCGGCCTTACCTACCAGCCTTGCTTCTAACCTCCGAATACTGTCGGTAACGAGCTCATACAGTTCTTGTGTGTTAGCTTGTTCTGCTGTGGTTGCGACAGTATTGGCCGCCGTGTCTACTTGCCCTGTTCTTCTTCCAAGTCTCCTTCCTATCCGACATTCCCTTGACATGTGGCCGCTGATTCCGCATCTGAAGCAGTGGTCGCATTGATCGCCATTGCGGGTGGACTGACATCTCTTGCAGCCACATGTCCTCCTGGCTCTTTGAGCATGAGGTGCTCTGGGAGACTCACGTATGGCCTTTTTGATCTCCTCCATGTCACTCTTCAGCTGCGTGACTATGTCCAGGAGCTCAGATTCCGTAAGGGTCACTGTGCTTTGGGATTTAAGGATTTTACCTTTTGTCGATGGTAGGGGGCGCTCTTGGCCATTCACTTCTGTCTCTGTTGCATACTGACCCGTTAGGTTTTCCACTCGGCATTCTCGAACTTTTGGTTCTTTAATGTGCCTTTTAAATTTTTGGTGCCGTTCCCATTCAAGACTGGCTGCTGCATTCATCTTTGAAATCAGTAGCTCGTCGGTGATGGCAGGATCCTCCAAATGACACTTCAGTTGATATTTCACATCAACACTGATCAGTCCTGTTTCCACCGCCCTCAGAAACTTCCTCTGAATAAGATCAGAACTAAACTGCTCTTCTGTGCCAGGCTCTCTGGATGCTGCTAAAAGTCTTTCCTTTAGCTCAATGGCGCGAAACAGGAAGTTCTGAGGTGACTCATTACTGTCTTGTGTGAGGTTTATCAGACGATGATACAAGTCAGTGGAACTATCTTCTTTATAATGTCCTCGCAGGATTATGCGCAGCTGTGGCAGTGTGAGATCTGACTTAATCTCCAGCATATCGCGCAAACTCAATCCAGGACTTACTGCTCTGACAACAGCCTCAATTATCTCAGCCTCACTGTGCTTTTTCTTTAAGCCCATATCGATCTGGTGAGTGAGATTGGAAAAAGACAACTTGTCTTTTTGGCCCCTCTCCCCTATCTGCCCATTTATCTTAAACTCCCGTTTAATGATCACTTCTGGCGGTAGGGACGCTGCGGGGACCGCGGGCTGTGGCACAAAATGGTGGCTCTGTGGCGGCGCGGCCTCGGGCTGTGTCATAAAATGGCAGCCCGGTGGCGGCGCGGCCTCATCTTCCGTCAGCCTTATTATTTCCTCTTCAACCCTTTTAGCTGAATCAAGGATACTTTCATGCAGAGCGACATACTGGCTTTGTAAACTGGCGAGTGCCTCTGTCTCCCAGCTCGTGCCGGTCATTGTCGCTGCCTGCGTCAATGGTTCGCTTAGCTTAGCTTCATTAGCACATGCTATTAGCTTTAGCACAAACTCGCGGGCTACATCCTCCTCTTCGCGTTCAATGGTATTCTCCACCTCCTCGATTAACAGTCGTATCAGCGTGTACTTCTTAGACGGCTCGGCTGGGCTTATCTTTGCAAATAAACAGACCTCGTTTAGCTGTTCGGCCCGTAACGGCACCAAGGCCTCGCTTAGCTTATCTTGTAGCTGCTCCAGCTCCATCGTTATGGCCTCTCTTTTTTTTTTTTTTTTTATTTGCACACTCACCGTCTTAGACACGACTGAACCATCCTCTGCTACCAAGTTTTGTTACACCCAGGAGGGCGAAGGGAGAGGAAGGATGAGGAAGCCAAGCTGTCAGACTTTGCAGCGGCTTTTATTGACTTTACCAGCACACACGGCACGGCACACATTTACACAGCACATCACTTAACACCATTTTCTTTTTACTCTTTCATCTGGAACATTCGCTACTCTCCTTCTCTTGTTCTCTAACACTATACAGTGTCTTATCACTACTGAGCGCCACCTCTGGCATAGAAACGCTACTGCTTTCACTGACAGTTTACATCTAACAGTTCATATTTGTTCCTTTAGTCACATCCCCTATAAATGCTCCTATTTACCATTAATATTTAAATTACAGTCTATTAGGTACATTTATTAAGAATATTTATATTAGCCATTAGCATCTAATCAACACTGTTTTCTGGGGGTTTACTAGAGGTTGTCCAAAATTGACTTTTTCCTACATCTGTCTGGCACAGGGTATGTCATGAGTGGCTCTGCTTGTTGCTTGGGTCAATACGTCATGCATATCTCACATGAGGCCATGGTGTGACTAATGTCCTGGTTCATCCTTGGCCAATACATCACTTCCCACGCTCTGCGTTTACACTTCTGTTCACCCAAGTTCCCCTCATGTATCTTCCTTAGCATTTCTTTTCAGAAACAATCAGTCAGTGGCTTGGACATGATGGTTACCAATGGTTCATGGTCTGTTTCAACTTCTACAGCCTGGCCATATATGTACTGACGGAAACGTTCACATGCGTAGGTAGAGGCCAGCAGCTCTTTCTCTATCTGTGCATAGTTGACCTCAGCACTTGTCAGCGTTCTGGATTGATAGGCCACCGACTGCCAGGTCTCCTCATGCTGCTGTAGAAGGACTGCCCCTTGGCCATGCTGTGAAGCATCTGCTGAGATACTCGTTTTCTTCTTTGGGTCATAGAACTTGAGCACTGGCTCCAAGGTGAGAATGTTTTTCAGTCTCTGGAAGCTCTCCTCTTGCTCATGTTGCACATCCATGCATAGTTCTGCTCCAATAGCATTCTAAGTGGTGCTGATATTGTGGACAACCCGGGAATGAACTTCGCTAGGTATGTCACCATTCCCAAGAAGCGCCTCACCTCGTCTTTGTTTTGGGGTCTTTCCATGTTTGCTATGGCAGGTCTTTCTTGGATCTGGGCTCAATCCCTCCTCAGATAGCACTTCTCCAACAAAGGTTAGTGATTTGACTGCAAGCTCACATTTTCTTTGTTCAGTTTCAAATTGATACTACGTGTTCTGTCCAGTACTTGTCTCAGTCATGTGTTGTGCTCATCCTTTGTTGACCCCAGACTATGATGTCATCCATCATGGTTGTTAAACCAGGTATGTTCTCAAATATTGTGTGGATTGTCTTGTGATAGACTTCTTGAGCTGACAGTATACCATAGGAAAGGTGAAGAAAGTGGTATTGGCCCTCTGGCGTATTGAAGGTGCAAAGTTTAGGGCTAGCCTCATCCAGCTTCATTTGCCAGAAACCTGATGACGCATCGAGCTTGCTGAGCCACTTCGCATCAGCGAAGAAGGACATTATCTCTTTGCACGTAGGCAATTTGCAGTGCTCTCTTTTGACAGCTTTGTTGAGATCTCTGGGGTCCATGCATATTGACAAGGCTCCATTTTTCTTCTGCACTATTACTAAAGAACTAAGCCAGTCTGTTGGCTCGTCAATTGTCTTTATGACGTTCAGCTTTTCCATGCGCGCTAACTCATCCTTAAGTTTCTCCCTTAGGGCAAACAGAACTTTTCTGCATGCGTGGACTACTGGTGTCATGGGCAGCGAGAGCGCGCCCCTCCCATCCTGTCTCACTTTCATAAATTCATCACTGCACCTGAGGCAGAAGATGCACCTGCACCCACTCATCAGCCAGCGTACTGAAGGAGGCTCTCTCTGCATATTCAATGCTGGCTCGTCTGGGTATACTGCCGGTTAATTGACAAGCAAGTATATTACAACAACAGTTTTGACATGCTGTCTCACTCCTTTAGGTTGCTGTCATCGTGCTCTTCTGCACTCTTCATCACACTCTTCTGCCACATCTCCATAATTCCTCGGCTACAACCTCCACCTGGTCAGGCACCATCAGCTCATTCCCCCCACCCTACTGGTTCGTCTATTCCCCGCTGGAGTCCTGCCGGTTCTCTCTCATTACCCAAGTAAGTGGCAATTTGGCTAGCCCATTTCCCCTTACTCCACTTCTCCACTCACAGCTCTCGTCTTCTCTACGCAGGTGGATTCCTCTGGCGAGTGATTGTTTCTGTAGCTGTGCGCAGACTTTGCAGTTTAATAAACTTTCAAATGTACCCCTTTGTGTGGTTATTTTCCTGTGTTGTTGCATCGTGCATGTGAGCTATCAGCTTATGACAACTGGTGTAACAGTCTCATCAATGTGCATTTTGTGTTCACCTGGTAAACAGCTCAGTCCCTCAAAAACATATTTGTATTCAGTCATGAGTCTATCTTGATCATTATTGGGCTCTGAAGCAACAACAAACATTTTCTTGACTAAATTGAGTTTTTCACATGCAGAAAGGCCCAATATTGGCTGCACATTCTTTTCAACAATCAGCAACTGTGCCCTTATGCTCTGAACCTTATGTTGAAAAGTTGCTATGCAAATGCTTTTAACCGGCACACTCTCTCCTTTGTAGCCTATGACTTTCACCTTCACAGGATGCAGTTTGGTTTTCACTTTTAACTGGCTGTAATAAGCTGCTGACAACAGGTTAGCTTGGGCTCCGGTTTTGAATTTGAATGGAATTATTGAGTCATTCACAGTCACTGGTAAAATCCATTCTTCTTTTCCACTCAATGCTTGCACTACATCTACAAACAGTTCTTCTGGTTTTTCGTTCACTGCATGCACTTTTTTCTTGACATCACCAGCTTTGCAGCATTGTGCATAGTGATTCTTTTTGCCACATTTATTACAGTTCTTCCCAAAGGCAGGACATGCTCTTATGGCGTGGCTGCCTTCACATTTGTTGTATTTAATTTCGGCCATTTTTTGATTTCTTTTGTTTTCCTGACACTGTTTGTTATGTTCCATTGATTTCACTGCATCCACTGCCACCTCTGCTTTCTTTAGCTCCTTTACTTGTGCACAAGAGTGCTGTGCTGCTCTACACAAATCCATAGTCCTGCAATCTGTCTCTTAGTCCATTGTCTTCAATTCCACAAACTATATGGTCTCTGATCAGTGAATCCCTAAGATCTTGAAATTCACAAGACTTACTCATTATGTACGGTTCAGCTAGGTACTGGTCAAATGGAACGTCAGGCTTTTGGTCACATGAAAAGAACTTGTATCTCTCAAACGTGATATTTTTCGTTGGAACAAAGTAGTCTTCAAAGTTTTGCATCACTGTTAGCAGGCTGAGATTTTCTGGCTCATTCTGAAAGCTATTATAAATGTCCAGCGCATCTTCCCCAATTAGATGCAGAAAAATGTGTGCTTGTGTGGAGAATGTGGAAGGACGAGGCTGAGTTTATTTCACAAGTCAGGTTTATTCACATTCTCCAACATCATCACAAACAGAAGAATCCCCCAACCTCTGTCCCTTTTATACCCCAGGACATCAAAGCACACAGTCACATTGTCTTTTAATCCCAAGTCACAATACGTCTTCTTCCAGGTCTTCTCACCTCCACCTAAAATCACTGGTGGTCAGGAAATCCCTCAAGGTCATCTCTTTGCATACAAAAGGCCACATTTCACATCCTCCTGTTATCTCCTAGGAGGTCCAGTCCTTTTGTTCCTCTGAGACGTGAAGCATACAATAAGCATACAGTAATATACATGTGAAGCATATGAAACCCACATATGTGTCCCACATGACCCCCCCAAACGTCTAAGATGGAACAACGTAATAACAGTTTGCATGTCATAATAAAATCACTACACATCAGTCCACATGCTGCTTGGGCCTCAGTCTTCTCCCGTATTTGCTGTAAGCAGGCTTTACCACCTCCGCGGCGCCCTTCTGCTGGGGAGCTGCTGTCTGAGGATGAGAACTGTTAGTCAATCTCTGTGGGTGCTCTGGGGAATGCTCTCTAGGGGGTCTGCCGCGCCAAGGAGCCTTAGCCAACTGCACACCTTTGTCAGCCACCACAAAAGCGGGTTTGAGCCTGTTTATGCCAATTATTTCTTTTCTGCCCCCCAAATCTAGCAAAAAATGCTTATCCCCTGTTTCCAGCACTCTATATGGTCCATCATAAGGTGGTCGTAACGGTGGGTGATGGGCATCATGTCTGACAAAAACAAACTCCGCATTTTTTAAAGCCTTAGGCACAAAAACGCGCGGAAAACTGTGGTGAACGAGGCCAGGTAGCGTGCTCGACTCCGTGCTACTCTGTAACCGCTGAGGTGGGGAGCACTCTGGCGCCGGATTATCTGGGAGAAATTTCCCGGGCAGCCGAAGTGGCTGTGCGAAAACTAGCTCAGCTGAGGAGGCTTCTAAATCCTCTTTAGGTGCAGAACGCAACCCCAATAAAACCCATGGTAGCCTGTCCACCCAATTTGCATCCGTAAGCGACGCTCTGAGGGCTGCCTTCAATGACCTGTGAAAACGTTCGCATAACCCGTTAGCCTGCGGATTGTACGCGGTCGTGCGGTGGATCGTCGCCCCCAGGCTGCGGGCCATCGCTGACCAAAGTTCGGAAACAAATTGAGGGCCTCTGTTGGACGTAATGTCCGACGGGACTCCAAAACACGCTACCTATGCCGTTAAAAACGTGCGCGCCACCTCCTCGGCTGTGGTTGACGACAGTGGGACCACTTCCGGCCAGTGCGTGGTGCGGTCAACCACTGTCAGAAGATGTGTGCACCCCTGTGAGGGCGGGAGGGGGCCTACGAGGTCCACATGAACATGATCAAACCTCTTAGCCGGGATGTGAAACGGCTCCAAGGGAGCTCTCGTGTGTCTATGTACCTTGGCTCCTTGACAAGCCATGCAGGCTGCCGCCCACTCTCTAACTTGTTTGCGCAGGCTCGGCCATACAAATTTCTCTCCCACCATTTTGACCGACGTGCACACTCCCGGGTGCGCCAGAGAATGGATCGAGTCAAAAACGCGGCGGCGCCACGCGGCCGGTACCACAGGACGCGGTCGCCCAGTGGAGACATCGCAGATTAGGGGGGGCATACCGTCTTGCAGCACCCTGTTCTCCAGCCTTAACCCTGTTGGTCCAGACTGGAGCACGCGCACGTCCACGTCGCTAACCTGATCCACGGCCATGGCTGCATAATCTATCCCTACGCGGACTGGGGCCACGCGCACTTCTGCGTCGCTAACCCGATCCGCGGCCATGGCTGCAAAATCTACCCCTACACGGGCTGGAGCCGCCACGGCGCGCGAGAGGCAGTCTGCCACTACATTAAGTTTACCCGCCACATGCTGGATATCGGTAGTAAACTCAGAGATCGCGGCCAGCTGTCTCTGCTGCCGGCCCGACCAAGGTTCTGCAATCTTCGCCATCGCGAAAGTCAGCGGCTTGTGGTCAACAAACGCGGTGAAACGGCGTCCCTCCAGCCAGAACTGGAAGTGGCGAATGGCCAAGTGGAGAGCTAATAACTCCCTGTCGAATGCGCTGTATTTTCGTTCACTATCGTGCAAGGTCCTGCTGAAAAAGGCGAGCGGTTGCCAGGCTCTGGCTACATACTGTTCCACGACCGCCCCTATGGCCACACCTGACGCGTCAGTAGTGAGCGCCATGCGGGCCGCTGGGACTGGATGTGCTAACAACGCAGCGTTTGCCAGGGCTGTTTTGACTTCAGAGAATGCGCGCTCTCACTCCGGAGACCATTTGATTTTATTTGTGGGTTTTTGTTTTTTTAGTGCAACATACAATGGTTGCATGAGCTGCGCTGCGCGGGGGAGGAAACGGTTATAAAAATTCACCATTCCCAAAAACTCCTGTAACGCTTTGACCGTTTGTGGCTGGGGAAAATTTATTACTGCGCGCACTTTGCAGGCAGAGGAACTGCTCCTTCTGGAGAGACGCGATGCCCCAACAAATCAATCTGCGTCACCCCGAACTGGCACTTCGCTGGGTTGATTATTAACCCGTGCTCTCCCAACCTCCGGAAAACTGCCGTGAGGTGGTTTTCGTGTTCGTCTTCGGACGCGTTGGCTACCAATATGTCGTCCAGGTAGACGAACATGAAGGGGAGATCGCGCAACACCGCGTCCATCATGCGTTGGAACGTCTGCGCCGCGCCTTTAAGCCCAAACGGCATGTGCAAAAACTCCAATAGCCCGAACGAAGTTATTACTGCTGTTTTGGGTATGTCCTCAGCGCGCACTGGGACCTGGTGGTAACGGCGTACCAAGTCTATCTTAGAAAAAACGCGCGCCCCCGCCAAATGAACTGAAAAAATCTTGGATGTGCGGGATCGGGTAGCGGTCGTGCGCTGTAGCGTTGTTCAACCTGCGGAAATCACCGCAAGGTCGCCACAAGTCATCAGCTTTCGGGACCATGTGAAGCGGTGAAGCCCATGGGCTTTTCGAAAGCCTGATGATGCCCAGCTTTTCCAGGTTGGCGAACTCCTCGTGCGCTACTCAGCTGGGAGCCTGTGTCCACGAGGAAATGCCTCCCCGAGTGCGCATCCCTCAAGTAGAGCAGCTTGTTCTCCTCTCCAAGAGCCGCAGCTGCTACCGACCCCTGGTCTTGGCATTTCCCGAGCGCTTGAAATGGCATGGTGGTATACATTTGCGTGCCCTCTCTGCGAAGCGGCGATGGTAGAAACAAAAGACGTCGTCTGCTCCGTGTTTCCTGGGCCCTGCCGCCGTCGTCGTCGGTGAGTCTGGTACTGCAGCCTCTGGCCCCCTGCCATCTCTGGACGTTGCGCCGAGCTCCGCTGCCGCGGCCACACTGCCTGGCCACGCGCCGTTTATTGGCGTTGACGAGTCGCTGTGCCTCCTGGCCCACCTTGCGGTAGTCTCGTCGGGCCAACAGTGGTGAACTGGCCAGAGTCACTCTCACCGCTGACGGTAGAGTCCTGAGGAAAAGGTGGGTGAAGATGAAGTGGTCATCGTCAGAGTCTTTCAACCTCAACAGCTTCTCCATCAGGTCCACAGGCCTGTCGCTTTCAAATTCAGTCAGCGCCAGGAGCCCCTCTGCTCGCTCCTCCACCGAGGGGGTGAAGTAACGGATGAGTGCAGCCTTCAACGCGCTGTACTTGTCGCTGTCCGGCGGCTGGTTGATCAGGCTTTCCACCCGCTGGGCTGTGTGGTTGTCCAGCTTTGCAACCACATGGTAGAACTTTGTGTCGTCTACCGAAATCCTCCGGAGGTTGAACTGCGCCTCGACCGAGTTAAACCAGGAGCGCGGATTGTTCTGCCAGAAGTCTGGTAGCTGAACTGTGGCTGCATTCGTTTGGCTGGCTCCTGACGAGTCTGGCTCGGGAGAATTTCTTCCACTCATGATACGTCTTAGGGTCACCAGTGTGGAGAATGTGGAAGGACGAGGCTGAGTTTATTTCACAAGTCAGGTTTATTCACATTCTCCAACATCATCACAAACAGAAAAGAGAAAGAATCCCCCAACCTCTGTCCCTTTTATACCCCAGGACATCAAAGCACACAGTCACATTGTTTTTTAATCCCAAGTCACAATACGTCTTCTTCCAGGTCTTCTCACCTCCACCTAAAATCACTGGTGGTCAGGAAATCCCTCAAGGTCATCTCTTTGCATACAAAAGGCCACATTTCACATCCTCCTGTTATCTCCTAGGAGGTCCAGTCCTTTTGTTCCTCTGAGACGTGAAGCATACAATAAGCATACAGTAATATACATGTGAAGCATATGAAACCCACATATGTGTCCCACACTTGCACCTTTTCATCTCCCCCTCCAGCTCCACTAGCAGCAAGGTATATTTCAAATCTCTGCTTGAAACTTTTTCCAGTTATCAGCAAGATTGCCGCTTAACTGCATGGGTGTGGGTGGACTTAGCCTTTCCATGGCCATATTTTGTTGTGGAAGAATCTCTCTCAAAGACGTTAACAAATTCAGTGGGTCCGGCATGTCACTTGGCTCTGTTTCTCCCTCGCTTTTGCCGTTAACTCCCGCTGTTAGCGTTTGCTAGCTTACAATCCAAGCACAGATCCAACTCACTCACAGGACTTTTGGCAGTGCACAATCTACTGCCGCTTCACAGAGTTCGCTTTCTGACACCATGTTATGCCATGTAGTGTGTTTCACAGAACACTCTCACGCAGCGTGTGTGGGTTTTCTTAACTTTACTGCAGCGACTTCACATGTAGAGTATCCATTACAACTGTTGTCTACAGCCTGCCCCCCTAATGCATGCTGGGTAATGTAGTTCAACAAATAACAACACAGTAGTGACAGTTTTCAGTAGGGCTTCTAATTCTACTTTGCTCTGGTGATGTTTTTCCCCCAAGTGTTCCTTTAAATGAAGCTGTTTTTCCCTCCAGTTAAAAAGCAAGTGTTGATGAATTACGTTTGTGTTAATATTCTGGCAATTGTTACTTAACTTTGTCACTGATGTTGCATTAATGAGTTTTTCCCCATAATTACAACTGTATAATGCTGCTACCCTGTTGCCTTTACAGTTGCATGTTACCAATACACACTGTTGTCGCATTGTTCTTGTCAGATAGTATTAGTTTACATTGGTTCTTCATGCAAGTTCTTGCAGTGATGCATTAGGTGCTACAAGTTTTTTTGATTTTTTTTTTTTTTTTTTTTTGCTCTTTTTCATAGAAGGCATTTTGTGGATGTTGGTTCATGCTGTTGACCTTTAAATTAACACTGATGTTGATGCATCACTGTTTGATTGCTTCAGTTTCTGGATTGAAGCAGTGCAAAATGTGCTATTCGTTGTCCCCAATGCAGTTGTTGCATTGTTGTTTCACTCTCAGTTGTTACAACATTATTGCACAGATTTTGTGACCGTGTATCTGCATCACTTCTGGGTTGGTGTTATGTTGCATCACTGTCATCTTCTACTGATGTTATTGTACTGATGCCGTTTGTACTATTATTGAAGTGACTGTGATATTGTGGTTGTTGCATTATGCCAAGATTGATGTTGTTGTGTTTTTGTTTTGTTTATTTAATTTTTCACTGCATGAGTATGGTTATGTTGCAGTATACTGATACCGTTGTTGCCATGTTCTGCTGTGGTATTTTTTTTTTTCCCTTTGAGCTTCACTGAAAAAGTTTGGTCAGTAAAAGTGGAGTTAAATTTCAGCTGCACTGACAACCTCTCCTATCCCTGTATGAAGTCTCCTCACACTTCACATATGAATGTGAAACACAAACTCTAATCTCACTTCAAACTCATTTTTCAGATATTTTTCTTTTCTTTAATAAAATAAGTTTCTTGAGCCTCTTCTTTTAGAAAACAAATCTCCCTCAGATCCTGACATACATGAAACAACGTGTTGCTGCAGGGTTTGACGTCACCAACACGGTCTCTTCCATGTTTTATATGCTGTAAATTGATGTTAAGTCCACACCTCCACCTACAGAGGGTGGGCATGACTTTGTTTACCCTCTCAGTTCATGTCAGAGCTTTTAACTTGCACACAGAAGGCGGAGTTTATTCTGAGTGTATTCCAGGGTACGTTAAAATGTGACAAATTATTTTGAAGCCTTTCCCAAATGGTTTAGGTTCTCTCCTGTAGATCGAAGAGGCCGAGAAGGCTGAAAAACTCCTCTCCTCCTCTGATGGTGGGTGTCTTAAAATAACTGCCTAATGCTGAGGGAGCAACGATTAATTTTTCCACACCAACACTGAACAAAACTTTCCAGAAATTATGTAATTTCATGTGAAATCTCAGCAGCCTCACCTCTTAACACCGCTCCCTAATGGAGGAATGGTGAAAAGGCAGGCAGGGAATCAGTTCAATATAAATATAAATGCATAAAATAAATCAATTATGTATAGTATTTTTTAATATATACATATCGCATGTTTTTTTTCAATTCTATTGCTTAAAAATAATGTATTACAATGTTGTTTGTATTCTGGTTGTTGAAAAGACTTGTAAAGATATATTTTTAAAATAGTTTTAATATTTGCTTTGTGGGCAGCTCAGTGGTCCAGTGGGTAGCACTGTTGCCTCATAATGAAAAAATCCTGGGTTTGAACCCAGCAGCTGACTATATGTGTCAAGTTTGTAAGTTCTGTCTGCTGCATTTTCACCAGGTACTGGTTTTCTCCCAAAGACAAGGTGAACTGGCATCAAGTCGGGTTAAATCATCTTTAGGTGTGAGAGTGAATGGTCGTCTGTCTCTCTGTGTTGGTCCTGCAATGGACTGGTGATCTGTCCAGTGTGGACCCTCCTTCTCGCTCAAAGAAGCTGCAATAGCCCCACCACACCCCAAAAAGGTATCAAGTGCTTAAGAAAATGAATGAATATTTGCTTTGTGCCTCTTTCTAATTAGCCCTTTTTCTTTTTGGACCAACTTACTCCTTTCAGTTATTCTTTATCTTGGACTTATTGATATTATGATTACTCTTGTTTATTTCATTTTATTGTTGAAAGTATCAACCCAATATCACTAAAAACATACCAAATGAACGCTTTCCACCCCCTCCAAAAATGTGCATTTGTACGTAAAACAAACAAAAACATGTACCTGGATAGTATTACAAACGGAATACATATGGAGCAACACCTTCACTCGCTGCACATGAGCAAAACTACCTGTTTTAGCCGGGCTTGCAACATGGTTGGTGGACGGGGGTGGAAGGGGATACTTACTTATGGTTTTAACCAACAAGTTGTGAGTTCATGTCCCAGATGAAAAGAAAATTAGAAATGAAATCTCAGAAGTGTTTCATTTACTTCTCTTAGACAGACACTGAGGTTTTTCAAGATAAAATTAATCATTGCTGTCATATTTTCATGTCTGTGTGTAAGACATGTAATTTAAAAGAAGAGGATTTGTTGTTCATACAGCCAAAAACTGAACAGGTATAATCTGCCATCTTTTCAACTAGAAACACACACACACACACACACACACACACACACACACACACACACACACACACACACACACACGAAAAAGCTATCAATAATAATAATAATAAGATACATTATTTGTTAATAAAAAGATAATCATAAACACACACACACACATTTAAACTCAAACAATTTAAAATGTAATAGTATAATATAAAATAGGTTTAAAATAAGGAATTAAGAAAATTAACATAGGAAACTAATCAAAAGCTAAGTTAAAATAGTAGGTCTTGAGCCTGTTTTTAAAAACATGAACACTCTCAGCAGCTCTGACATTCTCCGGCAGGCTGTTCCACAGATGTGGGCCATAGTAACTAAAAGCAGCCTCACCGTGGGTGCGTGTTCTGACAGTAATGATAATTAAAAGACCAGTGCCAGAGGACCTCAGGGGCCATAGGAGTTCATATGTTAAAAGTAGTTCTGATAAATAAGAAGGCCCAAGACTGTGTAGACATTTATAAACCAGTAAAAGAACCTTAAAAACAACCCTGAAGGACACGGGGAGCCAATGCAGTGACCTTGACCCTGACTTTTACTGATTGAAGACAAAGAATTTTTTCCCCAAACATACATGATTCCCTATTGGGAATAAAGTGCAAACCTAGCTTTTACCATACTAACCCCTTTCATAATAAAGATGTGGTTTGGTAAGTGCCAACTTTTATAAAATTATCTTTTAAGGGCTAGTAGGAGGATAGAGCTGCAGGCTACCAATGTACTCTTGTGAATGAGAAAATTAATTTTTATGATATTTATTTTTTAACATTGTTCAAACCAAATAATTCAAATTTGATTTACAAATTGATTTATTGCCCAGCCCTAGTTTGAAGAAAGCATTTCACTGCTTTTACTTATTTAGTCGATGTACTATTTAGCTGCTGGGTTATTTTCCAAGTGAAAGCACCACAATGAGACCTCACAACAGCTGACACTTACAGTTCACATCTGAAAGTTTTGTTAAAGCAGCATAGCAGCTTGAACTGTCTTCCAGGAGTACCTCACAGACTCATATTGGGCTTTCAACAATCCCCACACCAAAATGTAGCTGACCATTTCTGATTCCTGCTAAAATCATCTGAATCACATCTTCCAAAAAAGCATACTGGGCTAAGAAAATGAAGTCGTTAAATCCTTCTGTTTCACAAGTCTTGTGGTCTATAAACTCTGAAAAAAATGTATGAATGATCTACAAGAAGTCCTCATCCTTTTATTATACACATAATCGAAGTTATCCAGTCTGTTGGGGTCTTTGTGTTGTGGCTGCATCTCCATGCATACACAACACAGCCTTTCTGCAGATATCTAAGCCCTGAAACCACATCATCATCCCCATCAATGATTGTCATGATTTGTGCAGAGCATCAGCCAAGAGAAATCAGCAGGAACATAAAAAGCAATGGCAGCAGGAGAAAACCCTTTCAGTCAGCCCGTAATCAGCGCAGATCTGGAGCAGAAATGACCGCATGTTGATGTTGGATTTTGTGGTATAAAACCTGTGGATGTTGTTGAAAGGAAGGTGCGGACTGACAGACTGGAGCTGACAGAATTCACTGATTGGATAAAACAAAGAGCAAGGCAATGAATAAAATGTCATGAATCTGCCCTTTAAAGGGCTGAGGAAGGACACCAAGTGCACACTGTGGTTTGGCACATTTATTCACAGAACGGGTAAACCAAAAATACACACAGAACACAATCAACATAAAACATAAAAGCACTGGGTGAGAGCAGGGCTCAACGTCACAGGGGAAGAAAAGCCTGGGAACGCTGGGCCTAGGGGCAGAATCCAGCCGGAGCACTCCTGAAGGCAGCGTGGCTCACCGCTGGAAATAAAGGGAAAAACTAACTTGGACGGAGCGCTCCACTCTCTTCAACAGCGAAGCACAAATACACTCAGAGCCAAGCTGTGCATCTGAAGACGGCCGTAGTGATAGACTGTGTAACCAAGAAGTAGGACACGACAATGGAAAACAGTTGTCGTGCCCTACAAATACTGTGCTAGATGTTAACCAGGTGTGGATACATGAGTGGAGAAAGTAATCAAAGCAACAAATGACAGCTGTGCAACCCCTGAGGAAAAGTTTGACAGGGGGAAGCTGCACAACACTGTCAAAATAAAAGTAAAGACCGGAACACAGAATAAAACAAGAATAAGATACAAAATGACACAATAAAAAAGCAGGACAATAAGGATGCGACTAAAAATATAAACCCCTATAACCAAACAGCAACCAAATACAACAGATAACAATAAAGAAATAAATAAACAAACAGGAACAGACTGAGTTCTAACAGGGGACTGGGCGCAGCTCCACCCATGCCCAGGATCATGGCAGGGCCCCCCTCAAGAGGTGAATCCAAACTACCCCAGGGAAACATTGAAAGAAAAAGACCCCCCCCACACACACACACAAAGAAGATGCCCCCCCATCCCCGGGAAGGGGGGTGAGAACTCAGTCATGGAGGGACCGAGACAAAACAAACAAACAAAAAAAACTAAAAAAACACTCATGGCCCACACACTGACACAGATATGGTGGTTAGCTACGGCAGCTCAGGAGGTCTCCCAGCACCCCTAAACTGCCGAAGCTTGAGGTGCAGTAAGTCGGGTGGCCTCCCCACACTCCACAGCTACCACAGCGGGAAGAGTAAATGGTAAAATGGTAAATGGCATTCACTTAAATAGCGCTTTTATTGTCATCTCTAGATGACCAAAGCGCTTTACATATCCTGCTATCCACCCATTCACACACATATTCACACACTGATGGTGGCGTAGCTGCCATACACCGGCACTGGCCTGACCCACCAGGAGCAACTGGGGGTTGCTCCCTCGGGTGGTCTCCCAGCGTCCCAAAACCACCGACACTTGAGGTGGAGTAAATCAGGTGGCCTCCCCACATTCCACAGCCACCACAGCAGGAAGAGTAGTCCCTCGGTTGGTCTCCAAGCATCCCTGAGCCAACGAGCCACGGCACATGACATGCCTCAGCCCTGGGGGTGGCAGCTGGACCCAACGCCTTCCGACAGACTCAGACGGAAGCGAGGAACTCATGGCGAGCTCAGGTGTGGGCGGAGGTGGAGGAACCCCAACAGCCTCGGGCTGAGGCACGGCACCCTTGGAAGCCTTGGGCTGGGGCACGGCACCTTCAGAGACCTCGGCCTCGGCCAGAGGGGGTGCAGCACCCATGGAGGCCCCAGACTGGAGTGCAGCACCATGGAGGCACTGGATGGAAGGGGAGCAGCACCCACGGCGACCCCCGACTGGAGCATGGCACCATGGAGAACAGGCTGACCCACAAGAGAACCAGGCCAAGGAGGCGATTGACCACCGAGGCTCCGGACTGAGGCGTCGCACCCACAGAAGTCTCAGATGGAGGCATTGCACCCGCAGAGGCTCTGGACTGGTGCACAGCACCCACAGAGGCCCTGGGCTGGGGTGCAGCACCCACAGAGGCCCTGGACTGGTGCGTAGCACCCACAGAGGCCTCGGACGGTGGTGTTGCACCCACAGTGGCCTCAAACTGAGGGGCAGCCACCGCAGCGGCCCTGGACTGGGGTGTAGCAACCACAAAGACCTCTGGTGGAGGCGAAGCACCCACAGAGACCCTTGACTGGAGCGCAGCACCCACGGAACCCTCGGACAGAGGGGGAGCAGCACCCTCGGAGCCCTCAGATGGAGGGGCCACAGCACCCACAGAGGCCCCAGATGGAGGGGGCACAGCACCCAAGGTGACTGACGGTGCTGACTCCCTTCCCACTGGATCCAGGGGACATTCATCTGTCGGCTCAGGATCCGGGGTACAGGTGGCGGTCTCCTCCCATCCAGGGTATGACTGCAGGGCTGGAGCTGGAATCATCAGGGCTACAGGCTCCTCTGTCATCCGGCAACTACCATCCCGGACCGGCGGATACTCTGGAACAAAAGGAGAGACGGGAGCAAGAGAAGAACTCAGTGCAGGAGCAGCAGAGGGGGAGAGGTCAGTCAAACTATGGGGCTGCAGTTTAGCCCCCCCAACGGGAATCAGGCAAAGTAATTCATCATTAGGTGATAAAGAATGAGAAGTTACTTGCCTTAATTCCCGGGTAGAGATGGTTGCTGCCGCTGGTGTCCCAGATGTTTTCTTCTTGACCGGCGCAGGGGGCGGGGGCACCAATGCCACGGCAAGTAGAGCCAGCCCTGCAGACCTGGCAACGACGGCCAAATTCTCAGCTGCGGAGGAGGAGTCCTTCTGGCTCACAGCAGCTGGACGGCCACGCGAGGCAGGCATGTCTGCTCCTAGGGACATTCTTCCATTGTCTCTAGAACAGACAGTGGATGACAAGGAGGTGAAATGGGCTCCCGGCGAGGCCAGTGAGACTCTAGGGTCTGGGGACGTCTCCTTGACTGCTTCGCCCTGTGTGCCCCTGACGGCAGGTCTCCCACCAGGCTGCAGGGGTCCATTTGGAGAGCTGAGATGGAAAATAGTAACCCCGCATACCTGGGGTAGCTCCCTATCCCAGGGTGCACCTCCACGATGGCAGGTGCCACCTCCATGTTCCGGTGAACCTCCTCCAGCGAGCGGGAGGTGAATTCTGCATCCATGTACTCCTGGGCAAACTCCGCCGCGTATAGTTCATCTACAGTGGGGCCACTTGCTCCGGATCTTCGTTGGTTAGCGGGGCCCCGGCGTGCTGGTGGCATAACGAAAGCACACATATGTAGGAAAAATTCAATTTTGGACAACCTCTAGAAAACCCCAGAAAACATTTTTGATAAGATGCTGATGGCTAATATAAACATTTCTAATAAATGTATCTAAAAGACTGTAATTTAAATGTTGATGGTAAAGATGAACATTTATAGGAAATGTAACTAAAGGACTGTAATTTGAACTGTTTTAATTTAAACTGTTTGTCAGTAGAAGCAGTAGCGCTTTTGCGCCACAGGTGTCGCTCGGTAGTGATGAGACGCTGTTAAGTGTTAGACCACGAGAGAAGAAGAGTTGAGAATGTTCGAGAGTGTGAAGGAAAAATGGTGAAGAGTGATGTGGCCGTTATCGGGTGATGTCCCGTGTCAGAGTGCCGTGCCTGGTGTTTGTGAAAGAAAGTCAATAAACCGCTGAAAAGTCCACCACTTGGCCTCTTCTTCGCCCTCCGGGTGTAACAAAATCTGGTAGCAGAGGATGGTTCAGTCGTGCCTAAGATGGTGAGTGAGCAAATAAAAAAAAAAGAGCAGACACGATGGAATTGGAGCAGCTACAAGATAAGCTAAGCGAGGCCTTGGTGCCATTACAGACCGAACAGCTAAACGAGGTCTGTTTGTTTGCAAAGATAAACCCAGCCAAGCCGTTTAAAAAGTACACGCTGGTACGACTGTTAAATGAGGAGGTGGAAAAGACCATTGAAAGCGAAGAGGAGGATGTAGCCCGCATGTTTCTGCTAAAGCTAATTGCATGTGCTACTGAAGCTAAGCAAGGCGAACCGTTGACGCAGGCGGCGGCAGCGGCTGGCACGAGCCGGGGGGCAGAGGCACTCGCAAGTTTACAAAGCCAATATGCCGCTCTGCATGAAAGTTTCCTTGATTCAACTAAAAGGGTTGAAGAGGAAATAGCGAGGCTGACCGATAACGCGGCCACTCAGCCACAGAGTCGCCATTTTCTGACACAGCCCGCGGTCCCCGCAGTGCCCCTACTACCAGAAGTGACCATTAAATGAGAGTTTAGGATAAATGGTCAGAAAGGAGAGAGGGGCCAAAGAGACAAGTTGTCTTATTCCAACCTCATTCACCAGATTGAGATGGGCCTAAAGAAAAATCACAATGAGGCTGAGATAATCGAGGCTGTTGTCAGAGCAGTGAGTCCCGGATTGAGTTTGCGCGATATGCTGGAGATCAAGTCAGATCTCACTCTGCCACAGCTGCGCATCATCCTGCGAGGACATTATAAAGAGGATAGTTCGACTGACTTGTACCATCGCCTGATAAACCTCACACAAGACAGTAACGAGTCACCTCAGAACTTCCTGTTTCGCGCCATAGAGCTAAAGGAAAGACTTTTGGCAGCATCCAGAGAGCCTGGCACGGAAGAGCGGTATACTTCTGATCTTATTCAGAGGAAGTTTCTGAGGGCGGTGGAAACGGGACTGATTAGTGCTGACGTGAAGTACCAACTGAAGCGCTATCTGGAGGATCCTGCCATCACCGACGAGCTTCTGATTTCTAAGACGAATGCAGCAGCCAGTCTTGAATGGGAACGACACCAAAAATTCCCAAAGTTTAAGAATGCCGAGTGGAAAACCTAACGGGTCAGTATGCAATCGTGGAAGGAGTGGATGGCCAAGAGCGCCCTCCACCATCGCCAAAAGGTAAAATCCTTAAATCCCAAAGCACAGTGACCCGCACGGAATCTGAGCTCGTGGACATAGTCACGCAGCTGAAGAGTGACATGTAGGAGATCAAGAAGGCCATACGTGAGTCTCCCAGAGCACCTCATGCTCAAAGAGCCAGGAGGACATGTGGCTGCAAGAGCTGTCAGTCCACCAGCAATGGCAATCAGTGCGACCATTGCGTCAGATGTGGAACAAACCCCAGGGAGTGATAAATGCAGTAAGGGAGCTGAACAAGAAGTCTATCCCTGACAGACACCCAATTCCCCACATCCAAGATATGCTAAACAGTCTAAATGGGAGTGTGTGGTTTTCAGTCCTCGACCAAGGGAAGGCGGGAAACCAGGGTTTCCTGGAAGAGTTGAGTAGGCCCCTCACTGCATTTATCACTCCCTGGGGTTTGTTCGAGTGGGTAAGAATTCCATTTGGTTTGTCCTCAGCACCAGCAGCATTCCAAAGATCTATGGAGGAGTGTTTGTGGGGGTTGAGGGATGATATTTGTCTGCCTTACCTCAATGATAACCTTGTCCATTCACAGACTTTTGAAGACCACTTGCGAGACCTGAGAAGCGTCCTGCACTGCTATCAAAGCCATGGGGTGAAGATGACTCACCGGAAATGTGAGTTATTCAAGCAGCAGGTACGTTTCCTTGGTAAAATGGTAACAAAACAGGGCTACACTATGGACCCTGCGGACATTGCCCCGGTGCAGACCCTCAAACAGCAGCAACCTTCCACTGTTGGAGAACTAAGGAAATTGCTAGGCTTTATTTCATATTACCGCAGCTATATTCCAAACTTCTCCCGTATAGCAAAGCCTCTTTACAACCTTCTTGCTAACGACCACACAGATAAAGCAAAGAAAAACTCGAAAAAACATGTCAAAAAGAAAGATAGTGGCCAGTTGCCCTCATCCCATGCAATCAGGTGGCGCCCTGAGCATCATGCAGTACTCTGTCAGCTTGTTGACTTTCTCTCCCAGCCCCCAGTGTTAGGTTACCCGAACTTTGAGGAACCCTTCATTTTGCACTGTGGCGCTTCACAGGAGGGGCTTGGGGTGGTGTTATATCAGCGACAACAAGGCAAACTGGTGGTGATAGCGTATGGCTCCAGGACACTGTCAAAGCCAGAGAAGAACTACCACCTTCATTCAGGGAAGCTGGAGTTTCTTGCCATGAAGTGGGCCATCTGTGAGAGGTTTCGGGATTACCTGTACTATTCCCCACCATTCACTGTCTATACGGACAATAATCCCCTAACATATGTGCTCACCACCGCAAAGTTAAATGCAACTACACAGAGGTGGGTAGCAGAACTAGCTGATTTCCAGTTTGTGATTAAGTACCGCCCTGGGAAAGCAAACAGAGATGCAGACGGCCATTCACGTATGCCCCTAGATATGGAGCAGTACATGAACAAATGCACACAAAATGTTGATCCTGATGTAATGCACTGTGTGGCGCAGGCAGTCAAGGTAAAGTCACAAGAAAATGAGCCATGGTTCTGCCCAGTCACCATTTCTACTCTCATTAGTGAAGCAGATCGAGAAGCCAGCTCTGTAGCTGAAATATCAAAGACTGCTCTAATAAGAGCTCAAGAAGAAGACTCCGTGATTGGAGAGGTGTTGCATTATGTGGTGTCAAAACAATGGTCAAGAAGTGGAAAACAGCTGAACAGTAAGATTGCAGCTTTAGTCAGGCAAAAACACAAGCTGTACCTGGAAGATGATGGACTGCTGTACAGGAAAATGGCATCACATGACCAGCTACTTCTACCCCAAAAGTTTCACAAGCTCGTGTTTAAGAGCTCCACGAAAACATGGGCCATTTAGGGGTAGAGAGAGTGATGAACTTGATAAGGGAGTGCTTTTATTGGGCTCATATGCAAAGGGATGTTGAGCACTACATCACTAAAGTTTGCAGTTGTTTGAAGAATAAACGTCCCAACAAGATAACACGGGCACCACTGACTAACATTGTCACCACGTATCCATTCGAACTGGTGTCCGTTGATTTCCTGCACTTGGAGAGGTGCAAAGGAGGATATGAGTATATCCTGGTTCTAATGGACCACTTCACTCGCTTTGCCCAGGCTTATCCTTGTCGCAACAAAACTGCCCACACCGCTGCTGAGAAGATATTTGGGGATTTCGCCCTCAAATTTGGCTTCCCCACACGTCTCCATCATGATCAGGGTAGAGAGTTCCAAAATAAACTCTTTACAAAACTCCAGGAGTACAGTGGTGTGCAGGGGTCCCGAACAACGCCCTACCATCCCCAAGGGAATGGGCAGGTGGAACGATTCAATCGCATCCTTTTGGCAATGCTCAGAAACTTGCCCAAAGCAGCCAAGGCAGATTGGAAGTCCTCTCTGGCAAAAGTGGTTCATGCCTATAATTGCACGCTCAGTGAGGCTACGGGGTACGCGCCATATTTTCTGCTATTTGGCCGTAGTCCAAAGTTGCCTATCGATCTAATGTTTTGCCTCACAACAGGAGAGCAGAGTGTTTCTCAGCAGGACTATGCTGAAAAGTGGAGAGCTACACTGGCTGAAGCTTACAAACTTGCCTCTAAAACAACGAACAAAGAAGGGATGAGAAGTAAAGCCCTTTATGATAAAAAGGTTCACGGTGCTGAGTTGCCCCCTGGATCCAGAGTACTGGTCCGAAACTTGACCGAAAAAGGTGGGCCAGGAAAATTAAGATCATTCTGGGAAAACAAGGTGTATGTAGTGACCCAAAAGAAATACCCAGACAGTCCAGTGTATGAGATCAGACCTGAAAATGGCAAGGGGCGCACTCGGGTCATGCACAGAAACCTTTTGCTACCCTGTGACTTTCTTTCCGTGGAAACAGTGGAGCCTGCCTCTAATAAAACAAGAGAAAGAGAGTCTAAAAGGCAAAGGAATGTGGACAGACAAAACAGCACAGACGATGAAGATGAAGGGGGCTGGAGTGCCATAATCGGATTACGAGCTGGAAAGGATCAAAATCACCGTCCACTGAGAGCCGATGCACCAGAGTTCTACCCGCACAGTGACACTACTCCGGAGGATGAGGACCAGGACACAGATGATGTCACACAGGTACAGCTGGCACCAGAGGTCAACAATCCGGTGGTCCCAGATCCAGCTGAGGCAGACCAGGACCAGGGTGATGTGTTGTCGGAGTCCAGTTCCAGTGACCAGGAGGGACCTGTCGAGATCCCTGCTAAAACTTATCCTTCAAGAATGAGAAAACAGACGTTGATATTTACTTATGATAAGTTAGGCCAACCTTGCACTTCATCTGTTTAAAACAAATATAAAGTGTGTAGAAGCTAGAGATAACCATTGTTCAGACATGAATGTTTTGGAAAGTAAATGAGTAGTGACTAGACTCATCACCAAGTTACTTTTATGGTTGATTTAAAAAAAAAAAGGATTTTCAGTGTGTTACTAAGATACAGGCATCACATAAAGGTTTATTTGGTAGGCTATGACTAGATTGAGTACCCTTACTCTCAGGAAAGATGCAGATACCAACCATGATGGAAGGAGCGGTTGATGGTCATCGTGCACAAAGACCTCTTCTGCGAATGTATTGCATGGAACAGGAGATACATGCTGTACTATGGACTATTACCAGTTTGCATCTTTATGGACTTTAATGAGCTCTGACTCCTGTTTAGTATTATCCTACTTACATGAGATTCATGGTTACTAAATGTGAACTGTGAAAGAGAAAAAAAAAAGAGTTTGGGGAAAGTTGTTTGTAATGTCGGGTCGACATTAAATTTTCGAGGTTTGAGTGTAGGAAAAATTCAATTTTGGACAACCTCTAGAAAACCCCAGAAACATTTTTGATAAGATGCTGATGGCTAATAAGAACATTTCTAATAAACGTATCTAAAAGACTGTAATTTAAATGTTGATGGTAAAGATGAGCATTTATAGGAAATATAACTAAAGGACTGTAAGTTGAACTGTTTTAATTTAAACTGTTTGTCAGTAGAAGCAGTAGCGCTTTTGCGCCACAGGTGGCGCTCGGTAGTGATGAGACGCTGTTAAGTGTTAGAGCGCGAGAGAAGAAGAGTTGAGAATGTTCGAGAGTGTGAAGGAAAAATGGTGAAGAGTGATGTGGCCGTTATCGGGTGATGTCTCGTGTCAGAGTGCCGTGCCTGGTGTTTGTGAAAGAAAGTCAATAAACCGCTGAAAAGTCCACCACTTGGCCTCTTCTTCACCCTCCGGGTGTAACACATACACCCAACAATGGGAAACGGTTGTCGTGCCCTATAAATACTGTGCTAGATGTTAACCAGGTACATGAGTGGAGAAAGTAATCAAAGTAACAAGTGACAGCTGTGCAACCCCTGAGGCAAAGTTTGACAGGCGGAAGCTGCACAGCACTGTCAAAATAAAAGTACAGACCGGAACACAAAATAAAACAAGAATAAGATACAAAATGACACAATAAACAAACAGGACAATAAGGATGCGACTAAGAATATAAACCCCTATAGCCAAACAGCGACCAAATACAACAGATAACAGTAAACAAGGAAATGAACAAACAGGAACAGACTGAGCTCTAACAGGGGACTGGGCACAGCCCCACCATGCCCAGGATCAAGACATAAAAGGTGTACGCATAACAAAAATACTGAAGATGCTAGGGAGAGAAATAAGATTAACATCTGAGAATCCTTTTTCTTTAAATACATTGAACATTTGACAGTTGTCACAGTCAAAATGCTGCAGTCTGTATTGGTTTGGTATGCAGCTGTTTGGTTTCAAATTAGCACTAAGTGCGAGACAGTCACCAGTTTGTCTGCTGGTCAAGTACAACGTGAAATGCAAACAACATGGATTCCATGCCCTTATGTCCCACATATTTGGAACACAGATGGGCACTCAAGAGAGTTCAGAACTCTTCTGAGGATTGATGATGATGACTTCAGGATTTTCATGTTGTTATGGACTTCAATAGCACTCCCCCAATTATTACTATTGCTGTGTTTCAACATGTCATTCTGAGTACAAGTGTGTTCTAACTAAAGGTACCTAAGGGTCCCTTTACACAGCACGGAGATTGTTGGGTAACCATTGAGAGATCAGAAATTGGCCTGATCACTCAACGATCTCCTAAAGCTTCAAAAAAGCAGTTTCCATGTAAATGTTTAGGAAATCATGCGATCAAAAATTCAATTTTCAGCAACATTCATGGCGCTCACTAAGAGACCAGGAAAGATTGCTGAGAGACCAGGGGAAATCACTGAGGGATCACTGAGAGTTTCTTGGGTGACCAAGGAGGTTACTGGGCATTTGAGAGGTTTCTAGTGCTCTTCTACCCCCTTTACACAGGGGTGGAGATCATCAAGAAATCACTGAGTGATGAAAAAATAGCCAGATGTCCGCACAATTTTTCAATGATCTCTCAGCGATCACCAAGGTCTCTTGATCTTCCAGTGATCTCCACAGCCTCCACGGTCTCCTCAACGTTGTACCTCAGTCCAAAACAGTCTCTCAATGATCACCACAGGGAAGCAATCGCTACAAAAACTCTCAAGGAGCATTCAACGATCTCAGCAATCTTTCAATGATTTCTCAGCAATCTTTCAAGGCACACAACATTTTTCCACCCCAAAGGCAGAGATGACTAGGGCTCCTTTAAGATGGATTCACACTACAACATTTGGACCAACTTTTAGTGATGTTTTGGCAAACATCTGGCTCTGCTGGCAAAAGTTAATGATCGTTGGTGTTGGCAAAAAAAGTTGAGCTCAGTTTGTAAAAGTTCTTGAGCGCTGGGCTAAGTTATGCAGTTTATCCAAGTCAGCCTAAGTAACGTTTGGACCGACTTTTACGGATGTTTTGGCAAATGTCTGGCTCTGCTGGCAAAAGTTAATGATTGCTGGTGTTTGTTGGCAAACGCTGGCGAAAGTTGTGTTCTTTGAAAGTTTTCAGCCTGCTGAAAATTTACTGACGTTTGGAAATACACGTTGCTGAATGTTGTGCTGATTTTGTAAAAGTTCCTTAGTGCTGAGCTAAGTTATGCACAGTTTACTTAAGACAGCCTAAGTTATAGCTGAGTTCACTCTATAGCATTACGATACTCGGTATAGTGCACTATACTCAGTGCAGTTCAGCTGGCATCAGCGTCAGGTGATGCTCATATAAAGATCAGTGTTTGAGGCTTCCTGCTGTTCTGGACCTGCTTCTGGCTGTGTCATCCTAGGTGCACAACGGAGAGGTTCCGCAGGTCCTTCCTACCTGCAGCTGTCAGACTTTATAATCTAACCAGGGCTGCTCATAGAGGTCATATTGAATGTACAAAATGTAACAACCTTGCACAATAAATCGTCCCCTCCATTATACAACTAGGACAATATCAATCATTGCTGAGAGTGACAACATCACTGTTGATTCAAATATGAAATATACTGTCTGGGTACATATTCATATTCTGCAGGGTAATTTAACAAACTGTAATGCTGTTTATACCATCTAGCTGCATTGCTCCTGTACTGTGTATATGTATATTTATTTACTGCATGTAGCTAACCAGTTCTTATTATCTTATTATCTTATTAACTATTGCTCTGAGTGCTGCTATCCCTGTGCTGTTGTAATCTTGGAATTTCCCCATTGTGGGACTAATAAATACTGTACATTGTCCTCTTACATATATATTTTCTTTTTTTTAATTCCTTCTCTCTATTTCTCTTTCATCCGTGCATGTCTGAAGTGAGTTTCGATCTAAAAACATCTGTTTTTACCAGCATTTCGGTCAACCTTTGCCAAAGGAGCTTAACTTAGGCTGACTTAGGCAAACTCTGCATAACTTTGCCCATTGCTCAGGAACTTTTACAAACTGAGCACAACTTTCACCAGCATTTATTTCCAAATGTCAGCAAATTTTCAGCATGCTGAAAATTCTCAACAGATACAACTTTTGCCAGCGTTTGCCAACAAACACCAACTATCATTTACTTTTATCAACTTTTGCCAGCAGAGCCAGACGTTTGCCAAAACGTCAGTAAAAATTGGTCCAAACATTGTAGTGTGAATCCACCCAGTATTCTTAGCTTAAGTTAACCTAAATTGGCAACTGCTACACATACGCTAACCTAAGTTGGCAAAAGTTTGAAAACACTGAAAGCAACACTGGGAAATGCTAGTAAAAGTTCATAAAAGTTTGTAAAAGTAATTTCACCAACGTTTGGACTGATTTCTCTGATTTTTCAAAACGTCAATAAAAGTCGGTCCTGTGGTGACCCACCACAATCTACATGGACATTCAATCCTCACACTCAGCTAGCCTGCAGGAGGCAGAGGACAATTTGCATACGGACAGAGAGCCCCTGGGAGACAATCAGAACAATGGACTATTGTTATACATCCCCGGATTAAGGAGAGGAGGTCCGGGCACCAGTTGGTCACACGAACCTGGTATCTACAACATGGATTTCCTCTCCTTTCTCGCACTGCTGCTTTCTGTGCTGTGGCTCTTTGTCTCTGAAGTAAACGCGTTCGGCTCCATGGCTGGCAGAATACAATATTCCAGGGACATGTTGCTGCATTTAAGCACGGCTGATTCAGCGGCTGTGATTGAGCCTAAGCTGCAACTGCCGGACTTTATTTTGAGAGACAGACACAGCGGTGAAAAGAGAGGCGGCAGAAGGAAGCGTGGAAGGCGTGGAGGTATGAAATTGCGCCTTAGGAGACGGCAGTTTGGTAACATTCCTCTTCCTTCAATAATTTTTGGGAATGCACAGTCTGTGAGAAACAAGGTGGATGAAATTCAAGGAAATGTACGCTACCAGAAGGACTTCAAGAACTGCTGCGTCATGGCTTTCACTGAATCTTGGCTTACTGCGCATGACCGAGATGCAGACCTGTGGATTGACGGCTTTGGAGCCCCGCTGCGCTCGGATCGGCAGTAAGAGGTAACGGGGAAACGTCAGGGGGGCGGAGTATGTTTATACATTAATAAGCAGTACTGCACATCTGTCACGGTCAGAGAGCGCATCTGTACACCCGATGTGGAGCTGCTGTCTGTGTCACTACGCCCCTTTTATTTGCCTCACGAGTTCCCCCAACTTTTCATCACAACTGTGTACATTCATCCGAGGGCAGACGTTGACTCCACCTCCAGAACCATCTTTGATGTGATCCAGGAGCTGCAATCAATTTCTCCAGAGGCGCCAAACTTCATTCTTGGGGATTTTAACCATGTTTCTTTAAAGAAGACACTTAAAAACTTTTATCAGTATGTCTCCTGCCCAACCAGGTGAAAAAAGACATTGGACCTGTGCTATGGATCCATAGAGAGGGCCTATAAATCACTCCCCCTTCCTCCTTTAGGATCCTCAGATCACAACTGTGTACATTTGCTGCCCACATATAAAACTGCTCTCAGAAGAGGCAAGGTGGAGATGAGAGACATTGATGTGTGGACAGAAGATTCAGAGCACAGCCTCCAGGAATGCTTTGACTGTACAGACTGGGAGATGTTCATAATGGCCTGCGGGGATGATTTGGACTCTCTGGCTGAGCTCACATGCTCATACATGGCTTACTGTCAAAATAAGATTGTTCCACGTAAACGTGTCAAAATATATCCCAACAACAAACCATGGGTTACTAAATCAGTTAAATCCTGCTTAAAGAGGAAAGCACTTGCCTTTAAACGGGGGTCTGTTTCTGAGCTACAGGTTGCCACAAAGGAGCTGAAGTCCAAAATTTTAAGAGCAAAACAGAATTATAAATCAGAGTTGGAAAGCAAGATGGCAGCAAAGAAACATGGTTCAGCCTAGGCCAGTATGAAAACTATTGCAGGCCTTCAGAGCACAGAGCGCAGCAATCGTGCGTTTTTAGATGGTTTTAATTCAGACACAGAGCTGGCTAATGCTCTTAATTGTTTTTATGGTCGTTTTGACTCCTTTGATTTCAGCACAGAAATCCAAGACTTGAAACAGAAACTCAAAGACAATCAGCACTTTAATATTGAGGTGCAGGATGTTAAAAGGGAGTTCTGCGCTGTAAAAGTGAACAAAAGTCAGGGCCCTGATAATATATTTGGGCCCTTGGTAAAGTCCTGTGCACATGAACTGAGTCCTATATTTCATTACATTTTCAATAAGTCCTTACAGACACAACATGTGCCTAAGATCTGGAAAGATACCGTAGTTGTTCCCGTTCCAAAATCCAGCTGTCCTAAAACGGTAAACGACTTTAGACCAGTTGCTTTGACTTCAATTTTAATGAAAATTTTTGAAAAACTGGTCAGATGTGAGGTCCTAAGGCAGACTGAACATGCATTGGATCCTCTGCAGTTTGCCTATAGGCCTCACAGAGGAGTGGAGGATGCCACTGTCACTCTGTTTAACATGCTTTTTAAACATCTGGATTTTAATGGGACACACGCCAGGCTTTTATTTGTGGACTTTTCTTCCGCCTTTAATACAATCCAACCTCATATTTTAGTTGAAAGGCTCCTGCAACAATTTGATTTGAGCAATAATCTGGTGGGTTGGATTCTGGATTTCTTAACCAACAGGACGCAGAGAGAAAGGGTCAATGGTACATTGTCTGACCTAAAGTGCTCCTCTACTGGCTCTCCTCAGGGGTGTGTGTTGTCACCACTACTCTTCATCCTGTACACAAACATGTGTCAGAGCAGACATGACAACAGACACATTATAAAGTATGCTGATGACTCAGTCATTGTCAGTCTCCTCCAGGATGGTGAGAGTGGCCACGGCCCAGTAGTTGATGATTTTGTTCACTGGTGTGAGGATTCCTACCTGTGGCTGAATACAACAAAAACGAAAGATATGATTATTGACTTTAGGAGGAAAACTCCCAGGCACAAAGTCACCATACTAAAAGGCCAGACTACCGAATGTGTACAATCGTACAAATATCTTGGGATGATTATTGATAGTAATTTAAACTTTGAAGTGAACTGTGAAAAGGTGTGCAAAAAGGGTCAGCAAAATTTGCATTGTTTGAGGAAACTTGCACGCTTCCAAATTGACCGAACCATAATGACAATGTTTTATCGGGCTTTTATTGAATCTGTTTTATCCTTTCCTTTAGTGTCATGGTTTGGTCAGATAAAACTGAAACAGAGGAAATCCTTGGATCAGGTAGTTAGATGGTCCAGTCGTTTGCTTGGTGAGTCACAGCTGAGCCTGACATCCCTGTACACCAGACAAGTACAGAGGATGGCTGCCTCCATTTTTAAATGATGACTCCCACCCTTTGCACTGCAACTTTCAGCTTCTTCCCTCCAGACGGAGGTTTGCTGTCCCAAAAAGTAAAACCCAGCGCTACAAAAACAGCTTTGTCTCTGCTGCTGTCAAAGAGTTGAACAAGCTATAAAAATATATTGTACATATTTTATATTTACTTATTTTGTATGATGTCACTTGGGTTCTAAATATTTTATTGGGTTTTAGACCTTTGAGTTTTTTAACCTCTGACTAGTTTTTAACTTTTAACTTTAATATGACCCCTCTCTCTTACCTCTGGTTTCTCCCTCATCTCTTTGTCTTTTTATACCCTGTTTGATGGAGCCTTGAGTATTTTTATCATGTTTATAGTCAGCTTCATGTGTGCCTGTGTTTGTGTCTATGTTGAATGTAAGTAGTGGCTTGTAAATATGGTTGTCACCAGACTGCAAAACAAATCTACCTACGGGTACAAATAAAGTAACCTGAACCTGAACCTGAACCTGAATGATATGTATTGACTGATATGTATATCAATATGCAAATGTGCCATGCATTCTCTCTGTTGGTATAACATATAAAACAACAGCACACAGCACACACAGGGTAACATGACACAGCACAGCACTGTAGCGCACAGTGCTACAAGTGCGTCTCATTATGATGGAAGAAAATAAAATTCTGCAACCTTCCAGCTCACCGCATCTCGCCTGAACTTATTTTTCCTCCACACTGGTGACACTTGACGAAGAATGGAACACGAGGCGAACACCCCGGAGATGACCCAGACGGGAAGCCCCAGCACTCGTCATGGTGCGCCCCTCGCCTGATCTTATCCCTCCACACTGGTGACCTGACGAGAGAGAATGACCATCTGCTCCCTCTCACCGCGCTGTGGACAGCAGAGGACCAGAGAATGCCTGCAACCTCTTCATCCTCACCGGAGTGCACGCCCTGTAGCAGGCAGCGCTTGGACCAACACGCACCATGAGCGGCAACACGAGCGAGCCAAAGGAAGCAGCCTGAACGGGGAAGGACATTGGCGCCGACAGTTGATTTCCGCCAAGCTCCCCGAACCTGACTAACCTCATGACAGCGGACCTCCCGGGCACAGAAGCCCCGCACGCACTCCACAGGATTACGAGGACAATGCAATTGCCTGTTATGTGGTCACTGCGCCAAGCACGCGCCACGCACGGAACAAAACCGGCTCCACAGACTGATACATCGTCCTCCGCCGCTGCACATGCCCAAGAAAAACGGCCGATCGCCACCCTCGGAACCTTCAGGGCTGCTCACGCACCTGAAGCAGATGTGCAGCCCACACACAGGACTTTGTATGGGTTTCTCAGCCACGGCGCACAAGGGGAATTTAGCCGATTGCTTTCCCCGATGACTTTAAGGCTGCTTCCGCACCTAAAAGCCAAACTGCCAGGTCCCTCACACAGCTGCAGTTGTTTCACAGCTGCTACGCATCCTCGGGGAATTTGCACATTCGCCTTCCCCATATCCTTGCTGGATCGAGCTGTGAGAGAAGTCAGAGACTTAATTTTTTTTTTTTTTCACAGCCACTGTGGATCACTGCCACGTTTAACGGGAAAGTCCTTCACCATCACGGATCCACACCCAATTTTTGTGCGGCCCAGACACCTTTGACATCCCGGGCCAGCACTCACTTACTCCCACCCCCCTCCCCCTCCTCCTGCACAGCGCTTTTTCTGCACCTCACTCCCTAAAGCCGGTCGATCGCTGTCTTGTTCCATTATGCACGAAACACACCGGACCGTGCGCCCACGATCCATGGCCATTCAACGTTCTGGAACCCGGAGCGGAGCACTCTGTTTTTTTTCACCCCTTCCCCGTCCCCCTCACGGACTGACATGCCCTCTGACAGTTCTACCGGAGCTGGAGCCAAACGACAGGGTGGAGGGGTGGGGGTCACAACCCCTGCTGAGTGTTCTGGAGGGAGCCCTGTGGTGACCCACCACAATCTACATGGACATTCAATCCTCACACTCAGCTAGCCTGCAGGAAGCAGAGGACAATTTGCATACGGACAGAGAGCCCCTGGGAGACAATCAGAACAATGGACTATTGTTATACATCCCCGGATTAAGGAGAGGACGTCTGGGCGCCAGTTGGTCACGCAAATGATATGTATTGACTGATATGTATATCAATATGCAAATGTGCCATGCATTCTCTCTGTTGGTATAACATGTATAAAAGAGCTTGCTATAGATGCCTCAGGAACACAGTGCAACACAGCACAGTGAGACGACACACACAGCGCACAGCGCTACAAATGTGTCTCATGATGTTGGAGGAAAATAAAACTCTGCAACCTTCCAGCTTGCCGCATCTCGCCTGAACTTATTTTTCCTCCACAGTTCAAATGTTATAGTGTGAATCCAGCTTTACACAGCACAAAGATAGTTGGGATCGTTTTGGAGATCCTTGTCAGTTTTAGACTGAGTCAAAACTTTGAGAAGACTGTGGCGACTGTGGAGATCAATGAGGATTGTTGATAGATCAATGATCTCCACCACTGTGTAAACAGGGTATAAGAGATCAGTGAGGGATTTTTAATTTTTTTTTTATCTATTTAGGCCCTACTAGGCCCTACTCTTTTTAGTTTATATATGCTTCCGTTAGGCAACATTATTAGAAAGCACTGTATACATTTTCATTGTTATACAGATGACACACAATTATACCTGTCAATGAAGCCAGATGATAGTAATCAATTAGCCAAGTTGGAAGCCTGTCTTAAGGAAATCAAAGCTTGGATGACTTGTAATTTCCAGCTATTAAATTCAGATAAGACTGAAGTCATTCTTGTTGGTCCAAAAAACCTTAGAAATACCTTTCCAAATCAAACTTTCAGTTTGGATGTGGTTACTCTTTCTCTTAATAGCTCTGTGAGGAACCTTGGAATTATTTTTGATCAAGATCTGTCTTTCAATTCATATATTAAATTTGTTTCTAAGACTGCCTTCTATCATTTGCGTAATATTGCCAAGATTAGGAGCATCTTGTCTCAGAGTGATGCTGAGAAACTGATCCACGCTTTTGTTAGCTCTAGATTATCCATCCATCCATCTTCTACCGCTTTTCCGGAGGTCCGGGTCGCGGAGGCAGCAGTTCAAGCAGAGAAGCCCAGACTTCCCTCTCCCCAGCCACTTGCTCCAGCTCTTCAGAGGGGATACCAAGGCGTTCCCAGACCAGTTGGGAGACATAGTCTCTCCACTGAATCCTGGGTCTGCCCCGGGGTCTCCTCCCAGTGGGACGTGCCTGAAACACCTCAAGTGGGAGGCGTCCAGGAGGCATCCTAATCAGATGCCCGTACCACCTCAACTGACTCCTTTCAATGTGGAGGAGCAGCGGTTCTACTCTGAGCCTCTCCCGGCTGACTGAGCTCCTCACCCTATCTCTGAGGGTGAGTCCAGCAATCCTACGGAGAAAGCTCATTTCAGCCGCTTGTATCCGCAATCTCGTTCTTTCGGTCATTACCCAAAGCTCGTGACCATAGGTGAGAGTGGGAACGTAGATTGACTGGTAAATCGACAGCTTTGCCTTAGAACTAAGCTCCCTCTTCACCACAACAGACCGGTACAACGTCCGCATCACTGCAGATGCTGCTCCAATCCGTCTGTCGATCTCTCGCTCCATTCTCCCCTCACTCGTGAACAAGATCCCAAGATACTTAAACTCCTCCACTTGGGGCAGGAGCCTGTCCCCAACCCGGAGAGGACAATCCACCTTTTTCCAGCTGAGGACCATGGACTCGGACTTGGAGGTGCTGATTCTCATCCCAGCCGCTTCACACTCAGCGGCAAACCGTCCCAGCAAGAGCTGTAGGTCATTGCTGGATGAAGCCAACAGGACAACATCATCTGCAAACAACAGAGATGAGATCCTGTGGTCACCAAGCATGACACCCTCCATTCCCTGGCTGCGCCTAGAAATCCTGTCCATAAAAATTATGAACAGGATCGGTGACAAAGGGCAGCCCTGGCGGAGTCCAACTCTCACTGGGAATGACTCCGACCGAGTGCTGGCAATACGAACCAAACTCTCACAACGGTCGTACAGAGACCGAATAGCTCGTAACAACAAGCCCGATACCCCATACTCTAGATTAGATTATTGTAATTCTTTATTATCAGGTTGTCCTAAAACATATTTAAAAAGTCTTCAGCTGATCCAAAATGCTGCAGCAAGAGTTTTAACAGGTACTAGAAAGAGAGATCATATCTCTCCGGCTCTGGCCTCCCTTCATTGGCTTCCCATAGAGTTTAGAATTAAGTTTAAAATCCTTCTTCTTACTTACAAAGCTCTAAACAATCAGGCTCCTTTTGATTTAAAAGATCTGATAGTACCGTATTATCCTAACAGAGCACTACACTCCCAAAATGCATGATTACTTGTAATAGCTAGATAGATAGATAGATACTTTATTTCGAACAAAAAAGTAAAACAAAACAAATGACAAATGCAATAAAGTAACAGTATACAGTCTTCGAAAGGGAGAAGGAAGGTGAACACTTATTGATTCCATCTCCTCTTTTCCATAAATACACCCATCTGAATTATATACTAATTACCACATTTAAGACCCCAAGTAAACAATTAACTGTATTTTGTACATATCCGTACATCAAAACCAGCCTCAAACAACACAGATATACACAGTACTGTCCCACCCACCATTCCATAGTGTCCCAGAGTGAGCATAGTGAATCGTACATATAAATACTACCCTTCTAACATATATCCTTTCAGCAAATAATGTTTATACCTCTTTTTGAATTGATTTCTGTTTGTACATAGTTTCAGTTCCAGCTCCAGACTGTTCCACAAATCCACCCCACAGACAGATATGCACATACTTTTCTTGGCTGTTCGTATCTTGTGTTTTGTAAAGTTTAAGTCTCCTCTCAAATTATAATCATAGTCTCTTTTTTTAAATATATTTTTGTATATTAGTTGGCAGTTATGACTTGTGCTGTCTTAAATTTAACTAAATCGATGAACTTTATGACATGTGACTTTAAAAACAACGAATTGGTATGGTCTGTATATCCTACATTATTTATTATCCTTATAGCTCTTTTTTTGTAATGTGCATATTGACTGTAGGTTGGTCTTGTAGGTGTTTCCCCAGACTTCTACACAGTAGTCAAGATAAGGTAGAAACAGTGAATTGTACAGTAAGAACAATGATTTATAGTCCAAGATGTGTCTTGTCTTCCCCAGTATGCCTATACATTTTGCCAACTTGGCCCGGATGTGACTGATGTGAGGTTTCCAGCAGATTTTATTGTCTAGCATCACCCCCAGAAACTTATTTTCTTGTACTGTTTCTATTCTGGTATCATCTATCGTTACCATTATTTCATGATTTATTTTATAATTTCCAAACAACATAATCTTTGTTTTTTTTCAGATTTAGAGATAATTTATTTTTGTTGAACCACTCTTTTCACTTTTTCATTTCAGTTGTGACCACCTCTAAAACCTGCTGCAAATTCTCACAAGTGCAAAGGATATTTGTGTCATCCGCAAACAAAATAAATTTCAGAATTTTTGATACTTGGCATATGTCATTTATATACAAAATAAAGAGTTTGGGTCCCAAAACTGACCCCTGGGGCACACCACAAGTGATGTCCATGAAGGGTGATTTGTGCTCACCAATTTGTACAAATTGTTGTCTGTTACTTAAATAACTTTCCACCCAATTCAGTCCAACCCCTCTTATCCCATCCCTTTCCAGTTTCCTTAGTAGTATTCTGTGGTCAATGGTGTCAAAAGCTTTCTTTAAATCTATAAATACTCCTACAGCAAACTTTTTTTTTATCTATACAACTAGTAATTTCTTCAATAAGTTCGATCAGTGCCAAAGATGTAGATTTATCTGCTCCAAAACCATACTGGCTGTCTGTAAGGAGGTTGTGTTTTTCAATGAAATCATCCAGTCTCTAAGTGAAGATTTTTTCAAGTATTTGGGAGAATTGTGAGAGTAAAGAGACTGGCCTGTAATTTGTGAAACAATGATTGTCTCCTGTTTTGTATAGAGGTATTACTTTTGCTATTTTAATTTTGTTTGGAAATTTACCAGTTTGAAATGACAGGTTACAGATGTGGGTGAGTGGCTTAATAATTCCTTCAATTACTTTTTTCACTATTGTCATGTCAATTTCATTCCAGTCCGTTGATTTTTTGTTCTTAAATTTACTCACAGTCTCGATAATTTCCTTTTCAGTAACTGCACCCATACTGCATAATACTTAGAATCTCCAAAAGTACAATGGGAGGCAGAGCCTTCAGTTATCAAGCTCCTCTCCTGTGGAACCAGCTGCCAATCTGGATTCGGGAGTCAGACTCGATCTCTGTTTTTAAGAATAGGGTTAAAACCTTCCTTTTTGATATAGCCTAAATTTGGGGAGGGCTCATGTGTTTCTGAACCCTCCCTTAGTTATGCTGCTAATAGGTTTGGTCAGCCGGGGGACCTCCAATAATGCACTGGGCCTCACTCCTTTCTTCACTCTCAATGAAATATTTTTTTTGCTGGTCATTAACATCTGTTTGTTCTCTCCCATAGATTGAGTCCCCATCGTGCTGTTTGCTCTCTACATGTCTGTTCTTTTCATCTTCTCTATCCCCTCACCCCCCAGCCAGTCACAGCAGATGACTGCCTCTCCCTGAGCCTGGTTCTGTTGGAGGTTTCTTCCTGTTAAAAGGGAGTTTTTCCTCTCCACCATCGCCAAGCACTTGTTCACAGGGGATCGCCTGATTGCTGGGGTCTTTCTGCAACTGTGGGGGTTCCCCCTACAGTTGAAAGTGCTATGAGATGACTGTTGTTGTGAAATGGCGCTATATAAAAGAAGTTGAATTGAATTGAATTATTTATGCATTTGGATCCTCATTAGCTTCCACAATGTAGTTGCTAGTCTCCCTGCTAGTCTACCTGGATGGGATCAATGAGGATTGAAAGAAAGTGTCATGACGTATTAAGTTTTTACAGCTCACGTGCATGATGCCAAACACAGGAAGGAACCACACAGAGGGGCACGTTTGACAATTTTATTAATATCAAAAACCCAAAGTGCACAGCTACAGAAACAGTCACTCACCAGAGGAAAGGACCTGTGGAGAGAAGACAAGAGCAGTGAGCTGAGGAGTGGAGTAAGGGGAAATGGGCGAGCCAAATTGCCACTTACTTGAGAAATCCCGAGAGGACCAGCAGGACCCAACGGGGAATAGATGAGCCAGTAGGGTAAGGGGGAAATGTTGAGCTGATGGTGCCTGACCGGGTGGTGTTGATTGCTGGAGGATCAGTGTGGTGAGGCAGAAGAGCGCGCACAGTCCCGGAGACACACCTACATGTTGGCAGCAACCTGAAAGAAGGAGAAGAAAGTAAGGTTAACAACGTGTTAACGTTATGGCTTAATTTGCTTGCCTGAGAATGGGCAGTATACCCAGACGATCCAGCGCTGACTGCGCGGAGGAAGCCTCCTTAAGTACACTGGCTGATGAGCAGATGCAGCTGTGTCCTCTGCCTCAGGTGCAGTGATGAGTTCCTGAAGGTGAGACCAGAGGGGAGGGGCATGCTCCCACTGCCCATGACAGAAAGAATAACAAAGATCATTGAAAGACCACAGAAGAGATTGCTGAGAGATCATTTGTAGATTGATGTGATCATTGAGCGCTCCTTGAAGGTTCACTGGGAGTTTGTGAGATTGTGTCTCTTTCGTGATCATTGAGAAATTGTTTTGGATGGAGTCAAAACCTTGGCAACCATGGAAATCATTGAAGATCATTGACAGATCACTAAGAGATCTTGGCAATCGCTAAGAGATTATTGAAGGATCAGTGAGATCTGGCCATTTTTAGTCACTCAACAATCTGTGAATAATCTCCACCCCTCTGTAAAGGGGGTATAAAGTAATTCAATATACCAATGTTTGTTTTCATTATGGAGTTGACATACTGTTCATCTTAACTGACTTTAGTGTAATTTCTTCTTAAAATAAATGGTTAAAACTCATTTGGCAGTAAGCAAACAGCCAGAAGTTTGTGCTTTTAATCAGTAAGTCAGCAGAGCAGGGTACAGTAATGTACATGTTGATATATGAGGGGGGCTGAAAAGTTCGTAGTGGTCAAATTTGACCAAATGTGGTTTATTTTTCAACCACAGGGATCCAAGCGCTGCAACACCTATGAAGAAGTGTGTGGACCAAAGGGGAGACTGCTGAAAAATAAAACACATTTGGTCAAATTTGACCACTATGAACTTTTCCAGCCTATGAATTTTTCAGCCTCCCCACCCCCCATACATGTTGAATTTTGTGTACTATGCAAGTAAAAATATAGTGTGCATAGTGTACTGCATGAAAAAGTACTAATGGAAATATTCAGTTTGAGGAATATCAGCAGTACCATAAACTTTCAGATGTTTTTTGTTGTGAAGTTTTCTTGCTGATGTGTTTGAAAGTAAACCTTTGACATTTTTTACGCTGTGTTTTCTCTGAGTGACAGTGGTCTAGATTTAATATGTGGGGCTCAGAGTTAAACCAGTGTGGACTTCGGCGCTGTCTCCTGGTCCTGGGGGGTCTGTGGTAAAACAAACGGGTGGGTAAGGTGAAGACGTGTTTCGTTAAATAGAAAACAGGATTTGCAGCAGCTTTCTGTTTGGATTCAATAGGAAACACATCTGGTCGGATGGAGGACGACCCTTAAACTGCATGTCTCACAGGGAACTGCTAAAAATAGTGTCTGTCTGTGTGTGTTCTGCAGTTGGTAAGACGTTTGAAGAGTTTAATGAGGCGAGGCTGGTTACAGGAGCGCTGACTGAGACTCCTGAGGGACAAAAAGGTTAAAAGGGAATGAAAAATATGTGAGCTATCCTGGTAAGCCGACAGAGACACCTGATGAGGAGGCAGACACAGGTTGTTCCTGCTTCCATATGAACCTTATGTAGGATTTATGTGGGTTTCCTTGTCCACACCATCTCATAATTCATCAGTTTCAACCCACAGTCAGCCCCGGCCTGCATGTTTGTTTGGCATTTTTATTTTTTAAATTTTTTACAGACTGCTAAAAACAATCCCACCAAATTTAATGAAACTGCAAATGGAGTGAGGTGTGTTAAATTTGAGATAAACTGCAAATTTAAGTAAAAAAAAAATACATTTACATGAATTTACATGGGGAAAAACTATAGCAATTTACAAAAAAATGTCTGAAATTTACTAGAAAAAATTAAAATGCAAATTATATATATATCATCATAGCAGTCTGTTGGGGATGACAATGACTGTTTCATTTAGGTTTGATCAGATTCCTCCACACAGCTCTGTAATTCGCCTTCCGCTGCCAGCAACTCCTGACAGCAACTCCTGACTAGCGACACATTCTTGGCAGATAGAGATATTATCAGTGGCAAGGACAGGCCAAGACAAACTGACTCCAGTATCTGTTGCAGTGACTGACCAGATGATAGGTTTGTTTATTTGTGCTCTTCATGTAGTGCATGTCACAATGCACCGACTGGCAAAAGTCCACCACAGACAGACCCTGTGACAGATGTGCTTATATATATATATATATATATATATATACACACACACACACACACACACACACATATACTGTATATGTATATGTGTTTTATAGTTATGTATATATGTGTGTGTGTGTGTGTGTTTTATAGTTATATATATATATATACACACACACATATATATGTATATATATACAGTATATATATATATATATATATATATATATATATATATATATATATATATACAGTGCTCGCTACTTCGCGCTTCACCTTTCGCGCCTTCAGTGCATCGCGGATTTTTCAAAAATATTCATCAAAAATTCAAAATTGAGAAAAAATGGGCGGGCGCTAGCAGAAGGCAGGGAGACTACATTAGAACATCAGGTATCAACACGGAGAGCCCGCACAACTCAAAATCCACCTCTCTGACCACCGCTCCACTCCTCTCCGCCCACTTCTTCACCGCTCGGGAATCTCGCAAGCTGATTGGCCGAGACGTTTTACCTCGCAAGCTGATTGGCCGAGACGTTTTACCCTGCTTCTCTCCCTGCCGAGCGCCCATATCCAGCGAAGGAAGACCGCATTCATTGTTCTTTATCACTCGTGTTGCTTAGTCTTGCCGCGTGGAACTTTTCGCTGTTCTCTTGTGCCTTTTTGTGTGAAATAGTCTTCCCGTCGAGCCACTACGCCGCCTCCTGCAGCTTCCCTCGATGATCCTGCGCCTCTAGCACCTGACGATGAGGCGTCACCTGAGGAGCAGTAAAGCTCTCATTAACCTGTGCGGTAAAACATCTTCATCTTGAGTTATGTATCTTGTTATAAGAATAAAAGAGTTCTAAAAACATATTTATGTACACTTTATTTACATCTACGTATGTATGTACGCTTACACACACACACACACACACACACACACACACACGTATCATATGAGAGAGAGAGTGAGAGAATGAACGTACGTATTATTTATGGGTGACGTCATTAGGGGTGACGCTACTTCGCGGTTTTTCACTTTTCGCGGTCGGTTCTGGAACCCATTAACCGCGATAAGTGAGGGGTCACTGTATATATAACTATGACTGTCTTAAGGTAGCCAAATGCCTTGTCATTTAATTAGTCACACGCATGAATGGATGAACGAGATTCCGATTGTCCCTAGCTACTATCTAGCTATATACGTATCTATATACACACACACACACACACACACACACACACACACACAGTGGTGTGAAAAACTGTTTTCCCACCACCGAACATTTATTCACATTCATACACCAGTATCAATAGTGTGCAAATGTAGATAGATGGATACAGTGGTGTGAAAAAGTGTTTGCCCCTTCCTGATTTCTCATTTTTTTGTGTGTTTGTCACACTTTAAATGTTTCAGATCATCAAACAAATTTAAGTATTAGACAAAGATAACACAAGTAAACACAAAGTGGAGTTTTTTAAATTAAGGTGTTTATTATTAAGGGGAAAAATCCAAACCTACGTGGCCCTGTGTGGAAAAAGTGATTGCCCCCTAAAGCTAATAACTGGTTGGGCCACCCTTAACAGCAACAACTGCAATCAAGCATTTGCAATAACTGGCAATGAGTCTTTTACAGCACTGTGGAGGAATTGTGGCCCACTCATCTTTGCAGAATTGTTATAATTCAGCCACATTGGAGGGTTTTGGAGTATAAATCACCTTTTTAAGGCCATGCCACACCATCTCAGTTCAATTCTGGTCAGGAGCATTATTGCTCCCATTTCCAGTGGGTTAAAACCATGATAAACGCCAGTGCTTACATACCTCTTGTGATTTTTTTTCCACGTTTAAAGTACTTTAATAAACTCATGTTTCTGTCGGACAGTCACGCTTAGCGAGACACTGTTTACTGACTGACTGGAAAACTCGTGTGAGCGGAGCACTTCTAAACTCCACGCGGATGACGGCCACATGCGTTGTTCGTGTGTGCGCTTGCGGAAAGTCATTGCTTCATATATTTGCATTAATAAAATCATATCGGCTTGCCGTGGCAGTGACGGAGAAATGTTACCAGAGGAAACCCTGAGTTAGGTTAACTGGAAACTCTAAAGTGGTCCTGAGTATGATGTGTGTGTAAAGGGTGAAGGGATTGGCGCCGCACCATGGCTGCCTCATCCATCCACATGGATGTCTTGTAATTTCCCTCTGGGGATTAATAAAGTATACAAAATACAAAAAAAAAAAAAATGCTGTGTAGAAAATGTGACAGTCACCAAACACATCTGAGTATTTCCAAACCGGAAACCATGGATGACCGGTGAGGTCCAGGCTCTGATCAGAGCCTGCAACTCAGCCTTCAGACAGAGAGGGACAGCTTTCTTTACAGCACTGCCAGAGCCAACCTGAGAAGAGGCAGAAAATATGCCAAGAACACCTACAGGAGGAAGGTGGTGGGCTTCCTCTCAGAGAAAAACCCCTGACAGATGTGGAGAGGCATCCAGGCCCTAACAAACTATAGGGACCAGTGCTCACCAACATTGGACAGCAGCCTCACACTGGCAGAGGAGCTTAACAGCTTCTAGGTGTTGGGCCAAGTGCGTTTTTCGTGTATTGATTGATTACATTAATTGATTGATCCGCATCGGAAGAGTATGCCTTTTTTAAATATAGTCTTCTCTATTTTTGGTAAATCTGAGAAAATTTGTTGGCAGCCTTGGTCTGCCTGCATTTTTTTTTTTCATAAATTTACATTTTTATCGTCCGTCCTCTCTGGCATCTCTCAGAACAGCTTTAGCTGATGAACCAATCAGGCTGCGGTAGATGACCACATACACCAATCGCGTTCGACTTAATCAGCACACCCTCCCCCCGCCCCCCCCCACACCTCCAGTGTAAAAAAAAAAAAAAAAAAATCAAAATGCAGCGGGTCTGACGTGAAAATTAATTTTCAAGAATTTAACTAGCTTACAGTAAAACATGCATTGATTGTTGAAAAACAACCAGACAAGTGCAAAATTATAGAGCATAATACATTTATCAGCCTTGATTCACTACTTCACAGATTATCACATACATTTTCAGGTTTATTCTGTGAACAAAATATATACCATTAAGAACAGTGTATCACAACATCCTTAGGAAATTTGATATTTATTCATAACATACTATTACACCAGCATCACTTTTTCTATTTAGATCTGATGAGAATGTAAAAATAAACTAGTTTGTCCCACCCTTATGTCTGCTGCTCCATTTCTTGCTTTGGTATGGGCCTATCTTTAGCTATAACATGTCAATTATGTCAAGTCAGACACGTGCTTTCATTAGCTAGCATGAATATCTGGGACAGGTATGGAGTGCTGTATACATGTTACAAGCTCTTTAGAAAACATAATTCAATTTTCAGACAGGAATTGGAAAAAAAAATTGTGCAGTGTTCAATAGAGTGGGTAAATCTTGATACAAAGGAAAGCAAAATAGCTGAAAAAGCAATAGAAAAATATAATTTGCATAATACCCACCCTTCAGATGTGTCAGTTAACATAGGCTATCATAGACAATGCTACATGCAGTATGCTAATACAAGAAATATTGAAAGATCCCAAGAAAGGACACAAAAATCAGTACACGCAAGTGATGGCGAGTATTCATTTTTAATCTGATGAAATCCATCTGAGCTGATCATGTACATTAATGATGATGATGGAGTCTCGCGTCGCTGGTGATGCATGAGTATCTTGCGAAGTATAGTTCACTGGTGTGTCTTCTGGTGGGAGATGAGTCCAATCTTGGACAAACAAACTCTGTTGCAGACACTGCAGATGAGAGTTGTGTTACTGCTGGAGGATGGCATAGCTGAAGCCTTCCTTCGAGCTCTCTTCTCAATTAAGTGTGTAGTCCTGGACTGTTCAAAGTGCTTGACGCCCTGCATACACAGATGGTGCCATGCGAGTCAATCTTGGGCATTATGTTGCCAAGAGTTAATATCCATGTCACAGGATTTAAGGGTAGCTTTGAAGATGTTTTTGTAACGGAGACGGGGTCTGCCGACTGACCTCTTTCCTTGCTGCAGTTGGCTGAAGAACATTGCCTTTGGGATCCTAATGTCCTCCATCCTGGCCAGATGTCCAGTCCAACGCAGCTGTCCAGTCCAACGCAGCTGGGCCTTGATGATCAGGCTTTCAATGCCAGGTAACTTGCATTTGTCCAAAACCTCTGTATTGGTCACTCTATCCTGCCACTTGATACCGCATATGGATCTCAGGCATCGCTGTTGGAACTGTTCAAGAAGCTTGATATGTCGGCGATATGGTGTCCACGTCCCACAACCATACAGGAGGGAGGCAAGAACGACAGCCTTGAACACTTTAATCTTGGTGTGGAGTTTGATACCACGTTCATCCCACAACCTCCTTCTAAGCATGCCAAAGGAACCACTTGCCTTGGCTAATTGCTGGTTGATCTCTTCGTCAAGGGTTGCAGAGTAAGAGGGAGTGCTTCCAAGGTAACAGAACTTCTCTATGGACTTGAGTGGGCTGTTGTTGATAGTTACCACAGGGTGAACATGGCATTTTCCGGGGGCTGGCTGGTACATGACCTCCGTCTTCTTAATACTGATGGTAAAACCATATTTCTCTGATGCCGTGGCAAATTTGTCAGTGATGAGCTGAATATCTTCCAGTGTGTGTGCAACTAAGGCACAGTCATCAGCGAAAAGAAGCTCTCTGACTAGCATTAACATGGTCTTCATCCGAGCTTGTAAACGTCTCAGATCAAATAGGTCACCATCTGTTCTAAACTGAATGTGCACTCCTTTATCCAGGTCGCGAAAAGCCTCCATGAGCATGAAAGAAAAGGCAATGGAGAAGAGTGTTGGGGCCAGGACACAGCCTTGCTTGGTACCATTTGTCACTGGAAATGGGTCAGAGGTATCTCCATTCCCTTGGACTTTTGCTTGCATTCCCTCATGGAAAGACCTTATGATGGAAATGAACTTGTCAGGGCAACCAACTTTGTGAAGTATCTTCCATAGGCCAGGTCTATTTACCGTGTCGAATGCCTTGGTGAGATCGACAAACACCACGTAGAGGTCCATGTGCTGTTCCCTACATTTCTCCTGTATCTGTCGCATTGCGAAGATCATGTCCACTGTACCTCTTCCAGGTCTGAATCCACATTGAGATTCTGGGTAGACCGTAGCAGTGAGACAGCATGTCATCCTGTTGAGGACAATGCGTGCCAGTATTTTCCCGGCAACTGACAGGAGGGAAATACCTCTGTGGTTATCACAGACAGAGCGGTCTCCTTTACGCTTGTAGAGATGTACAATAGAAGCATCCTTAAACTCTTGTGGGATTGTGCCATACTGCCAGATAAGTATAAATAACTGTAGGAGTTTGTTCTGCAGATGCACACCGCCATTTTTGAAAATCTCAGCAGGGATGCCGTCGGCACCTGGAGACTTTCCTGCAGATGTCTGTTTTATGGCATGCTTGACTTCATCCAGTGAAGGAGGAAGGTCCAGCTCGGCCAGTATCTGCCTCTGGGGGATGGCGTCCAGGGTGTACATTAATGAGTGTAAACATTAATAGTCAATTTGAAACGTGACTTGTGTGAAAAAATTGTTTAAAGTGAGGAGGAGTTTGCACGACATGTCAACCTCACCCTCTCGTCCAAACTCCTCCTGGATCCAGCAGCAAGACATCATCAAGACGGCTGGAGGAAGAGACAGATGCAGTGGATGACCGTGACTTCTTGTGCCTCATCACACTCTTCGCAGTGCACAACACGTTGCAGCAATCACCATCCAGCTTGCTGAAGCATCTGATAGGTCGAAGCTTTCCGCTGAAAGCTGACTTCACATGCTGGCTAGGCAAGCCCAGAAGTGGCATGCTCACAAAAAAGGATTTACGGGACTGATGCCGAGTTGACAAGCAGAACCACAGAGTGTAGTGACCTAGGCTGTATCCCCAGCCAAGGGAGGCCGAGGATGTGTCAACACTTGCCCAAGGTGTACATCCAGGCTAGTGGAGGGAAGGAGGCCCCTTACTTCTCCATTCTAGACTGGCTCCAAGCAAGGTCTAGCCACTGCCCCAACAGTCAATTTTAAAACAAGACAGAAAGATCCATACAGGTCCAGGAGTGTATCAGGAATGTCTTAGCAGCTGGAGTTACCTGTAGAACAGAATAGACAATGTTAACACAATTAAGTTATCTTTAGAATGAACACTTATGCAGTAAACATATAGTTGTCCCAAATTAAGCATCCCACCAATTTTGTCTCCTTTACAATATTTTAGATGAAGAACCACATACTTCCGCTACAAATCCTCAACCAAACTGGGTTCTCCGGTCAACAGAAACAGAGGTTCCAGTCCACCTAAGAAGAGCACCACATCTGCTCCAAAGGCAATGCATCATATGCAGAAGGAAAAAAGTATACAACTCAAAAATATAATCGATAGAGGCTAAGAGAGAAACTTAAGCAATGAAAATACTGTTGTCCAACAAAGAACATTGCGTGTCATTAAAGACACTGGGAAAAGCTTTTCAACTACTCCCAGAACAGTATAAGGCCATTGAAAAATTAACTTGTTCTATATGACCTCAAAGGCTCCAAGGATGTGAATTACACAAGATGCCAACTGTTTAAGAGTGGCAAGAGGACAAGACAGAAGTCTTCCACCAAACAGAGACTCACCATATAAACACATTCAGTGAACAAACTACCAGGCAGTAATCTATAGAAGATGCCTGCAGAGTCAGCCAGATACACCTCCACCAATGGCCCATGGTTGGAAGATTGAGGGAGACTCCTTTGAGGTCGACTGGATGACTATTCTCCCTGCACCTCTCAGCATTCTGGAGCTTGTATACTGCTCCTGTATAAAAACACACCTTGTGAAAGGGAGATGTACGTGCAGACAAAACGAGCTTCCATGCACAGACATGTGCTATTGCTTGGACTGTGAGAACATTTCTGACTAGGCCACGGAGACACACACACTGTGTGTTTTGTATACTTTTTGGTGTGGTATGTTGCAATGAGTTTTCTTGTTGTGCTTCACTTGTTCTTTGTTTGATGATGATTTTGTGGTGATTATAACACCAATAAAAATGTTCAAGCTAATTTAGAAAAATGAGCTACTGCTGTTTGAAATGTTTAATATTTAATCTTTAACCTCTTAAACTTCCGGTTCACATTGGCTGGAAACTCGCTGGAATGCTTTAACGCCTATAGTGCTTTAAAGCCTATAGTGCTATAATTTTAATAGTTCACCTGGTGCTTTTTATCTTTTTTTTAATAAATGTGTCATAAAATGTCCTTTGTGTAAAATATTTTGCCCTGTTTTTCAGGAGAAGTGTACAGTTCAAAATCTGGTAAGCATGTGTCAATATTATATGTTTTAAATGCTTAAAACAGTGTGTAATAAAAAAAAAAGATTTGAATTTTCACCAGTTTTCTCTTTATAAATATTTCAAATGTACATGAACAAAAGTTTTGTGACAGCAAAAACTAAACTGAACCCTTATACATGTTCTCAAATATTTGTGTTTGCCCAGAACTTAAGTGTCCAGTTTACAGGCTGTTTTATGGGTCCATGTCTAGGCGTTTTCTTAGCTCTGTGGTTGTCCAGGAAACAGTTCTTCTCCAGCTTTCTTGTTCCACTGCTGGTCCTGGTAGATGGCTCTTTATCTGAATAAGCTCTAAAAATATAAATATACAGCACAAGATTAGATAAGATTTCTCCAAAAGAAACTTGTGTTTGAAGAACAAATGTTCAACAGTATACAAATAAGTAATAAATATAATGATGACAAAGCAATTTGAAACAAAGCTAATAAGAAAATGATACACGAGATACTGAAAAAAATTAAAATAATATAAATAAATAGATATTGAAAAAAATATTGTAACAAAGCTGGGAATAAATATCCAGTGATACAAACTGTATCACTGTAGTTGAGATTGGGACACTTCTGAGATTTCCTCCTCTTCCACAGGGCTTTCTTTTTTCTAGTTGATCTCTCCTCAACATTTTTTGCTAAGCTATTTACAAGTTATTACAAATGGGTTAAAAAAAACTATGAAAAAACAAGAACTAAAGCGAACAAAAAAAGAACAATATGAAAAAAGACACTGCTCCGAAAACACGACAAAACACAACAAAAACAATAAACACTCAACAACTATCACAAACAATACTAAAACTTATATTTACAATACTAAACTATTATTTATTGGTGCTGGTCTGATGCTGTTGTATGCCGTTTTTTCAGCAAGGCTTCTTTAACATCAGCAGGACAATGCGAAGGACATGTAACTTTATTTAACGATATGCCACACAAAACAAGGGATAATGGGGAGCAACACTTGTAATATTAACTATGGAGATCTGTAACACAAAAAGAAAATACAGGGACATAAATATCATGTTATTGTTCTTACCTGGCTGATGAAACTGCAGCCTCGTCAGCCCATCTTTCCTTTATGGCTACTTCCAACAATGACGCAACTCATAGGTCGAACTCGAGTCAAGTGATCATGGAGTGCTGTTTTGATTGGTTAAGCATATAGAGGTCCTTAGTGATCGCATCAGAGCCAACTTATCAGGTTTTGTAACTGAAGTTTAATTTTCATTAAAAAAAAACATGCACATCCTTAACCTGCCAACAAACAGATTCATGTTTTGAAAAATATGAGCTAGCCTATCTGTGAAACTCAGCTACTCTCTAGATGGGGATCGATCATCTCAAAAACTAAAGCAAATAGTGACATGGTTCAGGTGACCCACAGACAGACACGACTCAGGATTAACACAATTAACGTACTTTATTTTGTTAACGTGAGTGAGTGGATGCGTGAGTGCGGTTATATGGTGTAATGTAGTGTAGTGCAATCCATGTATTTCAGCTGGGCCGGCAGAGCACCGTACAGACTGGCAACCCTGAAACAGAGACAAGGGCTGTTAGCTACAGTACACCTATGCAGCACGTCAGATGTTATTGGGCTTACTGTCAACAGATGTTGGAGAGTCTTCAGGTCGCGCTGAGGCTGCCGCCAGGGAGACAGTGTCTGCAGGCAGGTTAGCTGGAAGAGGAATAAGTCCGCCGCCTGGAGGGAGAAGGAGGTCCGCCGTTGCGGGTTCCGCCTGTGCACAGGGGAAAGGACAGGTTTAGAAGCTATTGAGCTTACTTGGTTGTTGGTCCGGGCGAAACCGACCCGGATATCGTTCTGCTGGGCTTGGAAGCCGAAGGCAGGAGAATTCAGTGCAGGTAACTACTAACTAACTAACTAACCTGCACTTATATAGCGCTTTTCTAGTCACAAAGACCACTCAAAGCGCTTTCATTAATACTAACCCTCTATTCTAAGGGCCTATAGGAAACAGATATCCAGGGACAATTTAGAACAGCCAATTAACCTAACATGCATGTCTTTGGCATGTGGGAGGAAACCGGAGAAATCCCGGAGTAAACCCACGCAACACGGGGAGAACACGGGGAGAGGTAAGCACAAAGGCAGGTTGTGGCGTGATTCACGGAAGGAATCAGACGACTCCACGCCCAGCACTGGTCCTGATGGGAATAAATAGGGCCGCAGGAGATAACCGGCAGGTGCACACACAGGTGCCGTGATTGGCAGCCATGACAGTACTCCACCCCACGGCACGCCTCTCGGTGTGCGTTCCAACCTACCCGGGTATGTCCGATGGAAGTCCCTGATGAGCTGCTTGTCAAGCACTAGGGCGGAACGCACCCAGGACCTCCACTCCGGCCCGTAACCCTCCCAGTCCACCAGATACTGCAAGCCACGCCCCCGGCGGCGGACGTCCAGGATAGAAGAGACGGTCCACGCCAGGTTGCCGTCGATCACCCTCGGTGGAGGTGGAGACCTGGGAGGGGGACACAACGGGCTGGAGGAGACAGACTTAATCTGAGAGACATGAAAAGTTGGACAGGTGCAGAGGGAGGGGGGGAGAGTTAGACGCACAGACACTGGGTTTATAATTCGACATATAGGGTATGGGCCAATGAACCGCTGGGCGGTCTTCTTACGTTCTGCCTTCAGGTTGATGTTCTTAGTAGAGAGCCATACCTGCTGACCCACCTGATAAGCCGGGCCCGGCACCCTGCGTCGAGTCGCCACCGCAGTGTTGCGTTCTGCTGTCCGTTGCAGGGCCCTTCTGGCTGCCTTCCAAATCCGCCGACAGCGTCTTAAATGGGCCTGAACCGATGGAACGGCAATGTCCCCCTCCTCTTCCGGGGACAGTGGGGGGATGTAACCCAACGACGACTCTAAGGGGGACATGCCGGTGGCCGAGGACACCACTGTATTATGGGCGTATGCAATCCAAGGGAGGTGTGTGCTCCATGATGATGGATTGGCGGCAGTGACACACCGCAGCGCTGCTTCCACCTCCAGGTTGGCTCGTTCACATTGCCCGTTGGATTGCGGGTGATAGCCGGAGAACAAGCTCGCCATAGCCCCCAAGGCGGTGCAAAAAGCCTTCCAGACTTTGGAGATAAACTGGGGCCCTCGGTCCGATACTATGCCCTGAGGAACGACATGCAGCCGAATTACATGCTGAACCAGCAGACCCGCTGTCTCCTTGGCAGACGGTAACCCCCGCAGAGGGATGAAATAAGCCGCCTTGGAAAATCTGTCCACCAGCGTGAGGATGGTGGTGAAGTTATTGGACGTGGGGAGGCCCGTGACAAAATCCAGCGCCACGTGGGACCATGGTCTACCCAGGACGAGGAGGGGGTGGAGCAGCCCGGCCGGCGGCGATTAGGATGTCTTCCCCATAGCACACTCAGGACATGCGCGGATGTACTCCCCCACGTCCTTCTGGAGGGATGGCCACCAAAATGATCTTCGTAGGAGCGCCACCGTGCGTGCCCTACCCAAATGGCAGGCGAATTTGGAGGTATGCCCCCACTGGATGACCTCCCCTCAGACCGCTGTGGGAACAAACAATTTGCCCGCTGGACCCCCCCCCCCCCCCCATCCCCAGGGTCAGCTTCATCAGCCTGTGCCCCTATAACGTCCCGGATGCCCCAAACGAGGGCGCCCACGACACATGCTGGAGGGAGGATGGGATGCTCGGTCTTCTCTGCTGTCTCTGGGGAAAACTGATGAGACAGGGTGTCGGGCTTGGTGTGTCTTCGACCCAGGACGGTAGGTGATGGTAAAGTCGAACCGTCCAAAAAATAGCAACCAGCGGGCCTGTCGGGCGTTCAGCCTCTTGGCGGTCCAAAGGTACTCCAGGTTCTTGTGATCGGTCCAGACAATGAATGGCTGTGACGCTCCTTCCAACCAGTGCCGCCACTCCTCCAGGGCCAATTTCACTGCCAAAAGCTCCCTATCTCCAATGTCGTAATTTCGTTCTGCTGGGGGCAGGTGGCGAGAGAAGTAGGCGCAGGGGCAGATTTTACCATCTACCGGAGAACACTGCGACAGCACAGACCCTACCCCAGAATCAGAGGTGTCCACCTCCACCAAGCACTGAAGGGTGGGATCCACCTGCGTCAGAATAGGCAAAGATGAAGATCTGACCTTCAACTCCGAGAACGCGGCGTCCGCTTCTTCCGTCCAGAGAAAGGGAACCTTGGTGGAGGTCAAATTTGTGAGGGGGGAGGGCGATGCAGCTGTAGTCCTTAATAAACTGGCGATAGAAGTTCACGAAGCCCAAAAACTGCAGTAACTCTTTTCTCGATGCAGGGGTGGGCCAGTCCACCACCGCCTTCATCTTCACTGGGTCCGGGATGATCTCCTTCGGGGCAATAATGAAGCCAAGGAAAGAGGTCCTGGAGACGTGGAACTCACATTTTTCTGCCTTGACGTAAAGCTTATTCTCCAGCAGCCGCTGCAAGAATCGCCTGACGTGCACACGATGCTCCTCCATGGACTGAGAAAAGATTAAAATGTTGTCAAGGTAGACAAACACAAAGGTACCCAGAAAGTCTCTCAACACATCATTAATAAGATGTTGGAAACGGCCAGAGCATTGGTCAGCCCGAACGGCATGACCAGATATTCAAAGTGCCCACTAGGGGTCCTAAAGGCCGTCTTCCACTCATCGCCCTCACGTATCCGCGCCAGGTGATAGGCATTGCGCAGGTCTAATTTGGTGAAGCAGCAAGCCCCCCGGAGGGAATCGAATGCAGAGTTCAGGAGGCGGAGAGTATACTTATCCTTGATCGTGATGTTGTTAAGTTCCCGGAAGTTGATGCAGGGCCTAAGGGAGCCGTCCTTCTTCCCCACAAAGAAAAACCCCACCCCCACCGCTGAAGATGAAGGTCTAATGATGCCTGGGCTGAGGGACTCCTTAATATAAGAGTCCATGGCCGCACGCTCCAGAGCAGACAGGTTGTAAAGTCTGCTAGATGGCAGAGGAGCGCCGGCCCGCAGATTAATAGCACAATCATACGGTCGGTGAGGGGGGAGGGAAAGGGCTCGGGATTTACTAAAGATGGCCCCAAGGTCATGGTACTCCGGAGGCACTTTTGACAGATCCAGGGGAGGAGAGGCAGGGACATCCAAAGGTGTAG